>CM048744.1:275035734-276235734 GCA_026315105.1 Locusta migratoria
AAAAATTGAAAGCAATAATCCTTGATGGGGCACAAATAAGAACTTTAAGGAACAACGATGACTTAAGAAATCAAGTAACTAAAATCGAATTTCAAAACTTGGCAAGTTTTCCATAAGTTGTCAATATTTCATGAGAAACCACAAAGCTGATTACTATAAGGACAAAATAGTAGACGAAATACTTCAGAATTTCCAAAAGCTAGGAATTAATACGCCTGTTCGAATTTCTTGCACGCATTTCCCAACAATTCGTGTGATTACATCAAACGACAAGGAGGACAGTTCCACCAGGAAAAAATAGTTTTGGAGGAAAAGATATCAGGGCCGTTGGGATTGCCACAGGGAATTTGCCTAGAGACTGTCCGGGCCGAAAACACAGAAAAAATTCCGTATAAAATGTTTTATTATTATTACTCATTCATACATTTGTGTTGTTGTGATTAATATTATTATCTTTTGCAACTCCTTTTGTGCCCGTCCCGTTTCCAACATTCCAAACAACCTTTTTATGCCTCTCCATGCGAAGCTTTTGGGTAAGTGACGTTGTTATTGCATTGCACTACCTGGTCAAAAAACTAAATGCTTGCGTAATCCATTACGTAAACAGAAGTCAACACCAACCCCGTCGGCAGCAACTGCCTAGATGGCTGCAATGTTGTTGTCGCCGCTTCGTAGAACCGACAGAAAGACGTCGAACTACTTTAGTTTACTCTGCTGATGAAAATAAATGTTCAAATGTTTGTAAATCTATCGGACTCAACTGCGTGGTAATCAGTCCATGGCTTACAAACTACTTAAACTAAGGTAAACTAACCTAAAGACAACAGAAACACCATGCCCGAGGGGCGACTCGAACCCCTGATGGCGAACGGCAGCGCGTACAGCAGTACGGCGCTCCAGTACGCACCCTAATCCGCCGATAATAATACTTCAGAACCTAGATATCTCAACTGATACCCTAATTGTTTACACCCGTGTATACGTTTCATTGGCTTCCTTGTATACTTAAATTTAATTATAGATCCTTCAATTTCTGTGTTCGCATAGTTATATAGGTAACTAGCTTAAACCCGCGGCTCCGCTCGCGTGTTGGTTGATTATGATAGATAAGCTATCTTTCAATAGTGTGCAATAAGATTGAATAGTAAGTAGTGTAGATCAAACAACACGTAAAAATGCACTCGTTTCGAAGAATCCAATCACGAATTTCAACAATAATGATTGTAATAATATTACAGATCGTTCACTTGATGTAATGCGCGAAACGTCAAATTGATTTTTTAAAAGAGATGTATTAAAAGAAATTTCTTTTTTACTGCTTTATTTATTTATTCTTATATTCCCTTATTCCTATGCTTATCCTTACAGAGAAAGAGCTGAAGACATTGTAGCACGCATAGACCAAAGATATGGTCTGTGGCATCAGGTTTCGCTGTATCTAACCTCCTTGCTATAGAGTCGCTAAAGTCATCGCTGGACTTCAGTCCCAATTTTTTAATAATTTGACGACTTTCAACCACCATATCTTCCACCATCATAGCTATCGGGATGGAACTGCTGTGGTGTTCAACGGGAGACTTCGAACAACAAATACATACAGACTATTCGTTTGCGTTCTGTAGTTTTCGCTGCAGAGCGAAATATTAACACACACACACACACACACACACACACACACACACACAAACACACACACACACACACACATATATATACACGTAGAATTTTATATAAACCGATAACTATCCATCCCAATATATTCCCCCTTTTATCATCATCAACCTTCAAGCAACAATGCAACCAATAAAACCACTTTCAAAGAGTAAATATAATTTTCAAAGAGTAATTATAGTTCCGCATTTCCCGTTATATTCCTCAAATTGCTAAATATCTATCAGATAGCTATAAAACCGTGCCTAAAATCTTCCCCAGGTATAAATTAGTAACTGTACAAATATTTAAGTCTCTGCGTGTTGTCGTTCGGACGTAATAAGCGTACACCGAAGATACATTGACATTAATATATATATAATAGCTATCCGATCGCCATAAAACTGTGCTTAAAGCCTTCCACGGGTAGACATTTACAACTGTACAAATTTTTAGCTCTTTATGTGTTGTGGTTCAGACGTAATAAACGTACACCGAACAGACATTCACATTTATAGATGTAGGTGACTTATAACATCGCACCGCGCGGACAATAATGTTCCTTCCATTTCAAACGCCTTGCAGGTAGTACCTGTACGTAAGCCCCTTGTCCATCCTGTGACGCTTTCGGTGCTCCTGGTAAGAGATCAGGGCCTCCCTCGTGAGCGTGTAGAGGGCCACAGTAGCTGCCGGTACGCCTGGAATTCGGGCAGGAATTGTGGGACCCGGGCTCCTCTTTTTGCGGTCTGCTCGGCAGCGAGTATTCGTTCCGCCGCGCCGCGCGGCCGGAGCTGGGGGTGGGTGTCGGGAGGCGCCGTACCGTTCGGCGCCCTCGTGGCGAGCAATTACGTTTTAAATTGAAAAGCAAGCCGCGGGTCGGCTGCCCGGACCCCCGGCTGCACGTCCTTTCTTTTGCATTTACCGGCACGCTTTGACTTATCTGAGGGAGTCGAGGAACGGACGGTAACAGTTTTACAGCCTGCTGGCGTCCTTGGCCGCTTTTATACTGACGCACACTAGGTCGGAATCACCAAAACGTGGCCAAAACCACAAGGAGACGTTTAATTCACACAAAACTCATCGCACGGGGGTTTTTGAGGTCGCTGATTACGAATTTTAGGGTAAAAATTGTCTAAACAAAATGGCGGAGCTACTATAGCAACGTGACCCGTGAAAATCCATAATAATTTACTAATAATAGCGTATATATAATATTTAGACACTAATATTAATTACACTGCCAACGTGATTTGTCGATTATAAAAAAGTAATAGAATATTTGTCGAAAATATATCGGAAAAAAATTCTTCGTAGCCACACACGTTGTAATATGAATGTTCGTCTGTATGTCCTCTATGTGTTCATACACCATTCATTCGAATGCAATGAAACCTTGGTGAACTGTTCACGATACGCCCACGAAGGTTCCTGACCCAAAAACAAAAGAGCACAACACATAGCTTAGTAGGTATGACGTCATAAATAATGAGCGGCCACCGTGTGAGAATACCCAGATTTATGCGTCAATTATTGGGAAATTGGAGTAGTTAGGGACCTGCAAAAAATGTTTCCCACACACACACACAATGATGAAACGAAAGTAAGTCTATAACTTTTGAACAATAATTATTTTAAACAATTTTATATATCAGCCAACCGGTTGCATAGTTTAAAAGTACTTGATCTAGGTTTCGTTGTCGCTAGGGACAAGTTCATCAGAAGAATAAAAACATTTACATGAAACACATGACGTCAAAAATATTACGAGCCGAATTGATCAAGTAGATTACAATAAAAAACTAACAGTCTTGCCATGCAAATAAAATCAGTGTGGTGTGAAGGGCGTGAAAGAAAAGAAGTCTATCGCGCACAACAGTTTCGCTGTAGGTGCCGTAAAACTGTCGTATCAGGCATGATCTTCTATCAAATAAAGTTAGCATTACAGATTTGCGTGTTGCTATTTATTTTTTTCTGCATGTTTCCCTTCATTCTCTTGCACCCAAAATTAAGCAATCTGGTTTCTTAATCTAAGTCTATATAAAAGCGAAAGGACACTCACTCACTCACTGACAAAACACGAAATCTCGTAAACTACTTCACCTATGAAGCTGAAATTTGGTAGGAACGCAGTTTATAGGTCGAAAACGTCAGCTAAGAAAGTATTTTGTGATAAGTGCATGACGGAACACAGTTCTCCTACAGACTCACTAAATCTACAGTTTCATTCTTATCTTTACGAAATTTCGCACGTTTGACCTTCAAAAAAAAAAAAAAAAAAAAAAAAAAAAAAAAAAAAAAAATGAAACCATCAACCATAAGTTTCATACGGTGGGTGGGGGAGGGTACTTTTCAACATAAAAATAGATCCCTAAATACTAGTCAACGGGCCGACCGATTTCACAGAACTTTTTGGCACACTCTACCTTAAGAACAAGAGGAATGTCACTGTATAAAATTTCGTTCGGTATTTGGCGAGGGTTCTTACGGAATTTAACAGAATTAATAATATTGCTTCAATATTTATGAATTTTTGCACACATGAACTTTAAATCAAGAGGAAGATCACTGAGTAAATAAATGTTTGTATGCTACATGACAGAGGGTAGCTTGAGAGACCGGGAAAGGTGGAAATGAACAGAGAGATGAGAGAGAAAGAGGTGGATGCAGAGATAGGGGGCAGGGGGTGTGGACTACGAGAGTGTAGGATAAATAAACACTCGGGAAACGCCGGGTTTACAACTAGTTCAATAATATAATGAAACAACATTCAAGGTCAGTGACAGAACATAAATGATAAATGTAATAGTATAACCAACGATAGAAGTAATAAGTGTAGCTAATAAAGGCAAGTGTTCTTAACATTCGAAACTTAATATGATTGAAAATGTTGTTCTGATGCATACTAAATGGTGTAATTGACTTTGTACCTAGCAATAAGAGTCAGTAACGCTCTAGAAGTTCTCACAGTCAGAATCGATATCGGAATTTTCTAAGGGCGATCGTGGTGTTACTGGAACTGCAGGGGACAGTAACATCTTTATTGCTTCCTTTGACAAACTTTTCACATGTGTTTGTGGCAGTTTTTACTATTGTATATGTAAGGATCCGGAGTTAGCACAAACCCCTTTAAAACGTTTTCTATTGTTTTTACACGTGAAAATTTTCTGGGAAAGTCCTCCTGATATCTTTTATTGTCTTTGTTCCTCGCTTGCTGGCCTTCTTAGGCTAATTGACCGATTGGCAACACTTGTAAATATTCATTATACAAGACAAATGGTAGATTTTCGCAGCTTATTCTTGTCAATTGCATCAGCTAATTAATCAATCTATAGTCTGGGAGTTGAAATTCCGCTGTATAAGCTAGTTTTGCTCTAGTTGAAAATTTAAGTTCGGCAAAGCATGGTCATTTTGCGGAAAAAATATAAGAGACTAACCATGAAATTTATAGGCCTACCTGTTTAGTGTACGAACATTTTGTACGTACCTGTAGCAACCGTATCCATCTTGTGCAACTGAAATTCTTTACTTCACTACCAAAATATTCACTCACAAACCGAGAGTAAAATTGCCTTCCTTTTAGAGCGCCGCATGTGCTCTCGACGAAGGTCACTTTTGAACTGACGTAACTCGACAGGTATCGAAGGTGGTGACCTCTTTTTCTGGAATGAGATGCACCGATCCTTCCCCTAGCCAGCCCACCAATCAAAATTTCGAGCATAGAAAATTTATTTTTCGGGGTTTTTGGCCACGTTTTGGGGATTCGTCGAGCGGATATTTTGCAAGATAGCTTTTTTATGCCATAAAATGCCATAGACAGGTGATAGACGAATTGAAATCTTTTGCATAACGAATTATCGATTCGCATAATTCGCCCTGTTGCCAACTCTGCTTCGTTGTACCGGAGGCTGACACAGTGGTTCTCAAACTGTGCGCCGGGGCGCATTAGTGCGCCGTAGAACACTTATGGGTGCGCCTTGTAACATTTTAGGAAAACATATATAAGGTTTTGGATTTCCATAACAAAAGAGTGAGTCGATTTCTAAACAAGGATCTGAACACTTCACTTCCATTTTTGACGTCATATTCCTGTGAATTAGGTCTTACTGTACTTACAGTTGAATGTTAAAAGAGAGGAACTATTTAATGTATTGACGAGAAAACGAGAGTCTTACTTTCAAATTGAATGAATCCACCTTCAAGAAACATGTTTGTACAGATTAATGAAGAACCTGGTACCCTTGTTATCGATGTAGAATGTTCATTAATGTACGTCATTTCTATATCTACAGGCTACATATCTGTCAATACTTTAGTTTCAATCCGAAATTTTCCGTAAATGTAGAGAGTGATGTAGCAGTTGAGCAGATCAACTTTTGTAACATAAATGAAATAAAATTTTCGAAATACTTCGTGCAAAGCAACAGAGCATAATTATATTGTAACGCAAATAACGTGTTTAAAATACTTCTAAGCTAATAATAATGACGCTGTTGTCTGGTAAAATAATGCAGTTATTCATATTTTTACAAGAATATGATTACTACTATTTCCTGAAGGTAATTAATGCATCCTAAACAGTTTAACATAATCAATGTATAACGAAACTAGATGTCTACTAATATTTTTCAAATCATTTAAAAAATTTTACTACTTGTTCTGATTAGTCTGATGTAGATCTCATTTGTGAAAAATGCGTTGTGGCACGAAGTGCTTAAGAGTGTCTAAGTATGTGGCATGTAAGGTGCATCTGTTGATGAGACACGATATGGTTTGACAAAGTTAAGTTTTTCCCGATCCAATAAAGTTTGCCAATTGGAACAACATTTGTAATTCCTATAAGTAATAATTGAAAAAGAAAAAAAAAAAAAAAAAAAAAAAAAAAAAAAAAAAAAAAAAAAAAAAAAAAAAAAAAAAACGGGGAATCGCATAAAACGATAAGGAATGTAAGGAAGCTGGATGTCATAGTGGGATAAATTACAAACTAGGCGATGAGTTTTATGGCTTTAGCGAAGTTGTGGACGTTTGGAATATCAAAATGTTTTATATTTCAACGAGCGATTCTTACATATACGGGGTGTTTCACTAACTGTGTTTGCCTCTGTAACTTATAAAATAATAGGTGACGGGAAGTTTTAATGCGGTAGGTCAACACAATAAATGTTACACTTTCTGCGGAGCTATGGACATAGTTTATTGTATCATTTTCCAAAGAGCTATAGCACAAAAATATAATTTTTTAAATGGAACAATAATTTTTTATATCGTGTATTGGATTCATTGAAACCAGCTGCGTCCAAATCAATTAAAACTACATTCCTATGATGTTAGTTTGGGAGCTACAACCCTTCAAATTTTAGGAGGCAGAGGCTACGACAGCGTAGCTGACTGGCTGGTGGTCATGAGACAGTGGGCCGTGCCCTAGGGGATAGCCACTCGGCCAGTCAGCTACGCTATCGCAGCCTCCGCGCCCGGAACCTTGAAGGGTTGTGGCTCCCAAACTAACAGTGATATACCGCATATGCGCATACCGCACATACCGCATTAAAATTTCCCGTCACCTATTATTTATGTCTCGATACATTTCTTCCAGGGGACGCTGTGTGGTTAGATGCCATTTGCCGATCGACGGGACGTTAAATTCCAAGCTTCCTTCCTTCCTTCCATTTGCCGTACAGTAGTAGGGCGGTACCGAAGTGCTCGTACAGCCGAATAACGGTCCCCTCTTTTTTGTCTCAGACATGGTCGCCCCACCGACGTGTTCTCATAAATCGACATGACGTTTTATAGTGAGCCGTTGGTCCTCACTTATGTGAGACAGTCCTGCTTACATTCTGCCGATATCCCTCTACCTCGTTATCTCTGTGTCACAGTGCAGACTGTGTGAGTGTGTAGTTAGTGGATTGTGTGCTGCCCAGCATACACTACCCCGTTTGGTAGGTTCTTTGACATGATCGTTCGCATGTTTCTAGGATGACAGGAATAACATCTTCTATGCGGAAAACGATTGTATGGTCCTATGATTATCTTGGAAATACGAAGTTCCTTTAATTTCGAATACCATTTTTCATAATGATTCCAGCACTATGTAATGAAATCTGGTAAAGAACGAATGTACTCGAGTAACTATTGGCTAGCACCCATCTGTATCTTACTATTTGCAGTTGATTATTCTGGTTTCCTATCCACTAATACTTACATCGTTCAAACACCAACTAAATTTGGGATACCGGAAATACTGCTTAGGAAGTCGAGTTTTGTTGCATTATTTCCGGCTTATAGGTGAAATGCCGCGACAAAATATCGTGTTTACAGGCTTTGGTTGCTTTTAACTAAATGATGTCTCAGTCAGAGGTTTCGATTTCACCAGCATGATTAAGCGACGGTGTCAGTAAATTCGTAGGAAAAATGCATGGGGTGGTGTGCGGTTACTTACAAACAAGTTATTACCGTTTTAGAAAAATTCTGTTATTTACTCAATAGAAATAGGTTTATTATAATCCATTGGTCCTCCTCTGGATTCGACAGTATCTCTGATAATGTTCTCTAAGAGATATCGTGCAAATTCTACCTAAGAGGTCTGATAGCACCCTCCTCCCCCTCCCTCCTCACCACACTGCTCCAATCATTGTCAATTTTACTAGGGTACTGCTACCTAACTGGCTAAGGCGGCAGTACTTGAAATGTAGTACTAGTACGAGGGTTGGAACTGAAATAGTGGCAACACTTCTGTGGAGACACTATGCAATGGAATCTACTATTGTTGCTTATAGCACACGTTGTTGACATAACTACCTTACCTCCGAGCAAATAGACTCGCCCGTCCTTCATCACCGCCGAGCGCAGAATCGAGGGAAACACAGTTACTTGTGAGCGAGAGATGTAAACGTAACGGTGTCACTATGTTTCCGAAATAGGAACAACGGAGTTGGATCAAGATTGAATGCACCTGGGCATGGTAAAAACTGCATTACGGTGTGTTCCGCACTGAACTAACGGAAATGCAGAAATCGATGCGTAACGACGCTGCTCAAAACATTTGGAGCGCTATGAGAGCGATGGAGATAATTTCTTACTCCGTATCGTAACGCTGGATGAGACTTTGGCCACATCGTACGAGCCCAAAATGAAACGCCAATTCAACGAATTGTGTCATTACGAATCTCTGCAGAAGTCGAAAGTGCGTCAGAGCCACAGTATGGTGAAAGTTATGGTGATTCTCGAGTACGACTGTGGTAGTGTTATCCTAACGTATTACGTTCCTCCACGGCAGACCGCCAATGCACAGTATTACTGATCGTTTTGTAGCATCTCCCGCGACCAGCTTTGCGAAAGAAACGGCAACGCTCTCTGCGCAACTCACCCATCATTTCGCACGACAATGCGCGAACGCATACAGCGTAGGCTGTGGCTGCTCTGTCCGGTCGATGGGAGTGGGAAGTACTGTACCATCCACCATACACCCCGGACTTAAGTCTTTGTAACTTTGATTTGATTCCGAAGATGAGGGAACCACTTCGTGGCATTCGCTTCAGAACTGTTCCAGAGATTCGACAGGCAATAGACCGCTCCATTCGCACCATCAACAGAACAGGCTCTGCTAACGGTATGCTACGCCTTTCACATTGCTAGAAACTGGTTCTGCACAACGCTGGCGACTACTTTGGAGGACATTAATAGTTGCAAATATGTAACGCTTTTGTATCGATTGGGAATAAGTAGCTGCCACTGTTTAAGTTACAACCCTCGTACTTGGCCAGTGCGGGAGGCATTATACTGCTAAACTGTAAGCCCAATGTGGCTTGGAATGGAGGACAACCAATCGGGGCGTAGAATATAATTTTCGTGCTGCTGTGCTGTAAGTGTGCTACGGGTGATACCGAATAGGTACTGTTGTGAAATGCCATGGCGCCATAGACCATAACTACTGGCTGTCAGGCTGTAGGGCCAGCAATAGTATGTGTGGTAATCCACTACTGTCCAGGCCATGCTGGCTGTGGAATGCCAAACGGCCCGCGGGCTACGGGCGGGAAAAGTGACGCTCACACTGACTCTACTTTGCTCGGCACTTCTTGAGACTACTCTTTGCGGCGCCATATTTACTTTGTCGTGCGATGCTGCTCTGTTTCTTCCCGCTTATGGTGCGATACTTTTACACCTGTCGCCTCCTATTTCCATAGCTATCGAGTTTTAAATAAATTTGCAATGTTAAAAAATTTAATTCAGTTTTGTAAAAAATACATTTTTTCAGAACATCGTCATCCTCGCATATTTTGTTTCAAACAATGGCAAGACGATTTTCTGTATCAGCTGAAAGTGCCTCTGTCAAGCTGCGGAAGGGACTGACAGTTTTGCTGTGTAATTCGCTATCGGGAATTCTGTGAAGGGTTTCCTTGACAAGAGTTTCCATGTCTTCATAATGAGCCTGTAAGAGTTATATTGATGTTTAACTAAACTTATTTGTGTGAAAAATTTTCTTCAATATCTAATGGTAATCTTTGCGAAAAATAGACGTATTTTTGTAAATTCGTAATATTCAATATTTTATAAAAGGTTGTTAATAATGATGGTTTCAGTCAAAGAAGAAGTTACATATCTTATAGTATAGGCCTCACAATTAGTTGACAACGGTTGTCTCTGATTGTTCAGTTTGTGATGACCTGCGACGCTCTTTTCGAAAAGTGAAATAAGAGATCCCAAATGTTTTATATAACTGAATTTGAAATAGTGTAAATTTGTTCACATCCCCCATAAAGTTACTCCTCGCACACGAATTCCAATGGCTGGTTGGTTGCATGATTAAATCATTATTATTCATCACCTGTTATAAAACATAGAAAATTACGAATAAACAAAAATTGTTAGTAAAATTATCATTAGTATTAAAATAGTGTAAGTATTCGTAAAAAACAACAAAAAAAAAAAAACTACCATGGCGGGATTCGAACCACCTGAGCTACACCGCAATACGATGTGACTGATTTAATTAAAGGTGTTTAAATGTACATGCAAAAACTTCAAAGTCGATTTACTCGACAATTTTTTAGAGTTGTGTCGAATGAATTTGGCTGATTGTTATTTGTGTTCTGAACTTGATGTACCATAAATATAAAAAAAATTCTAAAATCCTATACCTACTTGGTCTCCTTGTGAGAAGTAAACGCTTGTCGCTTTAATTTTGAACAACAATCTACGTAAAGATGTTTACGGATTGTAATACTTATAAGGGGATGAAGAGGGGTGCTCGGCATAGTGTAGAGTAGAGAGCTGCATCAAACCAGTATCTTGACTGCAGACCTCAACAACAAACAATAATTGATCCTTGTAGAGAACGAATGTAGTCGAGCGCGTCAGCTGTTGCATATCGCTCATCCGTGTCGAAATATCTTCAGTTGGTACTTCTGCGTCCCCTGTCACCACGGCCACAGGTAACCTGAATTTGCGATAACGGACATAGACTATAGAAAGCCGATTTTTGCTGAACTCTTTTTAGAGGTGAAACAATTTTGCGGTCGCGAGAAAATAATGAGTTTAGGCTTCACTTTCTGGAATGTGATGATTCTTGTGCATCAGCTGTTTTGATTTCGCCAGCATGGTTAAGTGGCGGTATCAGTTGCTTTGTGTAAGTTTCTTTTAAATAAAAATGGGGAGCCTACGACAGAAAAATATTTCAAAGCAACTTGTCTGATTAAATACAGCTCGACCCTTGAGCGTTGTGGGGAAAAAGGTGAATTCGGCAGTACAAAATTATTAGGATTCGAGCATTCGGGAAATTTATACGACTAGAAAAATTCTGAATAAGTGATTCGATAATCCATCCTCTGTGCAAATAAGTAGAGAATGTTTAGGCCAGGATTAGATTATGGACAAGAGAAAACAAGTTTGCATTTATCGAGCCACGCAAGGTACAGACAACTTTCCATAGTAAAAAGATATTGTTAATAAAACAAATAAACATTTGAATTTATGTACCGGTACCTATTTCAATGTAATAAATGTAAAGTATGCTTCTCTTTACTTGAATGAAGGCAAATAAAACATTGATTACTAGTCAAATACATTTCCTTCCTCCACAAATATTCAGTTTGCGCACATTAACAAATAATTCTAACCCGAGCGAACTGAGCTGTAATATTTATCGGAACGGAAATCTATCGTCGGATCTAAAATCCGGAAAAC
Source organism: Locusta migratoria (assembly GCA_026315105.1). Classification (NCBI taxonomy): domain Eukaryota; kingdom Metazoa; phylum Arthropoda; class Insecta; order Orthoptera; family Acrididae; genus Locusta; species Locusta migratoria. Next base: position 275,047,561 of record CM048744.1, read on the forward strand.
AAACGCGAAATTCTGTTATCGGTATTGAAATGTTTGTACGATCAGCCGCAAATTGTTTTGAGCTATAGTTTACTGGGGACGTAAAAGACAAATAAGCTTGGTAACAGCGCATCATTCACACGTTTATTCCAGTTTACGAAATAATAATACGTGTGTAGTGATCAAACTATAAAAGAACTTAATAAAGTTATCCGTGGACTGTTATATTATTTTCAACTTTTCTTGTAGAAAGTAAGCGAATATTGTAGCCGCAATGGTCGTAAAGGTTATGAAATCATTTAATGCGGTAGATCGATTTCAGTGACTGAATGGCCATCCACAAATAAGTATAACAAACTAAAAGCTGATGTGAAAGTATAAAAAATCAAATCATAAACTACATCCCGAACAAAAAATATCGTATGTACCAAATATTAAAGTTATCATGAATACCAAATCACCAAAACAGTGTCTGCAAATTAAAATGATCTTTCAGCTTTCAGCTTACAACTTACAATACAAACTCACAAATAGGAGGGATTGATACCTCATATAGACATGAACATTGTCCTCTTCATTCCGATTCAATCACTACAGAGTATATATTACATGAACAGACAGATTTTTATTAAAAGAAGAAAAATAAACCTTAAAAATAACACTAAAAGTGGCATTAACATAAGAAATTATAATTACAATTAGTATAAAATTATTTGTGTACAAGAAATTACGCTCTATGTTGACTTACAATTATAGAAACCCGGAACACGTATTAATCGAAATTATTGAAATTCTCCTTCTCCGTTTCGTTTTGCATGTATCCCCGACTGGGTCGTCATTATTTCTATGTTTCAGGCCTGCTTATCTAAGGAGTGATAGGATGCCCTTGCTATCGGTACCCCATCAACCCCCGAGAGAAAGTCGGTTAATTCCAAATGTCTGCTTTTAGCGTTATATACGTGAAACAATTCGAAGGGTTTATGAAACGTTTGCGACTTATGTAACAGAGGCGGAACTTTGGTAACAGCCAGGTATTCACCTAGTGTAATGTGGAAAACCGCCTAAAACTCACATCCAGGCTGGTAGCCACGCTGAAGAACCACGATAATCCGATGAACGGATTCGAACCGGAGCCGGCAATGCTCCCATCCACAGAAAGTCGTGCCTCATCCCACTTGTTGAACAACGCGGGTAGTTAAAGTTATTATAAATATCATTCAATAAATGATGAAAGTATCTGAGAAGAGAAAAATGTTTTCTCTATGTGAAACTCAACCTCTTTATAAGCCTAATACTTTGCTTCTGCTTATAAACACAGCGAGTGGACTGGTGGATATAGCCTTCAATTGGGCCCACTTTAGGTTACGGTAGTAACACTGAAAGTGGGCTTTTGCGATCGTCTTTTGACAGCTGGAAATTTAAATGACGGAGATTTAGGGATGTCTGTCTTTCTATAAGTAACGTGTTCCCTGTTTTTAAGACGAACCCGTTCAACTGATCAGCACCAAATTTTACAGACATAATTGTAGGCCGTCAGAGATAAGAACCTCCCTTTTTCAAATTTTTCGGACAAAAAATACGAGAGTAATACCAAAACCATTTGTAATATAATTGTAGTTGGAAACGAACCGTTCATCTGACACGAACATTGAATAGCCTAATTGATAGAGGGGAAAATTCTCTACAACTTTGCTCTATATGTTTTTTTCACATCTTGCATCGTTGCAGAGATATTTACAAAAGTAACGGCGATTTGACGATGTCTGACTGGCTGCAGATCGAACCGTTCTACCGATCGGCACCAAATTTTACAGACATAATTGTTGGCTACCAGGGACCAGAACCTCGCTGTTTCGAATATTTCTGACAAGAAATGCGTTAGTAATACCAAAAACAGCAGTTTGTAATGTAATTTTAATTGCTTTTTTTCATATCTCGTATCGTTTGAGAGATATTTGCAAAAATATGGGACTTTTGACACCCTCCATTGAATTAACGAAAACCAGTTGTTCGCAGATGTCACGTGACATTCCTCGCCCAGAACTCTCTGTGGCATACGCCATCTTGCGTTGCGTATTTTATGATTTTCTTATTCTAACTTACACGTTGTCATTTGAAAGCAACGGCGCACTGAAGAATCAACAAAAACACGCCCTTCTTCGTACGATAAATCATAATCTAGTGTCTACAAATGCAATATTAGCATCAGTTAACAACGGCTATCAATAGTAAGAGATTAAAGAACACAACTCCTAACTATTATTTACGACAGCACAACATGCTAGGGCCACAGGCTATAGTCCAGTCAATGAATACATTCTAGAGTGCATGGAATATGCGAGAATTTTTGACTTCGGGACTTTATTAGGGATAGTTAGGAGGTGAACATACTAAAAGTCCCCGCCCCTGGGGGTTGAACTATAGGGGGGAGGTGGGTGGAAAAGTACCATTTTTTGGTTTTCCGCTTATATCTCGAAGACGGTCCGCTTTAGGAAAAAATTGTTCCAAATAAAAATGAAAGATAATTGAATTCGCTATAAAATTGTTTCGGTACATATACCTCGAATTCACAGCGGTTTTCGAGATATATACTATTGAAAATCGACAATTTCGGAAAATATCATCTTTACCTCACTAATTTTGTCAAACATTTACTTCTAGTGACTCACTCGATCGTTTCACAGAAGATTCGTCTGAAAAAAAAGTTATAGAGCATTAAATTTCCTTCAATTTGATATTCACATTTGCTACCTTATCTTCATCCTATCAGAAGTTACGTCATTTATTAGATGTGCGCTCAGTTTCGATGTCCCTCCATAAATGAGTGTGAATCGTGCTAGCATGGTAAATAACAACAGTTTAACAATGACAAGAAGGTACTTGCAATTGAAACAGAACTCCTTTTTATAAATGTAGCTTTTCTGATATTATGAATCATACAATTAAAGTATTTATAAACACTGAAACTGATTCAGGATGGAAAAAAAACGCATTCAACGCAATATCATCGTTTTTATGAGGCGAAGGAGTTGAAACTCATTTATTGTCGCCTGCTTTGGGTATGTCGTCAAGGTCATCAGTACCCAACGCCCGGGAGAGGGTTAACGATGGGGAAGCCACACGATGAACATCGACGGCCTGTCACTGACTGGGGGTTGAATGGAGTGTTCTCACTCGCTTCTTATTTCAGTTCACTTCCAAAGTTCGCCAACCGCAGAGAAAGTTTGTGTGTCAGTATTACGTGTCAGCTTTTCGAGATATTTTTTATTTATTTATGAAAATGTTGACTGTAGTGTGCGCAATGACTACTCGGTGTTTTGAATGTGATAAAACAATATATGGAACAAATGTTTCCACAGTGACAAAAAGAAGGAATACTATACTCATTAAAGCTAGAATAGAAAGGGGATATAGCAATGGCTCATCTTTAGAGTGTTTGGACATCCTTCTGATTCATACTAAATGTCGAAAAAATTACATCAGGTTGCAATGGTTATGTTAGATTTTTGAAGACCAATTTTCTTGGGAGAGGTTGTACAGTGGTTTTTAATGGGTACTCTGACACATCAGAGAGGATAAAAGCAGCTGAACAGTCGACAATATCGGCTCAGGACGTGTGGGGAAATGAATGTCAGTCTAGAAACTAAAATTACAGTGAAGCAAGAGGATTTCCTCTCCATATTTAACAATAAGAATCAGCTGATAAACCTGTTGATGGTGCAACTACAGAAAAATGCAATAAATGGCCTTCAGGCTTCAGGTGATGCTGACGTTGAAATTGTGGAGACAGCTATCAACAGATAACATAATTCCTCGATTGCCATTGTTGGAGAGGATGTCGACTTAGCTATTCTCTTAACAGCAAAATCTCTAACTGATCGTAACATTCTGTTTGTAAAACCAGGAAGAGGGAAGGTTAAGACGTGTTTATATTCTTCAGAATAGCTGATTCAGGAGTTTAAAATGAAGGACAATGTCAATTTGTTATTCATACATGCATATACAGGCTGTGACATAACATCCGTAACGTATTTCAAGGGTAAAGTGGGTTTTGTCAAAATGCACCAGAAGTCCAAAATCATACAACATGCTGCTGAGATATTGCAAATAGTTCTTCTTCCGCCGACTCCGTTGAGATAGTGGGAATCACGAGTACGGTACTCTATAATGGTATGGAGCTCCAACCATCACAGAATCCCTCATCGTGTTCGCTACAAATCATCTATAAAAGCAGCTGGGAACATGAAGCCTAATCTCTCAACTCTCCCGCCAGCTGAAGGAGTTATTAAGGAGCATGCATTCCGAACTTACCACCCAGTACGGAGAGGAGGGGAACCTAAAGGTGGAGCGCCGAATTGGCGTTCGAATGGCCAACTAGTTTCGAATCTTTCAGAGTCAGATGCTGCCCCTGACGAAATCTTGAAGATGATTTTTTGTCGATGCACGAATGGATGTGACAGTGGCAGATGTGGTTGCAGAAAAGCGTTGGTACACTGTTCTGTTACATGCCTGAACTGCAAGGGCAACTGCAACAACGGAGTCGGAATATTAATTCAAGATGAAGATGACAACAGTGACATCGAGACTCTACCAATCTCGTTGGACGACGTCTCCACTACTGACGAAGATGAATGAACTTGACCATTCCTTCTCAGAAAAACGAAGATGTTGCTTTGAATGCACTTATTTTTAATTCTGAATCACTATCAGTGTTTCTAAAAACTTCCATTATACGATTCATAATATTGTAATAAAAACTACAATTATGAAAAGATTTCAATTTCAAGTACCATCTTGTCATTGTTAAACTGTTGTTATTTACAATGCTAGCACGTTTCATAAGGTAAAAACGTTACAGCCCCTCAAAACCCTCATTTATGGAGGGACATCGAAACTGAGCGCACATCTTATAAATGATGTAACTTCTGATAGGATGAAGATAAGGTAGCAAATATGGACATCAAATTGAAGGAACTTTAATGCTCTACAACTTTCCTTCAGATAAATTTTCTATGCAACGATCGAGTGAGTCACTAGAAGTAAATGTTTGACAAAATTGGTGAGGTAAAGATGACATTTTCCGAAATTGTCGATTTTCAATAATGTATATCTCGAAAACCGTTGGGAATTCGAGGTATATGTATAGAAACAATTTTATAGCGAATTCAATTATCTTTCATTTTTATTTGGAACAATTTTTTCCTAAAGCCGACCGTTTTCGAGATATAAGCGGAAAACCAAAAAATGGTACCTTTCCACCCCCCTCCCCGCTTTATCTCACCCCCCAGGGGCGGGGACTTTTAGTATGTTCACCTCCTAACTATTCCTAACAAAGTCCTGAAGTCAAAAATTCTCGCTTATCCATGCACTCTACACCCCTATTTTGAGCACTCATTGACTGGACTACTAGGGATCGTTTCTGTAATGTCTGGAACCCCCCATTACAACCTTCTTAGGTATTGCGGTCCACCTGCCTATTCATGAGGAATGACGACCTAAAATATTACGATCTTTGTTCATACCTAACATTGCTGAAATTACAAATACTAATAAATATTTACTAATTTTAAACAGATTAAAATCGCTGTATTGAACCCGAGACATCAAAGTTGCATTCAATAAATATAAGACTAAGTGGAATGATTAGGTGGGTAATCAATAGAACCAATTGCTACTTCAACATATTTATTTGCTGAAGTTGGACATTTGAGATTAGCCTTTAAGTGAAGGCAGTTTAACTCCCTTCACAAATTGAAATATTTTTGTTATAAAATCAGCGTGGAACGGTGGCCTATTTTAGAAACACTACAGTAGATACAAGAAATCTTTCATCGGGTAAAATAAGAAGGGTAAGATATTTTAAAAATAATGTTACACAACAAAAGGGCAGACTACACAGCGCTTGAAATAGGATGACGCCGAACAGAAAGAATGCGCTGGATGAGAACCAGGAGCCAGCATGGTTGGAACTGTGCTGCAAGAATAATACAAGTGCTGATAATAGCTTGCTCAATAAATCTTTACAAAAATATCTGGAAAAAAAACTGCAAACAATAGCACTCCAGGACATTAAGCTATAACAGGGAAACATGAACGTATAGAGTACTTACAGAAATATTTCTATATTAGTGTTGTTATATACAATGTATGTATTGAAGTTCACTAGAGAACGGAAAAATCTTGAAACAATCGTGCTCTTTATTTAACGCCGAATATATATTAAGAATATATTGCATTATTCCTTTTTCTTAGAAAGTCCGTAATAAATGATTTCTGAATTGAAATTATGAATTGAAATTAACAAACTCTTGAAAAATATTTCTCTAAGTCCAATTTCTGCCGTAAATAATTACTTGAATTGACCGCGTTTATCGAGCCTAATGGGATCTTTGGAAGAACAGATGCAGGTTCGTATAGAGAAAAAAAGAACCACAATATTTATCGAAAATAATATGACAGTTCTTACTTAATGATTCTGCTACACTTCTTGGCATAACCGACGATTTTCCTGTGTATCTGGAATCAAATTCTTTCATGGGAAAAGTCGAAATCGATTATGGCTGTATGTTCGATTTTTTATCGGTCGAAATATTGTGAATTGTAAAATATTCATTTAGAACGTCCACGAAAGTTTACTAAATTCTTTTCTGAAGTATCCTTTCCTCACAAAATAACTCCAACTCTCTTATAAATCTCATAGAACACGCAATACAGTTCCGGGAACAATACCTCGGAAATATTTCATTGGGCCACAATTTATTTCTCTGGCGTCACATATACTAATATGTCAATAAGCATTTAAAATGTCATTTGAAGACTTGATGTATGCTGGTGCCCAACTTGGAAGGAGGATTAAAAAAAAAAAAAAAAAATAAATAAATAAAAAAATAATAAAAAAACCTCATGAAAAACTATAAATAATTTAAAATGTATTACACACATGACATTATTGTCAGGAAGTCCATTTTAGTGTTATTAGGTCGCTTTCTATAAAACTTGTCGTCTGAATACTTCAGGTCCATGAAGATACGACGATGTTATGAGATCAACACAACAACCCGTCTCCATTCAAAAGACACGCCGGAGGTGGTCACAAATGAAACCCGGTACTACTGCACTACCTACAGTAAAACAGGTTTTTCTCAGGAATATTATTTTTTCTAGTTAAATCAAAACAACATTCTATATTTTATAATTTTTAAGTAGCTCCCTTATGTTGTTGTCAGATGACGCCGTCATTTACTGTCTAGTGAAATCATCTGAAGATCAAAACCAACTGCAGAACGATCTGAATAAGATATCAGTAGGGTGTACAAATTGGCAATTGACTCTAAAGAATGAGAAGAGTGAGGTCGTCCACGTGAGTACGAAAAGGAGTCTGTTAAACTTTGCTTACAAGATAAGTCAATCAAAAGTGAAGGCCGTAAACTCCAAAAAATACCTAGGAATTACTATTACTTCAGACTTAAATTGGAAAGAACACGTAGAAAATATCGTGGGAAAGGCGAACCAGAGACTGCGTTTTATTGGCAGAACCCTTAAAACATGCAACAGAACTACAAAAGAAACTGCATACACTACGCTTGTCCGTCCATTTTTGGAGTATTGCAGCCCAGTGTGGGATCCTTATCAGGTGGGTTTGACGGAGGACATCGAAAGAGTCCAAAGAAGGGCAGCTCGTTTTGCATTGTCACGATACAGGGGAGACAGCGTTACGGAAATGATACAGGATCTGAGATGTGAATCATTACAACAACGGCGCTTATCGCTGCGACGTGGGCTACTTATGAAACTACAATCGCCAACATTCTCCTCCGAATGCGATAATATATTGTTGACTCCCACTTACATAGGTAGAAAAGACCATCAGAATAAAATACGGGAAATCAGAGCTCGAACGGAGAGATTGAGGTGTTCTTTCTTCCCGCGCGCTATTCGAGAATGGAATGGAAGGTAAATAGTATAACGGTGTTCAAATGTTCAAATGTTTGTATAGTCTATGGGACTTGACTACGGGGTCATCAGTCCCTAAACTTACAAACTACTTATGAACTAACTAAGATTAAGGACGGCACAAATATCCATGCCCGAGGGGGGGATTCGAACCCCCGACCGTAGTGGCCGTGCTGACCGTGACTGAAGCGCCTCAGTCCCCGCGGCCACCGCGACCGGCTAACGGTGGTTCGATGAACCCTCTTCCAGGTCCATAAATGTGATTTGCAGAATATCCCATGTAGATGTAGATGTAAGTGCCATAAATTCATCTTGTGCGCCGATTTAAAAATATGTGTGTCCTTGTGTTTATTAAGACGAAAGTGAAGTTCTTTCTGTTGATAGATAAAATATTGCATCTGTGGCATTGAAAACGAGAACACAAAAGCCTGAGGACACGGGACAACTTAATCATGAGGCTTACTTTTTCTTTGAAATACTATTTTTGTTTGTACTTGTTCACTTTCTTTCTTCACACGCAATTATATCATGTACAAGGTATGTGTTTTGGTCTCTAGTCCGCAGACTGGTTTCATTCAGCTCTCCACGCTATCCTGACCTTCGCAAGTCTCTTCATCGGAGAATACGTTCAGCAACCTACATCCTTTTGAATCTGCTTACTATATTCGTTCCTCAGACTCCCTCTGCGATTTTTACCCCACACGCTTCCTTCTAATGCTAAGTTGACAATTCCTTGATGTCTCAGAATGTTCCCAACCAATCTATCCCTTCTCTTAGTCAGGATATGCAAGAAACTCCTTTTCTCCCCGATTCGATTAAGCACCTCCTCATTAGTTACGTGATCTACCCATCTAATTTGCATCATTCGTCTGTAGCACCACATTTCAAAAACTTCTATCATCTTTTTATCTAAACTCCTTATCGTCCACATTTCACTCCCATACAATACTACACTCGAGACAAATGCTTTCAGAAAGGACTTCCTAACATTGAAATTAATATTGGATGTTAACAAGTTTCGCTTCTTTAGAAACGCTTTTCTTCCCATAGCCATTCTGCATTTTACATCTTCTTTACTTCGGCCATCAGAAGTTATCTTACTACCCAAATAACAAAATTCATCTACTACTTTTATTGTCTCATTATCTAATCTAATTCCTTCATCATCGCCTGATTTTATGACATTGCATTCCATTACCTTCGTTTTACTCTTGTTAATGTTCATCTTATATATTCCTTTCAAGGCACTCTCCATCCCACTCAATTGCTCTTCCAGATCGTTTGCGGTCTCTGACAGAATTACCATGTCATCGGCAAACCGTAATGTTTTGATTTCTTCTCTCTGCACTTTAATGCCCCCTTCAAATTTTTCCTTCCATTCCTTCACTGTACACTGTACAGATTGAATAACTGTGTTGAAAGGCTACAACCCTGTCTTACTCCCTTCCCAACCTTTGCGTCCTTTCTTGCCTTCTGACTCTAATAAACACTGTCTGGTTTTTGTGTAGGTTGTATACAACTCTTCGCTCCCTATACTTTACCCCGAATACCTTCAGAATTTGTAAGAGTGTATTCCAGTCGACAGTTTCAAAAACTTTCTCTAAATCGACAAACGCTAAAAACGTAGGTTTCCCTTTCCTTAGCCTGTCTTCTAAGATAAGTCGTAATGTGAGTATTGCCTCTCGTGTTCCTACATTTCTCCTAAATCCAAACTGATCTTCCGCGAGGTTGGATTCCACAAGTTTTTCCATGTCGTGATTTAAGACAGCTTTTTGTAGGTTGTCATTGCTTTGTGTCGATTTCCTTCGGAGTGGATGAGCTCATCAGTTGTGTAACAACGGTCACGTGAACATCCTCACACACGTTGACGAGATTCTAATCATACATGCAGCATAGACGGTAGCACAGATCATCGTAATGTAAGAGCAGCAGTGGCAGGTTTTAGAACTATATCAGCAAGAATAAAAGTACTTTTGAGTCCAGAAGCGTCAAGACGAATTGTTACTAATAGGTTACTAGCAGTGAGACTGCGGGCGGGTAGACGTCCAAGCCGTCTTCTAGGACGGAACAGGATATACGTGCACGTCTCGTCTCACCTTTCTTGTTTCGTGAGGTCACGGTGCTTGCAAATTGTTGTCAGACCCCTTCTTTTGACATTCTTGAAAGACGCGTTGGAACAAGGTAATGCTCGCTCACACAATGAGCGTGAAACTCAACTAGCTCTGTAAGACGTGCAGCAACTTTCCTGGACAGCATTATCACTGGAGTTATTTTCAGTCGAGCACGTGTGTGATACGATCGGACTGCTTTTAAGTACTCCCTTATCTCTCTCTCTCTCTCTCTCTCTCTCTCTCTCTCTCTCTCTCTCTCTCTCTCTCTCTCTCTCTCTCTCTTTCTCTCCTTCTCCTTCCCCGCAATTTCCAGAGATGGTCTCTGTGGTGGCCAGTGTGAAACACAATTCCGCAAGCTAGCTGTTGCCACACAACCCCTTTATACAGCAGTAGCTTGGCAGTCGTCGCTCGTAAGCGATGCCCCTGTAGCAGCACAATAGCATTTTCCTTGTCAGAGGGCACTCGTCTTCCGGTCTGTCAGGTCTCTCTCACGTCAGCGTTTGAGCCACGTCGCTCACTCCAGCGACGCCGCAACCTCGTTTCATACCGGTCACAGTCGCCGTGTGCGCCACATATCGTGTTGCACGCGTTCCCGTCACCGCGTATCGTACGGTATTATTACGGATAACAACAGCTGATAATGTCCTTTTGTGCACCAGTTTCGAGATGCGTGCCATTGATTTTCATATCATTTGCAACTGGTGTAAGCGCTGTCTGTCTGTTGTAAAATGACAAGCTTCCGTTCGTTCGAAAACAGCGTGTGACACGCGCAACGATAGTTGGCAGTGACAGCTGCGTCTGAAGCTTCTGTAGAGGACATGACCTACGAGCAGAACAATAGACTCTATACTGACGCGCTAAAACATACACTGCCCATCACGAGATGAAGTCCCACCGCCGGCCGCGGTGGCCGAGGGGACTGAGGCGCTCCAGTCACGGTCTGCACGGCCACTACGGTCTGGGGTTCGAATACCCCCCTCGGGCATGGATATTTGTGCCGTACTTAGTATTAGCTAGTTCATAAGTAGTTTGTAAGCTTAGGGACTGATGACCCCGTAGTTAAGTCCCATACGTTCTACAAACATTTGAACATTTGAAGTCCCACCGGATGCTGTTAACTGTGATTCAGCCGCCGCTACCGAAGTCGCTTTATGCAACCATGCTGTGCACCAAGCTCGGAACATATCTATATTACACTGTTCTATATCAATGGATACAAAAGCAGCCCTCGGTCGCAAATTAAAAATTGTTTAACCTGGATTCGGCAATAAATAAGATTGCCTTCATCAGAAATGCCTCCGTGCAGGCATGCAGCCCATAGTGGCTAGCCTTTTTTCAATATTTCGTTTTAAAGATTGTAACGTAAGCTTTACAGCTGAGTAGTATATTTTATTATGTGACTTGTTTATTTTATAATTTCTGATGAAGGCAATCTTACTAATTGACGAAACCAGTTTAAAAAAAAATTAATTTCCGACCGAGGGCTGCTCTTTTATCCATTGACGTATTTAACGGTCGCTGACAATAGCAGCTATGTTTAAAATTTTAACTGTTCTATATATATGTATATATGCTATGCACCTAGCTACACTGAACGAAACACACACACACACACACACACACACACACACACACACACACACACATATATATATATATATATATATATATATATATATATATATATATATATAAAGGGTACGGCCAAACTTTCAGGAAACATTCCTCACACACAAAGAAAGAAAATATGTTATGTGAACATGTGTCCGGAAACGCTTAATTTCCGTATTAGAGCTCATTTTATTACTTTTCTTCAAAACACATTAATCATGGAATGAAAACACACAGCAACAGAACGTATCAGCGTGACGTAAAACACTTTGCTACAGGAAATGTTCAAAAGGTCCTCCGTTAGCGAGGATACATGCATCCACCCTCCGTCGCATAGAATCCCTGATGCGCTGATACATCCCTGGAGAGTGGCGTATAGTATCACAGCCATCCATAATACGAGTACGAAGAGTCTCTATATTTGTTATCAGGGTTGCGTAGACAAGAGCTTTCAAATGCCCCCATAAATGAAAGTCAAGAGGGTTGAGGTCAGGAGAGCGTGGATGCCATGGAACTGGTTCGCCTCTACCAATCCATCAGTCACCGAACCTGTTGTTGAAAAGCATACGACACGTCGACTGAAATGTGCAGGAGCTCCATCGTGCATGAACCACATATTTTGTCGTACTTGTAGAGGCACATGTTCTAGCAGCACAGGTAAAGTATTCCGTATGAAATCATGATAACGTGCTCCAGTGAGCGTAGGTGGAAGAACATGAGGCACAATCAAGGCATCACCAACAATTCCTGCACAAACCTTCACAGAAAATCTGTGTTGATGACGTGATTGCACAATTGCGTGCGGATTCTCGTCAGCCCACACGAAACAATGGGGTATTTTGACAATTGTCCGCACGAATTATTTCATTTACGCTTAAAGAGAAATACTAAATGAGCTCTAACATGGAAATTAAGCGTTTCCGGACACATTTCCACTTAATATATTTTCTTTCGTTGTGTGTGAGGAATGTTTCCTGAAAGTCTGGCCGTACCTTTTTATAACACCATATATATATGCCTGAGACGGTAAATTTAATAACAGAATTGAATTCAGGAAGTGTGTGTCCATGTGAATCACGTGTGAAAGCTGAAACCATAGAAAAACACACACACACACACACACATCTCTCTCTCTCTCTTTATATATATATATATATATATATATATATATATAAAGAGAGAGAGAGATGTGTGTGTGTGTGTGTGTTTTTCTATGGTTTCAGCTTTCACACGTGATTCACATGGACACACACTTCCTGAATTCAATTCTGTTATTAAATTTTCCGTCTCAGGCATAGTTTTCAAGTTACAGGCAATGTTCTGTTTGTATATCTATGCTGTGAATAATAAATATCGATGTATGACGATTTTTTTTTCTCCTGTGAACAATGATGTTCTCTCGAATGATGGTCCAGAAGTAGTCCTCAAGCATTGCAGGCATCCAGTTCCCTTCATAACGCTTTTTCAAGAACATTATGTCTTGATGGAAACTATTCAGCATATTCGTAGGAAACATCGCTACAGCTCTCGCGATAAAAGTATAGATGTGAATCTAGGAAATATACTTTCAATGACATGTTACTTCCTAGATACCTACATGCATTCATCAATACTTGAACCAATTGTTCAAAGTTGTCCTTTTTCTTCCCAAAACGTTTTCGGTTACATTCTTAAAATAGATCCATGCATTTATTTCTTTGGGTGAAAGGCATTCTTCAAAATGTGCGTGTTTTTGAAGTTCTCTATTTTTTTTTTTTTTTTTTTTTTTTTTTTTTTTTTTTTTTTTTTGTGAAAGTTTGGGAACTTTTTTAAAGGTACATACACCGTTGTGCAGACTGATTCACGACCTCTACAATTTAATTTTTTTCCTCCCACTTTCCAACTCATTTGATGCCAAAGCTTTCTTTTGTAGTGGGAATTTCTGTCACGATTGTCCCACTCACACAGGAAACATCCATATTTCCTGTAGCCTTGTTGCATTCCCGATATAACCGCAACTATTACCAAGTCCCCCACATATTTTCCACTTATGGTCTTCATACTTAATTAATTGCAGCATATTTTTCAAAACACCATAGCACTCTTTAGTCAGTTACATTAGATACTTATCTTCGCATAACTAAAATACTGTGCCTGATAGCGAATATTTGATCACAGATTTGAATTTCTCACATGAAAATCTTTTCGAAACATATTTCCCGCCGCGGTGGAGTAGTCGAGCGGTCTAAAGCGTCTCGTTGTGGAGCGCGCGGTTGCTCGCCGTGAAGGTTCGAGTCCTCCCTGGGGCATGGGTGTGTGTGTTTGTCCTTAGGTTAGTTCGCCTAGGTTTAAGTAGTTTGTAGGCTACGGACTGATGATCACGCAGTTTGGTACGATAGATTTACAAACATTTGAACATATTCCCGAATGAGAAAAATGACTCTTGACGAACAGTGTTATTAACAGTTTGCTGTATATAGTCCGTTATTATACCTGCGCACAAGTCACGACATACCAAGATACCAGCGGACTCGGCAATACATCGCATTTATTTGATATGAATAGGGATTGGACATACGTCCTACGCACCTCGCCATAATGTCTCTGTCTGTCACTTCCTCCATCTCTATGCCTCTGCCTTCAGACCTCTATCCCTGCATTAGCAAAGTGTAAGGTCGGCTTTGTTCGGTAATTTATTTATTCCAATACTCTGCTGCTCCACGTACTCCTCCTTTCTCTCTCTTCTGTCTCTTATCCTCCCCCTAATTCTACCTTTGACTTTCGTCCTCCTTCGCCTCCTCTTCCTCAACCCCTTCTTTCCCCCTGCCACACTCCCTCGTTCACCCATCCAACCAACGCATCTATCCACCAGTCTTAGTCATCAGCCTCACAACCTACTCCAGTCTACTCACAATGTTCATCCCCTTCTTCCACCATATATTAAAGAACTAGCTGAAAACCCGGCTTTGCCCGCGTATTTATTTATTTACTTATTCCTGCCATTTTTCAGGTATATATTTATTAGTATAAGGGCTGTATGTCTGTGAAATCTCTTGGGGAATACAATTAGAAGTAAAGAAGTAATGGATTAAAACTTGTTGCTTGATGGGGCGGTTTCCCATGAACTACGTGTCGTACTGTGATACAATTCATATGGTGCATTAGCTATATGGGTGTCTGTAATATTTCCGGCGGCTACAGTTTGTAGTGTAACGTCATACCGAATGTCGTAGTTTTAGTCCATCAATTGCGGAGCGTTACTGTTTATGTGCTCACATCTCATGAACTATGTGTCGTACTGTGATACAATTTAGAAGGTACATTCAACTATACAAGTGTATACTGTATGTAAAATTTCCTGTCGGTACAATTTGTAGTCTTCAAATTATAAATTGTAACGTCATACCGAGAGCCGTAGTTTTACTCCATAAACAGCGGAAAAGTAGTAAGCGAGAAACTTTTTTTCCTTTCATCATTTTACTATGGTTTCCAGCGAGAAAAAGTTTAATAAAGTTTTGAAATTATTTTGAAAGTCTCACAGCATTAAATGGCATTTTTTTGCGATTTCTATTGGTTATGACGTAATATCTTTTGAACCATGTGTCGTATGTGATTCTTAACAATGCAGCAATTATTACCTCACGGTAAGGAATGTGTGTACCAAATTTGGTTGAAATCGGTCCAATGGTTTAGGTGAAAATGAGCAGCATTGTCGCAAAATGCAGCAGTTTCTCGCGCATCTCATTGTTTGTGACATCATATCTCGTCAACTATGTATCGTACGTGATTCTTACACTTACGGCGACCGTTCTCATGAGTTGAAGCTTACTTGTATAAAATTCGAGAAAGATTGGATCAAAATTGTAGATGTATATGCAACACGTACACACATACGGACACTCTGCTTTATATGTTAGATACATATATCTGCCAACAATAACATAGATCGCTCAGACGGTGCCTAGATCTTGAATAAAGTATCCTTCCCCATGTACCGGACGAAGTCTTACGTAGACAGTGACCTTTATGCTGTTTTGAAGTTAAGGTGTTCATAAAATACGACTTTAATCCAAAGTGGCGCTGCTCGTACAAAATTACCAGTTTAGAGTTTTCTGTGCCAAACACAGGTTACACTATCGAGAAACCCTCTCAACACACACAAAATATTTTATCAAAATAACAAACGCTTGAAATCGAAACACGCCACAATCTATTCTGTTCTTACCCAACCTATAAAACAACATTTTATTTATAATAAATATATTTACATCATTACTCTAGATAAAAATATCCTATATCTTAAGTTGCAAAACATCACACATAATGTGAAACATTTCATGGAGATTATTTGAAATGTTTTGGGGTTAGAGCGACCAAACATCCTGACACCGGACTTTAGTATGCCGTAAGTAAAGATGTGTGTGTTATCTGTCCATTACGAAGGTTCTCCTAACTAGCGGGATCTTTGTTTGATCGTGCAGCCAGGCACAATAGAATTGAATACATTAGCTGTGTCTAGGCACGTAAATAGCGAAGAGCAGAGTATCATGAGGATGTGAGCAAGGGTAGTACTTTAGTAGTATCTGGAACACATCACTGGATCTGTTGATACTTTGGATCTGTCGGGAGGTTAGAGTAGTTCCTGTATTTATCGTTATCACTGTATTCGAGAGCCTTACTGAACAGCAAAACTGCCTCATAAGATGGAGAACAGCCTTCAAATCATTCGAGATCAGCACACAATTTTCAACATTCTCTATTGATTTATTTCAGTGAGCAATGGTTGCCATTTTAGGATAATCCATTGTGTCGGTAAGAGGGAAGAATGCTAACAAGGAAACAACATGGATATCTGTTTATTGTAATTTTTATGTATCAGGTGGCCCATGCACGCCGTCTATTTTTGACGTTAGTTAACCCCGAGTACACAGACGTCGAAAGATTTGTCTAAGCAGAACAAGAAAGGGAACTCACCACCAACTAGCAGGACGAACGTAAGACCGTCACTCGAAAACAGGATACAGCTAAAAATGCTTCCATAGCTTGTCGCTACAAAACTTAATTGGATTCTTGAATAACAGAACGCCTTGATTGCAAATATTTTTATATTACAATGACGCGTTTCGCACGGTTAGGGCATCTTCAGATATCTGACAAAAAAGAAAATATTGATACAGAACTTACAATATTTACATGACATTACTTCGAAAATTTTTAGCTACAAGCCAATCTGAAACTGTTTTAAGAAATTATGATATTGTACGGTACTAATGTTTCATATACTCTGTGGTGGAGGATGTTTAGATTAAAATGCGGTCATAGGGTATCTTACAGAGACAATAATATGTAAACCATTAATATCCGGTAACACTGACCTTTGAAAACAGATTGATACAATGTTTAACTGAATGGATATTGCAAGATTTACCTTGTATGATGTCCCTGCACCTTAGTTCGTCAACATATTAACACGACTTGCGTCGGTAGAAGTACAAGTACTGCCTGAGGCAGCGTTCACATTTGTGCTGCGAGTAACCGCCAATAAAGCTAAGTGTCCACAACACTGTAGGTGTTGGGTCGGTCAGATAACAGTTGTTAATTTAAAATATGGACACCATTTACATAAAATACCAATAACACATGAATGCAATTTGTAAGAATGCCCAGTTATATAACAGAATATTACTTAAAAATTTCCACAAAAGTGTCGAAAAAGGTTTGGTCTTTTGAGGTCAACTGATAGTTAAGAAGTTTCAGGTGTTTAAAATAAACCCGGAGTTGTTTGGTGTAGAAGGAACACCGAGTCGATTCCTAGGCTCGAGACACGTTTCTGTCTCAAAGAATTAGTATGCCTGACCAAAAGGGTACGCACAATGGCCAAAACAATTTAATTATCTCTTTCAAGTCGTATCAATATATGACAGCTAATTTATGAACAACACGTACGCAGTCAATTCAAGCTTCACATTTCGGATTATTAAATAAACGCTACTATATGGTTAACTGCAATAAAGAATAAAACTATGTTGCATTATTCATATTACAAGTGTTGAAAAGCATGTCGCCCTTATAGATGCATTGATTTAAGAGCCTCTAGGTAACAGCATGGGAATCTCTTAACATTTCTGAACATACCAAAACTCTGGCTTTTCCGGTTTATTATTATCAGTGCAGGTACAAATATTCCTGCAACATAAAATAGCACTGTAACACATTTACTTATACTACTTTGTACGCACACAATATTTTCATTTAAGCTAGGCATATCGTGCGTGGCCATGCGGAATGGCCGCGAGGACTAAAGGCGGTGTTACACGACGATCCGCCGCGAAAGGTATAGGTCTAGCGCGACAGCCATCTAGCGGCGAAACACGTGCAACTACCGCGGAACCGTGATTATTAGCAGGCACTTTATTCGCGCGCCGGAATAGAGACCAGTTCTGAACTCCCGTTAATTCGCTCATGCGCACTAGGCAGCGATAACGTGTGCATGCGCAGAAGTGGATATTGCAGGAAGCTTTCTGCGTGTTATTTGTGTATGACATTCGTAGTTACGCGTGATTTGTGATTACAGACTTTCGTGTTGCGGTTTTTGCCCGTTTTTTCAAAAATGTTCAAATGTTTGTTAAGCTTATGGGACTTAGCTACGGGGTCATCAGTCCCTAAACTTACAAACTACTTATGAACTCCTTACGAACTAGGACGGCACAAATATCCATGCCCGAGGGGGGATTCGAACCCCCGACCGTAGTGGCCGAGCTGACCGTGACTGGAGCGCCTCAGTCACCTCGGCCACCCCGACCGGCGCCCGTTTTTTTTTTTTTTTTCACTTAGTAGATTTTCATAAATGCAGTAATTCAACAAAAAACGTGCGTTTTTTTAGCAGACCTTTATACTAGGTGTTTATAAAAATGCGTTTTTACATTGGTTGCTTCATACTTATAGAAATGATATGGAACAGAGAGCCGCTGAGTCATTATTCAGGCGTACAGGGCGGAAAGGTGTTTGTATAGCCCACACGATCCCTTTATCATACGTTATGTCAGCAATCGTTTACTCCTCACTGATAGGCATAAAACTTTACAAGCAGCAGCTCTTCAAAACAGGTCACGTCCTTCCTCACGAAGTTCCAAATTTGTTGCTAATTTCCGGGACTCACTTCTTTTATTAGCTGTGAGTATATTCCTCTGCCATTCTTCTTTCCGGTCACAGTCTGGTTTTCATCGTTGTTGTGCTCTAATCTGAAGATTTACTGTCACAGCTCCAAAAATGTTTCCTATCTGTGAAATGTAAATTTAGGCAGACATATACATTTGCAACCTAGTGTCGTAATATAAAGCTGTCGCGCGGTCTGAGGCTCCATGTCACGAATTTCGCAGCCGCTGCCGCCGAAGTAATGAGTCCTCCTTCAGCCATTTGTGTGCATGTTGCCATGGGCATAAGTTAATTTAAGTCTAGGGACCGATTACCTAAATAATTTGGCCATTAGCTACACAAACTTTAATATAAAACGGAAGTGTTGAGTCCGTAATTCAAAGCAATAGTGACTCAATTCTGTGCTAACTACACAAGAGAAAAAGAAATACTTAATAAAAAAATGACAACTTCACATTAAATAGGAACCATAAGCGAACAGAAATAATTTAAGTGAATGACGTTCTAGGTAATCACAGCTTCCCTCGGGTTCTTGTGTGGTATGTATGAACGATGAGTTCTGTTTTCTTCCCGTTTCATGCGTGTTATTGCTGTCTACTGCGCATGCGCGGATTCGCGAAGGAATATCCGCCGTACATCGTGTAATAGGTTTACGTGAAGTAGTACGTAGTTCCAGATAACCACACTTGTGGCGCTGCTGCATAGGCGTACGCGTCAGGTGTATCGTGTAATACGGCCTTAAGGCGTCATGCTACGGACTGGGCGGCGGTTACCGCCAGAGCTTCGAGTCCCGCCTCGGACATGTGTGTGTGTGTGTGTGTGTGTGTGTGTGTGTGTGTTGTCCTTAGCGTCACTTAGTTTCAGTAGTTTGTCATTCTAGTGACTGACAAACATTTGAACACTTGGAGATATATATATATATATATATATATATATATATATATATATATAATGTTGTGTTATGTTAGAGCGCTTACCTTCTATGAGGTTGGTTCCACAAGTGGACAGGATAAGGTTACTTCAGATTTGGGGGCACGATTAATTTAATGAATTGGCAATGTAGCATAAATTTGGTCTGTTTTTGGTCCTGATTGTCGTTGTTTAGGGGATGATTTTTCTTTAATATTTTGTTATACATTTAGAACGTCCAGAGGCACTGACTTTGTACAGCGGGAACTGGCTCTGCTAGCTCTTCTGTGTATAGATTTTCCAGTTGGTTGCACATGGGTCTGAGCTGATCAACGCTTTCTACAAGTCGTCTCGTTGATTCGACTATTTGTCGTTCCACCTTTGGCATTTGGAGTTCTGCATGGATGAGCGCCGTGTTTGTCCAACATGGAGCTTTGAGCATGAGTTTGAATCATTGATTCTGTAATGTTTGTAGCATTTTTGCGTTGGTCTTGCTTGTTATTCCGCATGAGGAGCTGCCATAGAGCATCATTTGATGTATTATTGCCCTGTAGATTTGTAGTTTGGAGCGTTGTAGAATTTTCTTGCTTGCAAGTAGGGAGTAGATGGCTTGAATAGCTTTTGAGATTTTTAATTTCGTGTCCTACAAGTATGTCTTGAATAATATTTCCTTATCTAATGTGACTCCTAATTATCTAAATGTGTTGTTCAATGCAATGTGTCTTTCATTAATTTCAGTTCTGTTGTGGAGTATTGGGTTTTTGCTGCATTTATTTTAACTTTATTAAGTTTTGCCCATGTTTCTGTTAGATTAATTTGTTCCTGAATCCTTCTAACTGGAGTTCAAGTCTTCTGTGCGTTGTTAGTATCGCTGTGTCATCCGAAAATTGTGCGAGTAAAGCATTTTCTGTTGTAGGGGTCTCATTAACATAAACTGTGGATAAAGTAGGAGAGAGAGAATCGAATCTTGCGGGATCCCTTCTGTGAGCATTTTTGTTTCTGAACTTTTACCATGAATTTGGACGAAGCATTTTCTGTTTGAGAAAAAGCTGTAAATTTTTCTCAGACAACAATTTGTGATGTCTCTGTCTTCTCGTAATTTTGTTATTAAATTGTCTCTGCAAACCTTTTCATAAGCCTTTTCGACGCCAAGCATGACTTCCGCTGTGTATCCGAAGTAACTCATATGTTTGGTTATGTATTCTGTTATCCTTAGCGTTTAGAGTTCATCTGACAGTATCTCTTGCTATTCAAACTGTCCTCTCCTGATTACATTTCCCTCAAGTAGTGGCCGCCTTATGCGTGGTAGGAACACCTTGCATTAGATGTGCTGCAAAACAATCAATAACTTTCCGGGGCATATAAGATGCGTCGCGGATTTGTTTTTAGAGGACAATTTGTACCTGGAAAGCTCCCTCGGTTCTTAAGTGCGTCTAAAACATGTGCAGAAGGAAAAGTCGCGTTTCAAGTGTTTGTAATGTCAGCTTTTGGGCCTCAGCTGCATTGCGGTGCGTCTGTCTGTTCATCAGTATCACATCAGTAGTCTTCACCGGAGTACACTGCAGTTGCTACTTGCCTGACATTAAGACCTGAGTCGAACTACAAACAGACCGCTACGTGAGCTCATCAGTGCGGAGCCAGGATAACGACGCCCGCAATTGGAGCACAGCTCTTTGGAGATGCGCTTGTTTGCGTGCTTTACCCGTACCAGCAGTGGCGAGGTAACCCTTCTTGCACTAGAGCATGCAGGAAACATAAAACTACGAAATACGGCGTCAGTTGCCCACCTGGTATGTGGTACGTCAAGCTCAGAACCCAAACAGCAATCAGCCGAAGCCATTTGATCCAACACTGAAAAATTTTCCAGAAAATTGGCTTTGACATTTTGAGGCGACGTTTAATTACGGTACCCGTCGTAAAGGAGAAAATTTACGACGGCCGCCGTAGTTCGTTTTGTGCGGTCGCGCTAGCTCAGCGAGTTCCGTCAGGTCTCCAGCCGGCCTTTGTAAATTAAAAAAACTCAGACGATATTTCACAGACCAGTAACGTTGTTGTGGTCTTCAGTTCGCAGACTGGTTTGATGCTGCTCTCCACGCTACCCTGTCCTGTGCAAGTCTCTTCATCTGAGAATACATTCGGTAACGTACATCCTTTTGAATCTGCTTACTATATTCATCCCTCGGTCGCCCTCTACGATTTTTACCCCACATGCTTACTTCTAATGCTATGTTGACAATTCCTTGATGTCTCAGAATGTGTCCAACCAATCTATCCCTTCTCTTAGTCAGGATATGCCAGAAACTCCTTTACTCCTCGATTCGGTTAAGCACCTCCTCATTAGTTACGTGATCTACATGATCATCTAATTTTCACCATTCTTCTGTAGCACCACATTTCAAAAGCTTCTATCATCTTTTTATCTGAATTCCTAATCGTCCACGTTTATTCCCATATAATGCCACATTACAGACAAATGTTTTCAGAAAGGACTTCCTAACTTTTAAATTAATATTGCATGTTAACAAGTTTCGCTTCTTTAGAAACTCTTTTCTTCCCATAGCCATTCTGCATTTTATATCTTCTTTACTTCGGCCATCAGAAGTAATCTTGCTACCCAAATAACAATATTCGTCTACTATTTTTATTGTCTCATTACCTAATCTATTTCCTTCAGCATCTCCTAATTTGTTGACATTGCTTTCCATTACCTCCGTTTTACTCTTTTTAATTTTCATCTTATACCTTCCTTTCAAGACACTGTCCATCGCATTCAGTTGCTTTTCCAGATCTTTTACCGTCTCTGACAGAATTACTATGTCATTGCCAAACCGCAATGTTTTTATTTCTTCTCCCTGCACTTTAATGCCCTCTGCAAATTTCTCCATCCATTCCTTCACTGCCTGCTCAATGTACAGATTGAACAACATTGGGGAAAGGCTACAACCCTGTCTTACTCCCTCCCCAACATCTGCGTTCCTTTCTTGCTCTTCGACTCTAATAACCGCTGACTGGGTTTTGTATAGGTTGAATATAACTCTTCCCTCCCTATATTTTCCCAAGATACCAACCAGTAACGAACAAATAAAATCCCACGTACCCAAGGATCGGAGCTATCCAAAACAAAACAAGAAATAAGTGGTATTGTGAATTGTACATTGTTAATTGAATAACCGTTGGGTCGGTGCTTTGAATTTCTCAAAATAAAAATGTTCAAATAATTTTTTTTCTTAAACCTAAGTGACCAAACTTTGAGGTCATCAGTAACTAGATTTACAGATTACTTTAATTTATATTATAGACAACACTCACACTCGAGTAGAACTCGAATCTCCGACGCAGTTGACTGTGATTTCCGTATCGTGGCGCCTCAGACCGTACGGCAGATACCGAGCGGCTCGATTTCCTCCATACCGACCTTTCTTTTCTGCTATTTTACAACATTGAAATGTGAAATTTATGATAATTAATGCACATCGAATGATAGTTTTAATGGAAAATGTAGACTGTTTATAGTTACTGTAATTCGTCATATTTTATTAGAAGTTTGACAGTGACCACAGTTTCAATGAAAAAGAAATTGGGAAAGACTGGAAAATTAGATAGTTTTAAATTTACTATATTCATTATTGAATATTACGGAAGTGTTTTCACACACGCCAGACTGATGACGGTCGTAAAGACGTGTCAAGAAAAAACTTCCACGACATCTAGAACACTGCCCAAATGAGGCCTTTTACAGTCTCATTCTTTTATACCATACATCAACTGGAAAGCAAACTTCATTCTCAGACATGATTAATGGTCCTTTATCAAAAAGTTTAGAAGTGAACTACACGTACCCGATCATCTCACCAAAGACTGTAGATGACAACAGTTCATTGATAACTAAATGGAGTTGTACGTAGTTTTCTCCATCATTAAATTCGCCTTTACTTATGGTACATAGTTATATTTTTGTAACACGAAAATATAGGTCACAATTGGCGATTCGAACCACGGTTTCTTTCTTTGTCAAGATACAGAACCACCAAACTATCTACTGAACCACGCCCACATTCAGAAGGTTCATCTTTACTGTAGGTAACGAGAGGTACTCGTTTATCTCGAGAATTACTAAGAGTTCTATCGAATAGATTTGTCTAATTACTGTTTGTGTACTGACCCTCACGTACCATATATAGAAAACTTACAAAAATGAGTCAGCCATGTGGTGTCCTTGGAAGATAAGATAGAACTAAATTACTACCCAGACATTATCGGTTATTGAATCTACTAATGTACCAAACGCTGATCTGACACTGTATGCCACATTTTCGTAATGCTGTCAAGTTCTCACTATTGCAACGATGACACATAGCATGGTTCATTACATTGGCATCGATTTTGCCAGTTAAATATCTCCGTGTAGTGGGAATATAAACGAATAGTGAATCACACTAGAGGACACGTGTCGCTAATCAGGAAATACAATGACATCGGTGTTTCTGGCAAACGGAAGTTGTTGAATGTAGGCGCCTGGCAACGCGTCTCCAGAAATAGCGAAGGTTTTCGGCAGTTCACAAGCTGTATTTTCTCGAGGGTGAGCGAAAGTGGTTGAAGGACGGTGATAACACGAAGTGACGACAATCTGTTGGACACAGACGTCTTACCACAGAACTAGGTCGTGTGAGACTTCTCCGACAAAAAAGATGAAATAAATAAATAAATAAATAAAAGAAAAAAATCGGAGGTCATTGGTGGCAGATTCAACGTCAACAACAGATCTTTGACAGTTCGCCGTTAAACGAACATTTATGGAGATGCGGCTCTGCAGGAAACGCTCTCTCTCTCTCTCTCTCACACACACACACACACACACACACACACATATATATATATATATATATATATATATATATATATATATATATATATATATATTGCTGTTCGTTAATCTCGCTAAATCTTGAGATCGGCTGAACCGATTTGGCTAATTTTAGTCTTGAAATATTCGTGTAAGTCCAGGGGAGGCTATGCCGCGGTGGAGTAGCCGAGCGGTCTAAAGCGTCTCGCTGCGGAGCGCGCGGTTGCTCGCCGTGGAGGTTCGAGTCCTCCCTGGGCCATGGGTGTGTGTGTTGTCCTTAGGTTAGTTTACCTAGGTTTAAGTAGTTTGTAAGTTACGGACTGATGTCCACGCAGTTTGGTCCGATAGATTTAAAAACATTTGAACATCCAGGGGAGGTTTAAACGCTGATGAAATATGGAAAAGTTGTCCGGAAAAGAGGAAAATCGGAAAAAAGAGAAACAGCTTTTTCCGATTAGCTATCAATACTGTTCGTCCAACTGCGATAAAATTTTGTACAGTTCATGTTGAAAGCAAGAGGAAGGTTCGCATCAAATAAAAGTTTGGAACAAAGTCGCAAAATTCGAACCAAGTGCCTTTTTCAACGTGTTTCTAAACATACTCAACACTATAAATTGACAACCGTTCATCCGATTGCGATAAAAGTTTGCTCATTTGACGTTCAACGAAAGATGAACGTTCTTACGAACTAAAAATTTGGGAAACCTACCCGAAAACTTGAAAATTCACGAGAAACTGAAAGCGCTTTTTTCAATGGGATATCAATATCATTCATCGGATTGCGATAAAATTTTGCATATTTGATGTTCAAAGCAAGAGTAACGTTCTTATGAAATAAAAATTTGGTAAAGTTTCCCGGAAAATTGGAAAATCCAGAAAAAAATAGAAAGGGATTTTTCTACGAAATATCAGTACCATTCATCAGATTGCAATAAAATTTTGCACATTCGACGTTCAAAGAGAGAAGAAGGTTTGAGTGATGTAAAAGTTTGGAATAGATGGCCAGAAAAAGGGAATTTTGTGGAAAACTAAAAGAGCTCTTTTCTTTAGGATATCAATATCATTCGTACGATTGCGATAAAATTTTGCACATTTGACGTTCAAAGCAAGAGTACATACATATTGGCAATTGCGATGCATTGACGGGTCGACTAGATGACCCGATGAACTTCGTATCACATAATATAAACCATATTTATTTAAATCATATGTATTTCAGACCTAGTTATGGCATCAACAGATAGTCTATCGGCTCCATATTGGGCGGAAAGAGTGGGCAAATCACTCTCACATGTCCATGATAATGTCACATTCGTGGAAGTTCAGGGAAGATTTAAACGGTGATAAAATATGGAAAAATTTATGGTCATCCATATTTTTGATTTATATTAAGAGGTAAGTGATCGAAGTCCACCGGGTCATCTAGTATTCTTATATTTACCGTAGAGTACCATCATTTTCGACTTCAGACACGAAACTGGACTGCGATTTATGAACGTCACCTGGTTAGGTGAATCGCATTATTGATACACCAAGTCGATCGTCATGTGTGGACGCTCCTTGTCAAACAGGCAAATGACTACGCGATAGATGCAACTTGCCTCGACGGCTGTTTTAGTATTATGCTAATGGGTTACCGTATCTGGCTTAAATGAGACCTGCGATACGAATCGAATGTACCAAGTCACCTGTGGTCTTCGTGCATCTCACTGTGGGCCGCGTTCAAGTCTAACCCTCAGACAGTACCGTGAATATTTTGATGCAATAAACTGCGTTTTGGGGTATTTACATAGCCCATACTCCTGTTGCAGTTTCTAGACGAACATTTGAACATTAATACAAAGTAATGATTACATACTACACCTATTTCTATTTAGTATTTATTGCCATCAAAACAGATTTACAAAATCAAAACTTAACAATGGCCCGTATAAAAATTAATATCTCTCCAGCGCACTGTCTTCAAAATGCAGTGTAAATGTTATTTACTTTTAAACACTTTAAAACATAATTTTATTAATAATGAGAAGTTCAGTTACGTGCATTAGTGTCCAAAATATAAAATGAAACAGAGATCAACCAGGTAAAAATTCATTTTAACGTAATTTTACGAACTATGAACTTGATCAAATTTTCTTTCATCTACACATTCGAAACATACTTAGTTCCTGCTGGATCCAAAAATTAGACCTTTTAAGTTTGTACATTCCATTTCAGTCTCTTATCTGATTAATGAGGATACGAGAAACAACTCTTACGTTTCACTGGACCAACATTCACAGTGAATAAATCCAATAGAACCACTCAGTTTCCTAGGTAGTTTTTCATTGAGTAACTTTTCATTTAGACGCCTTATATGCATCAAAAGATCATTAACGTAATCCAATCTTGAGTATCCAGTACTGTGTTCACTTTTGCGCTCAGAATCACTTTCAATGGCAGTTTCAGCATTGCCGTCTTCGATATCGATTGTTCTAATTTTCGTAAATCTATCGGACTCAGTTGTTGGGTTCTTAGTCCGTAGCTTACAAAGTACTTAAACTAAGTTAAACTAACCTAAGGACAACACATACACCCATTCCCGAAGGGGGGACTCGAACTCCCAACGGCGAACGGCCGCGATCACAGGTGCATGGCACCCCAGTACGCACGGCTAATCCACCGCGGCACTTGAATATCTTCCACCTCTTTTGTAGCTGTGCTGAATAACATCTCTGGAAAAAATGAAAAATATAAAACGTTTGAAACTACTGAGTTCGTAACGTAAACTGTGTTGCGTGGTCGTGTCGTACTCTCAGCAAGCGATTCTGCTTACCAATTCAAAATAACATCACTTCGCAACAGTGATTGGTGACTACAATTGCTCACAAAGAAAGTAACTGAGAATCGGAAGTGCGCAGTAGGCAAAATTCCGGCGTAATGCGCATTGCAATGTTGTAGCGGATATTCTCATAATCCACAACATCGCTTAAGGGTTAAATATCCGACCCACAAGACCAGAAACTTCCTACAATGACCTGAAGAGCTTGGTACCTCTGTGGCAGTGATCGCTTGGTCACCATATCCAAATATTCAGAAGTCATATAGCCCTTATTCGTGTACAAAATTGAGAAAGTGTTGCCGGTTCAGGATTCTCGCACGAAATGACTCTAGTATGTCCCATAAAAGTTAGAATTCATGCTGCACGATGTAGATGGCCAACTTGTTCTCTGATATTTTCCAGGATTTTCAATCGCGAAATTTGTGGCCCAGTGACATGGCGCATTGTCTTCCATAAAAATTATACGCTTATTTCGCAAGTTAAGGTACATGAATGCCCGCAAATTGACTCCAAGTACCCTAGCATAACAATTTAGGGTCAATTATCTGTTCAGTTGGACACAAGGATCCAGTTTATTTAATTTAAAACAGCCCCACCTATTACGGTGCTATCACCAGCTTCCAGAGTGTCTTGTTGACGACTTGGGTCGACGGCTTCGTGGGGTCTAAGCAAGTCTGCAACCTTTCCATCGACTCTTATCAACCGCAATTGGGACTTATCTGACCAAGGCACGATTTGCGTCTAGTAAAGTGTTAAACCTCAAAGGCATTCCAGTCAGTAGTATTCTACTATATTCTACTAAAGCCAAATTACGCCGCTACGTAAGAAAAGGGAGATAGGGATAATGTAAACAAAATTAGAGCTTCTGCTGTGCCGTTATTTTTTTGGAAAGTTACTGAAAAGACTGTTAAGTCAAGGTTAATTGATCGTTTCATTTCCCATAACTTGCTGTCAAATGTACAGTTTGGTTTGAAAGATGTTTTACCAACAGATAATGATATTTTTTCTTTTCTCTTACAGGCATTTGATGGATTAAATAAAAAATTGCAAACACTAGGCGTGTTAACAAGATTGTTTGTGTGGCCACCTAGGCATGTTCCTTGATTTAACAAAATTATTTCATTGTGTTGATCACAAGACATTATTGCAGAAGGTGGATCATTGTGGAATATGGGGAATAGCGCACAATTGGTTCAACTCTAAGTTTAATAACAAACAGCAGAAGCCATT
Source organism: Locusta migratoria (assembly GCA_026315105.1). Classification (NCBI taxonomy): domain Eukaryota; kingdom Metazoa; phylum Arthropoda; class Insecta; order Orthoptera; family Acrididae; genus Locusta; species Locusta migratoria. Next base: position 275,076,152 of record CM048744.1, read on the forward strand.
GTAGATGGCTGTAATATGAACTGACGTTGGGGCATAGTTAAGTGGTAGTGATGGTGGGGAGGGGAGTGCCCCAAGGTTTTGCTTTGGGAAATTTGTTTTAGATTTAGAGAAATGATATGTCTTGTAGTAGAACAGGAAACTCTTAGATACTTCTCTTTGCTGATGACAGTATCCTGGTAGTGAAAGATGTTGGCATTACAGTATAATATCAAATAATGCAATTACATAAATACTTTTGTGGCTTGTAGAAAAAGAACTGATGCTAAATAACATTAAGATCCACTTTTTGCAGTTTCTAACAAAAAATTCAACAAAATAAAAGACATTTCTATTACAGAGGAGAGCACATGAGGAGTTAGACAGAACAGTTCAAATTTTTGGCGTTCAGATAAATAGTAAGCTGTTGTGAAAAGCCCAGTATCTTTTTAAAAAACTCTATTTAAAACGAAAAATTGTCTGCTTATTTTCATTCGTTTATGACGTGCGCTGTTAATTATTGCGGTAACTCCTCTGATTCAAATAGGATATTTATTACACAGGCACGGGTAGGTCGAGCAATATGTGGGGTAAGCTCGCGTACTTCTAGTCGATCCCTGTTTTGGTAGCCTGGGAATTGTGACATTGGCCTCTCAATGCATATTATCTTAAAAGTCGTTTGTTGTTAAAAAAATTTCGTTATTCCTAAGAGTTAGCAGATTTCACTCAGATGATACTAGACAGAAATGAGATCTGCATTTGGATCACACCTCCTCGACCCTTGTGCAGAAAGGTGCGCAGTATTCTGTTTCCATTTTTAATAAACGGCCACAAGAATAAAAAATGCTTAGTAGAAATCGTCGAGCTTTCAAGGCTAACCTGAAAAGATTCCTCATGGCTCACTCTTTCCATTCTGTCGAGGAGTTCCTAGAAAAATTTAAAAGTTAAGCTAATTTCAGTGTCGTTGTTCTGTCCTTTCACTTGTGCTTGCGCCTGTCGCGTGCTTACGATTGCTATGCCTTTCACTATATCTATTACTATTATTTTGTTACAATGTTATGTAAAGATTCGTTCCATGACCATAGAGACTTACTCCTCAATTTGGTCCTGCAAAACAAGATAAATAAATAAATCCTATTAAAAAAAGACGGTTTCATAAAATTTTAAATAAATAAAACAGTAGCTCCTACATTGCAGTTATTGGACCCAGTGTTGCTCGTCTGCTAGCACCGATGACTACGCAAACGGCAGTGCTCTCGGTCATTAGGTTCAGGCCTTCGGCCACAATTTTATTATTTCATATAAACGTTACACTCAACAGTTTTGGATTTCTGAATATTGAATTCCCTAACGATATCCGAAATGGAATGTCCCATAGATCCGGCTCCAGCAAACATTCTACGATCAGTCAGTTAATAACGTCGCAATCTTTCTCACGTGACTCACCAGAGCAACATTGACCCCTATGCTACTCTACTGTCCAAATATTTGTAAAGCTATGGGACCAAACAGCAATGGAGCAATGGTCATGACCTTAGACTTACAAACTGCTTAAACTAACTTACACAAAGAACAAAACACAGACATACATACACATACACTCACACGGGCGTGCACGCGCGCGCGCTTAGACACACACGAAAAAGGTATTAATGTGTGATCGTGCTCACACATACGGATACCATACCGGCTCTCACAACCCGTGATCCATAACAAAAACTAATAACTATGTAGGTGACAGTAGAACTTTTGAGTTGGTCACCATTTTGTTCGAGCGTTGGGGGGGGGGGGGGGGTGGTGGGGGCTCTCTGTGTCTCTCCCTGTTCGACAGTTTTTCTAAGTCTGGTGAATCACCTAACACTTGCACCGCAGATATTGCGGAAACGGAATGTGCGATTGATGTGCGGTTTTCACAGAATGGAATGGTAGACAATGATTCGTTTTGTAAGCCTATAAACAGATTGTAACAGTCCCGAGAAAGTGTATTTTTTATGTAAATATTCGATTTTTCAAATGGAACAATGGTTGTTTCTATCATGCACAGGAAATTTTGACACCAGCTGTGTACAAAGAATTTTGAATGACATTTTTATCACGTTTAGTTTGGCAACTACCACCATTGAAAGTTTTGGAGGACATAGGCTACGACAGCGTAGCTCACTGGCCGGTGGTCATGAGACAGTGGGCCGCGCCTCAGGGGCTAGCCACTCTGGCAGTGAGCTACGCTATCGCAGCCTCCGCCCCCGATACTTTGAGCGGTTGTAGCTGCCAAATTAAACGTTTTAAATATGTCATTAAAAATCTTTGTACAAAGCCCGTGTCGAATATTCAAGTGTGTGACAGAAACAACCATTGTCCCATTTAAAAAACTGTATGTTTACAACAAAATACACTCTCTAAGTAATATTACAATGTGTTTATTGGCTAAAAAGTCGAGCCCCTGACTATCAATCCATTCTGTGAAAACCGCACATCTATCGCACATTTCGTTTCGTCAATATTTGCGGTGAAAGTGTTAGGTGATTCACCCTATACAGGGTGTTACAAAAAAGTACGGCCAAACTTTCAGGAAACATTTCTCACACACAAAGAAATAAAATATGTTAGATGGACATGTGTCCGGAAATGCTTAATTTCCATGTTAGAGCTCATTTTATTACTTCTCTTCAAATCACATTAATTATTGAATGGAAACACACAGTAACAGAACGTACCAGCGTGACTTCAAACACTTTATTACAGGAAATGTTCAAAATGTCGTCCGTTAGTGAGGATACATGCATCCACCCTCCGTCGCATGAAATCCCTGATGCGCTGATGCAGCCCTGGAGAATGGCGTATTGTATCACAGCCGTCCACAATACGACCACGAACAGTCCGTACATTTGGTACCGGGGTTGCGTAGACAAGAGCTTTCAAATGCCCCCATAAATGAAAGTCAAGAGGTTGAGGCCAGGAGAGCGTAGAGACCATGGAATTGGTCCGCTTCTACCAATCCATCGGTCACCGAATCTGTTGTCGACTGAAATGTGCAGGAGCTCCATCGTGCGTGAACCACATGTCGTGTCGTACTTGTAAAGGCACATGTTCTAGTAGCACAGGTAGAGTATCTCGTATGAAATCATGATAACGTGCTCCAATGAGCGTAGGTGGAAGAACATGAGGCCCAATCAAGACATCACCAACAATTCCTGCCCAAACGTTCAGATAAAATCTGTGTTGATGACATGATCGCACTATTGTGTGCGGATTCTCGTCAGCCCACACATGTCGATTGTGAAAATTTACAATTTGATCACGTTGGAATGAAGCCTCATCCGTAAATACTGCAATGAGCTCCAATATGGAAATTGAGCGTTTCCGTACACATGTCCACATAACATATTTTCTTTCTTTGTGTGTGAGGAATGTTTCCTGAAAGTTTGGCTGTACCTTTTTGTAACACCCTGTATAATAATAAACTAGAAAATTTTAATTACTCGAAAGTAATTTGCTCGCATATATATCGATAAAATTTGTCATCTTCAAGATGATCTTTCGATATACGAGGCGCGTCCAGAAAGTAAGTTCCGTTTGGTAATAAAATGGAATTGTACACAGATACAGCAGAAATTTTTATTGCGCAAAATTCTACAACTCTTAAGTTACTTTTCCACATAACTGCCGAAATTTTGCAGGCATTTGTCATAGCGTGGTACCAGGTATTGTAAACCTTTTTCATAGAAATCTGCCGCTGTGTCTTCAACCAGTTGCAAACAATTTCTTTTAGCTCGTCGTCCTTGGTGAAGTGATGACCGCCAATGAAAGACTTGAGATGTACGAACAGATGAAAGTCGCTAGGAGCGAGGTCAGGGCTGTACAGAGTATGGTCAAACACGTCCCAGCCAAATCCAAGTAGGAGGTTTTTCGTCACATTTGCTGTTGGAAACAGTGAAATTTGGGGCAAGTCCATAGCGAGAGCACTAATTGTAAACCTACGGTTTTCCTGGATCTTGGCAGCAATCGCGTGAACCAGTTCCTCTGTTTCCAAAGGTGGACGCCCACTTCGTTCTTCATTGTGCACATTGCTCAGTGACCGGCGGCCAGTGCACACGTGACCAGCAGCAGCTCTACATTGTACGGTAACCGGCTTCTTAATAGAAGCAACTTATTTACATTTCGTGTGTACTTTCTCTTGCAGCTCTTTATACTTTAGTGTGCTCGCGTGTTTGTTTATTAAGAATCGCGTTTATTTGTCAGCTCAGTTACTGAATTTTTTATTTATTAGCTCGCGTATATATTTTTCAGATTCGCCGTTAATAAACAGTTCAGCGTTAGGTCTATACTTTACAAAGCTCACACTGTTTATCAATCTACTGAGTCCTCTGACGTACTTACTTGGAAGAAACAAAGGTTTTTAGAATGGCTAGGAACTGTGACTGCTGCGAACGGATGGAGGCAGAGTTGGTGACTCTTCGCTCGCAGCTTCAGGCGGCGTTGGCTTTGCTTTCAACGCTTGAGACTGCGGTGGGTGGGCGCCGCTGTTGTGGGCCGCTCGCGGGGGTACAGCAGACGCCCTGTGCGTCTGTTGTGCCCTCCGATCGGCCTGCGGCTGTGGCCAGCCCGCTCACTGCCCGCGAGGAGGTAGCCCCCCAATCCGTGGTGGATTGGGAGGTCCCCTCAGCGCGTGTCAGGCGGCGTAAGACTTCCCGGGGGACCGAAGTGGAGGTCTCCCCGGTTAGTCTTGCCAACAGATTCGAGGCGCTGTCTGTGGCAGGGGATGTTCCTGATGCGGATTGTGTCGCTTGTCCTGTACTCGCCCCTCTGCCTTCAAGATCCGGGCACTCACAGAGGGTGGGTTTGTTGGTAGTTGGGAGCTCCAACGTTAGGCGGGTAATGGAGCCCCTTAGGAAAATGGCTACTAGGGAGGGGAAGAATTCCAATGTGCACTCCGTGTGCATACCGGGGGGAGTCATTCCGGATGTGGAACGGCTCCTTCCGGATGCCATGAAGAGTACAGGGTGCAGCCAACTGCAGGTGGTGGCTCATGTTGGGACCAATGATGTGTGTCGCTTTGGATCGGAAGAGATCCTCTCTGGTTTTGAGCGGCTATCAGAAGTGGTTAAGACTGCCAGTCTTGCTTGCAAGATGAAAGCGGAGCTCACCATCTGCAGCATTGTCGACAGGACTGACTGCGGACCTTTGGTTCAGAGCCGAGTGGAGGGTCTGAATCAGAGGCTCAGACGGTTCTGCGACCGTGTCGGCTGCAGATTCCTCGACTTGCGCCAAAGGGTGGTGGGTTTTCGGGTTCCGCTAAATAGGTCAGGAGTCCACTACACTCAGGAAGCGGCTACACGGGTAGCGGGGGCTGTGTGGCGTGGACTGGGCGGTTTTTTAGGTTAGATGGCCTCGGGAATACACAAAATGGGTTTCAGTCTCAAAGGGGGCAGGTCAGACACGGGAAGAAAGTAGACATAAAAACCATTGGTGTAACAGTTGTAAATTGTCATAGCTGTGTTGGGAAAATTCCAGAGCTCCAAGCGCTGATAGAAAGTACTGAGGCACAAATCGTTATAGGTTCTGAAAGCTGGCTGACGCCTGAGATAAATTCGGCCGAAATTTCTTTCAAAGGGCCAAATGGTCTTCAGAAAGGATAGAATAAATAAAACATGGGGTGGCGTGTTTATTGCTGTTACAAACGGTTTATCCTGCAACGAAATTGAGGCAGATACTTCCTGTGAATTGGTCTGGGTAGAGGTTATACCTGACCACCGAAATAAATTGATAATAGGATCTTTTTATCGGCCCCCTGACTCAGACGATGCGGTTGCAGATATGTTCAAAGAAAGCTTGAATCATATTTCAAATAGGTATCCGAAGCATACTGTTATAATCGGTGGCGACTTTAATTTACCCTCGATATGTTGGCATAATTACGTATTCAAAACCGGGGGCAAATATAAAACATCGTCCGAACTAGTTCTGAATGCTTTTTCTGAGAACTACTTCGAACAGTTAGTTCATGAACCCACTAGAATAGTACGTGGTTGCGAAAATACTCTTGATCTCCTAGCAACAAATAATCCCGAGATAGTAAAGAGCATCAAAACAGATACAGGGATTAGCGAACATCGAGTTGTAGTAGCGAGACTGAATATCGAAATTCCCAAATGCACCAAAAATAAACGAAAAATATATCTATTCAATAAAGCAGATAAAAATTCGCTTCACGCTTTCCTGAGTGATAGTCTCCAGTCCTTCAAAACTAAAAATGCGAGTGTAGATCAGTTGTGGCTTACATTCAAAGACATAATATCAGTAGCAATCGAGAGATTTATACCAAATAAATTAATAAAAGAGGGGGCTGACCTCCCGTGGTACACAAAACAGGTCAGATCACTGTTGCAGAAACAAAGAAAAACGCATGCAAAATTTAAAAAGACACAGAATCCGCAAGACTGGCAATCTTTTACTGAAACTCGCAACCTAGCGCGGACTTCAATGCGAGAATCTTATAGTTGTTTCCACAACGAAATCCTGTCTCGTAATCTTGCAGAAAATCCAAAGAAATTCTGATCATATGTGAAGTACACTAGCGGCAAAACACAAACAATACCTTCACTACGCGATAGCAATGGTAATACTACCGACGACAGTACTGCTAAGGCAGAATTACTAAACACAGCTTTCCGAAATTCTTTCACCAAAGTAGACGAAGTGAACACTCCAGTATTCAATCCAAGAACAGCTGCCAGCATGCGAAACTTAGAAGCAGATGTTCCTGGAGTAGTAAAACAACTTAAGTCACTAAACAAAAATAAATCTTCCGGGCCAGATTGTATACCAACTAGATTCCTCTCAGAGTATGCTGATGAAATAGCTCCGTACTTAGCTATAATTTACAACCGATCACTCAGTGAAAGATCCGTACCCAAAGACTGGAAAGTTGCCCAAATTACTCCAATATTCAAGAAAGGCAATAGGAGTGATCCCCAAAATTACAGGCCTATCTCATTGACGTCGATTTGCAGTAGGATTTTGGAACATATACTTTGTTCGAATATTATGTACTACCTCGAAGAGAACGACCTATTAACCAATAGTCAGCACGGATTCAGAAAGTATCGCTCTTGCGAAACACAGCTTGCCCTTTATTCACATGAAGTGTTAAGTGCCATCGACAAGGGATCTCAAATCGATTCCATATTTCTGGATTTCCGGAAGGCTTTTGATACTGTACCCCACAAGCGGCTTCTAATGAAATTGCGTGCTTATGGAATATCTCCCCAATTGTGCGATTGGATTCACGATTTCCTATCAGAAAGGACACAGTTCGTTGTAATTGACGGTAAGTCATAGAGTAAAACAGAAGTGATATCTGGCGTTCCACAGGGAAGCGTTATTGGTCCCGTACTCTTCCTCGTGTTTATAAACGATTTAGGAGATAATCTGAATAGCTCCCTTAGACTGTTCGCGGATGATGCTGTCGTTTATCGGTTAGTGAAGTCAACAGAGGATCAAAAGCAACTGCAAAGCGATTTAGATAAAATTTCTACTTGGTGCGAAAATTGGCAATTGACACTAAATAAAGAAAAGTGTGAAGTAATACACATGACCACTAAAAGAAATCCGCTGAACTTCAATTACGCGATAAATCAGTCAAACCTTAAGGTCGTAAATTCTACCAAATACCTAGGAGTTACAATTACGAACAACTTTGACTGGAGAGAACACATAGAAAATATTGTGGGGAAGGCGAACCAAAGGTTACGTTTCATTGGCAGAACGCTTAGACGATGCACCAGCTCCACCAAAGAGACTGCCTACATCACACTTGTGCGTCCTCTCTTGGAGTACTGTTGCCCCTTGTGGGACCCTCACCAGGTAGGACTGACGGAAGATATTGAGAAGGTTCAGAGAAGGGCAGCTCGTTTTGTTTTATCACGTTACGGGGGGGAAAGCGTCACGGAAATGTTGCACGAATTGGGGTGGAAATCATTAAAAGAAAGACGTTATTCATTGCGGCGTGATCTGTTTGCGAAGTTTCAATCACCGACTTTTAGTTCTGAATGTGAAAATATTTTGCTAGCACCCACCTACTAAGGGAGACATGACCATCCCAATAAAATAAGAGAAATCAGATCGAAAACGGAACGATTTAGGTGTTCTTTCTTCCCGCGCGCTATTAGAGAATGGAACGGTAGAGAAAAGTTATGAAAGTGGTTAATGAACCCTTTGCCAGGCACTTGAATGTGATTTGCAGAGTATCTATGTAGATGTAGATGTAGATGTAGATCACTACGCCCGCCATTGAACTGTCGGACCCATCTTCTCACCAACGAATCACTCATCGCATTTGGCCCGTGAACGTCGCAAATTTGCCAATAAATTGCACTTGGTTTCACTTTCCTCGCATATTTAAACCGAATCACCGACCTGATTTCACAGGCGGCGGGATTTTCAAACAACGCCGACATTTCAAACAAGCACATCAAAGCGTACGTAACTGACAGCGATCTCCAAATTGCGCACGTTCTTCTGCTTCATACACATCGTCTACAGCGCATGTGCGGAACTGCAATCGCAGCGGTGCAGCGGAGATAAATTGAAACGGTACTTACCTTCTGAACGCGCCTCGTATAACTTGTAGAACGCGATTTTCCATTACCAAGTTTCACACCATGGTTTCTATTTTTTTTTTTTTACAGAATTTACTGTATAGCACGAAGCCGAAATACTTGACTTTTTACATTTACTATAGAACGTCCATGCAAAATTCGACGGAAATCGGTGACCCACGTGTCAGATCCCTCTCCTTGTAAGTCTGGGTCCAGCGGTTGCGAGCGTTAGAGGTCAAAGGTATCCCTCGTCCGACCCTAGTCCTCCGCAATAGCTAGTGCAACGCTCAGCCTCGTTCGAGTTTCTCTACACGGCAGACTGGCTCGTCCAATCGGGCAAACAAGTTACCTGCGTCTGCAGCTGCGCCTCCTTCCCTCAAACACACACGCCCGCAGCTCGCCCCGCCGCCTGCTGGCGCGGTGCGACCGCGCTGCAGTGCGGTGCAAAGTGGTGGGCCGCGCTGCCAATCACGGCGGCGGCAGTCGTAACGAGCCACTTCCGCGTGGCCCTGGCCTGCCCTGCCCTGCCAACTGCGCGCCGGTAACCCAGAGGCCACCCAGCGCTCTAACGAGCACCGCCGCACAGCACACCCTGCCCTCACAGGGGGATCCAGTTACGCGCCCTCCCTGGACGCCAATTAGCGGCACACGTCGGGCACAACGGGCTGCTGGCATTCGCTCTCGCGCCCTCCAGACAAGTACGTAAATGTACTGTCACAACAGGCACTTGTTGTTAGGCGGGCTGGTCCAACAGACTACTCCGCGAGCAGCAGCGCACACGAGCGCTCACTATCCCAGCTGCGGTGATGTTGCAAGATGACGTCACCCACGCTAGTACTCGGCGGGCATTAGGAAACTGACGCGTTCGTTCTCTTCAGTGGATACTTGTGAGACAGCAAAAGTGTGTACCCGCCAAAGCCTAATGACTTTATGGGAACTGTATCCTGTCACTAACAGAGACTGACGTCCACAATGTCCAATGTGTGGCAACTCTTATTGCACTAAAAATTCACTCTACAGCGTCATTACAGATAAAAGGGCAGCCCCGTTGTTTGCTTGTGTGACTCACATCCCTGCAATTTCTATGAAGCAAATTAGGTACGTATTCTCTTGTACTTTCTTTCTAAACAGAAAATGTTAGTCAAAGACATTATTGATAAATCTCAAACATTGAATTTGTGATGCGGCCTGGAATCGAACCCGGACCTCCATGCTTACTAGGCAGACGTCATAACTATTAGATCATCACATCACTAATGATTAAAGCGCCTTGTAATGGTCTAAGTACGATTTCCCTCCACGTCACAAATCTTAATTCAGCTTCTGTGTTCTAAAGATAATTGCCACTACTGCCAAGGCTCTCCATGCAGCGGAATAGCACCTCGGCAATGCACATAGTGGAACAATCCTGTTAAGATGATACAAATATCAATTTAATACAGATAAACAATCCCTGAGACGGATTTTCGTCTCGATTATGTCAAAGACATTATCGATAAATCTGAAGCATTGAATTGGATTGTTTATCTGTGTAAAATTGATATTTGTATCATTTTAACAGGATTGTTCCACTATGTCAATTGCCGAGGTGCTATTCCGCTGCATGGAGAGCCTTGGTATTAGTGACAATTATTTTTGGAACACAGAAGCTGAATTAAAGTTTGTGACGTGGAGGGAAATCGTACTTCGACTATTCCAAGCTCTGTAAAATGCGAGATGGAGCTGTCTTATAACGGGACATCGGCCGGCGGCAGAAGGACGCCTTAGCGCCTAGGAATGTTTACTTCAAAACGCGGTTTCTCAGAATCTTACAAGAACGACGAGGGGAATAGGCATTCCCATGGGAACCGAGAATTCTGGCGGTAAACCGCTTTTCCCGTGCGAGAAGGGTAGGAATGCATGTTATTCGTCAGGAGTCAGGCGTTAGGTGTCAGGCACAACATTTCTACATGGTGCGAAAATAATTAAAAGTGTGAAGTAATACACATGACCACTAAAATAAATCCCCTGAACTTCAATTAAACGATAAACCAATCGAACCTCAAGGTCGTAAATCCTACCAAATACTTAGGAATTACAAATACGAACAACTTATAGTGGAGAGAACACATTGGCAGAACGCTTCGAAGATGCAACAGCTCCACCAAAAAGACTGCCTACATCACACTTGTGCGTCCTCTCCTAGAGTACTATTGCCAAGTGTGGGACCCTCACCAGGTGGGACTGACGGAAGGCATCGAGAAGTTTCAGAGAAGGGCAGCTCGTTTTGTTTTACCACGTTACGGGGCAGGGACAGCCCCATGGAAATATTGAACGATTTGAGGTGGATATCATTAAAAAAACTACGTTATTCATACCGGCGGGATCTATTTGCGAAATTTCAATTACCGAATTTAACTTCTGAATGTAAAAATATATTTCCAGCACCCACCTACATAGGAAGACATGATCAACCCTGTGAAATAAGAAAAATCAGATCGAAAACGGAACGATATAGGTGTTCTTTCTTCCCGCGCGCTATTAGAGAATATAACGGTAGAGAAAGGTTATGAAAGTGATTAATGAACCCTCTGCCAGGCAATTAAATGTGATTTGCGGAGTATCTATGTAGATGTAGATGAATCAAGGCGCGAGGTACGTTCTGGGCGACGCCTATGATTCTTACTGGCTCCCACGCAAATCTGAGGCGCTGCAATTGGCCAGCAAGGCGTGGGGGTGGAAATTTTGCTGGAGAGAGATAGTTTTCATGAGTGTGTTACAACACTTGTCTCGGAGCACGACACATCCAATTGTGTATGAGAATGTGGTAGCGTGCAGTTGAGCCTAGGAGGGCTCCACGTAGTGTGGAAGTCTTTGGAACTTTATTTGATTTCTGAAAGAGAACATCCTGGTGTCTGTATTTGTTTTGGGTGCTGGTTAGTGTAACGTTCTGAGATTCAGACGAGCCTGTCTTGAGCCCTTAAAACGCACCGGTATCTAGCTTCTGTGTTTTATTTTGAAAAATACTTTTTCGTTACGCCAAGCTACTTTTCTGTGTCTAACGCCCTCTCTGAGACTTTCGTTGCATCATTGGAGCTTAACTGCTAAAGTGTGCGAACTGGTCTAGTGGTTCTACGACAGAATTGCGAGGCCTTAATTTAATAACGAGACCCCCGAACCAGTGGCTCTATTAACGTGAATACAGCAACGTCCTTTCTGGAGCTGCATCGGAGTTATTTATGTTTTCGCGGCGGGTTCTATTCAGCGCCAACACGACGCCTTTCTTGTGTTCGACGCCGATACATATTAGTAATGTATTGCAGCAATTCAGCCGTGATTCATTGTCGGTCGCTCGCAGAGCCCAGGACGCCAGCAATTTGTAATGATAATGATTGTCACGAGTTTTCAGAACTTGTTACCGTACGATCGGGTTTGCTTGTGTCAGTATTCGAAACAGTAGAATTATTCGTAACTCTCCCCGACGCCCTGTCTTTGCCTGTTGCTGAGCTTCAGGCATTCTGAAGTGAATTTTTTTTTCTGTACGCTTGTGCAGTTTCTTATGAGAATAAAATAGTTTAATGGTATACAAATTTCATTTCATCCACCCTCTCATCACTCCTCTTAAACTCATGTGTATTTCTTGTCTTTTTTTGTAGGAGAGCGTTAATAAGATAGGCAAGTAGCTAATCAAGTGTCCAATAAATTCCCTCCATCATTCAGTGCTTAATAAAATGTCTCACGTTGCGCAGTCAGATAGCGTATAAGCGCTCGTCAATTCAGATGATAAACAGGTCAATTTCTCATCAATTTAATTGGATAAAAGAGAGAGTCATTAATTTACCGATCTCTGTGCGAGTAAAGGAACATCCCCCACTATATGAAATAATAAACCTTCTAAGTGGAGGCCCGTAGATTTGTCTTCTTGAACTGGAGTTAATTCATTTACGTCGTCAGCTAGTTACATCTCCAATTTTCGTGTGGAACCTATACAGGTAGTGTTTGTTCGTGAGTGCAAAAATTTAACAGGAAATTGAGAGTACCTTACTGAACAATCTGAGGCAGGGAACTGGGCCCAGAGAGACCGAATGAAGGATATATGGAAGTATACTGTCTACCGCTTTGTCTCGCATTATTTCTACATCAACATATTTACCTGTCAGAAGGATTATACCGGATTCATAATATTTCTCTACAGTTCTATTCCCTAAATAGCGCGGGGAAAATAAGCATCTAAATCATTGTAATCCATCTGATCTCTTAGCAACAAATAATCCTGAGCTCATAACGAGCATCGAAACGGATACAGGTATTAGTGAACACTGAGCTGTAGTAGCGAAATTGAATATCGAAAGTCCCAAAGTTACCAAAAATAAACGAAAAGTATATTTGTTCAGGAAAGCAGATAGAAACAAAATACATTGCTTCTTGAAAGACAGCTTCCACTCGTTTCTAACACTAAACGTAGGTGTAGACCAGATGTGGCTCAAATTCAATGAAGTGGTATCGACAGCAATTGAAAGTTTTATACCTAATAAATTAATAAAAGAAGGAGGCGATCCCCCCTGGTACACAAAACAGGTTAGGACACTGTTGCAAAAGCAAAGGAAAAGGCATACTAAATTTAAACGAACACGAAATCCCCAGGATTTGCGATTGTACTCAGAAGCTCGAAATTTAGCGAGGATTTCAATGCGAGATGCCTACAACATTTATCACAACGAAACTCTTTCTCGTAATTTGACTGAAAACCCAAAGAGATTTTGGTCATATGTTAAATATACTCGGGGAAAGTCACAAACAATACCTTCACTACGTTATAGTAATGGCGATCCTGCCGATGACAGCGCTACTAAAGCAGAGTTACTAAACTTAGCTTTTAGAAACCCATTCACCAAAGAAGACGAAACCAATATTCCAGATTTCGAATTACGAACAGATGCCGTAATGAGTAACATAGAAGTAGATATCATCGGAGTAGTGCAGCAACTAAAATCACTTAATAAGAACAAGTCTTCTGGTCCGGATTGTATAGCCATTAGATTTCTATCTGATTATGCTGAAGCGATAGCTCCTTACTTAACAGTCATATACAACCGCTCTCTCATAGAAGGATCTGTACCAAAAGATTGGAAAGTTGCACAGGTCACACCTATATTCAAGAAAGGCAGTAGGAGTAACCCACTAAACTACAGGCCTATTTCATTGACGTCAATTTGCAGCAGGGTTTTGGAACATATCCTGTATTCAAATATTATGAATTATCTCGAACAGAACGATCTATTGACCCAAGGTCAACACGGATTTAGAAAATATCGTTCATGCGAAACACAACTAGCTCTATATTCACACGAAGTGATGGGTGCTATCGACAAAGGTTCGCAAATCGAATCCGAATTTCTTGATTTCCAGAAAGCTTTTGACACCGTATCTCACAAACGGCTTTTAATCAAATTGCGTGGTTATGGTAATCGCCCCAAATTTGCAAATGGATAGGGGATTTCTTGTCAGAGAGGACACAGTTCGTAGTAATCGATGGTAAGGCATCGACTAAAACAGAGGTGATATCGGGCGTTCCACAGGGTAGTGTTATTGGTCCTCTGCTATTCCTTATTTACATAAACGATTTAGGGGAAAATCTAAGTAGCTCTCTTAGGTTGTTTGCAGATGACGCCGTCATTTACCGTCTAGTAAAATCATCTGAAGATCAAAACCAACTGCAGAACGATCTGAATAAGATATCAGTATGGTGTAAAAATTGGCAATTGACTCTAAATAATGAGAAGTGTGAAGTCGTTCACATGAGTACGAAAAGAAATCCGTTAAACTTTGTTTACAACATAAATCAATCAAATGTGAAGGCCGTAAACTCCACAAAATACCTAGGAATCACTATTACTTCAGACTTAAACTGGAAAGAACACGTAGATAATATCGTGGGAAAGGCGAACCAGAGACTGCGTTTTATTGGCAGAACCCTTAAAAGATGCAACAGATCTACTAAAGAAACTGCATACACTGCGCTTGTCCGTCCATTTTTGGAGTATTGCAGCCCAGTGTGGCATCCTTATCAGGTGGGTTTGACGGAGGACATCGAAAGAGTCCAAAGAAGGGCAGCTCGTTTCGTATTGTCGCGACACAGGGGAGACAGCGTTACGGAAATGATACAGGATCTGAGATGGGAATCATTACAACAACGGCTCTTATCGCTGCGGCGTGGGTTACTTGCGAAACTCCAATCGCCAACATTCTCCTCCGAATGCGAAAATATATTGTTGACTCCCACTTACATAGGTAGAAATGATCATCAGAATAAAATAAATCAGAGCTCGAACAGAAAGATTCAGGTGTTCTTTCTTCCCGCGCGCTATTCGAGAATGGAATGGGAGATAAATAGTATAATTGTGGTTCGATGAACCCTCTGCCAGGCACTTAAATGTGATTTGCAGAGTATCCCATGTAGATGTAGATGTAGATGTAGATTTCAATGTTCAAATGTTTGTATAGTCTATGGTACTTAACTATGGGGTCATCAGTCACTAAACTTACAAACAACTTATGAACTACTTACAAACTAGGACGGCACAAATATCCATGCCCGAGGGGGGATTCGAACCCCCGACCGTAGTGGCCGTGCAGACCGTGACTGGAGCGCCTTAGTCCCCTCGGCCACCGCGGCCGGTCCATCTGATTTCTCTTATCTCACTGTGAAGATCATGTCGCCTTATGGTGGTGGGTACTAAAAATATACAATCGCATTCAGAGGAGATAGCTGGCGAAAGAAATTTCGCAAATATTTCTCGCAACAAACGAATAACGACCTTCTTTCAATAACTTCCATACCAACACGGCCATCATTTCCAAAACACTCTGCTCCCTTTATCGCAATACTAAAGAAGGAGCTGTCTTTCTCTGAACTGTCTCTCTATCAGCCGTTATACCCGCTTGGCGGGGATCCCACAATGCGCAGCAATACTCCAAAACTGGACGCACAAGTGTAGGGTAGGCTATTCCTTTAAGTATAAGTATAGCATCTTCTAAATATTCTGCGAATGAAACGTAGCCTTTGGTTCACCTTCCTCATCATATTTTCTGTGTATTCTCTCAAATTAAAGTTGTTCGTAATTGTAATTTGTAGTTGTCATTTAGGACTGTACATTTGACTGATTTACTGTGTAAATAAAGCTAAACGGATTTCCTTTAGTGTTCACATGGATGAGTCAAGACTTTTCATTATTTAGGGTCAATTGCCTATGTCCGCAGCATGCAGGTATCTTATCTAAATCGTTTTTCAGTTGTTTTCGATCTTTAGGTGACTATACTTACCGATAATTGACAGCATCATCCGCGAACAGTCTAAGAGAACTGCTCATATTGCCTCCTAAAACTTAAATAAATAAATAAATAAATAAAAAACAAGAAGATGAGGATTAATAGGGGTACGACAGATATCACTTCTGTTTTACTCCACGACTTTCCATCCGTTGTTACGTTCTGTGTCCTTCCTGACAGGAGATCACGAAACTCGTAGAAACCTGTGAGAATATTCCCATAATCAAGTGGCATTGTTACAAGCCTTCTGGAAATCTAGAACTGTAGAATCCATTTGACATCCCTTGTGGATAGCACTTATTCCATGTGAGTTCTACAAGAATGATGCCTTCTGGATCCGTGTTGACTATGTGTCAATTTGCCTTTCTCTTCGACGTAGATCATAATGTTCGGAAAAAAGTGTATGTTCCAAACTCCGCTGCCTAACGACATCAATGAACAGGGGCAGTAGTTTTGGCGGTCACTCCTGAAGCCTTTATTAAATATTGGAGTGACCTGTCCAACTTCCCAGTCTTTGGTTACCGAGTTTTTGCTGAGAGAATGGTTTGATATGATAGGTTTTCAGCTTATTTTTAACTGACATTCGCGCAAGTTTATACATACTCTTCTGTTTATTTGTATGCACGTGCTTTATTTTTCCTGATACGAATGTTCTTCTGAGGAGTACCCGCCGGACAATAGATTAGGGGACTACTTTACCTTCGCAAAATTTCATCCCAGAAGACGCCATCTTCAAATGTTTATTCAGTGGAGCTGCAAGTCCTTAGGAAAACTAACGACTTCAGTTTCCTCTTGCATTCAGTCGTTTGAAGTAACTGTACGGCGAAGCAGTGTTAGCTGATTTTACAAGGCCAGCTCAATCGGTCATGAAGACACTTGGTTCCGTCTTGTAGTGGGATCCACAATGTGGTGAAGCGTCAGATGGAACGGCGATTGATGATCAATCCTGATAAAGTAATGCGATTGGTTGAGATGAAGTTACGAAGAACCATTCTTCTTCGTGAAGATGGTATTAGTGTAGAAAATGAATCATTCACATGCTTTCTCGTATCTGTTATGGTACAGAAATATGAGCATAAGTTAGATACTGTTGTAACACTAACACAAAATGATGATAATAGGGCCGGCCGCGGTGGCCGAGAGGACTGAGGCGTGTCAGTCGCGGTCTGCACGGTCACTACGGTCGGGAGTTCGAATCCCCCCTCGGGCATGGATATTTGTGCCGTCCTTAGTATAGGGTAGTTGAGAAGTAGTTGTAAGTTTAGGGACTGATGACCCCATAGTTAAGTCCCATAAGCTATAACAACATTTGAACATTTTTGATGATAATAGGGATGATAATTACTAAGAACTCATTGCTAGCAGTAGTGCTACGGTAAGTGCTGGAAGAGGCGATGGAAGCAACAGTCTTCCGAGAAGACGGTTAAAGTTGTAACTATCATCACGGCTTTTGATGACAATACGCTAGAGAACATGTACGACGACTATTACATAAGTTATAGTTCAGATATCTGCATTATGTATGGGATCCACAGTTACATCTACAGTGCTATCTAGAGCATGATTGCAAAGTTTTGCATAAAAACAACACCCACCAGCACATTGAGGTGTACTTAGAGATCATGTAACCAAACATTCATACAGATATGTTTGTTCGAGCCAATGAACTTTCCTTGTTAGATATTTTAAAGTCGTCCACCCTGATTAGACCCCGTGATGCACTAACGGGTCCTGAGCCACAGATCAGGAAACCCTGTTCCAGATTGTTGCCTCTGTAGGGTGCATGCAGGATAAATTGGCCGGTAGAAGCGTAAACGGCCACGCAAGCATGGAGAGAGCGGCAGTGGTGGGGGTAGCGGCCAGAGCAGTGACGGGAAGTGACCAGCTCTGGAGGGGAAGTGCCGCTCTAAACTGAAGCCTATGCTCCACTATCTGCCGGAGTTCTATAAACTCTCTCTTCTGTACCTAACCATACCATCAAAAGTACCTTTTTCTAAATACTTATTGTTATTAATATTTCATTATTTTTTATCATTTTATTGACAGTACCTTAGTTCGAAATACATGTTACTTAATGCGTTAGTTATCTAACAGATGCGATACAGAATATGGATTAATTAACTTCTACAATAAGATATAGAAAAAAGTTTCATTAGTCTTCAATTTACTCCACTCGTCCGGATAGAGCTTAAACAATCAGTCAGAAATAATACTAAATCAAACACCCAAAATATGAAACGCGTTATTAAAACCGATGGTATTTTGCCACTGCGTTATAGAACGTGTTTAAATTTAAAAGTAATGCTCACTTTCCCCTGTTCTACAGTATTGTAGAAAAGAAAACATAAACGTTTCCTTTAGCCTTTAGAACATGTAAGGACAGTTGTGAGTAGGTCGGACAGCCGACTTGGTTTATTGGTAGAATTTTGGGAAGATGTACTTCACCTGTAAAGGAGACCGCGTATAAAACGCTTGTACGACTACGTGTTGAGTATTCAAGTGTTTGGGACCCGCAGCAGAACACCTTAAAAGAAGACATAGAGGCAGTTCAGAGGCATGCAGCTAGGTTTGTTACTGGTAGGTTCGACCAATGCGCGAGTGTCACGGAAATGCTCCGGCAACTCAATTAGGGATCGCTGGAGGAAAGACGACATTCTTTTCGTGAATTTCTGTTGAGTAAATTTAGAGGGCCGCAATTTAAAGCTGAGTGTAGTACGATCTTGCCGCCGCCTACTTACATTTCGTGTGGTGATCACAAAGACAAAATATATAAGGGCTCGTACGGAGGCATATAGGCATTCTTTTTTTCCTCGTTCTATTTGGGAGTTGAATAGGAAAGGAAATGCCTAGTAGTGGTGAGTGTACCCTCCGCCACGCACCTTACGGTGAATTGCGGAGTATGTATGTAGATGTAGATGTAATACCTTATATTCTGCAGAACTACCTGCCCTGATCAGTTATCTGCGTGTACTATAATCAGACGTTGTCTTTTTGAAACTGGCTCCTTTACTCCATTACTTGATCCGTCTGTTCAGTCATTGGGCGTAGTATGCACACTGCAAATATACGAGTTTCATGGACATATATGAGAGGTCAGCCCTCTTCACGGTAGAACTTTCTTTTCTTTAAATAATCGACACGTTTACTGCGTATTTCTAAACGTTCCATAGCACCTTCCTGTAACCTGTTTTTGCGCCACGTGGTAAGTATTAAGAGTGTTAATTGCATAAAAAATAAAGCAAAAAAGTATTACATTGAAGGAAAAAAAAAAAACCTTATGTACCTGGAGCCTAACCTTTAAAATAGGTAGCGCAATGAAGAAATACTTTCCTTGAAATACTTTTTTTTTCCTTATTACGGGGAAAAGTTACTTTATTGTGGGGCGCTGTTTCTTTGTCACCTGGAACTTGGTTATGAATTTCCGCACAACTTGGTCATGACAGTCATCTATATGCAAGACCATTTTGTCTTTACTTTCTCGTGGAGTACAGAAACTATCAGCACTACTGGCAACAATGTAACAATCTCTGTCTCTATTAATTTTAGACTGTGAACTTCGCATCACTTACGTCTTAATATAAACCATATTAATTTAAATCATATGTATTGTAGAGACAGTAGCATTATAAAGGCGTCATCAGATAGTCTAAGTATCGGGTCGATAGTGGGCAGAAATAGAGGGGAAATCACGCACACATGTCGAGGATAATGTTCATGTAACATTCGTGGAAATTCAGGGAAGGTTTAAACGGTGATAAAATATAGAAAAAATTGTGGCCATCCATATTTATGGTTATATTAAGAGGTAAGTGATACGAAGTTCACCGGTTTATCTAGTACTATACATATGTAATGTAGTGACAGGCCGTCTACGCTGTAACAAATACAAATAAATGCGTTAGTTTCAAGGCACTTTGCAGTGGCACTATATTCAGTGTGCACTTTGCATGTATTTAGTGTAGGTGTAACCTTTAACAGTGACTTTGACAGTTCATATATGGGTTCAGATCGTGTAAAACGATGTTTACTCTTTCAAAGTGTATTTCTGAACGCATCCTACACAACTACGAAAACATCATTTTATATGTTTTATATTTAACGTTTCCTCGCAATTTTTCCGTATTTTATCACTGTTAAACCTTCGCTGAACTTCCACGAATGTGATATGAACATTATCCTGGACATGTGTGCGCGATTTGCCCACTCTTTCCGCCCACTATCAAGCCGATACTTAGACTAAAAGCTACTAAAAAATAAATAATACAATTTTGTAAAGCTTATGGGACTTAACTACGGGGTCATCAGTCCCTAAACTTACAAACTACTTATGAACTAGCTAATACTAAGGACGGCACAAATATACATGCCCGAGGGGGGATTCGAACCCCCGACCGTAGTGGCCGTTGAAACCATGACTGACGCGCCGCAGTCCTCTCGGCCACCGCGGCCGGCTAAAGCTACTGGGTTTAAAATATTGGTATATATTAAGAGGTAAATGATACGACGTTCACCTAGTCATCTAGTCGAGCCGGCAATGCTTCTCAATTGTCAATATGTATGTAGTCTTGCTTTGAACGTCAAAAATGCGAAATGTAATCGCACTCATACGAATTAGATTGATATACCAAAGAAAAGAGCTCTTTCAGTTTTCCAAAAATGTTCCTGTTTTCTGGCAAACTATTCCGAACTTTTACTTTTACTCGAACGTCGAATGTGCGAAATTTTAGCTCAATCAGACAAATGATATTGATATCCCATTGAAAAGAGGTGTTTTAGTTTGTCGCAAATTTTCCTGGTAACTTTCCCGAAGGTTTATTTCATACGAACGTTCATCTTTCGTTGAACGTCAAATGATCAAAATTTTATCGCAATCGGATGAACGATTCTCAACTTGTAGTGTTGAGGAAATTTTGAAACACAGTGATAAAGGAACTTGGTTCGAATTTTTTGACTTTCCTTTTTAACTGTTCCTATTTTTTTATTGAAAACTTTTCCAAGGCCATAATGAACAAATCAAAAAAAGAACTACCCCACTCTGTCGTGCGAAGAGTCAGGCACAGTGCCGAATAAAATCAAAAACACAATGAAAAACGCACTTTCAGTTTTTCTCAAATATTCCAATGTTCCGGTAGATATTCAAAAAAATGTATTTCATACAAATCTTGTCCTGTCAAACCGTACTCAAGTGATACTCTTACAGCCACATGGCAATTGATTATACATAGAAAAAAAAGCGCTTTCGGTTTTTCCTAAATTTTCCTACTTTCCGGGCGGATTTTAGAAATTTTTATTTAATGAGAACCGTCCTCTTGCTTTCAACATGAAATGTAGAAAATTTTATCGCAATTGGACGAACGGTATTGATAGTTCAGTTTTTCCAGATCTTCCTCTTTTCCGAACAAATTTTCTATACTTCATTACCGTTTAATTCCCTGGAACTACGCGAATATTTCAAGACTAAAATTAGCTAAATCGGTTCAGCCATTCTCGAGTCTTAGCCAACTCTTCCTGCACCTACAGCGAGCGCTTGAAACCTGTGGTGCCACGCCGTTTATAGCGGTGTCGATGTGCCACTGGCCGGTAGCCGGAAGTGGACTGACGCGGCCTCCCCTTCAGAACGAAAGAATGAATTCGCCCGGCGCTTCGGACGAAAACTCGTCTCTGCGCATCGTCCACCGTATTCTGCGCGGACTCTTAACTGAAAATGCTGCTGTCCCTCTTCTGGAACCACACTTTGTCCTCTCCTCTCTCCCTCTACATATATCCCTCTGCTGTCTTTGCACCTACGGATTGAGAAAAAAAGTAGCTAATCACTATTAAAATACGGGAACAGTTGCTAAGATAGACTGCGAAGTCCCAAGAAGTTATAGTCTGGTGATGGAGGGGACAGATTGTTGACTCCCAATGTTCGGGGTGGGTTTATCTACTTTGAATCATTATGCAAGGATGTAACTATCTTAGAGAGCTGGATCAAACCATCGTTGGGGACTGACAACTACAACAACAGTGCTCGTCTCTTACCTCATAAATTCCTGCGCTGCCATTATTAACGCATAGGTCTGTCACTCACTATCGTACCTGGAAAAGTAACAGTAGCCGTGACGGCGCCTCCTAGCGGCAGACTGGGCAGACGTTAGGTAAGGAAGGAGGGTTCGCCTTAACGAGCTGCACAATGGGTGGCTGCCGGCACTGTGAACAAAAGCCGCCTAACGAGGGCAGCCATCAGCAGCGCCGCGGGCCGCCTAGCGCAGCACACTGACACTGCAGCGAAATGTGAGGCCGCGCGCGCTTCCGCACTTTATTGCTCGCCGTGTATACCTCGAGAAAGGCTGCCTGCGCCCCAGCTGCTGCTGAAAGATATCCCGTAACCGACTCTCAAACCGTTAGTGGCGCTCCTTCCACTTGACACCGATACGAAAATTAAAGAATATCAACGCCCTGAATTGCTTAAGAACTCGTGCTAAGGAAGTATTTCGTTTTTAGCTTACATTTTTCTGGGAAGATAATAATCTGAATAACTATTTAGAAGTCTCATGTACAAGGTGTCACAAATCACTAAATGTTTATTAGTACATTTTTGCTAATAAATTCTATTATAAGTTTGGTTCACGGTGTACTACATTTATTTTAAAACTTATAATCGAATAGCTAACAACCAATTAGTCACACCTTAATAAGGTAATTCAGGATCGAAACAAAAATCAATAAATACTTGTTGACCGGTGAAAATAATTCGCACTCTATCCTTATCAGTAACAGACAGGTAAGACAGAACGCTTCGAAGATGCACCAGCTCCACCAAAGAGACTGCCTACATCACACTTGAGCGCCCTCTCCTGGAGTAGTGTTGCCCCTTGTGGGACCCTCACCAGGTGGGACTGACGGAAGACATTGAGAAGGGCAGCTCGTTTTGTTTTATCACGTTACGGGGGGGAAAGCATCACGGAAATGTTGCAAGAATTGGGGTGGAAATCATTAAAAGAAAGACGTTATTCATTGCGGCGTGATCTGTTTGCGAAGTTTCAATCACCGACTTTTAGTTCTGAATGTGAAAATATTTTGCTAGAACCCACCTACTTAGGGAGACATGACCATCCCAATAAAATAAGAGAAATCAGATCGAAAACGGAACGATTTAGGTGTTCTTTCTTCCCGCGCGCTATTAGAGAATGGAACGGTAGAGAAAAGTTATGAAAGTGGTTAATGAACCCTCTGCCAGGCACTGTGATTCGCAGAGTATCTATGTAGATACTTTTATGTTGTGTTGACTGATAGGTTTTATCTAAGATGACCACTGTATTTTTAACATTTTTAGTTATACCGTTTGTCTCAACTAGGTGTATTTCATTCGATGCATTTTACCATTCTGTTTTAACACCTTTTTATCCATGAAGATGGTCTATTGACTGAAACTGATTGATATATATAGGGATTATAATAAACAGGAGATGGTTTTTAAAAATGCATTTTATGAAAAATATTACGCCTGTTGTCACTCGCCTCACCAAAGCATTCAAACTTTGAATAGTAGTAACAATTATTAGTCTCATTATAAGAAACTTTATATAATTAAATACAACATGATTAATTGTATAAATATATAAAAAAATCGGATATTGACTCTTTTGTGTCTATTTAATTTTTCGAAAACTTTTTTTACTTTACAAAACTTCTGAAAACAATGTTAGTAGTTATAATCTCATCATCGTTTACATTTTGGCTGTATGTGTCTCTACCACAAGCATAAAGAATCTCACCAATTAAAACTACCATCGTGGCTGTCAGCAAAATTATTTGTGTATTTTTCGTCGTGTATCACCGAAACCGTGTGATAAACTATGCTTGCATCAAAGGTCTTCTGCTTGCATAAAGAATATAAACAGGTGCAAGAGCTGTCTTGCATGGTAGTTAAACAGATTGTCAATATATGGCACCTTCCATATTGCTTTTATATCGGCCGCGCAAGCGAAGTTGATATTCGGCGCGATGGCTGATGGGACCAACCGTAAATACATGTCCCATTTCCGATCGTTCGCCGGGTATCAACTTATATTGTACGAACAGTACAATTACTTTTAATAAAGTTTTTTTGCGAAAACAATGACTTTAAACACTACCCATTTTTCGTCATTATTGAAGAACGAAACATTGAAAATGATACCTCAATCTTTATTTTTGGATAAGTAATACGGGAGCATTACCCTATTGTCAGTACCGACTAAGGTACTTTCGAGGATTATATTAAACCGCATTAAGGATTCTGTGGAAACGCAACTGACGATAGAGCAGGCGGGTTGTAGAAAACACCGAAGCTGTGTGGACCTTATTAGTACTCACCGAATTATTCCAGAACAAATTGCAGAGTGGCAACACACTCTCTACCTAACCTTCGTTGACTTTGAAAAGGCTTTCGACTCTGTCAATCGAAGAGTCATGAGGGACACACTTGCAAAGTACGACATCCCAACGAAGATCATTAACATCGTCGAGGAAATGTATCAGGAGTATGAAAGCAAAGTACTACATAATGGAGAACTGACAGAGACTTTCCAAGTCAATTCGGGAGTACGACAAGGCTGTATTCTCTCGCCAACATTATTTATTTTGGTTTTGGATCATGTGATGGAGAGAGTAATGAGGGGACGGCAGAGAGGTGTGCAATGGGGAATGCGGGATACGCTCGAAGATATAGATTCCGCAGACGACATCTGTTTAATGACATAGCGAGACATATAAAAGAAACTGACCAGGTTACAGAGAGAAGAAGAAGCTGCAGGTCTCAAGATAAATGTTCGCAAAACCAAAGAAATGCGGGCAAACTCGACCACCGCCACTAGGCTGACCATTAAAGGAGAGGATGTAGAGCAGGTCCAATCTTTCCTCTACCTCGGAAGTATAGTCACGACTACAGGAGGCGCCGAGGAGGATGTCCGTAGTGGTGCCTGTGCGTTTGTCCATCTGTACCCCATTTGAAGAAACAGGAACATTTCAAGGAAAACAAAACTCCGGCTTTTCAATAGCAACGTGAAGACAGTTCTGATGTATGGCTGCGAAACTTGGAAAGTGACTAACCACATAAAAAACCAGCTCCACGTTTTTATTAACCGTTGTCTCCAGCGTATTTTAAACGTAAGATGGCCAAATATAATGACGAATCAGATTGGAGAGAGACAAATTAGCAACCAATCAACATAAAAATCAAGGAAAGAAAATGGAAATGGATTGGGCACACATGAAGAAAACCTGATGAAGCTATTGTAAAGGTGACGTTGTACTGGAACCTTCAAGGAGTTAGGAAACGCGGTCGTGCCAAACACACCTGGAAAAGAACAATCTAGAGAGAAGCTGCAGAGGATGGGAGAACCTGGAATGAAGTGAAGAGACTTGCCAGAAATCGCATCAGGTGGAGAAATTTCGTTTCGGCCCTATGTTACAGAGGGAACGACAAGAACTAAGTTAAGTAAGTAAATAAGTCAATACGGGATTTATGGCGTACCTACAAAAACACCGATGAGAAATACATAATATATTTGATTTAATATTAATTTGCGGCATATGTAAAATCTAATTACAAAAATTTTTCTCACCACTCCGTATCATATTTCACATTCTGTATTACTGTATTGTTAAATTTCCGTTAATTCAGCTGATTCTTTGATTCTAGATGAAAAAGTTCACGGGTGTGCTGCCGGATCCCTGTATGAAACTGGCATAATATTTCGGTAGCCTAACCTGTTGCCTTCATCAGGTGCACTGATGAACTGACTGCGTGGGAGCGGTTGTGACGCTATTATCTTCTCTCCCTTTCCGTTCCATACGCTGTCCGCGCCGTGAGACGTCTGCTGGGGACGTCTCCCGGCTTAGTGCCTCGCTGCCTTCCTCCGTCCGCGGCCGGGGTGTCCGCTGGCAGAGTCTGCGCTATATCTCCGCCCCCGACTGACGTCAGATCGTTGTGCAATATTTTATTTCTCTTCTTAATTATGCTGAGTGCATGTTTCCAGTATCTTCGCTTAGTATTGTGGTAAATCAAACCTCTCCCTGAATGACTCCCACACTGCAGTAAAATTAAATAGAAATATAATGATTAATTATCGAACTAGGCTGGTAGGGATATTTGATTCAAAGGGATTGATTTGAGAAAATAACGGTGTACACAGAGGGTTACCACATGTAATTTAGTTTTATTCATAACTAGCTGAAAACCCGGTGTTTCCCGAGTATTTATTTGTTTATTCCTGCCATATGTATATATTCATTTGTATAAGGGCAGTATGTCGTAAATGTCTTGGAAATACAATTAGTAATAAAGAAGTAATAAATTAAACCTTGGTGCGTGATGGGAAGGTTTTCCATGATATGAGTTTTACTGTTTATGTGCTCACATTTCACGAACTACGTGTCGTACTGGGATACAATTTTGATGGTACACTCAACTATATACTTGTATACTGTCTGTCAAATTTCCTGCGTCTACAATTCCTATAGTAAAAATTACAAATTGAAATGTCATACCGAATGCCGTAATTTTAGTGCATACACAGCAGAACGTTATTGTTTATGTGCTCATATCTCATGAACTACGTGTCGGAATGTGATACAATTTGGAAGCTACTTTCACCTATATATGTGTATACTGTCTGTAAAATTTCCTGTCGCTACAATTTGTAGTGTTCAAATTATACATTGTAACGTCATACCGAGAGTAGCGGAAAAGTAGTAAGCAAGAACTTTTTTCCTTTCATCATTTTACTATGGTTGCCAGGGAGAAAAAGTTTAATAAAGGTTTGAAATTATGTTTAAAGTTTGTTGCAAGTGGGTAAGTACTGTCATTCTCATACAGTGTATTTCGAAATTCTCACCGCATTAAATGGCATTTTTTGCGATTTCTATTGGTTATGACGTAATATCTTTTGAACCATGTGCGGTATGTGATTCTTAACCATGCAGCAATTATTACCTCACGGTAAGGAATGTGTGTACCCAATTTGGTTTAAATCTGTGCAATGGTTTAGAAGAAAATGGGCAGCATTGTCACAAAATGCAGCAGTTTTTCGCGCATCTCATTGTTTATCACGTCATATATCGTGAACTATATATTGCATGTGATTCTTACACTTACGGCGACCGTCCTCACGGATTGAAGCTTACGTGTAGAAAATTTCATAAAGATTGGAACAAAACTGTAGATTTGTATGCAACACGTACACACATACGGACACTCTGCTTTATATAGTAGACAAGAACAATAAGTTCTCAGGGCCGATTTGACTGGGCATGGACACTACTCAGATATGAACGAGGAAGGAGAGTAATTTCCTGCCTCACCAACATTAACTTGATGTGGGCGTCAGGCGATGGATCGACGTCGTGCGGTGTGCCGGTGCGTCGGCGTTGGGGCCGTTCACTGCAGCATCAAACGCGGCCGCCCTGCTCTGCGCTCTCCGGCTGTGTGGCGTGGCGCGGCGCGAAAACGTCAAGTCTGCCTAGGAGAGAGCTGCCTGCATCTCTTCGCTTCTCCAGCAACGGACCAAGTCCCCTTCTCGCTCTCCAGCTACAGCTTCTCCTCGAATTTTGTGTCTCATCAGCTCTGTGACTGGTGGGTTTGGTTTTGGAATGCCATCCAGTAGCTGAGCGCCGTTTTCAAGACCACACGTCTCAACCGCCGGTGGAAATTTTCTGTGGGCCGAGATGGAACTCGCGAACTGGCGTCTTTCCCACGTTTCAAGGGTGTTGTCTTCATCTTCTGTATTCTTTTTCGAAAAAAGATTTCTTTGTGGCAGTTGTATTAGTTCTGTCCTCTGGTGCCTGCAGATAAGGGCTTTCTCTGCCCTGCGTCCGTTGTCGCCATTTATCTGCACGCTCCCAAAGCGAAGCTGGTTTCGTCCTGTATATCCTTACGAGAAAGCGGCGGAAATTCACCCCCTTTAGCGGAAGAATTCGGGGCGTCGGCCGATGGCGAAGGAAGGCGAAAGTTGGGGCACTTACTGCTGGAGGAAGGAAGGAAGCTTGGAGTTTAACGTCACGTCGACAGCGTTGTCATCAGAGACGGAGCTCAGGCTCGGAAGGTTTCAAATCAAATGTTCAAATGTTTGTAGAGCTTATGGGACCTAACTACGGGGTCATCAGTCCCTAAACTTACAAACTACTTATCAACTAGCTTATACTAAGGACGGCACAAATATCCATGCCCGAGGGGAGAATCGAACCCCCGACCGTAGTGGCCGTTCAGACTGTGACTGACTCGCCGCAAAACGCTCTGTCACCGCGGCCAACTCGGGAGGTTTGCGTAAGGATGTGGAAGGAAATCGGCCGTGCCATTTCAAAGGAACCACCCCGGCATTTGCCTGGAGAGATTTAGGGAAATCACGGAAAACTTAAATCTGGATGGCCGGAGGTGGATTTGAACCACCATCCTTCTGAATGCGAGTCCAGTGTGGCTTCCTGCTGGCTTCCTGCTGGCTGCCCTCTCCACCCTCTGGGCCAGGGGGCCGGCAGGTGCGTTGGCTTGGCGTGCGCAAATGCTTCCATCGGCAAAGCCCCAGAACAAAAGCGTCAATGGCCGAAATATAACAGCATGTAGCTATTCTTGCTTTTAAATGCGGTTCCCTCACTCGGACCGCTATGGATTCCTTAATTGTACCAGAAGCTGGACATCTGCGCCAGAACTCACATATTCTTGTAGTCCATGCCATGTAATTCAGAATGGTTGCCACCAACGATTTGTTGCGCTTTTATAGTCTCGAGTGTCGCTGACAGCCATCTCTGATAGCATGCAACGTCTGACCTATATAAATCTCACCACATTCGCAGAGCATATGATAAATTCCGGATTTACGTAGACCCAGATCATCCATAATTCTGCCAAACAGAGCCTCAGTCTCGGAAAACAGTCTTCACTTGGTGTTTTCGACAGTTTAACAAAAAACCGTAATACTCATACACAAAACCTGAAACTTGTGGGGAGCCCACCTCAACACTTTTTTATTGTTTTACTGTGTGTCAGTTCTTTCGGAAATGTCCGAAAGAACAGACACAACACCAGTATAATAAGTAATTACACGCGGAGAGGGCGTTAGCTTCAGTTACTTCACCGCAGATGCGGTCATACGTTCGACCTCGCACGGGAATCCGTAATGGCGAGTGCAAGAGGGCATGAACGATAGGGGCTCTACAGCCATAGCGTGCGACTTGTGGGAATTTGAGACATACGGGAGGCGAGCACGGGTAGCCAAGTAGTTAAGGCGACCGCTGGCCCGCAGCGGGAGACCCGGGTTTGATTCGCGGCCCGGCTTACATTTTCACTTGTCGCCATTGTTTCATTTCAATGCCCTAAAGTAGCCAATGCCAAACATTTCCTACCTAATCCTTCTTCCTTCCTCTCCTTTATCAATAATTTGTCAATACTTTTTATTCATTGTAAATAGTAGACTCGTTTCCCACGAATTTTTATGGTTATATTCTTAAAATCGCTATTTAAAATTCTTTAGACACCTTTAACCGTTATCAAAATGCATAGTTCCAAAGTTACGATACTTCACGCAAATTTACAAATATTAATTTTAGGCGTTTTAGTACTTTTTAATACAAATAGCTTCATAACTAACCATAGAAAACGCCTCAGATCATAACAATATCTAGAAGCTTATCAAGAAACATTTTCTAATTTTCGAAAATCTCCTTTCGTTATAGAGATACACGCCAAAACCATGATGTTTGCGTACAAAAACTGACAATTGAAATACGGAATTCGTGCCGCTGTGTAACTGACCATACGATTTCAAATGATGTATTCACTGAAAAAAAAAAAAAAATAAAAAAAAAATAAAAAAAAAAAATTGCATACCTTTTCTCGATAAAGGGTTCAAATTCAAATTCCGTGCAAAATATTTTAAAGAATTTACAGAGGTAACAATAAATCGAGTAGACTACGCATATTGTTGATTCTAGGTCATATATAGTAGCATATGAAATCGAGAGGAAATCTCAAAATTTTATTTTAGATTATAAGCGAAGATGTATCACATTGTGCTCTCCAATTGTAGTTTCATATCCGGTGGGCTAACCCGGTTTGCTTACTCCCGATCAGGTGTAATTTCCGTCTCCTAAAAGATATTTAATTTTCTCATCTTGTAGGCTTATATTCTTTCTCTATAATTTTTTCTATATAATTTTTGTTATTCTTCATATCAATGATGTAATTATGTCGAAGTGTAGAAGGAAACAAATTTACAATTGACTCGCATTCAGAAGGACGGCGGTTCAAATTCTCCTTTGGCTATTAAGATTTAGGATTTCCTGATTCCCCTAAATCGTACCACGCATTTTCTGTTACTGAGCCTTTAAAAGGACCCATCGATTTCTTTCCCCATCCTTCTGAAAGCAGTCCAAGTTTGTGCTGGGTCTTAATTGAGAAAGTTGTTGACAGGACAGGGATTGTAATATTCCTTCCTTCCTTCCCTATGTTAGAGATCTATAGAATTTATCCTTTACAAGCAGAATATCCAGATGTAGACTGGAAACGAAGAGAACCAGCTGAAAAATGCTCCTATGAGAGCAGAGAATGCGAACAATATGTCCAGACACTGACAGAAAAATGGAAAAGCACCCACCTGCGTCCCTTCGCCGTCCCTATTAAAATATTTTTGGTTGCGATTATATTAATACTTTTTTGTTCTGAAAGAGAACTGCAGACGGTACCTGTAAAAGAGAAGAGAGAGACAGTGACAGTGGAGGTGAGACGATGACCACAGAGTAACAGTGGCGGAAAAGAAGAGACACAGTGGATAAATGGATGCTTTAGGGAGGACTCAAACGTCATACAGCGAGCATCCGCATGCTCCGCAGCAAGGCGCCTTAGACCGCACGGCCACTCCACCGCGGCTTTGTGTAGTTAACACCCTTAATATTTACCAGTTGGTGAACAAGAACAGACAACTGGAAGGTTCTTGTGGAACATTTATAAATATGACTAAATGTGTCGATTATTTAAATAAAATTAATAGTAAAGAGGGTCGACCTGTCCTGTATGTCGATGAAACGTAAATTCACAGTTCGCATACTACGGTATTTTCGGTAGTATGTTTAGGTACGCCGCTAACTAGTTCGTTCTTTCAGTTCGTCCTCTCCCAGTGTCGGCTGAGCGGCGTGTTCTGCGCATGCAAGTGGAGGGAGATGTTCCCCTACCTATCTGCTTCATGCGCTTGCTGCTTGAGCCGCTAACGATGTCACGCAAACCAAAAGAAACAGTTTATGGATAATTTATCGAGTTTAAATTTAGAGTTACCTCCATATCTTGGCATTATGGAATTTATTAGTCAGATATTGCCGAGTACAGAACACTTCAAAGCAGAAATTTTGTAGCACTGAACTACGTAATCTAGCGGGCAGACGCTAACCTGGAAATGGCTCTCATCAGTAGAAGGCAAACACGTGATTTTTAATTCTGTTCGCAACTTATCGCGCATATTTTAGTTCGCGACCTATCGCGCATATTTTAGTTCACGAGCTATCGTGCATATTTTAGTTCGCGATCTATCGCGCGTATTTTAGTTCGCGTTCTATCGAGCATATTTTAGTTCGCGACCGGTAGCTCTCCTTTTAGTTCGCAGCTCGGCCGCGAAGTAGGTCGCTCTTTTTAGTTCGTTTGCTCGTTTTGGCATTTGCTACCGCTACTAAAACTACACCTGAGCTGTATCTCAGCTCGAAATGACGGCAACTGGCAGAAGGGAATCACGCGATTCTGCGCGCTCTCGCATCCTCTCGCTGTTAGCCGTCAGTCTTCGCAAAAGGAGCGGACGAACTAAGAGGCGAGGGATCTGCGAAATAGTTCGCGTAGTTCGCCTGTGGGAGCGCTCTAAGCATCTACCGGTCTGTTTATCCTGCGTCCACTTTGCTTAGCCTGTCGCGCGTTAAAAGAGCGAAATTACGTTCCCACTCGTTATTTAGTGAGGAAGGCGAAACGAGGCATTTGGGTCCCCACTACTTTCCCAGAGTCTTTTAAACAGGAACTTATTTTCCTATTTTTGCTCCGATAATAATAAGTATATGGAACGGGAGGTTATTTACAACTTTTACATTAACCAGACAGCTGTTATTAGAGTTGAAGGGCAAGAAAGGGATGCAGTGGTTGGGAAGGGTGTTAGACAGATTTGTAGCCTTTCTCCAATGTTATTCGATCTGTACATTGAGCAAGCTGTGAAGGAAAACAACGAGAAATTTGGAGTAGGAATTAGAGTTAGGGGTGAAGAAATAAAAACATTGGGCTTTGTTTATGGCATTGTATTCTGTCAGCAAATGACTTGAAAAGCAATTGAACTGGATGGGCAGTGTGTTGAAAGGAGCGTGTAAGATGAACATAAACAAAACAAAGGAAATACAATGCAGTCTTAGAAAATCAGGCGACACTGTAGGAATTAGATTAGAAAACGAAACAATGAAGGTGATAAGGTGATACATGAGTTTTGTTACTTAGGAAGTGT
This sequence comes from Locusta migratoria, assembly GCA_026315105.1. Lineage (NCBI taxonomy): Eukaryota > Metazoa > Arthropoda > Insecta > Orthoptera > Acrididae > Locusta > Locusta migratoria. The sequence goes on from CM048744.1 coordinate 275,108,511, forward strand.
GATGGTCGCGGTACGGAGGGTTTAAAAAGCAGATTTGCAATGGGAAGAAAAGCATTTTGTTAACATAAAATATTAACTTAAATACCAGTAAATGCTTTCTGAAGGCATTTGTGTTCCCTTGTATGGGAATAAAACATGGATGATAAATAATGCAGACCGGACGAGGATAGAGGCATTTCAAATGTGGTGCTACAGATGAATTCTGAAGATTAGATGGGTAGATCACGTAGTTAATGAAGAGGTACTGAACATAATTGGTGAGAAAAGAAATTTTTGACATAACTTGACTGAAAGAAGGGATCGATTGGTAAAATACATTCTTAGACATTGAGGAATCATATACTTAGCATCGGATGAAAGTATGTGGAGGAAAAATCGCAGAGAGAGATCAGAAGACGCATATAGTAAACAGATTAATATGGATAGGGATTGCCACTCTTATAAATATATGGAAAGGCTAGCTCGGGATAGACTAGTGGAGAGCTGCATCAAACAAGTCTCCGGACTGAAGATCATAACTACTAATAACAATAGGGGAATTTTTCAGCTGTTGACTTATGACTATGCATGATCTCCGTTAGCAGCTTGATATCTCATCCTTCACTTTCTCTTCAGTCTTTTCTTTTCTTCAATCTTTTCACTTCCTTTGCAGTAGCTTCCGCAGCTATCTTTCCTAGTCCTCGCTGTCTATCAGAAATAGTAGATGCAGTCGAAACTGTGAAATTTGGCGAGTCGCCGCGGACAAGTGGCCGAGCTTACGCCGAGCGCGGTGGCTTAGAGCACTCGGGCAGTGGTTTTGACACCATCTGTAATAAAAAAAACTTAGCAAAAACTCAACTAACAACCCAGAATGAACATGAACAAACGACAGCAAAGCTCCAGAAAAAAGAGCGTTCTAATGCTCCATGTGTGGAGTGCGAGGTTACTCACCGTCGAAGGTTCGAGTCCTCCCTCGGGCAAGGTGTTTGTGTTGTCCTTAGCATAATTTACTGTTAGTTTAAATAGTTTGTAAGTCTAACAACTGATGACCAACGTAGTTAAGTTACTTAGATTTACAAACATTTAGAGGCTTGTAACCTATGTAGCATTGCATTCATACTGCATTTAAATACGGACACGAAGATCCTACAAACTCCCTTAAAAAAAAAAAAAAAAAAAAAAAAAAGTCATAAAATGGCCGTTTTTTTGTAGAGAAAATATATTTTATCGAATGTTTTCGCCATATTTCAAGCACTTATTCCCTTAAAATTCTACTTCCACCGACACAGGACATATTTTGAGAGTTACCATGAATGGGAATTACTATTTTCACATTAGCTTTGTTGTTAAGAAAGATATAAGGAAGCTACATGCTAAGAGGAATATCTATGTGCATCATATGACTGTTCAATCACTTCATAAAGTACTGGTTATTGTGTGATAAAATGGGAAAAAAAGAAAAAAAAAATACATACAGTCCCACACTCAAATACGTATCTGATGTTCCATGAATGACGATTACCGTCACTAAAGTGTTAGTATCTTAATGTAGACCGTAAGATACTCATTCTGCTGTGAATGTAGCACCAATTGTGGAATTTGTTTCTGTTATATTATGGTATGATAATGTGGGAAATTTCACTTGTCGCATAGATGGTAATTAGTCGTAAAACTGTTCTTCTAGACCTTAAAGTACTCATACTGGATGTGAAGATATGTACGTGAAAAGTAACTTTAATTTCTTCACTTGATTACATTATTTGGACTAATTAGTTAGATCTTGAGCCACTCGCGTTACTGTGTACAAGGTCGCACTAAAGTATCTTAAATGCAGCTGTGGTTGTTCTTTTCTTTTTTATATTAAGAGATTTCAAATTCTGAGTAATTATAATTTACATAATAGATAAAATGACGATCTACATCTACATCTACATGGGATACTCTGCAAATCACATTTAAGTGCCTGGCAGAGGGTTCATCGAACCACAATTATACTATTTATCTCCCATTCCATTCTCGAATAGCGCGCGGGAAGAAAGAACACCTGAATCTCTCTGTTCAAACTCTGATTTCTCTTATTTTATTCTGATGATCATTTATTCCTATGTAAGTGGGAGTCAACAATATATTATCGCATTCGGAGGAGAATGTTGGCGATTGGAGTTTCGCAAGTAACCCACGCCTCAGCGATAAGCGCCGTTGTTGTAATGATTCCCATCCCAGATCCTGTATCATTTCCGTAACGCTGTCTCCCCTGTATCGTGACAATACGAAACGAGCTGCCCTTCTTTGGACTCTTTCGATGTCCTCCGTCAAACCCACCTGATAAGGATCCCACACTGGGCTGCAGTACTCCAAAAATGGACGGACAAGCGCAGTGTATGCAGTTTCTTTAGTAGTTCTGTTGCATCTTTTAAGGGTTCTGCCAATAAAACGCAGTCTCTGGTTCGCCTTTCCCACGATATTATCTACGTGTTCTTTCCAACTTAAGTCAGAACAACCTAAGAGAGCTACTTAGATTTTCCCCTAAATCGTTTATGTAAATAACTAATAGCAGAGGACCAATAACACTACCCTGTGGAACGCCCGATATCACCTCTGTTTTAGTCGATACCTTACCATCGATTACTACGAACTGTGTCCTCTCTGACAAGAAATCCCCTATCCAATTGCAAATTTGGGGCGATATACCATAACCAGGCAATTTGATTAAAAGCCGTTTGTGAGGTACGGTGTCAAAAGCTTTTTGGAAATCAAGAAATACGGAATCGATTTGCGAACCTTTGTCGATAGCATCCATCACTTCGTGTGAATATAGAGCTAGTTGTGTTTCGCATGAACGATATTTTCTAAATCCGTGTTGACCTTGGGTCAATAGATCGTTCTGTTCGAGATAATTCATAATATTTGAATACAGGATATGTTCCAAAACCCTGCTGCAAATTGACGTCAATGAAATAGGCCTGTAGTTTAGTGGGTTACTCCTACTGCCTTTCTTGAATATAGGTGTGACCTGTGATCTTGTAGTCGATCTTTAGTCGATTATTAAAGATCAATAGACATCAAAAGAAAGAAGGTCAGTTATACAAGCGGACTCTAGCGGCATTAATAGAAACCTTTGTAGTATTTGCGACGATGCTAATCAATTTTGTGTAGTCGCTCCGCCAGAAATGTGGTTCTTCTTCTAAGTCTGATTTACTGTTTTAATTATGACCAACCATCACCACACGATTTTATATATGAGTACCCATCAGCACAAGGTTTTAAGTCTGACTATCCAACAAAACATCTTGCAAAATATATGTGGACCGATTTAATGAGCAGTTAAATGTCCATTGTATAAGACATGTAACCATTTTCTTAGAAATTTGGCATCACCATTTTAAAATGTTCAAATGTTTGTAGAGATTATGAGACTTAACTACGGAGTCATCAGCCCCTAAATTTACAAACTACTTATGAAGTAGCTAATACTAACGACGGCACAAATATCCATGCTCGAGGGGGGATCCGAACCCCCGACAGTAGTGGCCGTAGAGACCGTGACTGGCGCAACGCAGACCGCTCGGCCATCGCGACCGGCTCACCATTTTATTTTTATTTTTTTTTTTTTATTTAACTTACAAGTTGTACTTGTAATTATTACATGTAACCACACATTTTGTACATGTTTCCCATAGACCAGAAGATGACACCATTGAGTGTTGAAACTTCGAGCCGACTGCGGTGGCCGAGGGGACTGAGGCGCTTCAGTCACGGTCTGCACGGCCACTACGGTCGGGGGCTCGAATCCCCCCTCGGCTATGGATATTTGTGCCGCCCTTAGTATAAGGTAGTAGATAAATAGTTTGTAAGTTTAGGGACTGATGACTCCGTAGTTAAGTCCCATAAGCTATACAAACATTTGAACATTTTGAAACATCGAGTGTGAAACCGGCCGTCTTAAATATCAAATAAAAATTGCGATCATGGCATTTCTCTTTATATTAGTCCTGAGTAGCTACCACAAAATTATATTTTAGTAACGATTTACAGATGTTTCACCAAGTTATGGGGCTCAACTTCCTTATTTGCTTGTAAGTGGAAGTGATTGTCAGTGGACATTTTCCATTGCATTTCTGTTCATGCACAGTACCTAAACGATTCGTTATTTTGCTGTTTCAGGGTCGAGTGATGGACGGCCAGAAGATCTGGAAGATGCGCCAACGCCTCTCGGTCGGTCCTCTAGCGTCGGACACGAGGTGAGTGCTTTCCTCATCCACTATTCTTATGGTCCGTTACAGAACGGCTACGACTTAATCAAACGAGTTCTTAGTCACTGTAAACACGTACATCCCTGCCATTTTGGACATTATCAACTGCATAGTTTTCCACATTATTTCTCAATTCATTATTTATTTGGCAATTCAGTCATTGGAGGCACAATTAATTAGTATTTAGAATAAATCTGCCGGATCATTTAAGTTGAACGGCTAAAGAAAGTAATATATTTATATAATAAAGATATTAAAAATTATACAACAAATTAAGTTTAATAATAAAAGAAATACAACAAACGTCTTTTTTCTGAGAAAAGGAGGTAGTTTTCAAAATTCAAAAACGTTGCTATACCGAATCCTGAGCATAGCAAAACTAGTACCACTTCTATCTAGCATGTTCCAGAAATACGGCCGCTGGAACTGTAACCAACAGAATTATGAAAAAGTATTTTAGTGTACAGACCTAATTGTACCTACTGACTGACGCTGCCGCGGCGGAGTGACCGAGCGCATTCAGGTGCTATTCTCCGATGCGCGACGCCGTTCCCCGTCGAGGGTTCGAATCCCCCTCGGGCATAGAAGTTGTGTTGTCTTTAATATAAGTTAGTTTGTAAGTATAGGGACTGATGACCCTGCAATTAAGTTCCATAAGTTTAACATCTTTTTTTTTTTTTTTTTTTTTTTTTTTTTTTTTTTTTTTTTTTTTTTTTTTTTTTTTTTACCGCTGGTGCAATCATTGTATCTGTCACTATATAGGTTGATTTTCCACCGTTTACAAACCCTACGAACTGATCGAGGAGAGGATACGGAAAGGAATGTGTAATGAAGTTCAGTCGGGGATTCGTGGTTTCCGCACAAGATACCACTTCTTCGAACGTAGCTTATTACACCAGCCCAATGAACCAATGATACATGCCTCAATGATACAGATTGCCGTATCGTAGGTGCAACCAGAGCTGAGAGGTATCCGTGGAGAAGCCAGACATACGTGTGGTTCCTGGAGAGGGGCAGCATCCTTCTCAGTAGTTGCAGGGGCAACAGTCTGCATGACTGACTGAGCTGGTCTTGTAACATCAGCTAACATGGCTTTGCCGCACTGCGAACGGCTGAAAGCAAGGGACAACTACAGCTAGCTATTACATTTCCCGAGGACATACAGTTCTACTGTATGTGAATGTGATGATGGCATCTTCTTTTGTAAGATATTCCGGAGGTAAGATAGTTCCCCATTCGGATCTCGAGATGGGGACTACTCAGGAGAATGTCGTCATTAAGAAAAACAAAAACAAAAAACAGGTATTCTACAGATCGGAGTGTGGAATGTTGTATTCCTTAATTGGGTAGGTAAGAAAAGAAAAAGGGCTAGGTTGTAGTTAGATATCATGGGGATTAAAAAAGTTCCGTGACAGGATGAACAGGATTTCTGGCCAGGGGACTTCAGGATTATATATACAAAATCCGTTGGGGAGAACGCAGGAGTAGATCTGATAATGAATAAGAAATATGGAATGCGGCTAAGTTACTATGAGCAGCATAGTGAAAACTTTATCATAGTAAAGATAGACACGAAGCCAACTCCAACCACAGTAGTACACGTTTACATGCCAACTATCTATGATGAGGGGGCTGAAAAAATTGTATAATGAGGAGATAAAACCCGATTATCATGAGGTACAAAGTTCGGCTGTAGGAAAAGGAAGGAAGGGAAGGTAATGTAGTGTCGCACAAGTACAAAGTGCGCGCCACCTACTTTCGCCGCGCGCCGTCATGCACGCACGGCGCGGCGTTCTTACGACGACAGCCACGAGCGCCCTCTGCTGGAACTCCGCTCGTGGCCACCACTGAACGACATCGTCCACTTGGGACTGAGATAGTAACCAGTCAACACTTCGGAATCAGATAGGCACCAGTGAAGACTTGGCTATCAGTTAGGCACTAGGCAGGCCTCTAGCTCAACTATGTATCTGCAGTACTGAGCAATGTAAAAGTTAAGTATTGTATAAATTCTGTGCATCATATATATCGTTCTAATTTACTCTAGTGTTTCTAGTTTCTGGCTGCTCCCCTCCGTACCTGCACCAGCGTGCTATCTTTATTCCTGTGTCGGTCTTATTCCACTCGGCCACCAACACCTACGACGGAAACGAGACACAAAAGCGGCGACGAGGCTGGGACACAAAAGGTAATATGGATGAATATGTACGTGCGCAAAAAGAGTGAAAGAGTAGATCGCCTAGTAGAATTTTGCGAATCTTATCCGTATAAACGCTTGGTTGAAGAATTATGAAGAAAGGTCGTATGCTTGGAACAGACTATGAGACACCGGAATGTACAAAATATAATGGTAAGACGTGTTTTTACAAGCCAGGTTTTAAACTGTAAGACATATCCTTGGGAAGATGTAGCCACTGATGATAATTTACTGGTTATGAACTGTTGATTAAAACTTCCAGAAAAGATTAAGAAAGGAGATGGAACTTGGATAAATTGAAGTAACCAGAGATTGAAACTTCCTGGGAGATTAAAATTGTGTGCCGGAACCGGGACTCGAACCTGCGACCTTTGCCTTTCGCGGAAAAGCGCTTTACCGACTGAGCTGTCCCGACACGACTTATCATCCCGCCTCAAAACTTTATTTCGCCAGTACCTCGCCTCTTACTTTTCAAACTTCACAGAAGCTCTCCTGCAAACCTTGCAAGACAAGCACTCCTGGACAAACGGATATGGTGGAGACATGGATTAGCCACAGCCTAAGGGATGTTTCCAGAATGAAACTTTCACTCTGCAGCGGAGTGTGCGCTGATATGAAACTTCCTGGCAGATTAAAATTGTGTGCCGCGAGCGCGACTCGAACCTGGGGCCTTTGCAAAGTTCCCAGGTTCGAGTCCTGTTTCCGGCACACAATTTTAATTTGCCAGAAAGATTCATTTGAACATAGTTTTTTATGCCAAGAAGTTTCATATCAGCGCACACTCTACTGCATAGTGAAAGTTTCTTTGTAGAACCAGAGGCTGTTGAGTGTTTGAGAGGGAGCTTCATGCAAAGACTGAGTGAAACGGGGGAAAGTAAGACACTAGAAGATGAATGCGTAGCTCCGAGAAACACAGTAGTGAGGCCGCAGAGGATCATGCAGGTAGAAGGACAAACACTTATAGAAGTACTTGTTTAATACATGAGCTGCTAAACTTAACAAAAAGAAAAGATAAGATAAGAAAAGAAAACAAGCTAAAAAGAGTACATATGGCTAAAAATAAGTCGAGAGGAGCAAATCAGCTGTATGGATATCAAAAGTTCAGATGGAAAACCAGAACTATGCAAAAAGGGAAAGCAATTTGTCGCATGCCCAGGCGTTCCTTCAGGATGCGAAGCACAGTGGCATGCGCTAATCCGGTTTCGTTAGCGAGCTCACGAATCGTCTGGCGGCGATCATTGTCCACTAAAGCGGCAACAGTATGCACTTCTTGAGAGACCCTAGGACGATCTGCCCGATGCTTGTCGCCACGGTTTACCGACCTTCGTTCAAGGCTTTTACCCAACGTGCCACTGTTCCGTAGGGCATGCCGATTCCCCGCATGACTCTTGAAGACCATGATGACACTGTCGTGCTGTACGACCTCTGACACATTCAGTCCTGATACAACTACGTTGTTCCTGTTTCGTAAACATAGTGACACCGTTCCGTGCGACTGCTCGCGTACAAGTAACTCTGTTTACCTCGATTGTGGACATGCCGCTGACATCGGACGGGCGATTTTATTTTCTCGGAGGTAAGGTAGGGAAGTCAACAACGTGTGCTATCAGCGACACCACAGCAGTATTGCCACTATTTATGTTCCAACCCTTGTATTTTGTAGCAAGAACGGAATACATTTAACGATACAAGTCGGTAACAGTTGTGTTCTTGGGTGTGGGCTAGTTGAACATTAACGAGTACTGTATTCTTATTAAAATTCATAACATATGTAGTTTCTTACATGTGGTTGATTTTTCCTCTTATACTGTTGTAATTGCAGGAAACATTTCGGTGAAGGAGCAGATAACTGCGGACTGTAAATGGTCGTTGAAAACTATGTTAAATTAATCAATAGATTGATAGTATTTTGCCAACAGCTCATTCGTTTTATTACAGTTGTGAGGAGGATTATTTGTTTGCTATTGTCTCAAAGGTCTTGGGATAAACTCATAATGGCTATGTCCGTATTGTGAATTAATAATCCTAGACTTTCATGTTTTACTTGATTGACGTTTTCTTATAAAAACTATTTATTTATTTTAAAAAAATTCTCTCATGATTTATTCATGAAGAGATCGGTCTCGGTGGTCTTGAGGTAAAACGCTCGAATGGAAACTGAAAGGTAGTGGGTTCGAAACCCGGTGGTACCAGAAATTTTTTACAGTCTGCGTTTTAACCCAGCCTTCACCTCTCAACGATGTGAGGAGTCTCCAGAAACGAAACGTGGTTCGGATTCCACGTTAAGCTGTAGGTCCCCTTTCCCGGTTGGATAACTGGAGTAGAATAGGGACACGCAACTCGCCGAAGTGGTGTCCAATTGAACGACTTGCACCAAGACAATGTGACACACGAAATTATTTTTACTCATTAAGATATGTGAAGCTTCATCAATAAGACACTATGTGTTGGTCATGAAGTTAACAACAGTTAGTAGCCGTGGGCTTCAGAGGGAGTAGACGTGGACTCTCTGTGTGGGCTCTGGAAGCAGCCAGGGTTCTCAGAGCAACTGGTGGCACCTTGTCACATTAAGCTCAAAACACGGCACTTAACCACTTCGTTCGGTGAAGAATAGGCGGCAGCAAATTTCTGTCACTTGATATGCACGATTTTGTTCTGTACATTGACGCGGAATCATGTCTATGCACAAGGCAGTGCTCAGTCAAAGATTCAGAAGTTCATCATGGTAGTGTAGGCAAGCAGTGTCCGCCGAGCCTAGCTTAATTAAAAATGATTTCTGTTCTTGATTAATGGTAAGAGCAAAACCGTTATGGTTTTGTTTATTTCCAATTACTTGCCAATCCACATCGTGAGACTCTTTTTCGTGTTCAGATAAATAAATATGAATGGTAATGTGAATATAAATAACGTACTCATGTTACTCCAGATTTCAGGAAATCATAAAATAGTTGTAGCACCCTTTTATGTTCATTACTATCTTTTGTGCCGCGGCGGAGTGGCCGAGAACATTGACGAGCTATTCTCCGATGCGCGAGGCCGTTTCCCGTCGAGGGTTCGAATCCTCGCTCTGGCATGGATGGTTATGTTGTCGTTAGTGTAAGTCAGTTCATAAGTGCTTTGTAAGGTTGAAAGACCACCGTTAATTTTAAAATTAATTCTGGCTGAAGGGAGCTAGTTAAAAGCTTACTGTAAACATATAAATCTGGCCGTAAAACCAGCTAAAGGTTTCGCGTAAACTACTGACTACTTCCTCCAACATAATATTGTTCCTTGGCCCAGAATTTAGAACTGACTCAAACTTTACTTTAGCAGCAGGAAGACAAAGACACGGTGGCCAACATACATCGTAGATCACGAGAAATACACACTATCAATAATATAGAAGCCACCCGGAACTAAACCCTTTCATGAAGGTGGCTGTGAGAACATTTATGGCGAAAATAAAAATATGATAATTTGCATCTGAATTTGTTCTCATCATTGGTGAAAAACAATATTAAATAAAAAAGGGAAGGTATTCGTTAACTAATATTCATAATTAGGATAATGTTTCACTGATAATAAGTAATTTATTCACTTCACACATGAGTAAATGGGGCCACCCAATTTGTTAAACAATAAAAATAACTTAAAGTAATCTAAACTGAACATCGTCGGAGGAGGGATTTACAATCAACAAGCATTCAGCCACTCACACGCGCAAGCAAAGCGAAACTCACCCAGATCAGCGTGCTGATACGAAGCAAAAGCAGGCGCTGCTATCGTAGGCGAAATTCAGCGAACCAGGATGTACCACACAACACCAGAAAAACTTAGGTCGCTCTGGACTGTCTTTCTTTATTTGAGATGGCCCGCGATAACAGCGAGACGAAATTTCATTCAATCAAAACGTGAACATGCAGAATTATTGAGACACATGGCACGTGTCTGCTGCATTACATATTTGCACCCCACTGAAGTCGAAGTGCTTAAAAATTGCATTCATTTCAACAAAAACCAGCGGAATCACATATTACGAAGCAATAATACACAATAGGAAGGCGCTGTTGTGTGAGCAGTGACGAGAACTCAAATGACTAGCTATAAACACTTGAAGCTGGAGTTCGGAGCCACGTGGTTCCGAAAACCAGTAAAAATACAAAAATAAAATTTCGGAAGAATAATGAAAAATAGCTACGGCATGCAATCCCTTAGAAAGGCGTAGGATATTATAAGTAAGCTAAAGAAATACAGTTAGACGCGATTGGGAAGGTTTTAAACAGAGAGACGAAGTCCAGTCTTCAAAAATCAGAGAAGTCGGGGTCAATCAACTACGAAAGACGGCATGCAGCCCCTAGAAATACGTAGTATTTCATAAGCAAGCTAATAAAGGCGGTCGTACAAGGCTAAAAGTGAAATTTACTGACGGAATCTGAAAGCAAAGTACAAGTTTGGAAACGAAACAACAATTTGAAGTAGACGGAGAGGAGATCGTGAGATACTAATGGAAATTAGAAAGATACATACATAATTTCTTGCCTGAAGGGCATACGAACAGACACAGGGGTAGCTGAAGTCTTTGTTCTAAGAACACACCACGTGAAGTACATATCACTCATGGAAGGAGAAAACGGAAAAGAATATTTCACATGCACTACACAGAATAAAAATGATCCCGCATATTAGTCGCGTTCCACAAAGCTAGAAAGAAATTAAACAGAGTTCATACACCACCAGCTAGTCTCACACAGTCTTCCCAGCCGTTATCAAACCGAATTAGTTGCATATTCACCGTGTTTACCTATGCAAAATCACCGAAATGAAATTGAATACATTTCCGTACATGATAGGAGAAACATATCCCGAAAAATGAACCCAAGTTCAGGAGTGTAACAAACCAGACAACAAATCGCTACCATCTCAAGGGAGGAAAGAAAATCAGAACGTCTTAGCAGATCGAAGCGTAGCCGCAAAAATGACCAGACAGCCCACAAGCCCGCCAGCAGCGACCGGAAATCGGCAAACCCCAGGAAAACGTGGTGGTGGGGAAGAGCTTAAAATTGCGCGTCTTGCTGAGGCTCGCTAACTAGGCATTGCTATGCACATACACAATAAAGTAAGTACACATTCTAACAGGGATAGTGGCGACACTGAGAAACTGTTCATATGTCCACATTCATTGACACAATGATAAATTATTAGCATAATAAAACCCCAGCAATATTACAGTAACTAACATTTCAAAACATAGACACAATGATAAATTATTATCATAATAAAATCCCAGCAATATTACAGAAACTAACATTAAAAAACATGAAATGAAATGATATTTCTCATGTCTCCGAACGATAGGAGTTCTCGTTTAGCAAAAAAGGGCCATCTAGTGTGCTTAGATAATTTACAAAGTTAAAAACATAGGAAAGACGGCAGACAGCCGTCTTTCAAGGTTAGGGACTGATGACCCCGCAGTTACGTCCCATAAGCCTAACAAAGATTTCAACATTTGAATATCTTTTGTGGGAAGATTATCTTTTATTTAGGTATTCATAAATGAAAATGAAACTTTGGGATTTGACATACGGCTGTTGGTTACGTTGTGCGTAGTAGAATGTTAATTAAATGTTTATATAGCTTATGGGACTTAACTACGGGGTCATCAGTCCCTAAACTTACAAACTACTTACGAACTAACTAACACTAAGGACGGCACAAATATCCATGCCCGAGGAGGGATTCGAACCCCCGACCGTAGTGGCCGTGCAGACCGTGACTGAAGCGCCTCAGTCCCCGCGGCCACCGCGGCCGGCGCAGTAGAATGTGTTACGTGATGTTTAGTATCAAGTTCAGGGATTGCTTGCTTGGTTATACATAATTTTCCCTCACATCACATATCAAAAATAAACAACGGCAAATTGAAACCTTTCCTATTTATTATTATAAGTTCTTAGGCTTCCACGCTCGGTGTCTTTTTGAATAGAACAATTCCGAATATTAGGCAGCGTTATTTTCTTAAATACTTAGCAAAGAAATTGTCGACATGTCAGCCATTGAAAAGTGGTACTCTTCACTGCGGTTACCTGTCGGATGCTGCTGAATGTATACCCTTATCTAGTGTGAAATTTTTTTCCGGTTATCTGATACCGACGTCATAGTGTAAGATCCTGATTAGTCGGCAGTAGCGTATCAGTAGTCTCTTACGTTTGTTACCCTGGTAAGTGAGCGGTAGGCAAAATCCTGTATCTGACAGGAAAGTAACAGCCAATCAGCAACTAGCATCCAGGGGATGGTGCTTCCTGCTGCGAACGTTCAGGCCGCGCGACGGTTCTACTGTGGCCGATGTTTATGGTGCAGAGCTCTGGTCCGGTGGAGCCACTGGCTGACCACACACGCGGTCCGCTGGGCAGGGCTTACCGGCAGCCACGTTGAAAAAAATATTCAAATCTTTGTTAAGCTTATGGGACTTAACTGCGGGGTCATCAGCCCCTAAACTTGCAAACTACCTTATACTAAAGACGCCACAAACATCCATGCCCGAGGGGGGATTCGAACCCCCGACGGGGAGCGGCCTCACGCGTCGTAGTATAGCGCCTCAATGCGCTTGGCCACCCCGCTGCGGCGCCACATAGAAGGTAACTTGTGTCTATCCTCCCAGTTCATGTTTTAGGTCTTTTATTTATTTCGATGGCAGAAGGAACTCTGCCTGTAGTTCATCTACCTTATGTGAGAGGCGTCAGCAAACATATGGGCAAGGTCGTTATCCGAGGAAGAATCAAACCTATTTTCGAGAGTGGCCGCAAGATCCGTGACCTACTGAGGCCCTCTAAGGATCCCATAAATTATCTCCACAATGTAGGCGTGTATGCGGCGAAGGTTACCTTGGTGAAACCGGTGGACCCTTCAGAACTCACGTGTCGGACCATGAACGTTACATACGATTGGGACAAGTTAACAAGTCGATGTGGCCGAACACCATAATGAATGCGTCGCTACTGTTAACTTCCAAGAACCTCGCGTGCTTGCCCGGGAACAGTGGATGCAACAACGCAAAATAAGAGGAGCCATTGAAATAATTAAACAACTCCCTGAATGGGGAGGATGGCTCCAAGCTTCCTTCTATGTGGTTGCCAGCAATCCCTGCTCTGCCAACACCACCTACAAGGCTTCACAGCTAGACGTGCCTACGTCACACCGAGAGGCCGCAAAAGCTAGGTGACTGGCAAGCCGCTACGAGGCGGTGGGCGTGTCACAGCGGGCACAGTAGAACTGTCGCGCGGCCTGAAAGTTCGCAGCAGGAAACACCTGCACTTGGATGCTAGTTTCTGATTGGCTGTTGCCTTCCGATCAGATACAGGATTTTGCCTACCGCTCACTTACCAGGGTAACAGACGTAAGAGCTTACTGATATGCTACTGCCAACCAATCAGAATATCAGATGTATGACCTCGGTATCAGATAATCGGAAAAAATTTCACTGTATATAAGGGTATACATTCAGCGACATCCAACAGTTAACTGTCCTGAAGAGGACCACTGCATAGTGATCGAAACGTAGGCAATTTCTTTGCTAAGTGTTTTTTTAATTATTCAAAATAATAATTATAATTGTTATTTTGATATTGGGAAGACTGTGTGACCGGTCTCGGACGGAGATTATTTATAAATTTAAGCTTGATATTTCAAAGTTGTAAAATAATAAGAGAGAATTGTTACATATTTCATGGTTGTTATATAGAAAGAATTCTGAATACATTTGGAAAATATGTAAAATTTGGGCATGTAATATTCCTCTTTTTCGAAATGCGTGCTTTGTGGTTATTTTATCAAAGGCTGATACTTATTCAGTTGGTAAAGATCAACACATAAAGGCAGAAATTTACCACGCATCCTACGCGCGAGCGCCTACGGCTGTCAAAGAAGAAAGAGAAAGACGCCAATCTCTTTGTGTTCACGCTGCCATTTACAGAGAGCGACGGCTGATGTATGTAGATAAGTGCACCAGCGAGCCTGCTGCCACGTAGGGAGGCATCGATCAGGTCAATCGAATGTCGATACGGTCACTGTCTGCAGTCCCAAACTTTTGCATAAAAGCTGAGGCTGGGGGGAAGGGGATGTGGCTGACAGCAGACAAAATAGCGACGGCCTCTGACCGGGGCGATGCGTCAAAACGCTGTGCCGCCGGATGGCTGTCTCTGCAGGCCACGGAGGCGAAACGACTGCGTTTACATTTACAGCGAAGCAATCATCATACACTAAAATATTTTATTTAAGGTCTCACTGTATCACAAGATACGATCCTAATGATTTACTCAGTTTTGGTAGAGAAGGCGAGGGACTGAATTCAAATTTATGTCTCGACCGGGATTCGAACCCGGGACTCCTAATAGTATCAATTTAGGACCATCACATGATAGGTGAGGCGAATGCACAGAATTCCTAGGTATGTCACTTTCCACAGCAAAACTTTCTATTCTGTTTCGCCGGCCGCGGTGGCCGAGGGGACTGAGGCGCTTCAGTCACGGTCTGCACGGCCACTACGGTCGGGGGTTCGAATCCCCCCTCGGGCATGGATATTTGTGCCGTCCTAGTTCTTAAGTAGTTCATAAGTAGTTTGTAAGTTTAGGGACTGATGACCCCGTAGTTAAGTCCCATAAGATTTACAAGCATTTGAACATTTTTATTCTGTTTCGGTGTTCCTGTTTGTAATTGCTGACAACATTGTTGGGGTTCTTGAGGAGCACGACACATTTAGGTATTCCATGCATTCGCGGTGTACATACTGCCACGGTGACCAAGTGCGTTAATCTGCTGCCTGTTAAGCAAGAAACCAATTTGAATTTCAATTCAATGCCTCGTAAGTATTATCTGTGATGTGGTAAGATTAGATATGCACACACATCAAAAACAGCGTTGGTTCACCTTGGATCCAAAGTCTCTTGATCACTGACGGGGAATGAAACTTCTTGGTGGATTGAACCTGTGTGCCGGAACCGAATTCCAACCTCGGAACTTCGTCTTTCGCGGAGGCCCGCTTCATGGTCAGTCATCACAGCTTTTTTTAATTTTTTTATGTGACTTAATTGCGGGGTCATCATTCACTAAACTTACAAACTACTTGTAAACTTCCTTATAATAATGGCAGTACAAACTTCCATGCCCGTGGAGGTATTCGAACCCCCGACGGGGAACGGCCTCGCACAACGCAGCATAGCGCCTTAATGCGCTCGGCCACTCCACCGCGACCATCTTTTGTTCCACCAGTACCTCGCCTCCTGCTTTGAAAACGCAGCAGGATTTCTTCTGCGAACTTTCAAGCCTAGCTCACCTGGTAGAATGGATATGGTAGAGGCATGGCTTAGCCACAGCCTAGGAGATGTTTCCAGAATGGTACTTTTACTCTACAGTGGCGTGTCACCAGTATGATATTTCCTAGCGGATTTACCCTTCAATGCACAGTGTAGCTGAACAGCTACATACCATACTTTTTCCATCATATCTCAAACTGATCAAAACTGTACCAAATTCATTTGTAGCTACTTGTATACATAATGTTACATATGCTAGTAACTCATCTTAGAAATTATAAATCGCAAAACGCTACTGAATCAGTTCGATAGTTAGCTATATTCAATTACTCCTAACATGTGCTTTTGTTACTTTACTATTCCAATTTGCCATTAAATGTAGTCAGTCGCACACTATGCATTATGAGTTACTTTCTGGAGAGATGAGAGGCACAAAAGTGACATTTACTGCATCTGGTACATTATGAAGGCGCTATACAACTGACTGTCAATGAACTGTTTGTTGCTAGTAGGTGTAGTGCATATTAACTTTAAGGAAGTTGTTTTTTCAAAATTTTTCTCACTAAATACGAACTGTTCATTAATCGTGGTATTTTTTATAATGAAAATTCAACTACACAATTTTGTGTTTGTTTTACAGGGTTTTTTTTTATTTTGTGAATCGTTTCGCGGCTTATCAGGCCATCGTCAGACATTTACTGAAGTTCAGTCAAAGAACTCGTGTTTTCAGTAAACCAGAAGAGATATTACATACAGAAAAGTAAATTAATTTCTTTTTTGGAGCAGTTACAGTGTAACTAAATATTTGAATGAAATCTGTAAATTAGTAGTACTGAAAAAATAAACATAAATACCATACATAGAGAAACAGTGCAAACATAAATTCTTACAACATGACTACTGTGAATAAAAATAAAATTCATCAAGAATATAATGTTTTAAGGGTTGTTCAAAACACAAGGTGGTACAAATATTAGAAACCTGACACACTATTATAACTAAACAAACAAATAGTCAAAAATATAGGTGTGGGATAGAAGGATGTAGATTGTGTGCATTAGAGAATTGAGAAGCTTAAGAAATCGGAGGTGTGCACTCGAACTGAAGAACGGTGAAAATAAACATATTCAATTATAGTGTTCACAATTACATAAAGAATTACTGTAAGGACAGAGTACAGAATAATTTGGAATATTAGTGCTAACAAATAAAGATACAAAGCTGGTGTGCTGACATGAGGAAGGTTTTCAACCGATTTCTCATACACAAACAGCAGTTGACCGGTGTTGATTCGTGAAAAGTTTGTTGTGATGCCTCGTGTAAGGAGGATAAATGCGTTCCATCACGTTTCTGACTTTGATAAAGGTCGCATAGTGGCCTATCGCGATTGCGGTTTATCGTATCGCGACATAGCTGCTCTCGTTGGTCGCGATCGAATGACTGTTAGCAGAATATGGAATCGGTGGGTTTAGGAGAGGAATACAGAACGCAATGCCGGGTCCAAACTTTCTCGTATCACTAGCAGTCGAGGTGACAGGCCTCTTATCCGCATGGTTGTAACGGATCGTGCAGCCACGTCTCGATCCCAGAGTCAACAGATGGGGACGTTTGAAACACAACAACCATCTGCACGAACAGTTCGACGACATTTGTAGCAGCATGGACTAACAGCTCGGAGACCATGGCTGCGGTTACCCTTGACGCTACAACACAGACAGAGCGCCTGCGACGGTGTACGCCACGACGAACCTGGGTGCACGAAAGGCAAAACGTCATTTTTTCGGATGAAACCAGATTCTGTTTACAGAATCATGATGGTTACATCCGTGTTTGGTGACAACGCGGTGAACGCACATTGGAAGTGTGTATTCGTCATCGCCATACTGGCGTATCAACCGGCGTGATGGTATAGGGTGCTGTGGCTTAGACGTTTCGGTCACCTCTTGCTCGCATCGACGGCACTTTGACCAGTGGCGGTTACATTTCAGATGTGTTACGACCCGTGGCTCTACTCTTCATTCGATCCCTGCGAACCGTATACTTCAGTAGGATAATGCACGACCGCATGTTACAGGTCATGTACGGACCTTTCTGGATACGGGAAATGTTCGACTGCTGCCCTACCCAGCATTTTCTCCAGGTCTCTCACCAACAGAAAACGTCTGGTCAATGGATGCCGAGCAACTGGCACGTCACAATACACCAGTCACTTCTCTTGATGAACTGTGGTATCGTGTTGAAGCTTCATCTGTACGTACACACGCCAACAAGCTCTGTTTGACTCAGTGTCCAGGCGTAAAAAGGTAAAGCAGTCAACAATCCGAAGATTGGTTTGAACACCACAGTGCTTTACTAGGCATGGTCCTGTTTGGAGGTGGTATGCCGTTGCCTTCCTCCGACCTTCGAACTGACTTACCCAGCCAGTTATAGGGGGACCTACAGTTTAACGTGGGTTCCGAACCACGGTGCTACTCGGTATTTTTCACATGAGCAATACTGCCAGAGGTGAAAGAAGTGGAAAGTGACAGATAAAAATCCTAGGACCTGGCGGGGATCGAACCCGCGACCTTTGGATTTGTAGTCTGGCAATCTACCACTGTGCAACCGAGGCGCACCAGGCGTATCAAGGTCGTTATTACAAGCAAATTTGGTTGTTCTGGGTACTAATTTCTCAGGATCTATGCACCCAAATTTTGTGAAAATATAATTACATGTCAGTTCCAGTATAATAGATTTGTCCAATGAATACCCGTTTATCATCTGCATTTTTCCTTGGTGTACCAATTTTAATGTCCAGTACTGTAATTCACCAAATGCAACCGTTTTGGTCGTTACGTCATTATCAAGAGCCAGTCTAAGATAAAGACACAAGTTAAAAAAATTATTAAATTTAAGTTTGTATAAAAGCAATCGAACTCACGGTATAAAAGCAAAAATATATAAAATGGAGAACATAAAAAGACGGTTATGGTAACATATTACCAAGACCAAAATGAAGTGTTTTTCTTGCATTTCTTTTCCAAAATTAACCAGCAAGTACGCAGATTGGCTGTACATTACTGACTGGAAGACATAATGGTGAAATATGCAATATGTTCTGCCAAATATTGCAAATATCATTCCACTGAATATTACAGGAGAAGAACATAAGTGAGTTTGCATATTGGTTATCGTAAGAGACAATCTTTAGAATATTTTGTAGTACATAGTAGTATTATAATGTTAACAGTGGAGTAACTGAAATAAATAATGAGTACAACAGAATATATTGCAATGTGAGAATAATATACATCATCATCACCTTGTCTGATTATGCTTTTAGCATTCAGTCTGCAGCATAGTGCCCCAAACAAAATTGCTCCATGATCCCCTATTCAATGTTAACATTGAAGCATCATTTGATGTTAAGAACCTTTTGCTTCAAAATCATTCTTCTCCGAATCTAAGTTGTCCTTGGTCTACCTCGACCCCTCTTACCATCTACTTCTGAACCAAATCAAATGTTTGTATAGCTTATGGGACTTAACTACGGGGTCATCAGTCCCTAAACTTACAAACTACTAACTAACTAACTTACACTAAGGACGGCACAAATATCCATTCCCGAGGAGGGATTCGAACTCATGACCGTAGTGGCCGTGCAGACCGTGACTGGAGCGCCGCAGTCCCCTCGGCCACCGCGACAGGCACTTCTGATCCCATGAGCCTGTTATATACCTTGCTTCTCCCATACCTTTACCATGACCTCCACCATCTCAGACTGTTCGCTGTAACTGTTTCATCTATGGTGTTCATTCCCAGTGTTTCTTTGATTTCCTCAGTACGGACGCTCTCCTGCCATTCTTTTCATCTATTAGTACCTGCAATAATACCTGTAACCTCAACCTTTGTCACACCTTGATTAAAGTTCTTTCACTATTTTGCCATCGTATGAGAAAATACATCCTAGGTACTTGAAACTGTCTACCTGCTCCTTATATTTGTCACTCTATCTGTTTAAATCTCTTTCCCACAGACGTCACTTTTGTTTCGAAGATGTTGATCTTCTTATAATAACACTTACACCCCTGATCGAGCTCTCAATTATTACATTGCAGCCCTACAATCGAATCCAACTTCACAACTAAGTCATCTGCATATGGTAGTTCATATGCCTCGGATGCGTCCGACTTTTTAATACAACTGTTACATTATAAAAGTTCTGAAGTTTCTTGAGTTACAAATTAATAATTAGAGGACCCGTGCAAATCTTCGCTCCGTTAGTGGAATGACAAAAAAAAGTTGGGGGAAAATGGAAGTAAGTAGAATGTTCACGCATAGCTTTCTACGGAATCAATCAATGGAAACGTTTAACAGCGCAAATGAAAGAGTTTGATCCGCTGAGTGTTTTTAGGTGAAAAAGAAATGCGTAACTTAATTAGAACCGAAGATATAGTAAGAAAAGCCGATTAAAATATTCAATTCAAGGACAGAAGGATATCGCGTTTGAATAAAAATAAAGGATGAAGAGATTTAATTTATATACTTGATGCCAAATCTGCGAATGAATGCCTTTCGTTTGAAGCAAAAATGAAGGAAATCGGTCAGATAGAACGGCCTCACCGACTGACTTTAGTCTAGACCAAGGACATACCCATAAGAAATATACAGAAGGAAATCGCGTAGAAAAAGGAATGCGAGAGTTATATAAATTCTGATACTTAATGACAATTATGTGGATGAGGACCTTTCATTTTAAACAAAAATGAAGGATCTCGGATGGGTAGTTTGGTCTCGCCGACTGACTTTAGTTTTCGTAAATTCTTTTAATATATGAGATGAAAAGTGAAATAAAAACGTCGAATAAAATATTATTTAGGTGATGTGTGATGACTAAACAGTGTTGAAATACTCTGTGACATTTGAGATATCAATAAATAAAGTAACTACAATTCAATAAAATAGTAGATAATCATCATTTAGGTTATGTATCAGGTATAAAACTTGGTGACAAGTAGTACTTTCGCTGTCATTGCATTTGATAAAGTGAGGAAAATTACAAGTGGTACGCTGCATGAAATGCAACTTAACTTCCAACGTCCATGTCGAAGTCCACCTTTGACACCTAGACTCCATGCAGTGCGGTGAAGATGAGCCCAACAGCATGATGAAGGAAACTGTCACAACTGGCATCAAGTGCCATTCACAGATGGGACTAGCGTCAACCACATAGTCATCGGAGACGTTTCTGGGTGCGGCCTGGTCAGCCTGAACATCTGAAACACACCGTCCAACGAATGCTTCAAGATGGTGGTTCCTTACTGTTTTGGGGTGACATTATGTGGGGCCTACATGCAATCAAACGGATATACGGTACAGGGCTGACATCCTGAGACGTATAGTGCAACCCTAGTGGCAACATCATTTCTATGAGGTATTACTATTAATGGACGATAATTCTGGCGCTCATTGTACCAATCTCGTGAAAGCGTTCCTTCATGATTACGATTACAGTGTCCACCATATTCTCCAGATCTGAATCCTGTCTAAATACCTGGGATACAGTGAAAAAGGCTTGCGGCGGTACTGGCTTGCAAGGCAGCAGCCATTGCTTTATTTTATTTCATAATTTCATTGACTTATGATGAAATAGACATGGGATAGTAGGAAGTGTCTGTGCCAGATAGTAGCCAGATGGTACTGTAAGTACGGTCCTGTGGGAAAACTCCGCCCCTTTCTCTAAGAGTGATCTGATTGGCTGTTGCTATACTTTACGCGCCACAATCTCCCAGGTGTTTTATTAATTATTTAATAAATAAAAATTCAGTTATCAATTCTATTCCCCTAATGTGCCTTAATTAATTGTTTGTGATTGCACTATTGTTTTGTAGATTTATTAGATTCAGTACTTTAGGTAAGGAGTGAGTGTGGCGTTCTGGAAGTGTCGGTTGGCGGCAAAACTCTAAGCGCCAGCGTGGAGCGCAGCTCCACTTCTAGTTAGTTCACTACGAGCCCCGACACTGTAAACATCTAGCGGGATTTGCGATAACCAGTCTTGTATAATCGGTCGATAATGAGGCTAAAGTATTTGTAAAGTGCGTGCAATGTATTTCAAAGTGTGTTGTAACTGTAACAACGTTATTTTTGTGAATTTTGTAAGGGAAACTAATATTGACGTCTACATGCAGTTTGTGGCTTCTGTATTAGTGTGATTGGTGAAATAAAATAGCCACTGGCATCTCTGAAGGAATTCATCAACAGCCACAGTATCCACCAGTTTTAATTTCAGCCTCAAGTCAGAAAACTTCGAGTCAGTGAGCTGTGTGCTGCTTCTGCGCTGGGGACATCTACGAGAGAGAAGACAGTGGGTTAGTTAAATATTAAGTGACAACCGCCTATGGGCCTCACATGCAACGTTCGGTTTATTACAACTAGATTTTCTAATTTCATAAGCAATAAAGAGAACTGGAGTGTTGTTTTTGTATTTGTCTACTCCGATTTTATGTAGAAGGTGTAATATTTTGGATTGCGGCGCGTCAGTCATGGTCTACACGGCAACTATGGTCGGGGGTTCGAATCCCCTCTCGGGCATGGATATTTGTGCCGTCCTTAGTCTTAGCTAGTTCGTAAGTAGTTTGTAAGTTTAGGGACTGATGACCCCGTAGTTAAGTCCCATAAGCTATACAAACATTTGATTTTTTTTTTTTAATTTTATTGCAGTGTGGGGGTTATTCAGGGAGAGGTCTGATTTACCACAAAGGTCATGAACCCTTAGAATCGAGGTGCTGCAACACTTTTATGAAGTGTACTTTATATTGAAATTCCCTGCAGATTAAAACTGTGACTTTTCCTTCCTGGAGTAAGTGCTGTACTGACTGAGCTATCCTGGTACGCATCACGGCGCGTCCTCAGCTTTCCTTCTGTCAGTACCTCACATCGTACTTTCCAAACTTCACAGAAGTGAGCGACTAAAACTACTGTAAGTAGGATACGGAGGAGACATGGCTTAGCAGCAGGCCAGAGGTTGTTTCTAGAACGATATTTTCACTCTGAAACGGAGAGATTTCGTTTGTCACTGTTCTTGTGCAATGTCACATAGCCGTACTTGTTCTAGTATGGAACTAATTTTTTCAAGTGTTTTACGAGTGGATTACAACAAACTGAACCCATAATTTCAGCGGGGGATACCTGTGTTTTGTATATGAGCAGTAGATGAACTAATGGCGTCAGACGGACTGCCGCGTCTTCGTCTGCTAATACCGTCAGAGGTGCGTTATGGAGGGACATGAAGTTTCTCTCCCAATCGTTATTGTCTTTCTTGATTTGGAATAGCCACTACTCAGTTAAGTTGCTCCTCATAGGCCCCGCGAAGCTGAGCGCACACCGTTCCTTTTAGTAGCGAAAAGTCGTTCGCAGTACAGGGAATCTAAAATGGGCCGTTCGCGTAGAATTTAATCGTGCTCATAACTGTGGTACGGAGGTGATCACAGCGCGGAAACTGTGTAATAAATGCGCTGTGATAAGCCAGTACATGAGCACCAACCAGTCTACATACATATATATAAAAATCGATGTGTGTATGTATGTATATGTGTATGTTTCCTATAGACTCCAAGACGGCTGTAGAAATTTGATGAAATCTTCAGGAAGTACTCATATTAGCCCACGAGTGCTCCTGTGAAGTTTGGCAGCCATCGGATCAAGAAATGTATTGATTTTAAGTATGTAACGGGAAATATGGAACAGTAATAATTACTCATTGGAAAACCTATTTACTCTTTGAATTTTTATCTTTACCATATTTCAGAAAATTGTTTTATTGCTTGTTATGTTTGACTATTATTTATCACAATGAATACCACACCCATTAAATCTTCAGCCTGTTTAATCCACACTTACATACTAATATCACAATCTAACGTAAACGTGAAAGATTAGGTCTGGCAAAGGAAGAACAGAAGCGCCCTATCGTAGAGACAACTGTAACCACAGTATTGAAACTCACTGAAGCAGTGCAGTAACAGAATAATGGCGTGATACAAACGGAGAACTTACTATTTTTAATGTTATTAACTCCATACTTCACCGTCACTAACTGTTTTGGTGACTATTCCAATATTAATAGCAAAATGGAATTGAAGTAGTATCCAATATCCAGTATGTAGTAATAAAATTAATTTTTAAACTCATTGGAACAAATCGGAATGCCACCGCACATATTAACGTTAAATGATGGAACACTAAACCGCAACAAACTCGTACAACGGAAGCAGAATGACTATCAAAAAACGAAGTGATTTCCCTAAATCACTCCAGGTAAACGCCGGGATGGTTCCTTTGAAAGTGCACGGCCGATTTAATTCCACATCCTTACCCAAACACTCTGAGTGTGAACTCCGTCTCTAATGACCACGCTGTCGATGGGACGTTAAACTCCAAGCTTCCTTCCTTCCAAAAGGAAAAGACGAAAGCAAATATAATCGAGGCAACAGTCTTTGACAGCAGATTCAAAGGCGACGAAGTATTAATTCCATGCTTACTGTCCATTTCCAACAATTTACAAATCGAATCCAAGCGGCTCCAGTTACCTTTGAATCTAGGCTCTGCTCTTACCATCAAGAAAGCACAAGGCCAGTCGTTGACTATTATTTGCTTAAATTTGGAACATACATGCCTTTGATACGCTTCCGAGTTGGCGCATCACAAAATTTATACGTTTTTTTATCGAAACGGATAAATAAGAACAAAAAGTTGTCTAACTGGTGACCTTAAGACGAGTTATTAAAAGAAAAAATTCTTTGGACGTAAGAAATAAAACATTGCACCGCTAAATGCAAAAATTTCGTCTCGTGATCTCTGTCCATCGTCCATCGACCAGAATGTACCTGCCTACAGTAGTTACTTAGACCGTTGCAAAGACGATGCGGGTCACTAGTTAGCAATCTAAATCCGGCCGGGCGACAGCAGATTCACTTTAGGAGGATCGACCGCTGACCAGATACACGCAAAGTGTGAGGGAGACGGGTGCTGCCTGTCTGTAGAAATGGGGAAGGTGATCCATTTTATTTCGATCGAGGGTAGATTGTGATGATCCGTAGGTTCTGAAAAAATGTTCAAATGTTTGTAGAGCTTATGGGACTAAACTACGGGGTTATCAGTCCCTAAACTTAGAAACTACTTATGAACTAGTTACTACTAAGGACGGCACAAAAAATCCATGCCCGAGGGGGGATTAGAACCCCCGACTGTACTGGCCGTGCAGACTGTGACTGACGCGCCGCAGTACGCTCCGCCACCGAGGCCGGCAGCATTTCTGAAACTGAACGTCGTGGGGGTTCGAAGAGTGCTCTTTTCTGAGTTCTCATCATGATGAAAAAAACATGTACGAACTTTGGAGGGTTAAACGGTCACCCCGCATTATAGTTGCTGGACGTCGTTGGCTGAGCAATCTGGTAAAAGGGGACAGCCGGAGAACTGTGGCGGAAGTGATATCAAATTCTAATGCTAAGAAGGGTAGAAGTGTGTTTGAACATATAACACACCGAACACTCCTAACGATGGTCCTTAGCAACCGACGACTGAGGCACATATCATAGTAGACAACACCACATCGACAAATACGGATGAAAAGGACTCATGACCACCGTAACTGGACGTTGGCGCAATTAAAGAGCATTTCATGATCTAATGAATTAAAATGTTCAAATTTTTGTAAACGTTACGGACAAAACTGCTATGGTCATTAGTCCCTAGACGTATAAACCAACTTACACTGAGGATACCAATGCCCGCGAGAGAACTGGAACGTCCTGCGGGTACGGCAGCCCAGTGGGTAACACGACACCTTATACCACGCAGCCATTCCACCTGACCTATAAGAAACGTTTATGATTAACCCTAATATCTTCTTCAACATACCGATGAAAAAAACACGGAAAGCAATCGGTCATGAGCTACAGCGATCCACGTACAGCAATGCCTCGGCGTGGGGAATTAAAAGGAACTGGGTAAACCGGGTCTCTTTCTCTGGTTGTAGCTATTAAAAACTAAGAATTTACTTCGTATTTTGTGGTCACGGAGGCGAATGACCAGTAATTTATTTTTACTTTACTAAATAACGAAGCCCATAAACAGAAACAGAGCTATGCCCTGGCTTCCTTACAACGATGTTTTGTTTTCCTCTACCGACATCGTCGACCCGGTAATCTTCTACTACTGCAAGTGAAGTATTATATATATACATACAGTGTGTTTGCCTCTGTAACTTTTCAAGTAATAGATGACGGGAAATTTTAATGCGGTAGGTCAACACAAGAAATATTACACTTTCTGCGGAGCTATGAACATAGTTTATTGTATCATTTACATCATTGTATCAGTTACAGCACAATTTTTTTAATGGAACAATAGTTTTTTCTATCGTGTATTGGATTCGTTTAAACCAGCTGCGTCCAAATCAATTTAAACTACATTCCTATCACAGTTTGGGAGCTACAACCATTCAAAGTTCCGGGGGCGGAGGCTGCGATAGCGTAGCTGACTGGCCGAGTGGCTATCCCCTGGGGCACAGCCCACTGTCTCATGACCACCAGCCAGTCAGCAGCGCTGTCGTAGCCTCCGCCCCCTAAACTTTTAAGGGTTGTAGCTCCCAAACTAACAGTGATAGGAATGTAGTTTAAATTGATCTGGACGCAACTGGTTTCAACGAATCCAATGCACGATAGAAAAAAAAACTATTGTTCCATTTAAAAAATTATATATTTTTGCTGTAGCTCTTTGGAAAATGATACAGTAAACTATGTTCATGGCTCCGCAGAAATTGTAAAATTTCTTGTGTTGACCTACCGCATTAAAATTTCCCGTCACCTATTATTTTATAAGTTACAGAGGCAAACACACATAGTGACTACCTTCTCGAGTTTTGGTTCTTGAAGGAAAATTGATAGCCATTGCTGGATAGTCATCCAAAATTATCATTGGAAGGGCGAAAGGTTGTCAAATGTTCAAATGTTTGTAAATAACCTCCGACGGCGAGAAACCGCGTACTCCGCAGCGAGACGCCGAAAGGTTGTCGTATCCCTTATGAAGTCAACTTGCTATTGCGTTGAACTACCTGCTCACTACACTGTCTGAACACAACTGCTAGTGTACTTCAACTGATCCCCTAATTATTTTTACCAGTATGGCATAAGAGCTCGTAGTGTCAGTAGAAGACGTTTCTGTACATGATTTCCTGTGTAAAGCTTGATCTGTCAAGTTCCTTTTACAACACACCGACGTATGTTGGTGTAACTTTTAAGTGTAAAAGTCACACTGGGTGAATTAGTTTTCTGATTTGCTCTTCCCGCCAATTATCGAAAAACAATAGTTTGATCATACAATAGTTTGTTTGGACCTGAGAACGTCTATAGATCAGCTCACCCTTGTTTCAAAATAACATACTTTGTATTCTATATCAAACCTCTAGAAAACTTTGATGAATTCCTAGAGAACTTTACTTGTTTTCGTGTATACTGAGAAGTGTCAAATGTATCCAGAAGTGTTACTGAAGGGGGTGGTTTTGGTGCTGTCGTCTTATTATGCTTAAGAAAAGGCTAATTTTGGAAAGAAATAAAGATATTTTTGAGTAAAGAGTAAGGTCACACACTAATATTGAATCAGCAGTACACTAAGGTGACAGAAGCCAATGGATGGCTATACTCAGAGATAAAGCTGGTCGTGGTATCGTGAATACAATGCATACAAGGGCGGTGCATTGCAAACGCTGTCACTGTTAGTCCGACGACTCATGTTGGAATGCTTCCAACTTGATAATCGCCACACGACAAGAGTTGTTTCGAACGCGGCATGGTAGATGCAGCCAGACGCAAGGGAAATTCCATTTCAGAAATCGTTCGGGATTTAAATGTTCGGAGAATTACAAAGCCTGTGGCGACGATACCGTATTACGAATCTCCACATACAATGTAGTAGCCAATAGCAAACAGTTTGCAGATAAAGACCGAGAACGGCAGTGTTCGTTTAGAATTGAAAGGAGATGGAAATAAGTAATGGTGAGGAGTAGGCGAACACAGAAAGCAGAAAGTAGAACTAAGGAATTAAGGAGAGTTGTGATAAATGTATAATTGACGAAATTTTACTGCGAATTTCATGTAAATTTGATTAGATGCAGAGGGGACGAGGAGATAGAGACAAGAGAAGATGGACGGACGGAAGACTAATACAAATAAATAACCACACACACAAAAAAAATTCTTCACCAAATGTTGCGCTGAATTCATTTCGTCCCAGCGGATAAATTATTCAGTAGAGTAACTAATCTCCGTTGCAACAGAGACTGCTCATTTATTTTAAATCCGATTTAATTCATTCTAATAAAATCACAATCGAACGGATGTTGCTTTGTTTCTGTTCAAACAAATTCTAGGAAAGATTCAGTTGGATGAGTGGAGCCATAAAATAATAAATTATATTGAAATGAGAACCCCACAAATACAATTCGCTGTGTCAGCCAAAATATCGCTTTGATATTTTAAGTATCGTGCAAATCCCGATGGTGACAAACAGCAACAGTGCATGAAAGAACCGTGAAATTATGTGGGAATAACGACGACAGTAAGTATCGAAAAGGACAATTGCGATTATAGGCAATGGTAACAGACCACTGAATCTATTACCATTGTTAACATGACCTTCATTAAAGCTCCTGCTGAGCTCGTAACGATATCGACCAGACACTAGACGACGTTTCAGATGTTCCATTGTTTCATTCATCTATGGGACCAAACTACTGCGGTCATCGGTTCTTAGACTTATAATCAATCTACTTAAATCTATTCTACTGATAACACACACACACACACACACACACACACACGCATGCCCCAGGGTTCATTCGAATCTACGGAGGGAGCACCCGCACGGTGCCTGGAACCGCACAGCCCTTCCCGCCAGGCTATATGACTACGAAGGCTTCGTTTAGATGACTCCCGAATTCAGTTGGTAATAGTGGATTTTAGGGTTATGGTCTGGCGCAAAACCGACAAAGCCATGGATAACGTAGCCTATGTGGCGGTATTCGCATGAAATGGACTTCATCTACATCTACATCTACATCTACATAGATACTCTGCAAATCACATTTAAGTGCCTGGCAGAGGGTTCATTGACATCTTTCATAACTTTTCTCTACCGTTCCATTCACTAATAGCGCGCGGGAAGAAAGAACACCTAAATAGTCCCGTTTTCGATCTGATTTCTCTTATTTTATTGGGATGGTCATGTCTCCCTAAGTAGGCGGGTGCTAGCAAAATATTTTCACCTTCAGAAGTAAAAGTCGGTGTTGGAAACTTCGCAAACAGATCACGCCACATGGAATAACGTCTTTCTTTTAATGATTTCCACCCCAATTCGTGCTACATTTCCGTGACGCTTTCCCCTCCGTAACATGATAAAACAAAACGAGCTGCCCTTCTCTGAACCTTCTCAATGTCTTTCGTCCGTCCCACCTGGTGAGGATCCCACAAGGGGCAACAGTACTCCAGGAGAGGACGCACAAGTGTAATGTAGGCAGTCTCTTTGGTGGAGCTGGTGCATCTTCGAAGCGTTCCGCCAATGAAACGTAACCTTTGGATCGCCTTCCCCACAATATTTTCTATGTGTTCTCTCCAGTAAAAAGTTGTTCGTAATTGTAACTCCTAGGTATTTGGTACAATTTACGACCTTAAGGTTTGACTGATTTATCGTGTAATTGAAGTTCAGCGAATTTCTTTTAGTGGTCATGTGTATTACTTCACACTTTTCATTATTTAGTTTTAATTGCCAATTTTCGCACCATGTAGAAATTTTGTCTAAATCGCTTTGCATTTGCTTTTGATCCTCTGTTGACTTCACTAACCGATAAACGACAGCATCATCCGCAAACAGTCTAAGGGAGCTATTGAGATTGTCTCCTAAATCGTTTATAAACACGAGGAAGAGTAGGGGACCTATAACGCTTCCCTGTGGAACGCCAGATATCACTTCTGTTTTACTCGATGACTTACCGTCAATTACAACGAACTGTGTCCTTTCTGATAGGAAATCGTGAATCCAATCGCACAATTGGGAAGATATTCCATAAGCACGCAATTTCATTAGAAACCGCTTGTGGAGTACAGTGTCAAAAGACTTCCGGAAATCCAGAAATATGGAATTGACTTGAGATCCCACGTCGATGGCACTTAAAACTTCATGTGAATAAAGGGCAAGCTGTGTTTCGCAAGAGCGATACTTTCTGAATCCGTGTTGACTATTGGTTAATATGTCGTTCTCTTCGAGGTAGTTCATAATATTCGAACAAAGTACATGTTCCAAAATCCTGCTGCAAATCGACGTCAATGAGATTGGCTTGTAATTTTGGGGATCACTCCTATTGCCTTTCATGAATATTGGAGTAACTTGGGCAACTTTCCAGTCTTTTGGTACGGATCTTTCGCTGAGTTCATAATATTCGAACAAAGTACATGTTCCAAAATCCTACAGCAAATCGACGTCAATGAGATTGGCTTGTAATTTTGGGGATCACTCCTATTGCCATTCATGAATATTGGAGTAACTTGGGCAAATTTCCAGTCTTTTGGTACGGATCTTTCGCTGAGTGATCGGTTGTAAATTATGGCTAAGTACGGAGCTATTGCACCAGCATACTCTGAGAGGAATACAGTTGATATACAATCTGGCCCGGAAGATTTGTTTTTGTTTAGTGACTTAAGTTGTTTTACTACTCCAGGAACATCTACTTCTAAGTACCGCATGCTGGCAGCTGTTCTTGGATGGAACCAATCATTCATTGGCTGCTATGTTCGAATGATAGGACCATTTATAGCAATTCTCCATGTTCCCGCCAAACAAAAAAACAAAAAAATTGTGTTCGATACGGTCACGAATCTGCTAATGCGATATGTATGCACCGAACACGTAATATTATTTCTGACCCTATTTTAACAAGCAACGAAAATTATTTGATATTTGAATTTACCTTTGACAAACATACTCCTCTTTTCTTACCTTTTTCCTACTTAAAGTATTATTTTAATACCTTTCCCACATATTCCTTATATTTTTACGTTAAAGTGTTATCACCTGTCTAGCCATGGTAGTTAGCTCAAAGATTATCTTCTTCTATACTGGTTACAATTGACTACTTCCCGTAAGTAACGTAACGTACATTTGGCGTTCGAAAATCAGTCACGTGACATCCCTCGCCCGAAACTCTCTTTTGCATACGCCATCTTGCTTTCTGTATTTGATGATTTTCTATTATAGCTCAAGCGTTGGCATTTTAAAGCAATGTCGCACTGAAAATTATTAACAACACGTTGTTCTCACGACAATGAATTATAATCTAATGTCTAAAAATACCATGTTAACAGATAATAACTGCCATCGATGGTAAGAGAATTACGGATTACTCTCGCAGCTGTTCGCTGTAGCGTAATGGGCGACGAATTAGTTTGTGATGTACAAACATGTTAGACGGTGGTTCAATACTTGCTAGGACGTGGTGGCTAAGCGAGCTATGTCAGAGGGTTGCCAGCATAGTAGCTCGACGCCCTCTGTAACGAGAAAAATGAGTGAACGACTAAACGATCAATGTAAAAATAACTTAGCGATCAAACCGAAGAACCAATGAAAAGTGAGAAAAAGAAAAAGGTTTCGACGCCATCTGTAATCAAAAAACTGAGCAAAGTTCTCAACGAACAACCCAGAACGATCATGAACAAGCGACCGCAAAGCATCGAGCTTCCTGAAGAAAAAATTATGGGCGATACGGTCACGAATCTGCTATTGCGATAATATCTATTCACCGAACATGTAATATTATTTCTGACCCTATTTTAACAAACAACCAAAATTATTTGATATTTGACTTTTATATAAAAAGAAATATATATAACCACCACTGACAATTTTTCCCTCTTCCTTCCTAAAAGGTTTTCGCACACTCTTGCTAAATGAAGACAACCATATTCGGCAAGATTTGGAGTTTTTCAAAGGTAACAGCGCTTTCTCTGAAAAGTACATTTGTTTGTTTCGAGAACATGCCTTGAAATACATACCAACGAACTGTAAACATAGACTAGGAAAAAAAACAGGTAATTTGTTGCAATGTATACACTTCCCTTCCGTTTCATTAAAGAACGACAGCTGCAACAGAAATCTAGTACTCCATTCATATATGAAACTACCAGTATCTGCACATTGTTTAGAATATTCGTTATCACAGTATCCTCTCAGTTGTTGTGCAAATGCTTCAGGTGACCACTGTTCTATTCGTTGACGGCATGTTCACGAAATAGAACAAACGCACATTTTAGAGGGAGCACTCTTACATGTGCACAAATCTAAACATTCCAGAACATAGCTCTTTTTAATTAATAACGGTGCCCGAAAACCTTTTAGGAGACAAAGCAAAAACTGTATGTTAGTGACGGGCGTCGAACTACCAACGATGGGCTTCATAACCTAACGCGCTACACACTACAATACGGCCGAAATTTATGTAACGGTTTCTTAATTCTCGTACTATTGATGGCAGTTGTTAACTGCTAATGAGACATTTTCGACACTATATTATAATTTATAGTACTAAGAACAACGTGTTTTTGTTAATTCTTCAGTACGCCAATACTTCGAAATGACAATGCGAAGCTATAATACGAAAAGCAAGATGGCGTATGCCAGAGAGAGTTCTGGGCAAGGATTGTCACGTGACATCTCCAAACGCCTGGCTTACGTAAAATCAGGTGACGGTTTTACATCACCGTTATTTTTGCAAATATCTCTGTAACGGTGCGAGTTATGAAAAAAACCTAAGAGAGGAAAGTCGTAGAGAATTTTCTCCTCTACAAATCTGGTTATTCAATTTTTGTGTCGGATGAATGGTTAAGTCGTTGTTTTCATTTAAATTTCTAGCTGTCAAAAGACGATTGCAAAGACCTACTTTAGTAGGTTACTACCGTAATCTAAAGTGGGCCAAAAAGGATGGAATTTTGTGAATGACAGTGCACCTTGTGCGCCGGGCTACGACTGATAGCGATTGGCTTGAAGAACAATCTGGTCATTTCCAGTGGATGATATGGGTAGCCTGTTCACTCGAGATGAATCCCATCCAACACACATTTTATTGCACCTGGTTTATTGCACATAACCAGGGGTCAGTTTGCACGCAGAATTCTACGCCGAACTTTATCGTTATTACGGACGCTAAGGAGGCAACGTGTCACAATGTACCTGCAAAGGACTTCCGGCGGCTTCGTGAACCTACGTCACGTCAATTTTTTTTTTTTTTTTTTTTTTTTTTTGCATTTTGCATTTTGCATGGAAAGGAGAGGCGTTATATAATATTTTTGTGTATGCCATGCCTTTTGTCACTTTATTGTATGGTCGACCTTATTAAAAAGCAGCATCTGTGACGCAGTGGTTTGTGGGCAATCATAATCCCGAAGTGGGCAAATGACAAATGTTTGTAAATCTATCGGACCAAACTGCGTGGTCATCAGTCCGTAGCTTACAAACTACTTAAACTAAGTTAAACTAACCTAAAAAGAACACACAAAACCATGTCTTAGGGAGGACTCGAAACTCTGACGGCGAGCAACCGCGCGCTCCGCAGCGAGGTGCCTTAGACCGCTTGGCTACTCCACCGCGACTCCCAAAGTGGACTGACTACCCTGAGTCCCAACGTGAGTCCAATGAAACACCTTCAGAATGTGTTGGAATGTCGACTAGACTTCACACCTCTGCGTTTATCAGCACTACCTTCTCGGGTATCGGTTCTTGAAGAAAAATGGACAGCCATTGCTTGATAGACACCCAAAATTTTATTAATGGAAGGGGGAAAGGTTGCCATATCCCATATGAATGTCTATGAATGGGTGTCTGGATACTTTTCAACAGAAGATCTTAAAAGGTCACTTCATTTCGAGGTCCACTTGGATAAATATTGTGTTGCTGACGCAAGCGGCAGATCTTTGTAATAAATCTCGTACACTGTAGAGTTAAAATTACCTTGAAATCGAATCATACGTTGATTCCTTCTGTACGCCAACAATTAATACAATTTAATTGATCACTATCTACAGGATCAGTCACTACCTGTTAACACCAAGAATAACTCCGAAAGTATGATAGGAGCTGAAAAGATTGTTGGACAAAAGTTTCATGGGACAAAGGGGACCGGAATATGAAGTTGGTCTTTTGTTTGCTAGGTAGGGTGGATTCATAGATACGAAGTCAACTTTGTTTCTTTAAATTCGATGTTATAGTTTGGTACTTATTTTCTGTAGCGGCTAGCGAAACGAATCCAAAGATACCTAACAATAAGGACATGTGCTTCGATGAGTGACGAAGTGATACAGAATACCACTCAATCCATGATAAGAAGATTGCAGCACTGCATTTATACGAAAGGTCGTCACTTCGAATACCTTCTGTAAATGGACGTTGATGCCACCGTTTTGAGTTTCGTTGACCTTCAGAGACCTTACTGTTACACATCATTGGATTCGTCTCGATAGCCGCTATCAGAAAATAAGTACCAGACTATAGCATCTCATTTAGAAAAAAACTAAGTTGGCCTTCATATCTCTGAAGCGACCCCATCTAGCAACAAAAAGCCAATGTCATAAACGTGCTCCATTTGTTTCATGCAACTTCTATGTCACGAACGTTTCAGCTCCTATCATACTTTCGGAGCTATTCTTTGTGTCATTAGTTAATGACTCACCCTGTATAATATCAGTCGAAGTTGCGCTTAAGTATTTTTTTTTATAGGTGACCTGATTCGGACATTTATATCCATGTCAAAATCATATATAGACTATAACAAGAAATACACAGCTGAACACATTATTTTACTGAGTGAATACGTTAACGTGATATATATTTCAATGTTTTCATTCCTTACTGGTTTTGAGATTTAACGAGAGGCATTGTACAGCGTGAAATGAAGTTGTTCATTTCTCTTTGTGTCACAGTCCACTTGCTGATGCAGTGACAGGCTGGTTTCCATGGTTTCCGTGGCGGCTGAGTGCAACAGGTACTTCTGTCTGTTTTCAGGACTCCCTGCCAGGGACTGTCCTCCACGGCCGCCGGGAATCTTTTGTCACCGGCCCCCTTCAGGAGTCTATTGCGTCTTCGGAAAGCGACATACTGCACCGGAGAAGAGGTAAGAGCAGTAAGTTTCTACGCACTGGTTCCAGTATTGACTACTCTCTTTTACTTCAGCTTCCATTCCTTTGTGTATCAAACGTTCCCCTTCTTCGGCTTTAATATAATTATTACTGATCAAAATATCCACGGGTGTACTGCCGGTCTATAGTGTCCAACGGGCACAATATTTCGGCGATCATACATGTCGCCATCATCAGGTGAACTGACGGACTGAGCTCCTGGAAACGCGCCGGCACGGAGGTCCGCACGCTACGGCTGCTCGAAGGGAGCTCGAGCAGCCGTAGCGTGCGGACCTCCGTGCCGGCGCGTTTCCAGGAGCTCAGTCCGTCAGTTCACCTGATGATGGCGACATGTATGATCGCCGAAATATTGTGCCCGTTGGACACTATAGACCGGCAGTACACCCGTGGATATTTTGATCATCAAATACGCCGGGAGAAACTGAAGAATCACATAATTATTACTAACAACGCAATATTTCTGACAGGTAGCTTCATAATGCTGGCAGCCAATGAGTAGTTTTAAACTTGTAAGATGTACTGGGAAGACCTTTTTAGTTATTTTATGGACCTGATTGTTAAATGTTTTATGCGGAGAACACGAGTCATCGTGACTTGCATTCTTCACTGATGCTGTTCCAACATGGGAAGCCGACCGCGATGGCCGAGCGTTCTGCGGCGCGCCAGTCACAGTCTGCACGGCAACTACGATCGGGGGTTCGAATCTCCCCTCGGGTATGAATATTTGTGGCGTCCTTAGTATTAGCTAGTTTATGAGAAGTTTGTAACTTTAGGGACTGATGACCCCGTAGTTAATTCCCATAAGCTCTAAAAACATTTGAACATCATGGGAAGATCACTGTCCCATAAATTTTCGTATGGTGCATGGCGAAGGGTACGTAACTTACGGTTCGCACTTTGAGAGAATCTGCTGTTTTACTGAAATCTTGATGAAGGTTTCCACAATTGACCTAAAAAGCAAGAGGAAGATAACTATCTACATAACATTTCATATGTTCTGTTGTGCAGGATACTTTTTCTACAGACTTGGACACGTACCTACAGTTCTATTGCAATTTAGAAGAAATTTAGCACACTTCACTTTCCACACATTAGGAAGATCACTGCCTACATAAGGTTTCATATAGTGTACAACAGACGGTAACATTCAACGGACTTTCACTTCGTTTTACCAATTACAATGAATGTTAGGCCACGGTCGTGATTTTCTTCGCGAGGGTTTTAATAATCTTGAAGCCGCCGATAAGATCGATAAACCTTGATTACGTTCCACTGATCACCACGGAAGTTGGCAGAAATAATGAGTTTTAATAGACTGGAGGCGGGCGGGGTGGGAGTAGAGTAGACGAACCGAGGAGGCGGGAAAGGAAACTGTAAATCTCTGTTTGAGCAAAACCGTTATCTCCGAAATTTCTTGACTTATTGGTTTAAAGCTTTGACTCAACGTTGTTTTATATAGGGTGTTTCACTAAGTGTGTTTGCCTCTATAACTTATAAAATAATAGCCGACGGTAGGCCAACACAAGAAATATTACACTTTCTGCGGAGCTATGAACATAGTTTATTGTATCATTTTCCAAAGAGTTACACCAGTTAAATGGAATAATAGTTTTTTCTATCGTGTATTGGATTAGTTTAAATCAGCTGCGTCCAAATCAATTTAAACTGCATTCCTATCACTGTTAGTTTGGGAGCTACAACCCTTCAAAGTTCCGGGGGCGGAGGCTGCGATAGCGTAGCTAACTGGCCATGTGGCTATCCCCTGTGGCACGGCCCACTGACTCATGACCACCAGCCAATCAGCTACGCTGTCGTAGCCTCCGCCCCCTAAACTTTGAAGGATTGTAGCTCCCAGACAAACAGTGATAGGAATGTAGTTTAAATTTATTTGGACGCAGCTGGTTTCAACGAATCCAATACACGATAGCAAAAACTATTGTTCCATTTAAAAAATTATATCTTTGTGCTTTAACTCTTTGAAAAATGATATAGTATATTACGATATAGTAACTTGGTTTTAATCACATAATTTATTTAATTTCACATATTTATATATTAAAAAATTAGGTACGCAGAAACACGCACAGACAATTTTACAACGTTGTATCAGGATTTCAAAATATTCGTAGATTGTAGGTTGAGACAGAGTTGCAAGAGAAGACAGAGTAGTGGGAGGAAATTTAGGTATAGGAAGGTGAGAACGACGGGGAGAGTGTGATGATGAGATGCAGAGGAAGTACGATGCGATGGGGATGCACAGAAAGAGGGGAAGAAGAAGAATCGCATGGACAAAGAGTAGCGGAGAGATGGGGAGCGGTAA
The DNA here is from genome assembly GCA_026315105.1 of Locusta migratoria. Taxonomy (NCBI): domain Eukaryota; kingdom Metazoa; phylum Arthropoda; class Insecta; order Orthoptera; family Acrididae; genus Locusta; species Locusta migratoria. The sequence continues at coordinate 275,145,758 of CM048744.1, forward strand.
GATCGAGATGGTCAGAGAGAAGGGGAGGAGGGGTTGTGCAAAGGGAGGAAGGAGGTCGGAGGGGAACAAGGAGAGGGGCAAAGAGAGAAGCACAGAGCAGACGAGCGGGCTGTAGGATGTATATCCAGGTAGCACTGACAAATCATAATGAGATTACTTTTAGTACTAACGGGTGCTTCCTCTTTTCCTTCTATCCCATTTATTCTTTAACAAGCCGGAGTAAAACGTAGCCAGGTATGCAGCAGGGTTTTGGAACATATCCTGCCGCGATGTTGTAGTCGAGCGGTCTAAAGCGTCTCGCTGCGGAGCGTGCGGTTGCTCGCCGTGGAGGTCCGAGTCCTCCCTGTGTCTTTTTCCGTAGGTTTGTTTACCTTAGTTTAAGTAGTTTGTAAGATACGGACTGATGACCACGCAGTTTGGTCCGATAGAATTACAAACATTTGAACATTTTGAACATATCCTGTATTCAAATATTATGAATTATCTCGAACAGAACGATCTATCGACCCAAGGTCAACACGGATTTAAAAAACATCGTTCATGCGAAAAACAATTAGCTCTTTATTCACACGAAGTGATGGGTGCTATCGACAAGGGTTCGCAAATCGATTCCGTATTTCTTGATTTCCAGAAGGCTTTTGACACCGTACCTCACAAACGGCTTTTAATCAAATTGCGTGGTTATGGTATATCGCCCCAGTTTGGCGAATGAATAGGGGATTTCATGTCAGAGATGACACCGTAGTAATCGATGATAAGGCATTGACTAAAACAGAGGTGATATCGGGCGTTCCAGAGGGTAGTTTCATAGGTCCTCTGCTGTTCCTTATTTACGTAAACGATTTAGGGGAAAATCTAAGTAGCTCTCTTAGGTTGTTTGCAGATGACGCCGTCATTTACCGTCTAGTAAAATCAACTGAAGATCAAAACAGCTGCAGAACGATCTGAGTAAGATATCAGTATGGTGTAAAAATTGGCAATTGACTCTCAATAATGAGAAGTGTATAGTTGTCCACATGAGTACGAAAAGAAATCCGTTAAACTTTGTTTACAAGATAAATCACTCAAAATTGAAGGCCGTAAACTCAACTACATACCTAGGAGTTACTATTACTTCATACTTAAATTGGAAAGAACACGTAGATAATGTCGTGGGAAAGGCGAGCCAGAGCGTTTTATTGACAAAACCCTTAAAACATGCAACAGAACTGCAATAAGAACTGCATACACTACGCTTGTCCGTCCATTTTTGGAGTATTGCAGCCCAGTGTGGGATGCTTATCAGGTGGGTTTGACGGAGGACACCGAAAGATTCCAAAGAGGGGCAGCTCGTTTCGTATTGTCACGATAGATGGGAGACATAGATGGGAAACAGCGTTACGGAAATTATACAGGATCAGGGATGGGAATCATTACCATAACGGCGCTTATCGCTGCGGCATGGGCCACTTACGAAACTCCATTCGCCAACATTCTCCTCCGAATGCGAAAATATATTGTTGACTCCCACTTACATAGGTAGAAATGATCATCAGAATGAAATACGAGAAATCAGAGCTCGAACAGAGAGATTCAGGTGTTCTTTCTCCCGGAGCGCTATTCGAGAATGGAATGGGAGATAAATAGTATAAGGGTGGTTCGATGAACCCTCTGCCAGACACTTAAATGTGATTTGCAGAGTATCCCATGTAGATGTAGATAACTAGCACGTAATAAATAACAGAGCATCTACCAAATAGATCCACTGAAAATTTTCAGATACGTAGAAAAAAGTAGGCCCCAAATTTGCTACTTGTAGCTACGCAGAAATTAAATTTTGGTAACAAAATTTTTATGGATGCATGAATGTTATTAGGAATATCTCATCTTCAAGGGTAAAAGTACTGTATCTCTGGAGTCATATAAGAATATTCAAATCTATCTGAAGACTGCTATTGTTTTGGGAGTGACTTAGCTGTGTGATTGAACAGATCAGTTAGAAATCGATGCCGGCCGCGGTGGCCGCGGGGATTGAGGCACTTCAGTCACGGTCTGCATGGCCACTACGGTCGGGGGCTCGAATCCCCCCTCGGGAATGGGTATTTGTGCCGTCGTAGTTCGTAAGTAGTTCATAAGTAGTTTGTAAGTTTAGGGACTGATGACCCCGTAGTTAAGTCCCATAGACTATACATACATTTGAACATACAAACATTTAGAAATCGATATAGTCAGTTCTTTGAACATGATTTTACTCGAATAGCCCATCTCGCTCAGTGAAAGCAATAGATTTTATAATTTTCATATTGTAATAGCTGTTATTTTTAGGTTGAAAGAATTTTAAGTAGTACTGTAGATGTTGGCTGGTTTTTAACAATTGTAACGAAGAAATATTTGTGAATGGCATGTGGTTGAAATTGGCCAATTATTGCACAATTAAATAGAAGTACAGTCTACAGTGGAAGACGTTTTCATTCGTAAGATCCATAGATACCGTGGAGTGTGGATCCCGTCGTAAACAAATCACAAAGGAATTTTCTTCATTCTTTTTTGCTAACATTTACTTTATTTGGAACCTCGGACCCAGTACCAGGTGCAACTATTTGTAATATTTACTTAGTTTTTGACCGAATTAAAAAGTTTAAAATATTGTCACAATCTACTTATTAAAATGTACTCTATTGTTAAAAGTCTAAAACAATGATACACTGTGAACCTGAGTCTTTCTCTCTTTTTTTCGCAAAGTAGTATAAACATTAACATATTATTTTTAGAACAAAATTACTTAGCGGTTTCGAATGAATTTTACACATAATTTAAAACGTTTAAGAAGTTTCTCCTTGTTGACAAACCCATCAAAATGAAAAAAAATAGGGCTTGATGCGTTTCGTAGTTAATACAAACGTCAAAACCGGTCAATGCATTTACTACCTGTTTACTCAATATCTGTTTCAACACATTTAACAGGCTGCAAAATAATAATATCATTGTAGGACACACAGTTCCGGGTATATGATGTAATAAACATAAAGATGTGCCAAAGTTAAGTTTTGCTTAGGAGTGTGCGCAAATTACCCAGTTTATATGCATCCAGTGATTCATGACGAGAGCACTTAGTAACTTTCAACAAAGATTCAACATAATTTCCACCATTCCTAAACTTTAGGTAGTGTACATGTTTGAAGGAAACATTTTCACGCGATTTGGGTGCATAGATCATTAGAAATCAGTAACCAGAACAACAACCTATAGCCGTAATAACGGCCTGATAGGTCTGAGCATTGAGTCAAACAGAGCTTGGATTGCATGTACAGGAACAGATGCCCATGCAGCTTCAACAGGATACCACAGTTCACCAAGAGTAGTGACTGGCGTATTGTGACGAGCCAGTTGCTCTGCCACCATCGACCATTGACCAGACGTTTTCAGTTGGTGATAGATCTGGTGAATGTGCTGGCCAGGGCAGCAGTCGAACATGTTCCGTATCCAGAAAGGCCTGTACAGGACCTGCAACATGCCGTCGTGCATTATCCTGCTGAAATGTAGGGTTTCGCAGGGTTCGAACGAAGGGTAGAGCCAAGGGTCGTAACACATCTGAAATGTAACGGCCACTGTTCAAAGTGCCGTCGAAGCGAACAAGCGGTGACCGAGACGTGTAAGCAATGGCACTCCATACCATCACGCCGGGTCATACGCCAGGATGGCGATGACGAATACATGCTTCCAATATGCATTCACCGCGATGTCCCCAAGCACGGATGCGACCATCATAATGCTGTAAACAGAACCTGGATTCACCGGAAAAAATGACGTTTTGTCATTCGTGCACTCAGGGTCGTCGTTGCGTACACCATCGCATTCGCTCCTGGTCTGTGATGCAGCGTGAAGGGTAACCGCGGCCATGGTCTCCGAGCTGATAGTCCATGCTGTTGCAAACGTCGTCGAACTGTTCGTGCAGATGGTTTTTGTCTTGCAAACGCCCCATCTGTTGAGTCAGGGGTCGAGACGTGGCTGCACGATCCGTTATAGCCATGCGAATAAGATGCCTGTCATCTCGACTGCTAGTGATATGAGGCCGTTGGTATCCTGCACGGCGTTCCGTATTGGCCTCCTGAACCCACCGATTCCATATTCTGCTAACAGTCAGTGGGTAGCGACCTACGCGAGCAGCAATGTCGCGGTACGATAAACCGGAATCGCTTTAGGCTACAATCCGACCTTTATGAAAGTCGGAAACGTGATGGTACACATTTTCCCTCCTCACACGAGGTATCATAGCAACATTTCACCAGGCAACTCCGGTCAACTGCTGTTTGTATATGAGAAATCGGTTAGAAACTTTCTCCAGTCACGGTCTGCACTGCCACTGCGGTCGGGGGTTCGAATCCCCCCTCGGGCATGGATATTTGTGCCGTCCTTAGCATAAGCTAGTTGATAAGTAGTTTGTAAGTTTAGGGAATGATGACCCCGTAGTTAAGTCCCATAAGCTTTACAAACATTCGAACATTTTTTTGGTTAGAAACTTTCCTCATGTCGGCACTTTGTAGGTGTCGCCACCGGCGCCAACCTTGTGGGAATGCTCTGAAAAGCTAATCATTTGCACATCGCAGCATCTTCTTCCTGTCAGTTAAATTTCGCTTTTGTTGCACGTCATTTTCGCGGCGTAGCAATTTTAATGGCCAGGAGTGTATTTTGCATAATACCACATTTAAAATAACCTCACTCATTTAAAAGCTGTTGAATCAGTTCCATCGTCGCCAGTCCTTCTTACCAATTCTTTATTCAACTACAGTTCATTTACATGTTTTAAAATTTTATCATATAGAATAAATGATTGCGAATCTATGGGACTCAACTGCGTGGGTATTAGTCCGTAGTTCAAAAACTACTTGAACTATTGTAAACTAACCTATGGACACACAAGCACTCATGCCCGAGGCGGTGCTCGAGCCCCCGACGACGAAGTGCTGCGCGACCCAGCACGGCGCCCCAGTGTGCACAGGTATTCCGCTACGGGCATTTATATGCATTCTAGAGCTATAACCGTTAAGATCTTCAGGAATACTCCTCTCCTGTTCTCCCACTCGTTATACCATTGTACTTTTGGTTTATGGACTTTTCACTCACTCCTTTCACATTTTGAAGTAATTCATCAGTGGAATAATGGTATACACTCTTTCAAATTCTAAAATCAGCAGGGATAAAATTTAGAGAACGGAAGGTTATTTATAGCGGGTACAAAAAACGGATATGAATTATAAGATTCGAATAGATGAAAGGAAAGTATTCGTTGGGAAGGGAGTAAGATAGGGTTGTAGCCTTCAAATGTTCAAATGTTTGTATAGCTTATGGGACTTAACTATGGGGACATCAGTCCCTAAACTTACAAACTATTTATGAACAAGCTAACACTAAGGACGGTACAAATATCCATGCCCGAGGTGGGATTCGAACCCCCGACCGTAGTGGCCGTGCAGACCGTGACTGGAGCGCCTCAATCCCCACGGCCATCGTGGCCGGCGTTGTAGCCTTCCCTCAATATTATTCAATCTGTACATTGAAGGGAAGGGAAAAGAGGTGAAATTTGGAGAGGGAATTAAAGTCCAAGGAGAGGGAATAAAAACCTTGCGGCAGGCTGATGATGTAGTAATTATGTTAGAGACAGCAAAGGACACGAAAGAGCATTTGAACGGAATCTATAGTGTCTTCAAAGGAGTGTATAAGATGAACATTAACAACAGGAAAACAAGGATAATGGAAAGGAGTCCAAGAAAATCAGGCGATGATAAACTGATTAGATGAGGTATCGAAACAATAAAGTTGGTAGATGAGTTTGTTAACTTGGGCAGTAAAATAACATACGATGCTCGCAATACAGATAATATAAAACACATATTGACCGTGGGAAATTAAGCGTTTTTGAAAAAGAATTTTAATTCCTTGCCCTGCTTTAAACTGTCTTGAGACGTAATGGCCATTTGGATGAACTTGAAAATAATATGACAGACAGCAAATAATATTATGCTTATTCGGATACTTCGAGACGTCTACTAGTTGTAAAAAATAAAAAAAAAGCATTATGATTATCAACACCAGTATATACTTTAAAATACCTGTTTATCACCTCATGTCACGCCTAAGTACGTAATAATTATATCACCGCATTCAAGATACAACAGCGCTATGTAGAAAACTTGGTTTCGAAAATGAGGAAAAGTCAAAACGCGTAAGGAGGAAGTAAAATGTTAGGAGGGGTCGAGACAGTTATATTATTTTCAATATAGGAAGTCTTTTCTAAAGTCATTTGTGTGGAACGTTGCTTTGTACAGTAGTGAAACTTATTCGATAAATAGTTAAACAAGAAGAGGATAAAAGCTTTTGAAATGTCGTGCTACCGAAGAATGCTGAAATTTAGGTTATTAGATCGTTTAAGTAATGGTGGGGTACTGAAGAGAATTGGAGAAGAAAGTAATATCTAGCATACCATGGCTAAAAAAGGGATTGACTTATGGGTCACATTCGAAGACATAAAGAAATCGTAAATTTAGAATTGGAGGGAAGTGTGTGGGATAAAAATCGCAGAGGGAGACCAAGAGAGGAATACAGTAAGCAAATTCAAATATATATAGGTTGACGTCTTATGAGGAGACAAAGAGGTTTGCTCAGAATAGAATGAGGTGGAGAGCTGCATCAAACCTGTTTCCATACTGAAGACCTCAACAGGAATAAAATAATAAAAAAAAATTGAATGTCTTGTACTATCATGTACAGATACCTTCCATTAAACCGACACGATTTATATAGTTACGAAATGTCGCATTCGTGATCAATTGAAGGAATATTAATCTAATCAACAACGGTCACCGATATCAAGAGTTGGAATGCTGAAATGGTTGTAAATTTTTTGGACCAAACTGCTATGGTCATCGGTCCCTTAGCCTTGCAAACTACATAAGCTAGCTTACACTAAGGGCAAAACGCACTCACACTCACACACACAAACACACACACACACACGCACACACACACACACACACACACACACACACACACACACATGCCCGAGGGACAACTCTAACCTGCGGCGGGAACGACCACCCAGTCCGTAGCGTAGCGCCTTAGACCACGCGGCCAATCCGCGCGGCGGTATCAGGAGTAATTCGTGCCACTTTGGCGTTACCCGAAATCTCACGTACTTACAGAGATACAGTTTGTGTAATCTGCAAATGATAAAAGTTATATTGGACTAAATATGAATTTTATGTTAGAAAGTGAATGCGTGACAATGTGGTAATGATAAAACTTGCCGAAATGAGTCGTAAGGAGTGAAAAAACATTGTCTGTTGCAAACACGTCTTAGAAATAGGGTTTAAATCCTCCGGAATTAGGTGAAATAGTGTACGCATGTGTTCCAAGACTATTACGATAATATGTGTACGAAATGTTAATTATTGTGGGATGTTAGAAATATTGTTGAGTAATGAAATTCCTTTCGTACACACGTTCATTATTAATTCATATTAACGGAATGTATGACATTAACCGCGAATGGGTAAAGTTTAAAATGAGTTCCTAGCCAGGATTGGAATCTGGGTCGCCTGGTTTGTAGACAGTTACGCTCCCCGCTCCCCCCCCCCCACCCCCACCCCCCAATCACAATCCCGCCACTGGTGACACAGCGATCACCAACACTGCACGGAATTATTCAGATACGCATTCTCAACTTTACCCTGCCCACGACAACTCAAATTCGTAGTCTTTGTAAACTGATTCTCGTAAGAGTATTGGCCTAGGAGAGCCTCTGCACCGAAGAGAGGCATCGGCATATTATATATATATATATATATATATATATATATGTGTGTGTGTGTGTGTGTGTGTGTGTGTGTGTGTGTGTGTGTGTGTGTGGTTTCTATTCTTTCGGACATGTTCAAGTTTTCATATTAATTACAGGTAAGTAATTTTCACGATTTTAGTTTTCAGTTTACCTTGAAGCTATGTGCTACGTCGTAACCTTTCGATTTAAACGTAACTTAAGTTGTGTGTAGCGACTGTGGTTTGTAAATAGGAGTTGTTTAGGTGTAATAAAACATATTTAATGCGATACAAAAGGTTTTTTATAATTTTCTTTTTTATTTATCGTTTACGTGTCTGGCCATCTAACCTCGATACAAGGGTGAGTTGGCCAATTGGTATATTTTCTTAAATGTTTTTTCTTAGCTAGTATGAAATTTGTAAACAAAGTCGACATTAGCCTATTATGAAGTGAAAATGCAATTTATGAAAAGTTGTAGGCTGTTCTTATGTATTACGTTTATGATACTGGCTTCTGAAAAGATCATGGCCATCTATCCCGGGTTTATCCTAACGTAAACTAGGGAAACTTTCTTTCTGTTGGTGAAGGTTTGATATTTCTATCTTGTGTCATTGCCTTTCTGTGATAGATTGGAAAAATATATATAATAAAAAAGAAAAAAAAGAAGAAATAAATTTATTCTTTTCGTTTTCCACTCCAAGGAGTGGAACGGGCTGTTTGAGATCCGGCCCATAAAGAGTCACGGTTCCATTCAGCCAATTATCAGACACGCCGATAGTGGGGCAAAGGAGGATCCCAATTGGGAATAAGTTGGAGGGATTACCAGTTCCGGCATACGCCTTTCATCCCAGGAAAATCTCCCGAAAACCTTGGTCGGATCCGGGAGATTGGAACCAATTTAATTTATCTCTGGGACGTTGCCCAAGATTAAAAATGCACCCCCGTCAATCAAAGATCGGACGGCCGAGTTGCTCCCGTAAACTGGTAAAGATCAGCTCGACCAGCAGTGGACAAACGTCTCCCTAGAGGAGCCGAACCCGGGAACGCGGTTTCCTCTGCGTCCAAGAGGGTGATCGGTTGAAACTGTACCGTGAATTTAAGGACATATTGTATTACATTCAATTCCGAGATATTCAGAGAAACTCCGACCATGTAAGGCAATACTGCATTTCGCGTTATCAAGACACTAAAATGGTAGCAGCACAAGAAACCCCGGTGGTTTCTACGTCGTCAGCTCTGTCTAGGAAGTAAGTATCCATCTACTCCCAAATGCTGGCCGGGGTGGAATACCAGTTCGGTTTTACAAAGAGTATTCTGCGGCATTGGCCCCCTACTTAGCTTGCATTTATAGCGAATCTTTAATTCAGCGCAAAGTCCCTAGTGATTGGAAAAAAGCGCAGGTGACTCCCGTTTATAAGAAAGGAAAGAGAGCTGACCCACACTATTACAGACCAATATCGTTGATATCAGTTTCATGTAGGATTTTGGAGCATATTCTCAGATCGAATATAATAAATTTCCTTGAAACGGAAAATCTTCTTCTATGAATCAGCACGGGTTTAGGAAACATCCTCCATGTGAAACTCAGCTTGCCCTTTTCTCACATGACATCTTGCGAGCCATGGATGAAGGGCAACAGGCAGATCGTGTTTTTCTCGACTTCAGAAAGGCGTTCGACGCGGTGCCACATTGCAGACTGCTAACGAAGATACGAGCTTATGGAATACGTTCACAGATTTTTATTTTATTTTATTTTATTTATTTGTTATTTAACATGCCCCATTACAATGTAAGGTTCACAGATTTGTGACTGGCTGGAAGACTTCCTAAGTAATAGAACGCAGTCCGTTGTTCTCGACGACGAGTGTTCATCAGAGACGAGTGTATCGTCAGGCTTGCCCCAGGGGAGTATGATAGCACCGCTATTATTTTCTATCTATATAAATGATCTGATGGACAGAGTAAGTTGTAATTTGCGGCTGTTTGCTGATGATGCTGTGGTGTATGGGAGGGTGTCGTCTGTAACTGACTGTAATAGCATACAGGTTGACTTAGACAAAATTTCTAGTTGGTGCGAAGAATGGCAGCTAGCTCTCAATGTAGAAAAATGTAAGGTGACGCGCATGAGTAGGAAAAGCAATCCCATAATGTTCGAATACAGCATTAGAAGTGAACTTCTTGATGCTGTCGCGTCGTTCAAATATCTAGGCGTAACATTGCAGAGCGATATGAAATGGAACGAGCATGTAAAGACAGTTGTGAGTAAGGCGGACAGCCGACTTCGGTTTATTGGGAGAATTTGGCAAGATGTACTTCACCTGTAAAGGAGACCGCGTATAAAACGCTTGTACGACCACGTCTTGAGTATTGCTCAAGTGTTTGGGACCGGCAGCAGATCAGTTTAAAGGAGGACACAAAGGCAGTTCAGAGGCGAGCAGCTAGGTTCGTTACTAGTAGGTTCGACCAATGCGCGAGTGTCACGAAAATGCTCCGGCAACACAATTGGGCATCGCTGGAGGAAAGACGACGTTCTTTTCGAGAATTTCTGTTGAGGAAATTTAGAGGGCCGCAATTTGAAACTAAGTGTAGTACGATCTAGCTGCCACCTACTTACATTTCGCGTGGTGAACACAAAGACAAGATAAGAGAAATTAGGGCTCGTGCGGAGGCACATAGGAATTCTTTCTTTCCTCGTTCTATTTGGGAGTGGAATAGGAAAGGAAATGCATAGTAGTGGTACAGTGTACCCTCCACCACGCACCTTACGGTGAATTGCGCAGTATGTATGTAGATGTAGAATTAGGGAGCCAGCAGAAAATGGGCTACTGGAGCATAATACAGCCTTCGTCCTAAAAGCAAACTTTTTCTTGGGGAGCTGGAGGGCGCCTTGAGAATCCGCGTGAGCCGCTATCCTTTCCTCGTCTGGCGCTCAATCGATCGTCGGGACAAGGCAGCCGCCACTCACGTAACAGGATTTCTGTCGTCAGACGGCTGTAGCCGAAATGGGAAACCGTTACTGATGACGCCGCCGCCACCGCCGCCGCCGCGCTCGCTTCCGCCCTTGAAGGACGGCGCGCCGCGGCTGGCTTCCTTCACCCAACTGGATTGCTCTCCTGTTTCTTCATACTGAGTAAACAAAGGCCAATCCTCGCTGTGCCTTAGACTGATGCGAAGTGAATCGCAATACGTGTTAAACACTCTGCTGAGGTGACATACCGAACACATAAAAAGGTAAAGCAGTCAACAATCCGAAGATTGGTTTAAACACCACAGTGCTTTACTAGGCATGGTCCTGTTTGGAGGTGGTATGCCGTTGCCTTCCTCCGACCTTCGAACTGACTTACCCAGCCAGTTATAGGGGGACCTACAGTTTAACGTGGGGTCCGAACCACGGTGCTACTCGGCATTTTTCACGTGAGCAATACTGCCACAGGTGAAAGAAGTGGAAAGTGACAGATAAAAATCCTAGGACCTGGCGCGGATAGAAACCGAGAACTTTGGATTTGTAGTCTGCCACTGTACCACAGTGCAACCGAGGCGCACGCCGAACACACATCCCGTACATTATTATTATTATTTGGGTATATTCCCGTTAAGGAGAGCGCTAAAAACACAAACATCTAGCTTTTTCCCGTCTTTTTTCTTCTTTTTTTCTTCCCAAAAACCTGTCATTCTTTCACTTTGTGCCTTCTTTTGTTCATCTTTCCACTTTCGTCTGTTGTTTATGTGTTGTGACTTAAAGTCAACTTTTTGGTTTCTGATTTTTTCCCTACAGGTTTTGCGGTCTTTTATGTCTTCTATAGATATGTTTAATGTTTTTAGGTCTTCTATGGTGTCTTTGTACCAAGATGTGCCCAGTTTAGATGTAGAAATTATGTTGAATATTCTTTTAATTAGTCTGGTGTTATTCATTCTGGTGGTATGCATGAAAAATGTTGCTCTGCGTTTTCTGATATGTGTCGTGATTGTTTCAGAGTGACTGTATAGTTCTTCCGTGGGTCTTTTTTGTCAGATATTTTCTCTAAAAACTGCACCGTGTATTTTTCTCAGAATTTTCCTTTCTTGTTTTTCAATCTCCTTGATTTTTGCCATTGCTTTGGTGCTCGTAGTTTCTGATGCGTAGAGAGCATCTGGCAAGACTACAGTGTTGCAGTGTCGCAGTTTTGCGGCCGTGGAAATACATTTAATCGTTTTTTATTGTAATGGGACCAGGTGAGTTTATAGGCTCTCTGAAATTTTGAGACTCTTTTTTTCGTTTGCTTTTGTGTTTAACCCAGATTTTTGCATGATTTCTCCTTAATATTTAAACTCACTGCATTGTAGAATTTTTTCCGTACTTTGTTTTTAGTGGGAGTTTATCTGATGATTTTGTATCAAAAATTGTGTTTTTTCATAAGAATTTTGAAGACCGGTTTTCATGGCTATCTCGAGTTTTTCTACGCATGTTGTGCTTCCGTTTTGGTATTCGAGAGTATGGCGATGTCGTCTGCAAAAGCGAGGCATTTTATGTGTGTTATCTATTCCTTATTTGTGCCTAGTTGAATTCCTTTGATTTCTCCTTCCCATGTATGAATAATTTTCTCGAAGACTTCATTGAATAGGATGGGTGAGGGACTATCGCCTTGCCGGACGCCGGTTTTGATTTCAAAGGGCTCTGGCAATTCTCCCATAAATTTGACTTTGGAGATGGTGTTGGTGAGGGTCTCTTGAATTAGATTCCGAGTTTTAAGGTCAAACTTCATCTCTCTTAGAGTCTGGAAAAGTGTGTCTCGGTCAATGGAGTCATAGGCTTTTTTGAAGTCCACAATTGTTACATTAGTATTCCTACAGTGTCTTACGCATAGGATTGTGCGGAGATTCCAAATATGTTCGCTGCAGGAATGGATTTTTCTTAAGCCTGCTTGATATTCGCCAGTTTGAGGGTCCATCACTGGTTCCAGCCGGTTTAACAGGGCTTTGGAGAGAATACGGTACATATTATAGTTATTTAATTCCTGTATTGGTTATCTGTGCAATTAGTGTGTGATAAAGTACGAAAGACCGAAGCTGAAACAAGATCCCTGGAGTAGATGACATTCCCTCAGAACTAGTAAGGTCTGTCGAAGAACCAACCATTACAAAACTCTTTCACATGGTTCGTAAGATGTATGAGACGGGCGACATACCCTCGGACCTTAAAAAAAATGTAATAATCCCCATTCTAAAGAAATCAGAGGCAGACATGTGTGAAAATTACGGAAGCATCAGTTTAAAATATCATGGTTGCAAAATTTTAACACGAATTATTCAAAGAAGGATGGAAAAGCTGATAGAAGCTGACCTCGCAGAAGATCAGTTTGGATTCAGGATAAATGTAGGAATACGGGAGGCAATACTCCTCTTACGGCTTATCTTGGAAGACAGATTAAGGAAAGGGAAACCTAGATTTCTAACTTTTGTAGATTTGGAGAAGGCATTTGACAATGTTGATTGGAATACTTTCTTTCAAATTCTGAAATCAGCAGGAGTAAAATTACCCTCGTTTTGCTCTTGTTAATGTTCATTTTATACGCACCTTTCAATATACGGCCCATTCCGTTCTACTGCTCTTCCATGTCTTTTGCATGTCTCTGAGATAATTACAATGTCATCGGCAAAACGCAATATTTTTATTTCTTCACCCTGAACTTCATTTCCTTCCTCAAATTTCTCCTTGCTTTCAAAGTGTTCAAATGTTCAAATGTTTGTACAACTTATGGGACTTAACTACGGGGTCATCAGTCCCTAAGCTTACAAACTACTTATGAACTAGCTACGACTAAAGACGGCACAAATATCCATGCCCGAGGGGGGATTCGAACCCCCGACCGTAGTGGCCGTGCAGACCGTGACTGGAGCGCCTCAGTCACCTCGGCCACCGCGGCCGGCTCCTTGCTTTCCTTTATAGCTTGCGCAACGTACAAATTGAATAGTATTGGACAAAGGCTACAACCCTGTATTTCTCCATTCCCAACCTCTGCATCCCTTTCATTCCCTTCAACTCTGATAACTGCTGTCTGGTTTTTGTATAAATTGTAAATTTGCCGTTCTTATGGGAGATGGAGAGGCTTGCTCAGAATAGAGTAGGGTGGATATCTGCATATAACCAGTCTCAGGACTGAAGACCACAACAACACAAAGTACGAGTCTCTACTGTATCGAATCTTACTTGCGGTTTACACGGCGTTGAGTGAGAGCGAGGTGCCGTGGGGATACTATAATAGACAAAAAAATCATTCTCGTTGCGATCTATCATAGTGTGTGATCACGGCTGACGACCAGTACAGTTCCACACCTCCGTGGCATCGAGAGTGTGAGGTTATCAATCAGCTCTTCAGAGATATTTGGACATTCTTCCCAGAGTGCAACATCCAGCTCTGCAACCGTTCTGAGAGGTGCTGGTCTGGCTGCGATGTGTCCGTCATGTGCATCCCTGACACCCTCAGTCGTGTTTAAGTCCGGTGAACAAGCTGACCACTCCATTCGTTCAATTCCCTCGACTGGAAGTATTTTGTCCACCAGTGCAGCTCTGTAGGGACAAGCGTTATCGTCCACCAGAAGGAACCCGCCTGTTATGGCACCAGAGTAGGGCACAAAAAATGTTGACGGATCTCGTCTGACACCATTGAGCAGTAAATGCCACATTCTTAAGGACATAGATGTCCGTACGTGCACCAATATTTACTTCTGCTCACACCATTCGTCCACCACCATGATATGGTGATTTTCCCTGCACGTAAGGAGGATTATACCGAGTACCACGTTCTTTCCAAATAACGACGATTGTTAGCTTGAACACAGAATTTTGACTCACCTGTGAACAGAACCCGGCGCCATTCGTAACGACTCCAATTCTGATGTTCCTCCGCGCATTTTCTGCGGGTTAAATGGTCTTTTTATTATTTGTACACACACCATAGGCCTTTCTGCGTAGAGGCCACATCCCGAAGGCGATTTCGGACTGTTTGTTTTTATATTGCGCATCGCGTTCCTGCCTGGAGGGTGCGTTGAAGTTGACACGTATTCAGCCTCCCACCTCCACGGACTGTTAATCGGAGATAAAGGTCATCTTTTGCTGATGTTGCCCGTGGACCTTGCCCTTGCCTTCTTTTAACGGTTCGTGTGGTCTGAAATCGTGTCCTCGTTCTGGAAATTACACATCGGGACAATACAGTAGCTGCAGAAACCTCCCTCTGCGTCATTTCCGCTTTAAACCTTCCTATGGCTCTCCATGACGTAGCTTCTGGTGCGTCACGTTGATGATGCTTTGTACCACATTCTCACTGCTCTGCCTGAACCCAACTAATTGTGTAATTCTTCGGTAGAGAAACGACACTAGTCAACTGCAGTAGCTTTCTGTTATTACCATTGTCTCGCTTGGCATAATGTTTTCCCGTGGAATCGACAGAAAGTATCGTTTTAGTTCACTGTGCCGATGACAATACTTTAGAACCTACGTATATCAACTAATCCCATAAATGTATTGAAAGGGTAATTCTGTACCATGTGGATTGGAAAGAAAGTTAGGAACAATTTTTCTTAGAAGATTATATTTATTTTACAAGCCACTGTAATAACTAAATTTTTAGACCCTTTTCTGCATCATCATACAGATCAGAGAGTTCACCGACTCTTGAACATATGACGTATCAGTGCTCTTCATTATAGCAATCGTCCTCTACATCTACTCCTCATGCCCATTCTCTGCCCTCTCCTCTTCTGCATCATCTCCGTGTCTTATCCTTCCCCTGCTTTATCCGTTTCCTGCTTCCCTTCCTTATGTATTCCGTCTCTCCTTTATCCTCCTCTCTCTCTATCTAAAACAACCACGTCCCAGTCTCTGTTACTCATCCTCTTCTTGCAACTATTCAAAATGAAGAAATGAGAAATTCGTAAATTTTGGAATAAAAAAGAAAATGTCCAGGATAAGAATGCCAATAAACACAGCTATTTACAGATTCGTTTCAACGATATTTTGATTTCCACTGTCCACAAAATCATCGACTTAGCCGTTATGGCTATTTAGGTGCCCCGTACGCCTGTGATAATGCAAATAAACCATTTAAACAAGAACGTATGTAGAATGTGATTTCACGAACAGGGTAAATCCTTCATAGTTGGCTATGAATTTTTCAAAACCCTGTATCACCATCATAAGAACAACCTTAAAACATTTCATAAAATCAAAACTCGACTTTGTTTACAAACATATACTAAATTTCGTACTAGCCAAAAAAGATTATGCAAAATGCACCAATTTGTCATATCATACGAGTACCAGGGGTAGATGGCTAGATATGCAAAGAATAGGTGGCTATCGGACTAAAAACTTCGAAATCGAAGAGAAAATTCTTTAAACCAACTTGTAATACATTATATGTGTTTTGTTGAATCTCATTCTGAAAAAAAAAAAAAAAAAAAAAAATAATCAGTTTATAAAGATAATGTAGTTACGCTATTGCTAAAATGAACCTCATTAGTAAAAAGCACTGTGAAATTCATGATTATTTTTATATTGTTGAGACATACTAGCTGAGAAACCTGGCATTACGAAAAAAAAAAAAAAAAAAAAAAAAAAAAAAAAAAAATCAATGAAAACAGTTTAGAAATTATGAAACTGAAACAAATGAATGTACATATATACAAAATTATGTGCAGTATCCAAACAAAGAAAGATAAGAACCAAAGTATAAATGCTATGTAACATACATTTAATTCAAGACTTGACTACAAACTTTATTATTGTCCAGGAGGTAGCGTGAATAAATTCTTTGATGAGCGTACACTTAATGAAGCAGTATAAAACTGTCCGTTTGAGAAATTCTGAGATGTGGAATCCACTCCTCAGTAATTAATATATTGCTCCTGTAATTATTTAATCGTGAAGAAAAGTGAAAGTTTCGATAGGCACGGCAGCAACGTGAAGTTAAATTATTGATCTGTCGGAATAAAGGGCATTCGTGGCATGTAGACTGTTTCACCCTCTCCATTTCCTTGTAGGATAATATGCTCAATCACATTACCCACGATTTTTCTAACGCATAGTCTTATTCCACTGCAAAGTGTCCGTGGATCTAGATTTCCTTGTAAAGTAGCTGCTAATCCTACTTTTGGTAGACGTCTGTGTGGTGTAAACCAGCTGGGTTAAGTGATTTCAGCCACTCTTGTAGGGAAATGGACGCCCTCGTCGACATTTACCATGGCATTGATGTAATCAGTGAATTGACGTCGTAAGAGGCCAATTATATGATTGTTTATTTTATATACATTTCCATTTTTGGACCAAGTATCAGTTCAAATTTTGATAGTTTTCTGAAAAGATGGATAGATTGCATTGTTAGGTCGGTGCTTGTTGGCAAAACAGTGCAAAATCAGATGGAAAATTTTGTCTGCCAGATGAATCAATGGCTGCTCTATCTTCTCCAATTTATAGTCGCTTTTGGAGAAGTCGTAAAAAGTGAAGAATGATGTAACAGCTGTTTGCAAACTCATTTCTACTGATTCATGTGTAGCCTAATGATATGATTTTCGATATACGTATATTTATTATTGGAAAATCTGTTGCAAATACAAATACTAGTAAAGTAGTAACGGATTAAAATCTGATGTAACATGGGGTTTTGCATGAAAGGAATGGTTTGTGTCCTCGTATATCATTAATTCCTTGTCGTCCTGTGCAATAATTTCGAAGGTAGATTCAGCTGTGTGTGTGTGCGTATATAATATTTGTTAAATTTCCCGCGACTATAACTAGTAATGCATAAAATACTAAATGTAACGTCATACCGAATTCCGCGGTTTTACTGCATGGACGGCGACAAAGTGGTAAGCGAGAAACTTTCTTCCTTTCATCATTTTGGTGTGGCTGAAAATGAGACGAAGTATCATAAACGTTTTCAATATGTTTCAAGTTTGTGTGAGCTGATAAATACTCTCATTCTCATACAGTGTATGAATGAACTCTGGTGGCATGCTGTGGCAGATGTTTTGCGACTCTATTCTTTATTACGTTTATATCTTCTTTATTACGTTTATATCTCTTGAAATACGTATGTTACGTGGTTCTTACGCCCACAGCAATTGTTAACTGATAGTAGGTTATATATGTACCAAATCTGGTCCTAAACGCCCGAGTAGCTTAGGAGATGTGGTACCTACATACGTACGAGTACATACATACATACATACATACACACACAAACGCGCTCACACACACACACACACATCTATTTTTGTAATACATTTGAAGTCGGTATTTAAATTTTCATGCCCATATATTGATATTATAATATCCAAGGGCAGTCTCAAAATTATTGAAATTCTCACGAACATAGAAACTTGGGTAATTATTGTAAATTTTTCTACGTACGTAAAACTCTATAGTCGTAGGACTAACTGGAATTACCGTTCAACAGGTACGTATACCAGCTTTAGAAAATTGGACACGCATCTTCACTTTTTTTACCGTGTGACTAATTTGTTTCGTCTGATTTTGCGATATGTTGCGTTGTTCCGACAGAAATATTTAAAGTTATACCAGTGCTGTAAACGTACAACTGCAATAAACAAAACCGTAATTAAACGTAAGGTTATATTTTAATGTAGTATTGTCGAAAACAGGTATGTCGTAGCGACAGTCATTCCAGGGAATGCTTAATAACTCGTTAATATATGATTATGTCGTGCTTTTGCAGTTTAAAGCTTGCGTTCCTCGAAAAGGAGAGTATACACGGTACTAGCGTCGACATTGCGTACGCTGTGGTGACTGTACTCACGTGCGTACGGTTTTGTCTGTGAGATTGAGTGTTTCGAGTGTTGTACACATCTTCAAGAATGTATCAATAAAATTTGCCAATGTTTGGTCGACGAATTAATGTGTTCTATTTTCTTATTCCAGGAGTGTATATAAACTATTTTCTTCCGAATAAATAGTAGACTCAGTAACATCTGTTTTGCCGGCCGCGGTGGCCGAGGGGACTGAGGAGCTTCAGTCACGGTCTTCACGGCCATTACGGTCGGGGGTTCGAATCCCCCCTCGGGCATGGATATTTGTGCCGTCCTTAGTATGAGCTAGTTCATAAGTAGTTTGTAAGTTTAGGGACTGATGACCCCGTAGTTAAGTCCCATAAGCCCAATAAACATTTGAACATTTTGAAGTGGGAGTCCCGGGTTCGATTCGCTGCCACGATTACATTTTCATTTGTTGCCCATGTACAATATCAATTCCCCAAAGTTGATTATGTCAATCCTTTCTTTCCCAATCGTTCTTGCTTCCCCTCCTCAATAAATAATTTACACCTCCCTTATATCTTACTCGAATATTCAGATTTCGCAATTCCTGCAGTGTTTTTCAAATAAATTGGTGTGCTGCGAATTTCGCATAACCATTTACCTCCAAGTACTGATATTTATCCAAATGAAGACGGGTGGAATCTTTTCGGCTGTTGTCATTCTTGGCGTCCACTCCCTGACGCCCGCCTCGCTAGTTGTGACAAAGTGTCGTGTAACTGCGTTGCCCTCGCTGGCCTCCCCCGGCGCCTGAAAGAGGAGTGACAAGTGATCTTTATAATTTATAATAAGTACTTATACTCGAAGACGGTATTTTGTTAATTTACTTCACCGCAGATGCCATCGTACGTTGGATCTTGCACGGGAATCCGTAATGGCGCGTCTATGAGGGCCTGGACGATGGATGCGGTACAGCCATAGCTTGCGAGGTTTGAGACGAACGGGAGGTGAGCGCTGATGGCCAATTGGACGGCCACCGTGACTCAGTGCGCCCGGTCAGGGAGCTTCAATAAAATAAAGCTGAGCCAAGAACACATCGAATAACGTCGAACAAACAGGATCAGCGATGGAAAGGAACAGAACCACTCATCGACCGAGAAAAGAATGTGGTTAAGGCGACTGCCGGCTCGAAGCGGACGCCTCGGATTCGATTCTCTGCCACGATTATATTTTCACTTGTTGCCTTTCACTTGTTGTTTCCCCTCCTTAATAAATAATTTACACCTCCCTTATATCTTACTCGAATATTCAAATTTCCCAACTCCTGCAGTGTTTTTCAAATAAATTGGTGTGCTGCGAATTTCGCATAACCGTTTACCTCCAAGTACTTTTATTTATCCAAATGAAGACGGGTGGAATCTCCTCGGTTGTTGTCATTCTCGGCGTCCACTCCCTGACGGCCGCCTCGCCAGCAGTGACAAAGTGTCGTGTAATTGCGTTGCCCTCGCTGCCGTCCCCCGACGCCTGCCGCCCGCCGCCTGCCGCCGCCACACAATAAGCTGTTATTTCGCGCACCGCCGGCCAGCCGCGGCGTCCTCGCCGCCTGGGGAAATGCAGCCGTATTTTCGCCGTCTAACGAGATTCCGGCGTATGCTAATCCCGGCGCGGCCCGCTGCCTGCATTTCGGTGCCGCCGTGGTCGCGGCCGACACCCCGCCCTCCCACCCCCGGCTAACAAAATGAAGCCCCGGGGTGGCGCCACCGGAGCCGCGTCTCGCGCTGTTTGTTCCTCCGCCGGCGCTGGCTCCGGTAATAACAGACGCGAAAAATAAGCCAGCGCGACTCGAGAATCCCGCCGGCGGCGAGGTGGCGCGCAGCGCGGGGCTTCTGATTTTTCAATTTCAGCCCTATT
Source organism: Locusta migratoria (assembly GCA_026315105.1). Classification (NCBI taxonomy): domain Eukaryota; kingdom Metazoa; phylum Arthropoda; class Insecta; order Orthoptera; family Acrididae; genus Locusta; species Locusta migratoria. The sequence continues at coordinate 275,166,207 of CM048744.1, forward strand.
TGTTCGTCCCGGCGGGCCGGAAGTGACTGCGACGTGATATATACTACAGTACTGTGTGGCCGTGGTAAACAGGCGCGCTAGCCGTGTGCGAGGCGGGTTTGCGTTTCGTCGTCGTGCTAGGCGGATGTTTCCGAGAGTTTCCACTCACAAAAAAAAAAAAAAAAAAAAAAAAAAAAAAAAAAAAAAAAAAAAAAAAAAAGTTCAAATGTTTGTTAAGCTTATGGGGGCTTAAATACGGGGTTATCAGTCCCTAAACTTACAAACTACTTATCAACTACCTTATACAAAAGGCGGCACAAATATCCATGCCCGAAGGGGGATTCGAACCCCCGACCGTAGTGGCCGTGCAGACCGTGACTGGAGCGCCTCAGTCTCCTCGGCCACCGCGGCCGGCCCACTCACAAGGAAAGTACTTAGGCTCGCACAAACAGAAATATACTAAAATTGTATGAGAGATAATCTAAAGATGCCGGCCGCGGTGGCCGAGGTGACTGAGGCGCTCCAGTCACGGTCAGCACGGCCACTACGGTCGGGGGTTCGAATCCCCCCTCGGGCTTGGATATTTGTGCCGTCTTAGTTCGTAAGTAGTTCATAAGTAGTTTGTAATTTTAGGGACTGATGACCCCGTAGTTAAGTCCCATAAGCTTAACAAACATTTGACACAATCTGAAGGTCCCTTATTACACTAGTGATACTCCCGCATCTGCAAACCTCTGCAGCTGCCCATTAGAGGCCTCTGCGTGTGCCTTGTCCAATTGCACTTTGACCTGTCAGTTCGCCAGTGGTGACGGTGTAGTGTGCCTCTGAAGAAATTTCTCAAACCAACGAAATATAATAGTATTGTTAACAAATCAAACGAGGTGGAACTAACTGAATGGAAAATTAAAAATAGAAATAAACGAATTAGAAAAGTATTTATTAAAGCAATATATACACCAAAAACTTATCTTACACTGATAGGCCGCCCCGAACCTCATCAGACGCCAACTCCAATCTGTCCGTTTGCAACCCGACTCTCTCGTCTCACCTACCAGGCGCAACTCTCTCCCATTGACTCACGCACCTAACTGACTACCGTGAGGCAAACCCGCTGCCTACTGGCCGCCAAAGATAATCATATTCAACCGGAAAAAAGAAGACTGTATATGTTGTTGCCAACATATAAACGGCATACACTTAAGATACGAAATTTCCATTCAGTAGTTCCCTTACAACGTATGTGACGCTTTCTCGCTTAGTAAATGAGCCCTTAACGAAGCGTGCTTTTCTCCGTTGGATCTTCTCTATGACCTATTAAACCTATCCGGTAGGGATTACACACTGATGAGATATAGTCAAACGAAGGCCGAACGACCGTTTTGTAACCTTTTTACTTTGCTGACGGACTATGCTTTCTGAGGCTTCTTCCAACTACTGATTGTATATAGTCGTTCCATTTCAGATCTCTCGTCTACTCCCTGATATAAGTAACTGATTACAGTGTTTGTCCTGCTATTGCATAGTTATATAATATAGGTTCTTTCTTTCTAACAAGGAGAGTACTTAGGCTGGAACAAACAGAAATACACCAAAACAGTATGAGAGATAATGTAAAGATCCCTTATTGCACTAGTGATACTCCCGCATCTACAAAACTCTGCAGTCGTGCCATGCGTGAGCCATGCCGCATTGCACTTTGACCTGTCGGTTCGCCAGTAGGGACGGTGCAGCGTGCCTCTGAAGTTGCGTTTTGTGATGTTATTTGTGTGGTGTAGCGCCAAATGGGGCGGCGATTGCTAATCAATCCTGCTAATGTATTGCGATTAGTTAAGATGAAGTTACGAAGAACCCTTCTTCGTGAAGATGGTATTAGTGTAGAAGATGAATCACATGCATGCTTTCTCGTATCTGTTATGGTACAGAAATATGAGCATAAGTTAGATACTGTTGTTACAAACTCATAATAATAAAAATAAGGATAATAATGACGAACAACTCATTGCAAGCAGTAAAGCCACGGTAAGTGCGGGGAGAGGCGATGGAAGCAGTGGCAGTGAATACCAACAGTCTTTCGGGAAGAAGGTTAAAGTTGCAACTATCATCACGGCTGTTGATGACAATTCGCTAGAGAACATGTACGATGATTATTACATAAGTTATAGTTAAGATATCTGCATTACATATGACGTCTACAATTACATCTACAGTGCTATCTAGAGCATGGTTGCAGAGCTTTGCAAAAATACGACATCCACCAGCATATTGAGGTGTACGTAGAGATCCTGTGCCGGCCGCGGTGGCCGAGGGGACTGTGGCGCTTCATTCACGGTCTGCACGGCCACTACGGTCGGGGGTTCGAATCCCCCCTCGGGCATGGATATTTGTGCCGTCCTAGTTCATAAGTAGTTTAGGGTCTGACGACCCCGTAGTTAAGTCCCATAAGCTTTTTTTTTTTAAATAGATCCTGTAAGCAAACATTCATGCAGATATGTTTGTTCGAGCCCATGTACTTTCCTTTTCAGTATGCAGTATGTGTTTATGCAGTGCTAATACGCTTTGGTGGTCACGTCTATGCAGTGAAATTTTGTCACATAAGAAAATATCAACATAAATATTTGAATAAATGACGGAAAAATGATTTGTAGAAGAGACCGAAATAAAATTAATTTCCGTTCGGTTAGCCGTGTGGTCTAACGTACCGTTTTCCGTGACGGGTAGTCTACTGGCCCTGATTCGAAGTGCCGTGCCGTACAGCCTGCAGGTGGTTTTTTTTTTTTTTTTGCTATTTTCCACATTCCCATAGGTGAATAACGAGTTGGTACCAAATCCCGCCTCAATTACAAGATTCGTAAACATTTTGTAACACTTTTTTTCACACGTATAACACTACACGCAGACAATTGGGTTGCTCATTTTCTCCGGGGGGCATGGAGTGGCGACAGAAAAGGCATCTCGCCACTCCGTAAATATTAAAACACCAGATCCGGATTTAACAATGCCGAGGCTGCATGTGCGGGAACATGGGCAAAGATATGAAATAAAATTGATCTGAAGAAATATTTAGAATATTACGAAAGGAGAACATTTATCCAAATTTCCCGCAAAAAAAAAAAAAAAAAAAAACCAATAACCGGTTTTTTCGAGTTTCTAGGGCTTCTTCAGGTGACTGACAATTGGATGTCGCAGTCTAAGATAAAATATAGGACTTTCAAAGTTATTGAGACGAAAGATATACAAATTTTGAAACCTCTTTGCAGTACATTAAACCCTTATATATAAAGCTGTGACTGAAAACATTACAAAAGGAGAACAATTACAAATGTTCTGCAAATAATATGTACATGTTTACTGCGACAGTGACCGGTTTTCGGCTTCCTAGGCTATCTTCAGGTGTGTTACAAATGAATGTTAGAGACACAGAAAAACTATCCGACTTACATTAAGACATGTGGAACAAAATTTGACAGTAGAATGCATTAAATTAAACGCTTACAGAAATATTTTGTAAAACTAAAATTGAAACTATGTTGTTTATGTCGATGTACAGATAACAAGTGATCAAAGAAATTGATTTATTGTTCTGACAAACGTTTCACATTTCCTGCAAACATGAAGCCTTCCATTCTATGGTGATCGCCTTCTATGTGTATAATTATCTGAATCTGCGTTTCAAAACGAACTAAATACCATTAAAAAGTAACTGTTACACTCAGCCATGGTAGATACTGTATTACAGCAGCAACAAAAATGAGCATTTATATTTGCTATTGAACAGGACTCAATTAGTAGTTAGAATAAAATGTGGCGCACAATCCTATACTTGCGAAAAATTTCGATAACATTCGTAAAAACTTGCAACCTCGGACACTCACTTTGCAACACCAGCTACCTATCTAAATATTTACTGAAAGGGGTATAGATAATCTGCAACTCTTGTCTGAAAGTGGTCAATGTAAAATCACGTGTAAAAGTACAGAAGACTACTCAGACAAGGCTGTGACATTTGGATTATCAGAATACGAAGGAATCTCGATGTTGTTTAAGACATATTCTAATTTTGCCCATCATTTCGTATCAGAAAACCACCGATATGATGTATCTTGCAAAATATTTCATTTTTTAAAGAAAACTAAATGTATGACGCTACTGCATATTAACATACATATGGGATAGGATTGCAACTTAGTATTAAATGATGCGAGTAAATTAAGATTTTTCCCTTCCTCAAAATTCTTTTTCTTCTTCTTCAGTGTTCAACCCTGAGGTTTGTTTGCAGCAGAGCGCCATTCCTCTCTTCTTTTAGCCTTCCTCTTCATTTCCACGCATGTCTTTCATCCAACATCTTTCACAATCTGTTGAATGTATGACATTCCTTCCGTCGATAGCTGCTTCTGCTTTTTTCCAATGATGTCGTTGTGTCTTAGAATGTGGGTTACTAGTCAGTCTGTTCGTTTCTGGATGTGCCTCCACATAGATTGTGTTTCCTGTACACTTCTAAGCACCTCATTTGTCACTGTGTCTCTCCAGTTTATCTTCATCATCCTTCTGTAGTGCCACATAAAAAAAAAATGTTCCAATGTGTGTAAAGCTTATGGGACTTAACTGCGCAATCATCAGTCCCTAAACCTACAAGCTACTTATGAACTAACTTATACTAAAGACAGCACAAACATCGATGCCCGAGGGGGCCTTCGAACCCCTGACGGGGAACGGCCTCGCGCATCGTAGCATAGCGCCTCAATGCGCTCGGCCGATCCAGGGCATCTGACCGTCTTCTGTCTTCTTTTCCACAGTTCAAGTTTCACATCTGTGAATGTGCACACTCTAAGCAAAAACTTTCATGGTACGTTTTCTTACTGTCAGTCTGTTATTATTAGCTGGTGAGCAAGTGCTTTCTAAAATTAAAAGAAATTTTGGCATGCTGTATTCTGCTCACAACTCCTTTTCGGCTTCTACCATCCTTTTGCCACTTTTCTTCAAAATGTTCAAATGTTTGTAAATCTATCGGACCAAACTGCGTGGTCATCAGTCCGTAGCTTACAAACTACTTAAACCTTGGTAAACTAACCTAAGGACAACACACATACCCATGCCCTAGGGAGGACTCGAACCTCCACGGCGAGCAACCGCGCGCTCCGCAGCGAGACGTGATAGACCGCTCGGCTACTCCACCGCGGCCATTTTTCTTCCTACATATGTAAATTCGTCTATCAATTATAGGTCCTCTCTTGCAACGTCAACTGTATAACGGAGATTTTATTCTTGCCTCATGCATTTTCAAAAATTTTTCTTGTTATTCATCGAAATGTCTAATCACTGCCACCTTGTTCTCATAGAGACTGAGTATCATCGGATGTCCTTGTACTTAATAACAGAGTTCTTCAGCACTCTGAATATCTCACCCCAAATTCTGGCGTTGGGGTTCAAGTGTCGATGTCAGCCGACGCATTTGTGGTTGGGACCAAAATCGTAAGAAGCTAATCATCGAGACATTGTGTGGGAAGGCAGAGTATGTCGTAGGATATGCAATACATGCCCGCACGCGACGAGTGCCAAGTTACGTGATCCCGCATTTCTTGACGCACCGAATCTCGGTTCCCCCTCGTGTTGTTGTTTCTTGGTCTACCAGATCCTGCGCGACATGCCTTCATGGACCCACTGATTCCATATGAAGCCACTCTCACGTCCGAATGGCGGACGTGCGCGGCATTTCCACACCTCGCGGCTTCTGCCAAATTTATTCATTTGGTGGATCAACGGTCTAACGTGTCTGCGAAAGCATCGCGGGTACTTCGCAGTGCACCTAAGCGTCTCGCTTCACTGTCTGACTCACGGCAGGTGACAGGTGCCGCCACGTTCTTAACAACAGAGCGATGTAATCACAAATACACTCTGGTAGGCGTTCAACACAGACAGTGTCACGTGAATCTAATAATTAATTTCAGGAAAGACACTTTTTTATATTTTGCACCAAAGTCGCTTTCCTTTTATATACTTTTTATTTTATTTTTTTATTATTTTTTAGTTTTAGTTTTTTAATTGAAATGCTGACTGATGATTTTTTTAAACATTGCTTGTCGACTGCAGCAACTGTAGGTTTACAAATATTTGACAAAGTTCAGCCCAACCAGTTGCAGAATTTGATACAATTCCTTGATCTAGATTTTGGCACCATCTAAGGATGCCTGCTTCAGAAGAATAATAATTAAATCCTAAAAACAGTCATTGAGTTAAATTAGTATACACTAAGTTAGAAAATAGGTGCTTCACGTATTTTGCGTTATGCAAAATCATAGGGATACATATGTACTTACATAAGACGTGCAATTATTGTGCTCAAGTCCAAACTTATAAAATGTAGTGTTACCTGCTGCTGCCGCTCTGTACTAGCGCCTGTTGCGTATAAACTGTAAGAGAGGGCGCCACATGCACCACCTGTACGCGCCTGTCCTCAGTTTGATGGCTTTCCGTCGGCTGTTGATCAGCACTGTAAGCCTAACATGGGAGAGCTGCCTTTATTTTTGACTTGATAGCCTTTTGCTAGCATGTTGCGTAATTTTATACGTTAGGACTTGAGCACACTGCTCGTAATTGTACGTCTTATGTAAGTACACATATCTACCTATGATTTTGCATAACCCAACATATGTAAAGCACCTTTTTTCTAACGTAATGTATACTAATTTAACTCAATGACTGTATTTAAGTTTTAAGTTTTGTTTTTCTGATGACGGCACCCTTAGATGGTGCCGAAATCTAGACCAAGGAATTTTATCAAATTCTGCTACTGGTTGGGCTGAACTTTGTCAAATATTTTTGAAATGCTGACTAGTTTCGGGCTTTGCCCATTTTCTTAAGGCACCGACTACAGAGAAGAATGTTAATTTTTAGTGTAAGATACATGGATATTCTTTCACCTCTGGCAGTATTGCTCATGTGAAAAATACCGAGTAGCACCGTGGTTCGGACCCACGTTAAACTGTAGGTCCCCCTATAACTGGCTGGGTAAGTCAGTTCGAAAGTCGGAGGAAGGCAACGGCATATCACCTCCAAACAGGACCATGCCTAGTAAAGCACTGTGGTGTTCAAACCAATCTTCGGATTGTTAACTGCTTTACTTTTTACATGGATATAACAATTCTACACGATATATTTATGTCGTGATTACTTAGATTCGTATATATTTGGACACTGTGGCGGTAACGCTGCCAGTTTCAAATACTATGGTACAATTTTACAAGCTGTTGGTATAAAGAACTTAATTATTATATCTTAAATATTCTTTGCGTTATTGCGTTAACTTACCGTTTGTGGAAATATCATTGAATATAGGCAGCAAAACATATTCTGTTCTATTACTTTGCAGTTGTACAATAAATTTACAGTTTACATTCAGAACTTTTTAAGTGTTATAAATTGCTTGTTGAGTATTGTAATTTATAGACGATAATGTTGTTGTACTTCAATAATTTATCCCAGATGGTCACACGTTTGGTGGATGATTACAGTAGGATTGATTGTATTTAAATGCTGGTTCAAGTGATACTGAATTTTTTTAAATGAATTTTCTGTTCCGCAATTTTGTTTGTTCACTTAACATTTGTTCTATGTTTTCAGGCGTGTGAATATAGATTTTAACCTCTAAAATGACCATTAGTTTTCTTTTGGAAAAAATTTAAAGAACTGTGAGATTTTACTTTATACTTCCCGTTGAATTTTTACTTTCTGTGATGGGTTTGGCGATTGCTGAAATATTATTTCAGTTTATTTTTACGTGTTCTATATATCTAGTTATAAAAGGTAGGTCTGTCTGTCTGTGCATTGAAGGCTTTGTCACATTTACTGCATTCGATTTTGTGAACTCTGGACTCGATATAACGTTCTGGTTTTACTTCTATTTCATGTATGATATTAGTTCCTAGCGTGTTCTTGGTAAAGAGGTCTATTTTAAGATTTGTTTCCTTCAGTGCATACTTGATTCCGTCTGAAACCGAATGTTATATCCAGTCTGCAGTTTTTAAAAATAGATATAGAGAACACAAAAATACAAGCGAAAATAATTTTTAATCATTCGTCAAACAACGCAGAGGAGGCAAACATTCAACTGAAAGTACAGAGAAAAATCTCACAATTTTTCATATCGTTTCCAAAGGACGTCTAATGGACAGTTTTGAAGAATAACAACTCCTTATTAATGAACAAAAGGAAATGCCCATCACAAGAATAATAGAAAATTTCAATAGCACCTTCACCAACATAGGAAACATCAATCCTACCGTAATCATCCATCTAACGAGCAACTACAAACGATATAGTAGCACAACAACATTATCGTCTACGAGACGAAATAATGCAAAGAATATTTAAGATCTGACAATAAACATCTTTGGCTCAACAACTTGTAAAATAACGCTGAAGTATTTTTGTTAAGAAACGTACACTGCTCAAAACAATTACGGGGTCAGAGATATCAAATTTAAGAGGGACATTGAATTAAAATTTGTGGCGTCGCCGGGAATCGAACCCAGAAACTCCTGCTAATTAAGCAGGCGCTATAGCACTAAACCACCATGATTTAATGAATACGGCGACCGCACGGGGTGTCTTAAGCCACGTCTCCCTTCACATCACAAACTACAATTCTACCACATGTTCCCTTATGTTAGTGTTTTGCAATCTTTTCAAATATGCTACCTCGTTCCAAGTAAAAGTCTTCTGGCGACACTCTTCCAAATTATTCTGGCAACACCCCGCCCCTTTCCTCACGATCCAGAAGAAAACTATGGAATCTTAAAGCAAACAGACTTACTCTTCATTCTTTTGATACATCTTTCTTTTAAATTGTAGGACGAACTTCGTTCTATCTATTTTTCGGAATGGAGCGCATTATCATATTTGTACAAGATTTCTACCGAAAAATATATTTTGCTTAACTAATTTTTCGCATTTCAGCCATGACTCAGACGTGAATTATGTGAATTAAGTATGATCCCATTGTATAGGCAATTTGCAAAGAAATAGATTTTTTTCAATCTTTTCAGAATTACTTTTTGTTTCATGTTCTTTTTACATAGCGATGGTGCCTGAAAACAGATTTCAGGTTTTGCGCTTATTCATCATTAACTTACTGTATTATAAAACAATTTGTGATCTATTTAATTCATAATGAATATTACACAAGGAAATCCGTATTTCTAACATTTAAAATTTCACTCAGCATACGTTTTTGTACTAATGTATCCCTAGTTGTTTTATGGTGCAAGTACTTCCTCCTGTATCCAGTAACTTTCGAGTGTGCGACCGGATCCCGTCGTCATTCTGACACGATATTTCGGCCTGGAAACGTTCGGCCATCTTCAGGTGAGTAGCGAGTACTGAAGAGCCCAGGTGCAGTCGCGGTATTCATAACGGTTCTTGCGCACGCCAAAAGTGCTGGTATCGTTTGGCGCATGCGTTATATGGTTTCATACGCCATACAGCCGAGTTGTATCTGCTACCCTCGGTGATGGAAGAGCAAAAGATTTCTAATCATTGATAAGCGATTGATGGCGTCGATTACGCTGTGACTGGATGATATTAATCACAGGATTCCAATTTTCGTCGAGCTGAAAGCCGTTGTCACGATTTATAAGATTATCGGAAAGACGAATTTCCACCGGTACTTTAATAAGTGAATCCCAGAAACGTGAGACTGGAGTTGAAATTTTCCATTTACTATACTCCTTTGTGTGTCCCATGGAAATGCAGTGTTCTGCTACTGCCGATTTTGATGGTTGGAGTAGACGGGTCTGTATTTCGTGTCCTACACATCGTTACTGTACAGATCGTTTTGCCTGGCCTGTAAGTATAGATCAGTGTGCGTCGATTTTCTATACACAGAGTGACCCAGTGATCCATCATTCTTTCTTTGTACTAATACATCTAAAATGTGTAAAGTCCCGTCTTTTTCAATCTCCATCGTAAACTTCATGTTGTCATGCAGTGAATTTAAATGAGAGTGGAATTCCTCAAGCTCATCTCTACCATGAGGCCATATAACAAAGGTGTCATCTACGTAGCGCCAGAACACTATGGGCCTTAAAACAGCAGACTCAAGTGCCTTCTTCTCGATATCCTCCATAAAAAGGTTAGCCACCACAGGGGACAAAGGGCTCCCCATGGCGACGCCGTCCGTTTGCTCAAAAAATTCGTTATTAAATAATAAGTACATTGAGGAGAGTATGTGTTCAAACAAGGCTGTCAGTTCTGCACTAAATAAGTTACCAATAAGATGTAATGAATCGAATAAAGGCACTTTGGTGAAGAGTGAGACGACATCAAAACTTACAAGTAAGTCTGACCTACTGAGCTTAATAGACTTCAAGCGATGGATAAAATCTTCGGAATTGCGTGTATGGTGACAACACTTACCCACATACGGCTGGAGTAGAGATGCCAGGTGTTTGGCAGTAGAATAGGTCGGAGCATCAATATTACTCACTATTAATCTTAGTGAAGCACCATCCCTGTGGATCTTGGGGAAACTATAAAGTCTCGGTTGTACTACATTATATGGTTTCAGACTCTTGGTAACTTGTTCAGGTAGAAAACATTCATTTAACAGTGCAGTAATTTTCCTTGATAACCGGCTTGTTGGATCCCTTTCGATTTTGCGATGCGTAGAATCACTTAGCTGACTGTAAATCTTGTCGTTGTAGGCTTCCCTTGTCATCAGGACTGTGGTATTACCCTTATCTGCGGGAAGAACGACCGTGCTAGTATCTTCTCGGAGGCTGCGAAGAGCGGCATTTTCAGCTGGCGAGATATTACTACGTTGAGGAGCACATTTCAACAGCATACGGTAGGACTCTCGTCGAATTTCATCTGCAGAATCCACAGGGAGAGGTCTTATAGCTTTTTCAATACAATTGATGAAATCCATCAAAGGAAGCTTAGTGGACATAGAAGCGAAGTTTAATCCTCTCGCGAGAGCAGAAATCGTCTCGTTGTCCAAAGATTTCTTTGTGAGGTTCATCAGAGATCGTCCAGACGAAGCATCTTGCGATTTATGTGTTGCGAGTCGGCTAAACTTTGCACTTTGTCTGTTCGTACTGTCCCTGTGCGCCCAGTCTGATTTAGCCCAAAATAATTCGTCAGTCCGGTCCCAGCTGAAAGAGGAACAACTTGCTGCAATTTTCAGATATAAATTAAATAAATCTCCAGAAACAGCTTCTAATTCCCGATGTGTAAAACGAATACGTTCTCTGACTAAGACCAGACTCGCTTTATGTTTTATATTATTGGCAGCATCACTATTAATGAAACGAACAACTCTGGCGAAAGTAGGAACCATATTATGGTCTCTACATTTCAACAAGAATATCAATGAACACAGTAACCTGGCTCTCTTCTCACGTAATTTATCCAATCTGCGAACATCTTGAATCATCTCCTCCCCTTAGAGGTATTTGATGGTACTTCTGAAGCTTTCCCGGCGTATTTGTCCATCCAGTAACTTTCGGGTGTGCGGCCAGATCCCATCGTCATTCTGACACGATATTTCGGCCTGGAAACGTCCGGCCATCTTCAGGTGAGTAGCGAGTACTGAAGAGCCCAGGCGCAGTTGCCGTATTTCGAAATGCTTCAAATGTCTGTATAGCTTATAGGACTTAACTACGGGGTCATCAGTCCCTAAACTTACAAACTACTTATGAACTAGCTAATCCTAAGGACGACACAAATATCCATGCCCGAGGGGGGATTCGAACCCCGACCGTAGTGGCCGTGCAGATCGTGACTGGAGCGCCTCAATCCCCTCGGCCACCGCGGTCGGCTGCCGTATTTATAATGGTTGTAGCGCATGCCAAAAGTGCTGGTATCGTTTTGCGCATGCGTTAGATGGTGTCATGCGCGATACAGCAGAGTTGTATGTGCTGCCCTCGGTGGTGGAAGAGTAATAGTCTTCTAATCATTGATAATCGATTGATGGCGTCGATTACGCTGTGACTGGATGATATTAATCACAGGATTCTAATTTTTGTCGAGCTGAAAGCCGTTGTGGCGATTTATAAGATTGTCGCAAGACGAATTTCCACCGATTCTTTAATAAGTGAATCCAAGAAACGGGAGACAAGTTAAAATTTTAGTTTTACTATATTCATGTCCCATGGAAATGCAGTGTTCTGCTACTGTCATTTTTGATGGTTGATCCTGTACAGCCTATATATGGAGCGCCACACTCACACTCACCTCTCGCAAACTGCTGGTGTCCTCTGCACTTTAATTCTTCGAGTGCATACAACATCTGACTAAGATAACCTCCATGCAGAATTAGAACACCGTTTTCAAAGATAACGGATATACTTCTCGTCAAATAAAGAAGGCCATGTACAACTACAATAACAAGCAGCAATGCGCAGAAGACACTAATGACGATTATAAATCAATTGATTTCCTTCCTTTTGCCGGATGTGCCCTCCAAATGAGGCAAGTTGCTTAGGAGAAATAAAATGAAGGTTATCTTCCGTCCACCTGCGAAGAGCTAGGTCTTAGTAGGATCCGTCAAAGATGATCTGCAACTGAGAAAATCGGGTGTTTACAAGATCCCCTGTGAGAGTGGCGCTGCATATATAGCCCAGACAATACGATCTGTACAGGAACGAAGTATAGAACATGAAAGACACACCCGTCTACTCCAACCATCAAAATCGGCAGTAGCAGAACACTACATTTCCATGGGACTCACAATGGAATATAGTAAAACTAAAATTTTAACTCCAGTCTCAAGTATCTTATTTAAGAATCGTTGGAAATTCGTCTTTCCGACACTCTTATAAATCGTGACAAGGGCTTTCAGCTCGACAAAAACTGGAATCCTGTGATTAATATCATCCAGTCACAGCGTAATCGACGCCATCAATCGCTGATCAATAATTAGAAAACTATTGCTCTTCCACGACCTAGGGCAGCGCATACAACTCTGCTGTATCGCGCATGAAACCATCTAACGCATGCGCAAAACGTTACCAGCACTTTTGGCATGCGCTACAACCACTATAAATACCGCGACTGCACCTGGGCTCTTCAGTACTCGCTACTCACCTGAAGATGGCCGGATGTTTCCAGGCCGAAATATCGTGTCAGAATGATCCGGCCCACACCCGAAAGTTACTGGATGAAGAAATACGCTGGGAAAGCTTCAGAAGTTACTTCCTCCTGTGATGGCGACCCTCTAAATAAGACTATGTGACCCCCCTTTAGGGGTCACGACCCGCAGACTGAAAAACACTGCCCTATGTAAGTACATATCAGTGTTGTCGAGGCTGTCCAACAGCGGAAGAGCACCCCAGCAATGATCACTTTCGGGAACGATACTGCCTTGTACCTCAGTCACAGGTGATCAAATAATAAATCATTGTCTAATGACATAGTTTGTCTCAATATATATCAGAGGTATCAAAGTGAAAGAGGGACACAGAATAAAAATTTCAATTTATTGGCTATCCACCAGTTTAATATCCCTGATATACTGTATATTGAGAGAAAATATGTCTCTGTACTATTATTTATTATTTTAGTAATTAATTCACACATCAGTGGTATGTATGTGTCCCGAAATGTAATAACTCGCAACCACTACATTTGGGTGCATAACTTTGTTTGACAGGCGGGATATGTTCTTGAATGGAAGTCGCAGATGTAAAGAGGTTGCGATATGCTTGACAAATCGCCGTCTCACCTTTTTGGAGACGTTGCCAACCGATACCTGGTCGACAAGTTTGCGTCCATTACTGCTTTCATAAAGTACATTAAGCCACATTCACTTCTGAGTGGATTGCAAATGTGGGTACTGAACGAGTCAATCAACCAACTAAAATTGGTCCCTTGTCAAATTTGCCAGGTGTTGATAATGCTGCCTCACACAAGTATGTGAAATTACAGTGACCTGGCCTTTGGTTTCTGTCTCACGTATCCCAGTCCACTGGCAAAAGAATCGTTCACGTGCCCGACGACAGTCTGTACGTCTGAGAATTTACTTTCACATCTACAATCCCCTGAAAATGACACCTGTGCTGATAAAGAGTTCATAGAACAAGTTTGAGACTTTTTTTCTATCTTTGTTGCCTCAAGCTGCTCGCGGCGATAAGGAATCACTTCAATCCTTCCCTGCGCCCCTCGGGCGTGGGTATTTGTGTTCTCCTTAGGTTATTTTACCTTGGTTTAATTAGTTTGTAAGCTACGGACTAACGACCAAGCAGTTGAGTCCGATAGATTTAAAGGCATTTGAACTTTTTTTTCCCAATGGAACAAAGCTTATAATAATTCAGCTGAGACATGTCCTCTTATTATAGAAATAATGTAACAACCTGATGTAGGAATGCATTTAGACATGATACTGTATTCTTATTTGTATTAGTACAGAGTAAGTACTTTATTTTAATTTTGTAAAAAGGTTTTTATAGAGGATACAAAATACCTCTGGTGATACAGAATTACTTGAAAATGGTGACATAGCTTCACTGAAACTAGATGTACAAAATAAAAGAGTGTTATAAGTAATATAGCGACTGTGGCACATAAGTACGTTGTTTAAAAGTCTTCATTACAATAAAAAAATACAGACACACTCCTCATAGACAATGTGTGATGTTACAATTCGTCGAATGGCTCTGGCTGAGTTCCGAACTTCGTGTGCCGTAAGTATCAAAACATTCTAAAATCCGATACCTGTGTCGTCTCCTTGTTAAGTATATTTCGTACACTGGTAGATTTTATACTTGCGGGTGTCAGTATCTTAACGAGAGACGCGACGTCTGCTTCTACATTGTACGAGCCATGGCAGATCTAGTTTCAACAACGGCTTCGGTGGCAGCGTAATTAATTGGAGCAGGCAGGCGTTGTGCACGCAACTGAGTCCGCGCTGCTAGCAGGGGCAGCTCCCCCTCCCCCCTCCCCCCCTCCACCACACCCCATCAGACAGTGTCGGGCCGCCCGACCTTTCACCCCCCCCTCCCCCCCCCCCCCCAGGCCTGCCGCCAGCCTAAAACTTTTCCACAGTTCGCAGCAGGGCCAGTTCTCCCACTCCATTTGAGCGGCGGACACAGCCAAGCGTAGACCCGCCATCAAACTTTTCGATTTAAGTAACAGAAATAAAATTAAGCCTAATTAATTGGAACATTTGTTACGGCATAATGGCGCCGGGCGGGAGCCCGCCTCTTAATCCCTGGGGCGGTAATCCCGGATCATTACCAACTTTCCATCCAACTTGCCGCCGAATCGCCCCGCCATTACGGTCGCCCTGGCATTTGTTAATGGAATCATGCTCCTTCTGTCAGCGCGAGAAAAATCTGACACGCGCATTAAACTTCGTCGTGAGTTTCAGATTTTTGTCACTACAATGCGTTACAAAAAAAATGTGATAAACAACTCTACCTCTGATTGCTGCTTTTCGACTTCTTTTGTCTCGCTTAACACCCATGGCGGCTGGTGACAATGTGCTAATGTGCTGCAGCACACGGTAAATATATTACTAAAATTATGCCATTTCTCTTCGAATGCAAGCGAGAGATCGCTGTAAAATTACATCCTTTCTCTTGGAATGCGAGCCATATATCACAATAAAATTATGCCAATTCCCTTCCAATGCGTATTAGAATAGTAGTCATAAGGATGAAAACGCATTTTGGAGCGCTCTCGCTGCGATAGCTGGAAAGCAGCTCCGTGTGCTGAAGTGGGATTCAGCCGCGCTGAAGAGTGCGCAGAGAGGCGGGGCAGTCGTCTCTTCGCTAGTCCGCATGCGCAAACGTGACATCAGGCCTGGCGGCTCATGCGTGCTGAGACAGCAGCCCCTGTAGAAGAAAGCCTGCGCACGACGTCACAACATGGCGGCGGTGACAGGCCATAGTCCTCTGTAACCATTAGCAGTGCACACTGTTTATACTGCGTTCTTTCGTTCACGGGCGTATTTATTACGTAAATTGGTGTTGTGTACGGTGTGATCGCTACGCTGGACGATTTGTGTCTGTGAGAACAACGTGTGATCTCTTTTTTACTGACAAAATGCCGTTTAGCTGTTCTATGCCAAAATGTAGAGGAAATTAAGACTGTGGCCCAAAAGTTACCGTCTTTAAACGTCCGGAGAAGAGTAAGCTGCTGGGGGTGGTTACGTAAATAAAATGAATCGCAATATCTAACGGTAAACAGTCATGACGTGAAACTCTTTTATAAGGTTAAACAAAAACGAATACTTACTCATTAACTTGAAGAAGGGGTCAAGTTATCCTGGAAATTGTTGATATCAATTTCTTCTTCTCCGGACGTTTAAAGACGGTAACTTTTGGGCCACAGTCGTAATTTCCTCTACATTTCGGTACAGAACAGCGAAACGGGATTTTGTCAGTAAAAAAGGGGTCACACGTTGTTCTCACACACACACAAATCGTCCAGCGTAGCGGTCACACTGTACACAACACAAATGTACATAATAAAGACACTCCTGAACGAAAGAATGCACTATAAACAGCGTGCACTGCTAATGTTTACAATCTTTCAGAGGACTCTACGCCTCTCACCGCCGCCATGTTGTGACGCGTGCGCAGGCTTTCTTCTATAGCGGGTGCTGGCTGAGGCCGACTGTAGCACCAGACCAATATTTCTCTTTGCGCTGCGTGTCACGGTTACGGAAGAATAGTATATGACGAATATTGCCGCATACAGAGTCAAATAGCTCGCTGGCTTAGACTTCTTCCGCGTTGTCTCTCAAACCTACTTGTGTGAGGCTCGTATTCAAACACCTGAGTCTAAATTTTTATTTTCTGTAAATAAAATTAATATTTTTAAACGTTATAATTATTTAGTACCTGCACTGAATACATTCAGTTAGCAAGACTCTTATAGATTCCCCTGAAGGTCTTACTGTCAATACAGTATTAATTGATATTTAAAGACAATCATACGAACGTTGGCGTGTTTGACATAAAACTTCAATCACAAACAACATTAGTAATGTTTAGCCAAGATACGAGTGAAACTGCGCTTTTCGCCAAGCAGGTTCATTGGTCGCTTGTGTAGAACGCAGTTGTCTGGGGGGGGGGGGGGATATTGCTAAGCTCCGTTATTTCCACTGTCAGTCACGCTTTGTACGTTCGCTGAAGAAGTGTTTCGCGGCGTATTTATTCGTGAAAGTGCGCGTTACGTACTGTGCGAGCAACATGGCGAATTCCGTCGATGATCTACTAAGGAGGCCATTTTCCAGTAGATCTTTGGAAGAGAAACTGAAAGTGAAAGAGTTAGGTAGACCTACTCCAGTTTTAAATCTCAGTCAAAAGGCTATAGGAGTTCGCAAGAAAAGTGAGTACACGAGGAAATTTAGAACGAAAGTGTATGAAAACAGTTGGATTGCGGATGTGATACTCGCAATGCATTATTTTGCTTTCCATGTTTGTTGTTTGGGAACACTGATGCGTGGAGTACACGGGAAGTGAAAGACCCCGGACATCTTAATGCACTAATAAAAAAACATAAAGGAAATCATAAACATATAAATAACATACTTGAACTTAGTTCGTTAGGTAAAGGTAATATCACAACAATTTTAAGTCGTGCTTTTTATTTTAGTATATTTGGTTTCCTTTATATTTTTGTAATATTGTAGCATACTGGTCAAATTTTGTACGAGCCGCCACTGCTTAACACATTTCCAACGGACTCTTGAACATGGTCTCGTGTAAGATGTCTTACTGTCGTTCCTCACAAGCGGCTCCTAATCGAACTGTGTGCCTATGGGCTATCGTCGCAGTTGTGGAAACTGGATTACTGATGTTTTTCAGAAACATCACCGCACTTATATTGCCTAGATATCTAAGAAAATTATTTAGCAGACGGCCCTCTTGAAATTTTTTTAGACCACCAGGAAAAGTTAATGATCATCAAGACTACATGTTAAGTGACATCTTATGGACTTTGTTGTTTTGACATCCCTGTAACTTTTCATGAGGATGTTATCTGGTGTATTTCTTGTGTCCCAGCCTCGTCACCGCTTTTGTGTCTCGTTTCCGTCGTAGGTGTCGGTGGCCGAGTAGAATGAGACCGACACAGGGATAAAGGATGCACGCTTGTGCAGTACGGAGGTGAGCAGCCAATGGGACAGCAGAAACTAGAAACACTAGAGTAAATTAGAACGAGATATATATTGCACAGAATTTATACAATACTTAACTTTTACATAGTTCAGTACTGCAGAATGCTGATACATAGTTGAGCTAGCGGCCTGCCTAGTGCCTATCCGATAGCCAAGTCTTCACTGGTGCCTATCTGATTCCGAAGTGTTAACTGGTTCCTATCTCAGTCCCAAGAGAACGATGTCGTTCAGTGGTGGCCACGAGCGGAGTTGTAGCAGAGGGCGCTCGTGACTGACGTCGTAAGAACGCCGCGCCGTGCGTGCATGGCGGCGCGCGGCGAAAGTAGGTGGCGCGCACTTTGGACTTGTGCGACACCACAGTATTAACTTAAATAGTTTGTTTAGTTTACAATCTGTGATGATAGTTTAAAACCGAAACCAGTCGAGGTATATGGGGTGGTCGGAAATTTCCGTTACAACCTTCTAGGACTTGTAGAGGGTAGTGAGTACATAACATTTTGAACAATAACCCATGTCCGGAAACGTAACGTTTCCTTTCCACGATGGTTTCAATTCAGATGATTATCTTATCTACTCCTACTTGAGAAATGTAATTAGGCTTGACGCAGTACAATTGTTGCAATGCAATTTGAAAAGTATACTGTATCGTTCCGTTATTAATTGAGCATTTTTATCACAATTTACAGATTATGGTTTACATTAGTCGACAACAACAAGAATCCAGCATCTACGGCACCAGCCCCAACGTACTGATGCATTAGCATGTTCTCATGCACTCCCTCCGTCCAACCTGGTGTTTCTTCATTGTCTTGTGCCACGCCCAGAACTTGTCCCAACTGATATTGGTCTTTCTCTTCAGGTGTTACAAACAAATTGAGCACAGATCGTGGTTTATTTTTTGTTTCAACAATGCCTCCATTGCGGCGTCGTAATATCGATCGGCGTACGCGCAGCGGACTACGCGATGGTAGATTCTGAGACCGACGAAGATCGTGCACGCGCTTGGAGGTAAATCAAGAGAGAAATTCTGAAGCGCGATCCGTTACGACTCAGGAATAAGTCGAGTTGGACTCACTCTGTTGTATTTTACGCACAAAAAAGTTTGGCCGTCGACAAAACAGACGAAAACATATGACGATTAGAACTGAACGTTCGGCGTTCACATACCATCCAGTAGTCGATTACGCACCGGATGCATCAGATGGCTTCGTAACAATGAACAATGTTGATCAATAACCCGTTTCCAATTACTTTACCCATCCATTCTGACTTATATTTCCGATCAAGGTCTCGATTGCAAACACAATAAATAAGATCAGAGGGGAGGGGGAGGAGAAGATAAGAATGGGAGAATGAAATGGTTTTAAAAATTGGGGATGATATAAACGCAGAGAGCAGGGGAGGAGATGGATATGATATGGGGTAAGAGGGAGTGTTGTGAAGGTGATGGAAAAAGATAGGAGGAAGAGGAGATGGAGAATTAGAGGAGGTAGGAAGAAGAGAAGAGAACACGGTATATATCCGATACCCGTTATGTCACGAAATATCAACCAACCGTGACTTTGTAACGTCACACGGCTAGCAGTGAAAAAATTACTGAACAATGGGATCGAAGCAACCATTCTAAAGGAAAAATATAAGGGAGAAAATGCGTTGATTCCTCGCATCCCAATGGTACCAACTGACGTACCGTTTGAATTTAGCTTTCGCTATGACGATAAATACATCACATGGTCAGTCGGGCCGGCCGCGGTAGCCGAGGGGACTGAAGCGCTCCAGTCACGGTCTGCACGGCCACTACGGTCGGGGGTTCGAATCCCCCCTCGGGCATGGATATTTGTGCCGTCCTTAGGATTAGCTAGTTTATAAGTTTAGGAAATGATGATCCCGTAGTTAAGTCCCATAAGCTATGCAAACATTTACAGTTTTTGGATCTGTCGTTGAGTGTTTGCTGCGTCAATCTGGAAAACCCATTCTTCTCTCATGGACAGTTGTATGTTGCTGCTCTCGCGTCTGAAAACCGACAGCTTTATTTATTTATGGGGCAGGCAATCAAACAAAAGTTATCGTGTACCGTAAGGCATTACAATGAAAATACCACATTACTACTACTACTACTACTGCTACTGAAGTCTTTCAATGTACAAAATAGAAAAGTTATATCTATAAGTAATTGTTGTTTATTATGGAGACACAAATCTATAAATAAAGTGATCACTCTGGAATATGTTCTTATACTGCGAAGGGCCAATAACTTTTGACATAACAAAGTCTGTCAAGGAAGACCTACTGACATAATGGCCTATGGGACTGAGGCGCGTCAGTCACGGTCTGCACGACCACTACGGTCGGGGGTTCGAATCCCCCCTCGGGCATGGATATTTGTGCCGTCCTTAGTGTTAGCTAGTTTATAAGTAGTTTGTAAGTTTAGGGACTGATGACCCCGTAGTTAAGTCCCATAAGCTATACAAACATTTGAACCTACTGACATAAAATATATATATATATATATATATATATATATATATATATATATATATATATATATATATATATAAAATGTAGTGTTGGTTTAGAGAAAAGTAAGGCAGAAAAACGTCTGCCGGGGCAGTTAGTTTGCAATAAACATACGGAATTTATTAATCAAGATAAAAATTATACTACCTTTTTTATTTGATTTGATTTTCTCAGGGAAGCCAAATCAGTCTTGGTCCAACCCGCCCCTGCCCGCACCGAAACTAAGTTTATTGTGCGGTATACAACCTTTTAAGTGGGACCAAATCACAAATAGTGTGCAAGATAACAGATCACTTTCGATTTCGGAGTTTATGGACGACAAATACAATGACACGAAAATGTTTTTATTAGTAAGATATAGAGGGTGAATCACGTAAGAAGTACACCCCTTCTCTCCAGTGAACGGTTCCAGACAAGTACAATGTCTATTCGGCAAATGATGGTGACCTCAGGGGCACTTTCATTGTTATGTGATAAAGAGTTTCAGCTTTTGCGTCGATCGAGATTATGAAGCAAGTATTGTTTTAATGAAACCGTGTACTTTTCATAGCTGCAGTCAATGACTCTTGGAAAAACATTTACGCTGATATTGCATGTAGTGCAAAATTCATTGCAGAATCTCTCTTACTTATGAAGAAAAGTGTACCTATAGCAACAAATGCTACAAATAGTAAGTGAAAAAATTATGCCATTTTACAAGTAAATAAAAATTTTTTTTTATGTTTTACAACTCTTACTGCTATGAATGTGAATCCTAAATCCTTCCCGGTCGTACTGCCAAAGTTTTATGAATTAATTTTTAAAAGTATAGACCGTGGAAATTAAAATGTACTGTCGTTGCTTTTCAAGGGGCGTGCCCCAATGGATGTTCGGGAGATGCCGTATGGGCTGCCTTTTGTGCGGGAGTTTTACTTTGCCAGGAGTAATGTCGTCGACGTGGCCCGGGCCAGGGACAGGACGGTCCGTCGGCTGTACGACGCGCTGCATGGGTGGCCCCCCGTCCACTGACTGGTTGCTCGCCACCCCGAGACCAACTGGCGACAGGTTTTGGGCCAATGTTCACCACCGAGTCCTGCCAACGGACGTCTCGGCCGTCTGGTACCTCCTGGTCAACGATGCCCTGGCAACTAACCAGCGCTCGGCCGCCACCCACCTCCGCACATCGGCAGCCTGTGCGCTCCCGACCCCAGGGAACACCGCTTCCTGCACGGCCACTACGGTCGGGGGTTCCAATCCCCCCTCGGGCATGGATATTTGTGCCGTCCTTAGTATAAGGTAGTTGATAAGTAGTTTGTAAGTGTAGGGACTTATGACCCCGTAGTTAAGTCCCTAGACTATACAAGCATTTGAACATTTTTTGAACACCGCTTCATTTGCCGGCAGGTGTCACAGGTGTGGAACCTCTGCCGTGGCATGGTCGCGCTCGTGAATGGGGTGACCACAGCAGTGATTCCCGCTGGGTGGCTTATCAC
The DNA here is from genome assembly GCA_026315105.1 of Locusta migratoria. Taxonomy (NCBI): domain Eukaryota; kingdom Metazoa; phylum Arthropoda; class Insecta; order Orthoptera; family Acrididae; genus Locusta; species Locusta migratoria. The sequence goes on from CM048744.1 coordinate 275,188,293, forward strand.
CCCGCACTTCAAAATAGTGTCCAAGACCGCACACTACGTCACCATCTGGCTCCTGGGGCACACGGTTTATGCTGTCCTCCAGCTGAAGCACAAGAGTGCCGTTGCATTCCTCAGCTCTCTGTGGGACGCCCACCTGCAGGTGCGGACGATTCCGCATTACCAGGCATTGTTTGGCCATTTACTTGGTGCAGTGCTCGTTCACGGATTCCCCGGACATTGGGAACGTGATATATTCAGAGTTTATCAGTTTTTTAATTAGAGTTGGGTCCTTAAGTTTACCTCAATTCTAGAATGGTGTTTTGTGTTTTCCCTTTGATGCTTGCCGTCGCCATTGCAGGTTTGGGGATTATCTGGATGGGCTTGGGGGTTTGCCTTCACTCGGTCCCCTTTGAAACATTCCTTTTCTCTTCGTTGTCCCTTGGAGTGGTTTGTTCTGTTTCGTTTTGGTAAAGTATCACAAATTTCGATTTTCACCACGCCTCACGGAGCAGGTACCTGACTGTGGTGGTCTTACGTTCTTATTTTTTATTATTTATGTTTTTACATTTACCATGTTTGATACACTATGAGATGTGCTCTCTGTGTCTAGAAGACTTTGTTTCTGCTTTGAAATGTGTTTTGTCGCTGAATGGACACCTGTTGTGGCGCTGTTTTCTTTCCTGGCCGTGGAATTTGCCGCGCTTATTTTTCCTTTACTGAAAAATGTAACGAATAAAACTAAAATAGAGAGAATGGGGAAAAGAAAAAAAAAGTAGGTAACTCGAAAGAAATGTAGGTAAAAAAATGTAGGTAACTCGAAGAAAAAGGTAGCCCGCTTGATGTCCTACCGCTCCCCCGCACTTTACTAACCGAAGAAGTACACGCACACCCATGGTCGAGAGGGATGCCGGACACTTGCCACGCCGGACTTTTGCCACGCCAGATATTTGCCACACCTGACCCTTCGCCAGGTAGTCGGATTAGCGGTCCCTCAGGCAAGGGACGACCTTCCCCGTACTCCTGCTCTTTGCTTCCAAACCTCCGTCTCCGATCTTACACGATACAGCCAATACGGACGAGATATTTTTGTTTGACATCTCGCCGAAATGTACAACTTCTTTTCAATATCCCGAAATCGAAATATTTATAACTTTTGGGAAACGAAAACAATACCGTCGGCTATGTCACTGTGTAATTAGTTCTTCCAACCACAAATGTGGATCCATTCTCCCTCCGTCTGTACGGATGCTTTCTTCCACACTTACTGATTGCGATAGAAACAGTCCATCGGCATGGAAGGAACATGAATGGAACGATATAAAGATAATTCGAAGGCTCGCTTATTATTCAAGTTTGATCACTGCATTTGTACATATATTAATTGCTACAACTGTGTAACAAAAAAGGAGGAAAGAAGAACAATACACTTCATAAATTTACTCCTTTGTGGTGAAATATTAGTTTATAAAGTGAATTGGGACAAAGTTCAAATCAATGACAGAAAATACGTTTACAAAATATAGGTAAGAGCGTCTACGTTTGACAGATCACCAAAAAACGACATTCAAATTTGAAATAAAGAAATGAAGGAATATAGAATTCTATGCTTGTAAAGTACACTGTTGTTCTACATTGTTTAGCTGAGTCGCAGAGGAAATACCCTAGTTTTTTTTTAGTGGAAATGCCATCATTCCTATGATCTGCACTACAAAAGAAACAAAAAGCTCAATGTAATATGTGTACTAGCTCGCAAGCGAAACTGAATTCGATAGTTCCTGTCAGTTAGTGTGAGCAGATGTTATACCGGAATAAATTAATAACTGCCGCGGCGGAGCGGCCAAGCGCATTGAGGCGCTATGGTGCGATGCGCGAGGCCGTTCCCCGTCGGAGGTTCGAATCCCCGATCGGGCCTGGATGTTTGTGTCGTCTTTATTATAAGGTAGTTCATAAGTAGTTTGTAAGTTCAAGGACTGATGACCCCGCAGTTAAGTCCCTTAAGCTTAACAAACATTTTAACATTTCAATTTACCGACCCCGGCACTCTCATAATGCAGCCGCTGAACAGTTCATAGAAAACTTGAGTCTCAACACAAATAGGTACACTACTCATACAGTTATAGTTGGCGGTGACTTAAATCTACAATTCGTGTGTTGACAAAAATACACCTTCTGACAGGGTGGCAGATACATGTTCCGAAATTGTTCTAAATGCTTTTTTTTAATTATTTTGAACAATTAGTTCACAAGCTCATTAAAACTGTAAATGGTTTTAGGAACACACTTTAACTCTTAGTCACAAATACTCCTGAGCATCACGACGGATACAGGGATAAGTGAACCGAAAGTTGTAGCGAGCTCAAATCTGTAACAAAGATATTCACCAAAACTAAGCGCTAAATACGTCTACTAAAAAAAGATAAATATTCGGTTGACATCTTCCTAGAAGACAGTTTCCATTTTTTTTTTTTTTTTCAAAATTAATTATGTAAGTGAAGACCATATGTGGCATACATTCAAAGGAACAGTATCAACAGCATGGGAGGGATTCCTGCCAAATAAATTAATAAGAGACTGAACTGGTCCTCCATGGTACATAAAACAGAACAGGAAGCTTTTGCAGAAAATTTAGACGAATTCAAAATCCCCAAGATTGCAGATGTTTCACTGAAGCTCGAAGTTTAGCGCGGCCTTCAATGCGACATTCGTTTAATATTTTTCACATCTAAAATCTTTGTAGAAATGTGGCGGAAAAATCAAACAGATTCTGGTCCTATGTTATCTACAGCGGCGGAAAGACTAAGTGAATGCCTTTATTGCGCGATAGCGACGGCAATGTTACTGAACGCAGAGCCACTAAAGCGGAGTTATTAAATGCAGTTTTCAGAAATTCTTTCATCAAATAAGACGAAGTAAATACCCACAATTCGAAATGAGAACTGCTGCAAACATAACATAAAAGTAAATACCCATGGTGATGCAAAGCAAATCACTCCATCAAGTAAATGATGTTGCAGATGAAATATGTTTTCTAAAGTTTCTAATGCATAAGAAAAATACGTCTAATACCTATGTTTATGATATTCTTTAGTAATAATTATTTTTAAACAGTAAGCTCCTTGCCTTGTTTCCATAGTTTTTACTGGCCTGATTAAAGATAATCAACAACATGGTAAGAAACTTTAATTTTTAAGGACTACAGCTAAATGTACTTCATGAGATCTACACCTACTGTTAAGTTATCCCTATCCTTGTCTAATCTTGGATATATGGGATTTATTTCAACACTATAGCTGTTGGACTTGTCAATCTTAAGAGCAGATCTGTTTTAGGGTGTGTATTTTAGGCGCAATTCTTAAGTTCAGATTCTTTTTAAATTCTAAAGTGTACCTTATCAGTTTAACAAAAATGATATTTTTAGGAGCTAATTGCGGCTCTGAAGTTACAGGGATAATTTTAGAACTCACAATCATTGACGGTATGGCCGTAATATTAGAAGGTAGAAAAAAATTCTCTTAACCTATCAACTGTGGGAGTTTTTACCTAAATAGGATATTGCAAATTGAAAAGCGGTAGATTTAACTATAAGTTTTGGTTGCAGTAGGATCATTTGAGTGATGTTTAATGTATTTGCTTCGTTGAGTCAAATTTCATCGCGTATTGATTAAACGCTAGTAAACCGAACTGTGACCAGCTAGCTTCATCATTAAGTTATTAAAGGATACTGACGTCTGATACACTCTTTTTTTTTAATATCTTATAGAGGTCGCATAGTTAGGTGGTCCTCATAGGTGTTCTCTACGTTCAATACGTCTCCGTCCTTCGAAAGCAGCTTTCCCTTGCAATGATCCTGTTTTCGGCGTAAGCACATCCACACCTTATTATCGCGTAACCATTGTAGTGGGAAAAAGGTCTGCCATTGGCCGTTGTAATAACTTCCATACTGCGGAAGCGACCAGTGTGCATATGACGGGACACTGTTCAAGGGCCGGGCGGCAAGGAGGGGGGGGGGGGGGATAAGGAGGAGGAGACAGGGGCACCCGACCCTTCGGAGCAGGTAGAAGTGTGGCAAGTGTCCGGCGTGGCAATTGTCCGGACATCGTCGAGAGAGGACTGAAACCTCCGCAGCAAGGAGCCGTAGAGCGATGTTTGTAAATCTATGGGACATAACTACTGTGGTTGTCAGTCCCTAGGCTTACAAACTACTTAAAATAACTTATGTTAAGGACAACAAATACACCTATGCCTGAAGGAGGACTCGAATCTCCGGCGGCAGCAGCGGAGCACTACGCAGCTAAACGTCTCAGAACGCTGGCGCCTTAGTGCGCACGGCCATTTCGCCGCGACGAATTTCCTTTTCTCCACTAACGTTCACACATCTCGAGTTTATCATAGGCAACAAAGTGACATTGTACAGTATATGTACACATTGTTAAAGCATTAGGGCAAAAACACCTACGTTCTGTCATCTCCACCTCGGACTTTTCTTGCGAACACTTAACATAATCGTTGATATCTGTGTGATATTATTACAGAGCGTGAAAGTCCTTAACCCAATCCAACACACTACCGCCACTGACATTACTCCAGGAGAAAGTGAAGGGTGCACACAACCACGTTGGGTAGAAAGGGGAAGCCTGATAAACGACGGCTCCGCAGCATACTGGGATCCAACAGCGTTATTATGACGTTAGGCTCATCTTCGACTCTGCAGAAAGAAGATTAAACGCATCGGCGAGCTGATCTCATAACGCGGTGGACATCACCATATTTCCTTAGGCGCGTGTTCCGGACGTAACGGCAGCAATAATAATGGTAATAACGGTGTCATCACTCGCGCGCAGGCCTCCCCCGGCGCGATAAGGAGTGCGGCCCGCAATGTTGGTAGCCCGCGCCATCCATTGTCTCGGCGCGAGTTAATAACGAGGTCGCAGTTGACAGGCAAACAAAGAGGCGCGGCGCCGCGACCTGCGGCCTGGCAGGGCTGCCAACTTGGCGCGCCGCCACGCTCATGACGCGGCTACCCTCTCTAAATGACGAACGGGGTCGCCGAAATTTGCTTCAACCCGCTTGGTCAGTCTAACGAGTAGTATTCTGTTCGTGCAGTGTCCACTTTTCCTATTTTTAACTGGAAGTAAATTTGGAAGTTTGGGAGAAGACATTAGCGTCTAGTGCCGATAACAACTGGCAAATGAATACCTATACTGCATTATGCAAATTAACTTACCAAATAGTTCAATTCTGTGTACTACTCAAACATACTTTTCGAAACATTGTGGGATTATTATCAGTCAAAGAATAGTGGATCCAAAATTCTAGTAAAATGTACCTGATGATATAAATGACATTAGGTGGCAAACGTAATTGAGAATGGTTATTTCATCTGCACGCGGGCCTCACTGGAAGATAACTTGTCATGAAAACATCAATCGTTGACGCTCTTTTCCGCCAATAACGTGTAATGATATTAACACCGACAGAGAAAGAACACATCCTGGCAGAATAAAATTGTGTGCCGAAACCGGGAATCGAACCTGGGACCTTTGCCTTTCGCGGGCAAGCGCTCTACCGACTGAGCTATCCCGACACAACTCACGATGCCGCCTCACAACTTTACTTCTGCCAGTACCTCGCCTCCTACTTTCCAAACTTCACAGAAGCTCTCCTGCGAAACTTGCAAGACTAGCACTCCTGGAAGAAAGGATATGGTGGAGACATGGCTTAACCGCAGCCTAAGGGATGTTTCCAGAATGAAACTTTCACTCTGCATCGGAGTGTGCGCTGATATGAAGCTTGTTGAAAGTTGTGAGGCGGCGTCGTGAGTCGTGTCGGGATAGCTCAGTCCATAGAGCGCTTGCCTGCGAAAGGCAATGGTCCAGGTTCGATTCCCGGTTCCGGCACTCAATTTTAATCTGCCAGGAAGTTTCATATCAGCGAACAATCCGCTGCAGAGTGAAAGTTTCATTCTATCTCACACTCAGCAGTCAGACCTAGATCCCGATGAAGACGGTCTGCAACAGTGGCCGAATCTTCGGTAGATTGTGGATCCAAAAGTCTCGTAAAATGTACCTGATAACACAAATGACATGAGGTGTTAGAAGTCGTGGAACCGACAAAGGCCTCGCGGACTCGCCGAATGGTCTAAGGCGTCATGCTACGGACGGGCGGCTGTTCCCGACAGAGTTTTGACACCTCCTTCGGGCATGGATGTGTGCGTTGTCGGCTCACCTGTAGACGGGGATACCGACCGTCAGCTTCGACCCGTGACATCATCGCAGCGCGGTAGTTTTGAGGCGACTGCGTGTTTGTAGAAGGCGTGAGTGATTATGTGGTGGTTGGGTTAAAGACGATAGTTTCCTTATAGACAAAACAGATTAATATTTTGTGCTTAAAAAGTGATCTATTGCTTCTCTCTGAAGGTTAGGTGTAGGTTAACCGAGATTTTTTCTTTTCGTATGGGCTAAGACCTGCGATCGATGGTACATTCTGTTATCTATAATAACTAGAGATTATTTGTATCTACAATACAGAAGTATTAAGATTTCCCGTATACTGGTTTTCCGACATCTTGATGACGTCATGGGTCAAAGCAGACCGGTGGTACACCAGTCTACAGTTATGCCGCGCTGTCATTGTAAGCTGGTTTAAGTACAAGCGTACGCTTTCGCGGCCGTTGTTCAAATGTTCAAATGTTTGTACAGCTTATGGAACTTAAATACGGGGTCATCAGTCCCTAAACTTACAAACTACTTATGAACTAGCTAATCCTAAAGACGGCACAAATATCCATGCCCGAGTGGGGATTCGAACCCCCGACCGTAGTGGCCATGCAGACCGTGACTGGAGCGCCTCAGTCCCCTCAGCCACCGCGGCCGGCCGCGGCCGTTGTCACTGTCAATAAAATTCCTATGGGTATGAGACAGCGTTGTCATTTTTATAACATCAACCAACGTTTCGGCCACAGTTGCAGGCGACCTTCATCAGGATCTGTGTCTGACTGCTGAATGTGAGATAGCTTTGCCTCATACATATGTGCTTTCAGCGATTTAAGGGATGTTGGATTTTCTTTATTGGTGTTTATATTATTACTAAGGCTCGACCGAATGTTCAGTTTCGGTTTCAGTTACGGCCAGCTTCAACCAAAATATTGATTTTGGTCAGAAATCAACGGAAATTTCGGTTTGGCCGAAATTAACTTTCTTGAACTTACTGATTAAGTCCGATTGCGTTCTGGATGGATTGAGTCAAGAACAACGCTTTATCTCAGTTGACGGTGTGCCCTTTAACTGCTAGGAGTCATCCCTCCCGCGTAAAAATTGGGGATATATTGTAATTAACAGCAATATTACGCAATCGTGTCTAAAAGTGACATTCTTATACTATGTTGTACGTAATGGAATTGGTTACATATTGTTAATCTGCGCCGGCCGCGTGGACGAGCTTTCTGCGGCGCGTCAGTCATAGTCTGTACGGCCACTACGGTCGGGTGTTCGAATCCCCACACCTTAGTATCAGTTAGTTCGTAAGTAGTTTGTAAGTTTAGGGACTGATGACCCCGTAGTTAAGTCCCATAACTTCTACAAACATTTGTTTTTGAATTCAGTCAGTGAGGAAAATTTACAAATGTTTTCAAGATGCAATTTCACCTCTCGAATAGTTGTGACTCACTCGGGGGCTTATCTCCCCCAGCCAACGGGAAAAGGGGGGAAAAATAAAATATAACGATGGATAGTAATTAGTTTACTTCCCTTGGAGTTGTTTGGCGTAAGCTGAACCTTCGAACGTTGTACCAGTTAATCGTTTCTGATGACCTCGATTGCAACTGAACGTAACAAAGCAATCTTTTATTTTTATTTTTTATTTTTCTTATAGCAAGGATACATAAAGCAATTTAGCGATATGTCCACAGAAAAGCTGTTCGAACACGCTCTAAGTACATATACCTTCCATCGCGGCACTGATGCTACTCATTAACTCGCAATTACTCGTGAAATGAGACAGCTCTATTTCACTCGTGGTAATGTACGATCTAAAAATGCACAGGTCAGTAAGCTGTCCTCTATCTAACTTTATCAATAAAAAAATGACGTGCACATACTTCAGAAAAAGCGTCATTTAAAAAAAAGACAGTTACAAACTGTAAAAACTTTGAATGTTTTGTTAGAAAGACACGATGCTGTACTATCACATGTCCAAAAATCAGATTTCTTAGCCCCATAGTTTCTTCGGATCGATCGAGAAGCATTATGAAAGTAAAAACTCACACGGAGTGAAAAGTAGACATTTTATTTTTTCACATGCAAAGTAAACCTAGTAAGGAAAAAGTAAGTTCATAAAACTGATGTGAGATGTTGATATGCACCGTGAACAGTCTTTGCAGCTTTAAAATCGGAACAGTGTATTTCCCGCTAAGAGTGCAGTGGCTGACGGGCGAGTGCCCCGGATAGCAGCAGAGCGTCACGGGCGGCCGGACGGACTATACCGGGGCTCGGCGACTATAGTCGAGCCTCCGAAAGAACGACTCTGACAGCTAGCGGCTATGTTGCCAATACCGCTACGCGGCTGTTTGTTGTTACGCCGTGTCGGTCGCCAGCATACGAATATCACGTCCGAAAATTTTGGGACCGTTGCTATGTGCTAATAAAGCATGAACGAACGAGAACAATTACGAAGTAATGAAAAACACTCTTTTTCAGTTAAAAAGAAAAGGTTTAGAAATATATGTCGAGTTAAAGCTTCATATGTTCCATTATTTCATTAAATACAATGTATCATATTCTCTTTAGCCAAAGTTCGCTGCTTGAAGAATTTTGTTTATATATTTCATCTTCTATAACTATTTTCCACAGACTCGCTTTTATCACTCGGACACTGTATTGTGACAGTCTGCCGAGAGGGTAAACAAATAAGGACTACCACTTCTCAAGTAGTAAAACCACCACTTCCAGTGAAATGATTTGTCTTCTTACATAAAAAGAGTTTTTGTCTCATTCGTTTATGGTCGCTGTTGACTGCCATACTATAGTGTCTGAGTAATATTATCAGATCAGTTTCGACAGCTAGTCTATTGGTCACAGAAATAGAAATAAAATAACGTAATTTATTAGTAAAAGATCTTTGGTTGCGAAACAAACTATACATAAAAAATCAGTCACGGCCAGCATCGTGTGCAATGCACCGCTGCTACTGCTACTATCGTCCCCTAATCTTATTATTAATTCTTCTACCCATTCTTCTAGTGTACCTTCTCGTTCCCATGCCTGTTCTAAGATGTGCCACATATGTGTGACAACATTGTTCCATTTTGTGGGAGTAATACTGCCCAGTGCTTAACGAAATAAGAATTCTACTTTTGTTAATGAGAAACGTTTATTATTTCTAAAAATGTGTGTATAGTTTATGGGACTTAATTACGGGGTCATCAGTCCCTAAACTTACAAACTACTTATGAACTACTTACGAACTAGGACGGCACAAATATCCATGCCCGAGGGGAGATTCGAACCCCCGACCGTAGTGGCCGGCTGTTATTTCTGCAACGTACGATTTCATCTGAGCCCACGCGAGTTTTATTGCATTGAAATGGCAATGATATGGTGGAAGGCGCAACACACTATGACCACTTTCTTCAGCAATTGTATTACTTTCATAAATGATTTTTCGACTTTTGTTTTTGAACGATACAAACGATGAACACGCGACAGATGCTTTGCAGTGACTAAAGCACGCCACCCTGTGCAGGGTGGCAATGCAGCACAGTTACCCCGGCAACGTTTACGAATTCCAGAGCTCGGGTTGGTGGTTGAGTGTGCCCCCCACCCTCTGCGGCCGACGTGCGCGAACTGTCAGGTTCGTTCTTTCGGCGACCCGACTATAGTCGGGTACCCGCGCTGCAGAGGCGTGCAGCGAGCCTGCGCTGCTCGCCCGCGCTCGTAACCACGCCCGACGGGCGGGCCTGGCCAGGCGTTGCTCGGCCTGCCGGCACGAGCCCCACCGGACGGCGGCGGGCAGCGCGGGTACCCGAACATCTGCCGAGCCACGGTCCGCCCGTGCCGCTCTGCTGCTAGCCGGGGCACGCGCCCGCCAGCCGCTACGCTCTTAGCGGGAAATACACTATTCCGATTTTCACAATGTAAAAACTGTTCACGTTACAAACGAACATCCCACATCGGTTTATTAACTTAGTTTTTCCTTACAAGCTTTACTTTCCTTGGAAAAAATAACATGTCTGCGTTTCATTCCGCGTGAGTTTTTAGTTTCATAATGCTTTGCACCCGATTCTGAAGAAACTATAGGGTTAAAAAATCTGAATTTTGGACATCTGATAGTACAGCAACTTAGCTTTCTAACAAAGCATTAAACTTTTCATTTACAAATCATGTATTGAAAAAGTTAGATACTGGGCAGCTTACTGACCGATGCATTTTAGAACACACATTAACGCGAGTGCAATAGAGCTGTCTAAAAATGAGTAATTGCTAGTTAATGACCAGCATCAGTGCTATGATAGCAAGTATACGCATTCAGTGCGTGTTCGAACAGCATTTCTGTCGACATTTCGCTAAATCACTTGATGTTTCCTTGCCGCTAAGAGAAAAATAAGTAATTAAATAAAAATAAGAACAAACGATCAGTTGCAATCGCGGTCATTAGAAACGATTAACTGGTAGAATGTTGGAAGGTACAGCTTACGCTTAACCACTCCATGGGAAGTAAACTAATTACTGTTCCACGATCAGTCGTGTGGACCATTGTTGTCGTTTTATTTTATTTTATATTTCCCCCTTTTCCATTTGGCTGGGGGTAGCTGAAACACAGCCGCGGTGGAGTAGCCGAGCGGTCTAAAGCGTCTCGCTGCGGAGCGCGCGGTTGCTCGCCCTGGAGGTTCGAGTCCTCCGGGGGGCATGGGTGTCTGTGTTATTCTTATGTTAGTTTACCTAGGTTTAAGTAGTTTGTAAGCTACAGACTGATGACCACGCAGTTTGGTCCGATAGATTTACAAACATTTGAACATTTTTAGTCCTCCGGTAGGCGCCGGGGGAGGCCAGCGAGGGCAACGCAATTACATGATACTTTGTCACAGCTGGCAAGGCAGCCGTCAAGGAGTGGACGCCGAGAATGAGAACAACCGAAACCCCGAGGGAGTCACCACTATTCGAGTGGTGACATTCAACGTCGCAGTTAGCAGTTTTGTATCGCTAGATAGTCTTTATTGTATCTTGTAAACACTTGAGATTTTTCCTCACTGACTTAATTGTCGCCGGCCACGGTGGCCGAGGGGACTGAGGCGCTCCAGTCACGGTCTGCACGGCCACTATGGCCGGTGGTTCGAATCCCCCCTCGGGCATGGATATTTGTGCCGTCCTTAGTGTTAGCTAGTTCAGAAGTAGTTTGTAAGCTTAGGGACTAAATGACCCCGTAGTTAACAAACATTTGAACATTTTTGAACTTAATTGTCAGTGTACTGTCAGTTGCGAGAAAAAAAAGTAGACGTGCACATTAATGCACCTGGTAAAAGCAGAACGTCCAATTTTGTGGTGCAGAAGCAAAACGGTAGCCGAATCGGCTCGCGCCGGAAATATTAAACATGTTGAAAGTCGTTGGCTTTGCGTTAGCCGGCTCCAGCAAATTTGTAGGTAGTTTTATACTTTGCACAGTATTTACTTACACTGTGTTTCACTTTCACTTCATATTAAATTAAGTGATGGGTCTAACATAAAGAACAAGATTATTCCTTAAATCTCTTCAGTTCCTTGTTCCTAGTAAATCTACGTATTTCAGGTATGTGACAAAAAATTATATGCCCTACGATGATGTGATATTTAAATTTGTTCAAGATTGTACAACTAATAATCTAGCAAAAATTCTGCCAAGGTAAACAGGAAATCTTTAAGAAGCCAGTAGTTTGCGAACTGCATTCATCTGTTATTCTTTTTACGTTCCTAGAAACTGTTGGAGGATGAGGAAGAACGTTTTTGGCACTTGCAGTGGGGTACTGTGCTCCTATCTCCATCAGAGTCTGTGCGAGGTCTCGAAATCCTTCTCCTGCAACTGTGCTAAAGGGCCGCAAATCTATTGCATACATTTCTCCAGCTCATAAGATTTTGCTGACACTGGAATATTGCTACAACCGTTCAAATCAGTATTCAGATAAGCTTTACAGCTATTCAGGTGCCATAACAGGTTGTGGTACTGCCATCACGGAATGACAATAATTTATGGCAGCCATTACACTCTGCAAAACCCACAGTTTTATTTTCATGACCTAGAATCAACATAAAATACTCTCCAGATATCCTTAAATGCGAGTTTCCAGGAATCGTCTTTTTTTTTTTTTTTTTTTTTTTTTTTTTTCGGATCGTCTACTCCTTGCACGTTGGTACGATATGTCCTGTTCGCTATTTATTTCAGACATAACGATCGATAACTAATAAATTGCAATGTAGGTAACATACAAGGTGCGTAAAGCCTACGCTGTGATTATTACAACGCCTTGCTCAGAACTGTCTGCATTCCCCCGCTCACAGCGCCGTCTCTAGCACTGTTGCACGGTCCCGGCGGGTAGCCACTCGCCCGGCGAGTGTCGGGAGTCGACGCCGCACTGCGGTGCAGTGGGGCCCCACTAGACTACCCGCGGTGCGGGCAGCAGAGCGCAGCGGCCGGACGCAGACGAGCTCCAGACTGGCCCGGCGCACACTTAACGCAGCAGAGGCAGAGGAGAGGCAGAGGCGAGGCCTCCGTCCGTCTGTAACGCATGCTTTCTAATGGGGCAGCGCACACTTAACGCAGCCGAGGCGGAGGGCAGGCGTTTCCTCGGTCACGCCTCTGTCCGGTTGTCCGAGGCACACAGTTTTCCTGCGCCTCTGTTCCACCTCTGTCGCAAAGTGAAATTTCAAGTCATCGGATATGCTTCGAAAAAAATTGTTTTATGTAGACGAATATAAGCTTCATCCTTCTCTGTATTTAGTTTCTTTGTAACACTTTTACTTTCTGCGTAAAAAAATTTAAAATACTATTTTCCAATTTGGGCGTGTTTTGCGCTAACGCAGCTTCCACAATCGATTTTGCAGAAACTACTCACTAGAAAAAAATTATTTTTCTGTATCATATAGGCAATAGCCACCGCATGACGTTGGGGAAGTTTTCTTTTCGTTATTGTACATAGTTATTGTTATAATAAAAAATAAATTACAACGCCTCGCATATTTTGAAGAGTTTGCAGTGAAAAAAGTAATCGCTGGCTAGTTTGCTTTTGCTGCGTTTTACACCATACATTACTGCGAACGAAATGTAGCCTACATATCGAAATTGTTTTTAACGGTGGAATGAAAGCTATATCTCTTTCGATTCTCGAGAAAATACGTGAGATACACGTTTGACGCGCCGCGGTCGGCAGCTACGCGGCACACGCGCGGCTGTTGCCGCTTGCTGTACCGAGTGCGGAGCTGCCTCGTGTCTCCCTTCTTCGTACGCTGCCAATACAGACCCAAGCTAGAAACGAACAACTTACTGAGATAGAAAGACACCGAGATTCATAAACCGAAGATGCTGATTGTGTATTTTTACGGTCTATAGTCCCTGGTTTCAGTAAACTTTGTGGCAAGCATGAAAGCACTATATAAGCTAAAATTCCCGTTACTACTGAATAATAAGTTCGGCGAAACCAGAAGGGATGTGCAACGATTTTTTTTTTTTTTTTTTTTTTTTTTTTTTTACTGTCAGGGACTTTCTTCAATTTCTTGAGCCGCCCGCGGTGGCCGAGGAGACTGAGGCGCTTCAGTCACGGTCTGCACGGCCACTACGGTCAGGGGTTCGAATCCCCCCTCGGGCATGGATATTTGTGCCGTCATAGTTCGTAAGTAGTTCATAAGTAGTTTGTAAGTTTAGGGACTGATGACCCCGTAGCTTTACAAACATTTGAACATTTGAACAATTTCTTGAAACACAATGTCCACCCCTTCGTGGAGCTTCAGCTCACTGCTAAACAATAGATGATGCTAAAAACGTCTCTCGTCAGTATTTCTCAACCTGAATTCTATACTACGTTCAGAAATTCAACATTTGCAAAAGTATTAGCATTAGCTTCACTAATTACTAACAAATATAATGGCTGCTGATGGTAATTAGCATTAGAAATGATGACAGAGACAAAATAGGAATGCAATGTAATAAAATACTGCATGTCATGCACAGCTGCCGTCATAGAAGAAGGAAAAAAGCAAACGTCTGTATCTTAGTACTCAGGAGCATGGAAGAGCTACGAATAAAGACCTAAGTAATGAAACACTTTACGTGCAAATGCACTTAAACAAGGAAACTATGATTTGCAAAATTTTTCATATCGTTATATCTTTCAATCTAAGACATATGGAAAGCATACCAGGTGTCACCGAAAAGAAAAAGTGTTTCTGATCGTATATACTGGGCCACAATCATGATTAAATATGTCAGTTGTATAAAGGTTCTTTCAATTATTGAATTTGCTGTGACACTTGTTTACTGAATTATAAAAGAAATGAAAGAAAAATAAATCTGACTTTAATTAAATTCCTAAAACATATCCCTAATTTTTCTTTAGCGGGTATGATGTGTTGCACTATTTTTCTTCTCTTTCAAGTCCTTCTTACTCAGCATGTCATTCTCTTTGAACTGTCGTCTGTTTAGTCGGAATAGCTCAAAAGCTTAAAATGAGCTTCCATGGACCAGAGAAGTTCAGCAAATTCGTCACTTTTGCCTGTTGATCAACAGACCTTGGAGTGCTCTTATACTCTATCAGAACACACACACACACACACAAATTAAATTAACTGAGTTTTGAAGGAGATTCAGGAATTAAATCTGATTGCATCGAGAGGTTTTTCAGTGGACGTGCAGCACGTGCTGTTGCAAGCTGCGCTGCCTCTCCTCTGCATGCGCTGCGTCAAGTGTGCGCTGACCAGCAGAGGCCCTGCGCCTCGCCTCTGCCTCTGCTCTGCCTCTGCTGCGTCAAGTGTGCCGCGCAGCCCGCCACCGTCCGGTGGGGCTGGTGCCGGCAGGCCGGGGATCGCGTGGCCAGGCCCGCCCGGGAGGCGCGACTACGGTACGGATGGGAGAGTGAGGCGAGGCTCGCGAGAAGCGGCGCTGCGGCGCGTATCACAGTGCAGCGATTGACCGGGGCAGTAAGCCTCGCCACGCCACGCGCTCCGGTTCTTTACAATGGTCGCAACTCACTGTGATTATCATTTAAATATGAGCATTGGATACACGAAAACCAATGTTACGGAGCTGGCAGTACTTTACGCAAGATGGAGATGTCTGTTGGAAAGCACCGTTGTGTAGCAAAAAATACCACAGACGTGGTAAGAAGTTTAAAGTTACACAAAATACCTCGCAATGAAACATACGTTCACGCATACAAATTGCATTCATCTACATCTATAAATGTGAATGTACGTTCGGTGTACGTTTATCACCTCTGAACCACAACACATAAAGAGCTAAATTTTTTTACAGTTACTAATGTCTACCCGGGGAAGGCTTTAGGCACGGATTTATGGCGATCGGATATCTATATATGAATGTCTTTTCGGTGTACGCTTATCACGACGCAGACGCAGAGACTTAAATATTTGTATAGTTACTAATTTGTACCCGAGGAAGGTTTTAGGCACGGTTTTATAGCGATCTGATAGATATTTAGTAATTTGAAGAATATAACGCGAAATGCGGAACAATAATGATTCTTTGAAAATTATATTTACTCTTTGAAAATGGTTTTATTGGTTGCATTGTTGCTTGAGGGTTGATAATGATAAAAAGGTGGAGTATATTGGGATGGAAAGTTATGGGTGTATATAAAATCACGACGCAGACGCAGAGACTTAAATATTTGTATAGTTACTAATTTGTACCCGAGGAAGGTTTTAGGCACGGTTTTATAGCGATCTGATAGATATTTAGTAATTTGAAGAATATAACGCGAAATGCGGAACAATAATGATTCTTTGAAAATTATATTTACTCTTTGAAAATGGTTTTATTGGTTGCATTGTTGCTTGAGGGTTGATAATGATAAAAAGGTGGAGTATATTGGGATGGAAAGTTATGGGTGTATATAAAATTGTACGTGTGTGTGTGTTAATATTTCGCTCTGCAGCGAAAACTACATAACGCAAACGAATGGTGTGTGTGTAATTGTTGTCCGGAGTCTCCCGTTGTACACCATCACATTTCCATGTCGACAGCTATAAGGGGGTCGAAGATATGGTTTTTGAAAATGGTCAAATTATAAAAAAATCGGACTGAAGGACAGCGATGACATTTGCGACTCTATAGGAAGGAGATTACGGAGGTTACGTACAGCGAAATGTGATGCCACAGACCATATCTTTAGTCTATGCGTGCAACAATGTCTTCAGCTCTTTCTCTGTAAGGTTAAGCATACGAATAAGCAAATATAAGAATTAATGTATACGGCAGTAAAAAAGAAATTTCTTTTAATACATCTCTTTAAAAAAATCGATTTGACGTTTCGCGCATTACATCAAGTGATCCATCTGTGATATTATTACAATCATTATTGTTGAATTTTGTGATTGGATTCTTCGAAACCAGTGCATTTTTACCTGTGATTTCTTATATACTCTCTGATAAATGTAACATGTTTTTAGAAAAAGGAGATGGACAGAGAGACAGAGAATTGAAAGGAAAAGCACTAACTCAAGGTTCGAATAAATAAATAAATAACCGGGCAACGCCGGGTTTTCTGCTAGTATATTAATACAAGTCAGACAAAATACCCAGCTATTGTGCACGTAATCTATTCAGACTACATTAAAAGGAAGTTCGTTAGATAGTGCCTGAAACAATTCGCCAAACTGTAATTTTTATTTTGGCTGTAATAACATGAAAGATGCATCAAATTTAACACTATCGAAACTTTTGAACAGAATGAGGACATAACAACCAACAATCAGTATTGTAGTGGTAAATTGTGGTGGTTGTGTTGAGAGAGTACCAGAACTTTATGCTGAAAGAAGAACGGAACCCTAAGTACGCAACACTGGCTATACTGTAAGCTCAGGCGAATATTTTTATACATTTAATAATATATATGTAATGAGCTTTTGGGTGTAACATGTAGGATTTATCTCTTATGTAACTATAAATACATGTCGAATGCATACTTCTTTTTGGTACCAATCAAAAAAATGTTCAAATGTCTGTAAATCTATAGGACCAGAAAGCGTGGTCATCAGTCCGTAGCTTACAAACTACTTAAACCTAGGTAAACTAACATACGGACAAACACACACACCCATGCCCATGCCCCAGGGAGGACTCGAACCTCCAGGGCGAGCAACCGCGCACTCCGCAGCGAGACGCTTTAGACCGCTCGGCTACTCCACCGCGGCTTTTTGGTACCAATAAAATCATTTTTCGTGTAAGATACGTGTTTTGATAATAATCAAAGATTTTTGACTTCCGTGAAACATTCTACTACTACTACTACTACTAATAATAATAATAATAGTTCAGTATCTTCCTCACACGTAAGGAAGACAACAATTAAGGCTGCC
The DNA here is from genome assembly GCA_026315105.1 of Locusta migratoria. Lineage (NCBI taxonomy): Eukaryota > Metazoa > Arthropoda > Insecta > Orthoptera > Acrididae > Locusta > Locusta migratoria. The sequence continues at coordinate 275,205,827 of CM048744.1, forward strand.
CTGTCGCAATCGTTCCTTGTGGAGTAGTTTAACTCAGTCCCAAGAGAGTGCAGCACTATGACAATTTCTCGAGAGTACTCGAGAATTTCTTGAGAATTTGTCTTAGCGTCGCGCGCTTCTCCAGAGCGCTCGTAGCCCTTCCGTAGGCTACGGTCCCGGGCGGGCAGCGCTGGATCGCTGCACGCCTCTGCATATAATATCTCATCTAAATCATTTTGCAGTGGCTTTTGACCTTCTGGTGACTTTACTAACCGATGAACGACAACATCATCCACGAACACTCTAAGAGAGCTGTTTACGTTGTCTCCGTAAAGGCACGTAACGTTATGGGCCCTATAACACATGTCTGGGGAACGCCAGATATTACTTCTGTTTGGCTCGATGATTTAAGAACAAATGCTGAATAAAACATTTGACTGGTGTCGAATACACCTACGAAATGTTATGCAGACTGCCGTTTCATTTGTTTGATAAACAAGTATACAAAATTTTATCACTAACTGATAAACGTTACGGCAAGGCTTATAATATACCGCTATAAAATTACGATATTCGATTTTCAAAAAATGTTCAAATGTTTGTAACTCTATCGGACCAAACTGCGTGGTCATCAGTCCGTAGCTTACAAACTACTTAAACTAAACTAACCTAAGGACAAACACACACACCCATGCCCCAGGGAGGACTCGAACCTCCACGGCGAGCAACCGCGCGCACCGTAGCGAGACGCTTTAGACCGCTCGGCTACTCCACCGCGGCTATTCGATTTTTTTTCCACGTTTTCAGAGCTATATAACTGGTCGAATTGTGAATCTAAATTATCCAGTGCCCCACTCCAACAAACACAAAAAGATCTTCATTACCCTTCCAGCGGCTTAGGAGACGTTCAGTGACATCACACATACAGAAGGATTATGAATATGCTTGTCAGGAAAACGTTGCCCCATATAACAATTTCCAACCTACTCCAGTAAAAATAGATGGCATGACCAGGACTTGAACTCTATACACTCAGTACAACAAACTCGCGCTCCTCCAGCTTCTCCATGCGGGCTCTACGTGGTTTGGTCTCACTGTTATTCTTCTCCTCTACTCCGTAGGTCAGGTGCTTCTTATTATAGTTGATGCACATTTTGCAGGACGAGAGCACAGAGTAGGAATTATCTGGGAGTTTTTGTTGATTATCGATTTTGTGTCGCAGCCTTGTCGCCGCTTTTGTGTCTCGTTTCCGTCGTAGGTGTCGGTGGCCGAGTAAAATGAGACCGACACAGGAATAAAGGATGCACGCTTGTGCAGGTACGAAGGTGAGCAGCCAGTGGGACAGCAGAAACTACAAACACTAGAGTAAATTAGAACGATATATATATATATATATATTGCACAGAATTTATACAATACTTTTACATAGCTCAGTACTGCAGAATGCTGATACATAGTTGAGCTAGAGGCCTGCCTAGTGCCTGTCCGATAGCCAAGTCTTCACTGGTGCCATCTTATTCCGAAGTGTTAGCTGGTTCCTATCTCAGTCCCAAGTGAACGATGTCGTTCAGTGGTGGCCACGAGCGGAGTTGTAGCAGAGGGCGCTCGTGGCTGAAGTCGTAAGAACGCCGCGCCGTGCGTGCATGGCGGTGCGCGGCGAAAGTGGGTGGCACGCACTTTGTACTTGTGCGACACCACACCCCTGCCCCCCAAACCACCGCGTCGTCGTGGCGTAGGGCTGAGGGCCACGGCGACGGCACTGGGAGGAGGGCCTGGGCGGGGGCGTTACTGGTGGGACGGGCGTGGTAGCTGAGGCTGGGATCGAGACGCCGTCCGCGCTCCGGTATACACCTTGCGATCCCCCGGGAAACTCACCAAAACCTGGGGAAGGGCGCACGCCTCCGCCCAGACGGAGCAGGTCATCTTCTTCTGAGGGCACGCACGGTCCCGGAGTTCCTCTCGGTGACGCTGTCATCTGCGACGGCGACGGAGGTGGAGAGGCGGACTGCGTAGGAGGCGCGTCCACCTCAATGGGTACGATCTCGTAGTCCGGGGACGCTGGGCCTGGCGGCGAGCGATGTGGCTGTGCACCCTGGCGGTGAACTGGGTCTGGAATCAAGAAACCCTGGACAGGATCGCGCGGCTTGTGCAGGCGCAATTGGTTTGCGTGGCGCCGCAGCTCCGACCCTGTGGAAGAACGTATGAAATACATATTGCGACCGAGCACGCGTTGAATGATGTCTGGCAACCATGTCTTCTTGTTGCCAGCAAACACCCTGTACAGCACCGGCGTGGAAACCTGAAAACGCGTAGCGCCATACGAACTGACTCGGTGCGTGGGAGGCTGCAGCAGGTTAAGGAGAGTGCGGTGACGGCGGCCGTGTAGCAGCTCGGCAGGAGACGGGCCGTCACGTGGCATGCAGCAATACGTAGACAGAAAAATTTGAAGAGCTTGCTGCCTGGAGTGCTGACCTTTCATCTTTTCAATGTGAGACTTGAATGTTCGAACGAAACGTTCTGCTTCACCATTGGACTAAGGGTGAAAAGGTGTGGTGGTGATATGCTGAATGCCATTCACACGACAAAACTGTTGAAATTCCGCACTAACAATCTGAGGTCCATTGTCACTGACGATAGTTTCAATCAAGCCTTCGATGCAAAACACTGACGTTAAGGGACTGATAGTACTAGACGCCGTTGTTGAGTTCATGGCAATCACATACGGAAACTTGCTGAAAGCGTCTACAACAATTAACCAGCGCGTATTCCAGAAAGGTCCGGCATAGACAATGTGTAAACGTTGCCATGGTCCCTTGGGGCGTGGCCAGTCTGAGAAACGTTTCGGAGGAGCCGCCTAATGCTCCGCACAAACCGTACACTGTGACGTCATGTTCTCTATCTGAGCGTCCATACCAACCCAGGTACAATGACGTCTGGCCAGTTGTTTTGTCCTAACAATACCCCAGTGTCCTTGATGCAGGAGGCGAGCACTTCTCGTTGCAGGGAACGAAGAACAATCACTCTTGCTTGGTCGTTGTCGGTATGCAACAACAGTACACCCTGACTTAAAGATAATGTATAACGTGCAAAATAACGTCGAACCAGAGGCCGATCAATGTCTTTGGGTCTGGCAGGCCACCCTGAGCGAACAAAACGTGCTACCACACTTAGGTCTGCATCCGCAGCTGTTTCCTGTGCAACCCGACGAGAGTTTAAAGGAAAGTCTGCGACAGCGGAAGGATCTCTGGAGTCTATCTGACAACATGCCATTTCCGAAGAATCAAATGACACATCGTGGCCTACTGGAAGTCGGGAAAGTGTGTCCGCGTTGGCGTGTTTAGTGGCAGGTCGGTACAAAATCTCATACTGATAATTTGACAGAATTAAGGACCATCTCTGAAGCTTTTGTGCCGTTCGTGGCGGAATTGGCTTTGTGGGTGAGAACAACGACGTGAGAGGCTTGTGGTCTGTCAACAAATAGAATTTTCTGACATAGAGATAATGATGAAACTTTGTGATGCCGTAAATGATTGCTAAGGCCTCCTTTTCTATCTGACTAATTCTGTTGCGTTGGCGTCAGTAGCTTGGACGCAAAGGCAATAGGACGATCGTGAGGACCAATGCGATGTGACAATATTGCACCCAGACCATACGACGAGGCATCAACTGCTAACACTACAGGCTTCTGTGGGTCAAAGGGAATCAAACATGCATCACTGAGTAGTGCAGGCTTTAATTTGTCAAAGGCAACTTGGCAATCTTTAGACCACAAAAAAGGAACGTTCTTCCTACGTAAGTAATGCAGTGGAGATGCAATCTGAGAGGCATTGGGAATAAATCTGAAATAACAGTTAAGCTTTCCCATTACTGCTTGCAATTCCTGCTCATTCTTAGGAGGAGGCAAGTCTTTGATTGCTCGAAGATGTGACTGTAAGGGATGGATTCCTTGAGCATTAATCACATGGCCTAGGTACTCTATTTCAGTCTGAAAAAACGAACACTTTGCTTTATTGCATCGTAGACCTGCTGCAGTCAACACTTTGAAAAGGAACTTCAGGTTTGCTAAATGTTCTTCAACTGTGCGCCCTGAGACCACAATATCATCTAAATAATTCGAGCAACATGGTACAGAAACTGCCAGCTGTTCCAAAAAACGCTGAAAAATAGCGGGGGCGGAAGAACTGCCAAAGGGTAGGCGTTGAAATTGAAAAAGGCCCATGTGAGTATTAATGACGAAAAACTTTTTTGACTCGTCATCAAGCGGAATCTGTAAGTATGCCTCTGCTACATCAATATTGGAAAAGAAGCGAGACTGTCCTAATTTGTCCATTAGTTCGTCAGGTCTGGGCAGGGGATAAGTGTCTACAATTGTTTGACTGTTCACTGTTGATTTGAAGTCCGCACAGAGACGAAGTTTACCTGACGGCTTGGGTATAACTACTATAGGCGAGGCCCACTGACTCGCAGAATCAGGAGAAATCACCCCACTATCATGCCAACGTTTAAGTTCTGCAGCAACATTATCACGAATTGCGATAGGCACTATTCTAGCTTTACGAAATTTTGGAACTGCAGATTCTTTTAAAGTTACATGTGCCACGAAGTCTTTTGCACAACCTAATTCCGGCAAAAACAAGTCACTATATTTTTCACACAATGCATTTATTTCGTCCTGAGGCACTATTGACGAAATTTGAAGCACATCTCTTTGAATTGATAAACCAAACAAGTCAAAAGCATCTAGTCCAAAAATGTTTTGTGTAGATTTGGCCTAAAGAACTACAAAAGCAACTGTTTTTGTAACACCTTGAAAAGAGGCAGGCAGGCTACACGTTCCTAGCACGGGAATATTTTGACCTATATATGTTGTTAGCACTTGTTGAGACGGCGACAATTTTGGCGTACCCAGAAGTTCATAAGTTTCTTTATTAATTAATGTAACAGCGGAACCAGTATCAAGCTGAAATTGCACAGTCTTATTTTCTATGACAAGAGTGACAAAAAGCTTTTGCTTGTGGCGCTCGACAGGTGCGCGAATGTGGGCAACATCGGACACCGGTTGTTTGCTGCACTTGCGCATGCGTGGGCCGCGTAGTGAAGGAAGCGGCGCAGACTCGGCACGCAGTGGATTAACAACACTGTCAGTAGATGGCACTACCGCCGGTTCGGCATCCGCGCAATGCGAAGCTACTGCACTAAAATTACTTTGAGTAGATACATCAAGTCTACTGTCACTAGCTACACAGTACAGGGCACTATTACAATGAGCAGTTGCAGAAGGCACTAGGTTCACTACAGGATTGCACTGTACATAATCATTTTGCTTGTTCCGAACCCGTTTCCGTTGCACAATTTTATGCGCTCGTCGGCGCTTGCTACGTGGCTCACTACATAGTTTTGCAGTAGGCGCAGAAGAACTTTCTTGCAATTGAGAGTCAAGAGAAACACTGTCCAAGTTCACAGCGTATATGACATTTACAGAATAAACTGTTCTTGCACTCCGCACTGTTCCTAACGGCACCGTTCTTTGAAAGTTTGTTTTGCATACACACTGTTTGTACATGTCCTGATTTGCCACATTGATAACAGGTTGCGTTGCGACTAGGGTAATGCGCACGCTTGTGGCGAGATACACACTGCGGGCAAGACTTACGAACATTTTTCTGATAAGAGCGTTGGCACCCGTTATTCAAATTACTGTTTCTAACACGACGGGGCGACCTTTGTGTCGCACTTTTACACTGGCTACTGTTCGCTGTTCAGCACGGCCGGTAGAATTTAAAGAATCACTAGTGCTATACTGAGAACTACGGCTAGGAAAGGGTCCGTTGCGGTGCACTGCATTAACACTGTGGCTTTGCATTTCTACATCTGCTAAGTCAAAAGTATCATGAGCTTCTATAAGCTGCAGTACACTGTCTAATGAAGGATCAGGCTGTTTTAGAATTGCTGCCCTAATTCTGGGGTCCTGAATGTTCTTTGTGATAGCGTCTCTCAACATCACGTCACTATAAGAGAGTCCACAAGAGCAAGTAAATTTACATTTGCGGGTTCAGCCCTTCAGTTCCGTAATAGACTGCTGGTGTGACTGCTCGGGTGATTTTTTTAAGTCTGAAAAATCTGTACCGTGCAGCGGCTACAAGAACGTTTCTCTCATAATGAGCATTCAGTGCATCTACTATTGCATCAAATTCTAGATCGCGAGGAGATGCATGGGGGAAAAGTTTCTGCAGTAACTCGAGGGTGTTGGTGCCCACCACTGCTAATAACAGATGCTTAACCGTCTGACCTGTAAGTTGATGAGCCGTGACGAGTTCTTGAAACTGTGCGAGGTAGTCTCTCCATTCTTCTTCATGTTTGTTGTATTGCCGGAACGTAGGGAGCGATGCAGTGGCAGGAGTGGGCTGCAGAAGCGACGGCTGTTGTTGTTGGTTAGCTTTCTGCGCTGTTAACTGCCTCACTGCTTGAAGTACTTGTGTGATTTGCGCCGTCTGTAACTGAATAATTTCCGTTAAGTTTGGGTTTGGGGTATTGGCCATGCTGACCAATTAGGCACCTCGCATACAAATAAATTATAACAAAACAGAAATGCAATATGAAATGAGGACGCACTGCAACAAAAAAAGTCCACAAAACACGTAACTGAATATATTCCCCCAAAAATCTTATAATAAGGGTGAGTGGGCGGGAGCAATTTCTGCGTGCTCCAACTGCTGCTGTCTGGCTGCTGCAAGTGGGCTGGTCCACGGTTCGTCTATCACTCCTCGTAGCCACCTTTGTGTCCCAGCCTTGTCGCCGCTTTTGTGTCTCGTTTCCGTCGTAGGTGTAAAATGAGACTGACACAGGAATAAAGGATGCATGCTTGTGCAGGTACGAAGGTGAGCAGCCAGTGGGACAGAAGAAACTAGAAACACTAGAGTAAATTAGAACGAGATATATATTGCACAGAATTTATACAATACTTTTACATAGCTCAGTATTGCAGAATGCTGATACATAGTTGAGCTAGAGGCCTGGCTAGTGCCTAACCGATAGCCAAGTCTTCACTGGTGCCTATCTTAATCCGAAGTGTTAGCTGGTTCCTATCTCAGTCCCAAGTGAACGATGTCGTTCAGTGGTGGCCACGAGCGGAGTTGTAGCAGAGGGCGCTCGTGGCTGACGTCGTAAGAACGCTGCGCCGTGCGTGCATGGCGGCGCGCGGCAAAAGTAGGTGGCGCGCACTTTAGACTTGTGCGACACGACAATCGATATACAACGTTTGATACCGGTGTGACTGTGCGGCATCTGGAGGTCTGAGTGTTCGCCAAACCGACCATAAAAGTTTAAGGTAAAGGGTTGTACCTTGGGACATTTTTTACATTTTAATTTTCTTATACTATTATTTTTTTACAAGTCATTTGAAAATTTACCCCATCACAGGCATCAATTTTAGGTAATGTTGAACGAACAGCAGTTTACGCTAGCTTCAATATTTACACACTCACCAGTACAGACTTTTGTGACACATGTCCCCAGGTACAATCTATGTTTTCACCTTGGAACAATAGTGGTTTTACCTTGGGACACGGTGATGTATTCCAAATTCTTAGTTTTATGAATGAGAAAACCGTATTGGAATTACGTAGTAAATGTTTGTTAGTCCAAATACAACAGTTATTTCACCTTAAAACAAGATATGGTGGGAATAAAATATTAAATGAATGAAACCCATGACACACCACTGGAGCTGGTAGTTTTTTCACCATATTACAGTGATGAACAATGATGATGTTCTCAACTTTAGGGAATACAAAATGATCCTTCCTTCCTTAAGAATTTCACAGTTACATCTTCTGTGCTTTCTAAAACTACTCCTGCATAGTAAACATGAGATCTGCCACTAATGTGAAATTTTACCAAGACCCAACTAGCTTGAGAACATGCAAGTGTTACTTTCCTGATGGAAAGAAGGATGAGAAATCCTCTTCTTCAGATGAAAAATCTAATGCTCTACCTCCAGAGCTGGTGCCAAGCTTGGGAATTTCTTCATCAAAAGAAGTGGAAGATGAAAACTCCTTTGTCTGTTTAGTGGCTTCTTTCTTTGGGAAAGACTTCTTTTTCTTGTTTTCTTTCTGTTTTCTCTTCAATTCTTTGTTTTTCTGGTGTATAAGTTACAATCATATACCTTCCAGGTGTCCCAAGGTGCAACCAGAAACGTGTCCCAAGATAAAACCAAATACACAATTACAGAAAACAGTATTCACACATATGTACACATTTATATCTTTATAACTTATGATATCAATAGCTTACTTAAACAATGCCCTACAACACTGTATTTAATAAACATCAATAATGAAGCTTATCTTTAATTTATATCTTCTAAGGTTAGTGGCTAAATTTTACTTTCAAACACGAAAACTTGTAAAACTCCTCAGATCTCAAACACCATCAAAATACAACATGGCCTCCTATTCCCTCTGAAAATAGGCCTGACAATTTACTTCATAGTTCCTAAAGTTTACACTAGAGTGCACTACCATTATTAAAAAGTGTCCCAAGGAAGAACCGCCGCACGGTACAACCATTTCCCCTACATTATTAGGAGCGCTGGATCTGGAGCTCCGTGTGTTGCAAGTGAATCAGACAGGGTTGTTTTTGTGTTGTTTCAGAACGGGAAGCGCCGAAGCCGTGGCTGTCAGATGACGAGGGCAGCGGCTACAGCTCTGAGATGGAGTGGGACGACGAGGACCTGTTCCTGCAGCAGCGGCGGGCCGCGCGCCGCGGCCGCAAGGTGAGCTCTGGCAGGCCGGCACCTCATGCACACACAATACATGACTGTGACACTCTCCAAAGAAACGGGAGAATTCTGCACTGGTCATTCAGCTTGACAGCCTATTAATACACCTATTACCTCACAAGGTGTAATGAAAATTGACATTCAGATTAATTGAGGAAGTAGAGAACATCAAAACAAAATTACGGGTATTTGCACTTGTGAAACGCGAACATGCTTTTCTGTGACAGGCTGATTAAAATGAATGTGAAAGTAAATATTTTTGCAAACTTTGACTCGCCGAGAAAACACAAATCAAATCAATATTTATTTATTTCTTATTAAGCCTGACGAAATTAACGCCTTGAGGCCCGCTCTTGCTTCTGACCAGTAACAATTCATACAAAAGATATTACAAAACAGCTGGCCGCGGTGGCCAAGCGGTCTGCGGCGCGCCAGTCACGGTCTGCGCGGCCACTATGGTCGGGGGTTCGAATCCCCCATCGGGCATTGGATATTTGTGCCGTTATTGGTATTAGCTAGTTAATAAGTAGCTTGTAAGGTTGGGGACTGATGACCCCGTAGTTAAGTCCCATAAGCTCTACAAACATTTGTGTTTGTTGTATTATGAAACATCACACTAATTATAAAATAATAGTAGTCAACAAAAGTTATAAAAATAGTAGTAGTTACAAATTATTACAGGACCTTTAAAATAATATAGAATGAAACTTTCACTCTGCAGCGGGGTGTGCACTGATAAGAAACTTCCTGGCAGATTAAGATTGTGTGCCGGAACTGGGACTCGAAACTGGGACCTTTGCCCTTCGCGGGCAAGTGCTGTACCGACTGTGCTATCCCGACACGACTCACGATGCCGCCTCAGAACTTTACTTCCGTCAGTACCTCGCATCCTACTTTCCAAACTTCACAGAAGCACTCCTGCGAAACTTGCAAGACTAAAGTTGTGAGGCGGCATCGCGAGTCGTGTCGGGATAGCTCAGTCGGTAGTGCTCTTGCCCACGAAAGGCAAAGTCCCAGGTTCGAGTTCCGGTTCCGGCACACAATTTTAATCTGCCAGGAAGTTTCATATCAGCGCACACTCCACCGCAGAGTGAAAGTTTCATTCTTGAAACATTCCTTAGGCTGTGGCTAAGCCACGTCTCCACCATATCCTTTCTTCCAGGAGTGCTAGTATTGCATGTTTCGCAGGAGAGCTTCTGTGAAGTTTGGAAAGTTGGAGGCGAGGTACAGGCGGAAGTAAAGTTGTGAGACGGCATCATTAGTCGTGTCGGGATAGCTCACTCGAAAGAGCGCTTGCCCGCGAAAGGCAAAGGTCCCAGGTTCGAGTCCCGGTTCCGGCACACAATTTTAATCTACCAGGAAGTTCCTTAAAATAAATATACATCGGCACATTTGAACTAATATTTTATGATCTAAGAATAGAGAAGGATAAAAGTAGAGAAGGACAACTAAAAGTCAAGAAGAGAGACAAATTAAATAGACTTTGCCGACAACGGGGAAAGGAAGTTTGAGGGGTAGCGGAACGTGGCCGAGAAGGCTGCAGAGGAGTGGCTACTGTGACAGTAGGTGGACCATGAGATGTCGTTTCCAGTTTGTGATGTCTTTAGCACTACATGCTTTCCCTAGCTAGACAAAATGACCAAATTGATTAGTTTTTGGGTATTTATGGAGGTGTTTTGCTTGAACTATTACTGTCCTGTGCTATTTCTTTCACGGGGGAATGTCCAGACAGGGACCTCCTACTTCTCATGGAAAACATATTTAAAGGATACTGTGCACTAGAATGAACTCTGTGGATAATCAGAGTACAGAGATGTGAAAGTGTAGATATTGATGGCGTTTTGTTTTGTAATTAGTTACTAGAGTTGACTCTAATTGTTAACATGTTCTAATCTCGTCTCAAGAATTTGTGTAATAATAACTGGATGTAAGACTGCAAACCAAGTGTTTAAAGTATTAGTGATGTACAAAGGGTACAATAAACCCTTATTATTGTTCAAATATAAACCAACTGTTTTCTAATTTAGATAATTGAGACAAAGTTGAACTATGATACTTCATTTTTTCTGAGTGTAACCTTCATAGGGAAGAAGTCTGATTGACCTTATCTTTGGAAATAACTTATTTGAGGCACAATGTATCAGGATCTCTACCAGTGTCTACTACAATAAACAACACACGAAGAAGATAATTAATTATGTCATGGTATTCTGAAATAAGAAGAATCTCACGGTCACATCACACGGTCACAAGTTTGGGAGAGATCTGACTTTTCTGATATTGTGAGGAAGATTCTTACAAAGTCGGGTTCCTGATATAGATAAAGATGTAGTAAACATGGCGGTATTGTGCGATGTTACAGGATTTTATTTTGTTTGGAACAGGTAATCCCAAAGGTAGATTTAGAGTTGACGATAAATAAGAGGGGTGTGTAGAGTATGATAATATCTACATTTATAAGTACGAAGTCTTGACAACTTCTTGTAGGTTGGAGTGATGTGGTCGAAAAAGCGTACATCACAAATGAATCACACACAAGGATTCATCGACAATTCTAAACTGCGTGAGGTTTCGTAGGAAAGTCTTTGAATAATAATATCACCATAGTCGTGTATAGAGACTATTACTGTCTGCACGAGCTTCTTTTTAAGCTGAAGAGGAAATACTCTTCTGTATCTCTGTATAGAGTGGACTGACACTGACAGCATCTTACACACAGCAGTTATGTGCTTAGTCCAGTCTAAGTATTGGTCCATAATTACTCCTAAGCTTTTTTGCCGATGAAGGGGAGTATATTGTTGTGCTGGTTTCTGAAGAAGCAGCGACCAAAAGGATTTGAGGTGTAATCTTCAATCTGAACATTGTGTAAGAACAACTGCACTACGTTCGGACTCAACATATATGGGCAAACTTTTTGCAAGTGACAAAGTACTATCATTGTCGAATACTGCACGAAAAAAAACTGAGTGTTCGCTGGTCGTGAGCTACCCCTTTTGTTATTGCCATCACACCACAAATGGGAGTTGAACTGAAGGAATGGAGAAAAAATTGTTTTCTCAAAACTAAAAAAATCGTTATTTATTGTTAAACCAGTGGACTGACTACACATTTTATTAGTCCACTCATTGTACAGAGATAGACGGTTTAGCGACTCTGGAGCATTCGACGTGTAATTTTGAAGCAGGCAAATGAGAGAACCAATCAGTTGCTACACATTCTTCTCCTCCTACGTACCTCTGACCACATCCTCTTCCTCCCTTATCTGCTCCTCATCCTGCTCCCCCCTCTCCCCGAGGACTCATTTGTCCTTCGATCTCCTCCTCCCTCTGTCTGCACTCTTCTCCCTCGCTTTCTCCATCTGTCCTTATTTCCCTCTACCCTCTGCAAGTAAAACTCATCTCTAATAGTCTCAATCTCCCCCCCCCCCCCCGCAATCATTCATGTCATTGAAAAATTTTTGTACTACTTATACTATAAATCAGTACAGAGGGTTATAAGGAGATATTTTGCATAAGGCTACGTCAAAATACAGCACAAGTATATGTTTGATTTTCTTCTGGTTTACATCATACGTCTTCAAAGAGAATGTAAAATGTATGTGTGAACATCTTCCATGTGCTTTCATAGCCAGTTATGTCTCTCCGTTTCGTTAGAACTAAGCTCAAGCTAATAACATTGCCGCAACATTCAATGATGTACCTACATATACTCCGAACTGTGTGGTCAATACAATGAGTACTAAAAGGATTGTAAATTAAACCGGAATGCATTATGCGGCAGTTTTTCAAGCTTGTCAGAGTTTATAACGTCATATCTCCAGAAATTTGTGTTATTGAATGACATAATTTTACAGGCACGCTACGTATTACAAGTATATAGTGTATGCAAAACGTGTCGTGAATACGGTTACCAATATAGAAGTAATAAATTCAAACTATTATGTATGATGAACCAGCTCTACTGCATGAAAACCGACAATGAAGTACCTTCATTCCTTACACATTTTTTTGTTGAAAATTCACTAATAAATAATGTGGAAAACGCTTGAAGGTCGTGTTTAACATGTTTTACACACCCGCTCGGTTAGCCGTGTGGTCTAGCGCACCGCTTTCCGAGACGGGGAGGTGTACCGGCCCCAGTTCGAATCGGCCCGGCGGATTAACGAAAGGGGTCGGAGTGCCGGCCAGCCTGGATGTGGTTTCTAGGCGGACTTCCACATCACCTATGTGAATACCGGGCTGGTACCCAAGTCCCGCCTCAGTTACACGATTCGCAAACATTTCGTAACACTTGACACTTTGACACACATATAACACTGTATGGAGACATTTTGGGTTCACATTTCCTCATGTGGGATAGCGGCGGGAAGCGCATCTGTCCACCCTGTCATTACGTATTAACACATGCCAAATCCGCGTTTAACATACTGCCAACCTTGCATGTGCGGGAGAAGGGCCAAAGAGACAGACGTGTTTTACATGTCACCCTCATTTTCAAATATAGGTTGCATACATTCTGAGTAATCCCACGAAGTGGTCTATTCATATTTATCACCCAATCCACTAGAGTTTGATCATTACAGCAAAGTAGGTAGCACAGACATCTTCTCCGTGAAAAACACGAGGTTTTCTCTAAATTTCAAGTCGATCGACCGACTACTTTTCGAGTTTTTTGAATACGTACCCAAACAATGTTCAAATAAGGGACATATTCTATTCTCAGTCAACTTTCAGTGTTAAGTAACATATTGTTAGCGGTGTTGACCGTGAATATGCAGCGAAATTCATGCGGATCGTTGGCTCTGAGGTAGCTTGGAAGCGTTCAGATTTATTCGTGAGCGTTGGCCTTACGACAACAAGAGCGACTGCCTTGTAATCACACCGAATGAGACGCAGTCATTGTCCCCTTTTCTAAAAAAAAAAAAAACCATGGGATATATGGGGTGGTTTACGTACGCTGAAAGGGACATGTGCCCGGTATTGCGTGTCTGTGAATGAAAAGGGTCGTTTTGCTCTGAGAGAGTATAGACTGCGCTTATCCTAACTGCGGGTTCCACAAAACCAAAAGTTAGGACCTCTGCATCGGGCGCTACGTAAAACATCCTCTGCTAGTATGTTTGATGCAGGTCAGAATTATTGATTGAGAAGTTAAGAAATAAGAGACGAGAGACTGTAACATATCGACTACCCTATATATTGAAATGCAAGATTTATTGCACACATCCTTTGCGTCAGACAGGGCATGAAAGTAGTGTGTCTCACTACCAGCTTCTTCATCATTTCCACCTCAGCGTGTGGTAGCACTAACAGCTGAAGGACTTCCACCAACGGTTGGTTGGGACATAGGAGTGACCCAGCAAAGTGTAATAGGACCGCTATTATTTTGTATCTATATAAAAAATTTCACGGGTAGAGTGAGTTTTAATCTGCAGCTGTTTGCCGATGATTCTGCGCCTTAGAGGATGGTGTCATCATTTGTAGTAGAGTGCAGGAAGGCTTGGACCAAATTTCTAGGTGGTGTGAGGAATGGTAGCTAGGTTTAAATGTAGGGCGCTGCAAAAGAGTAGGATAAACGATACCGTAACGTTCGAATAGGGCATTAGTAGTTTCCTGCTTGACAAAGTCGCGCCCGTTAAATTTCTAGGCGTAACGCTGCACATTGTTATGAATTAGATAGGGCATGTAAGAGCAGTTGTGGGGAAGGTGGATGGTCGACTTCGTTTCATTGGGAGAATTTTGAGAAGAAGTGATTCGTCTGTAAAGGAGGCTGCATATAAAACGCTTGTGCGGCCCCGTCTTGAGTATTGCTCAATTGTTCGACACATCCACCAGATCGGTTTAAGGGAAGACATATAAGCAATTCAGAGGGGGGCGACTAGGATTTTTACTGATAGGTTCGATCAATGTGCGAGTGGTACTCAGATTCTTTCAAAAATCAAATGGGTGCCATTGGAGGGCGGGGAGGGGGGTGACGTTTGTTTCGAGAATCTTTTGAAGAAACTTAGAACGATTCTACTGCCACCAACTTACATTTCACGTATAGACCACAGATGTATACTTATGTTCGTACTTTCCTCTTTCTATACAGTAGTGGAACAGGAAAGCAAGTAACTAGTAGAGGTACCAGGTACCCTCCACTACGCACCTTTAGGTGGATTGCAGAATGAGTATGTAGATGAAGGATCATTCCATTTCAAATCATCAGATTGGGGTCGCATTTTGTTTAAAGATATCAAGGAAATGTGGTACTATTACTATGCACTAAAGTAAATCTTTATCTCAGTATTTCAAATGTGTATCCCCCTGGGGTATCATCAAAGCCCTGTAACTAGCAATTTTGACATTTCCTTAAAAAAAAAAAAAAAGATGCCATTAAGAGGCGCTCCTGTTCCAAAGTACAGTCAAATAGTTGATCTGATTTAAAAGTTAACAACTGTTCTTTATAGAACACAGCAATAATGGTTTTTTTTTTTTCAGTAATGCTTATCTCATCTGAATGACTGTTCTAAAATTATATTTGATTTCTATATAAAGGTGTGAGGCTCATTTCGCTGAAGAAAATAGTTTGAGTTATTTGCATGCAGCCGCGGTGGAGTAGCCGAGCGGTCTAAGGCGCGTTGCTGCTGAGCGTGCGGTTGCTCACCGTCGGGGGTTAGAGTCCTACCTTAGGCAT
Organism: Locusta migratoria; assembly: GCA_026315105.1. NCBI lineage: Eukaryota > Metazoa > Arthropoda > Insecta > Orthoptera > Acrididae > Locusta > Locusta migratoria. The sequence goes on from CM048744.1 coordinate 275,221,257, forward strand.
GGGTGTGTGTGTGTGTTGTCCTTAGGTTAGTTTACCTTAGTTTAAGTAGTTTTTAAGCTTCGGACAGATGCCCACGTTGTTTGGTCCGATAGATTTACAAACATTTGAACATTTGCATGCAAACATACACTACTGCCTTTTGAAAATTACTAAATTTATGCTGCGCAGGAACGGCTGTGTGGTCCAGAGCACTACCTTACGGACTGCACGGCTGTTCGTGGCGGAGGTTCGAGTCCTCCCTTGGTTTTCTATATATATAACTTCTATATGTTGTCATTAGTATAAGTTAGTTTAACTAGTCTGTAAGTCTAGGGACTGATGACCAAAAAAGTATGGTCCCTTAGGATTACAATAATTTTCCCCCTCATGAATTGTCATAAATGTGCAGGAAATTCCTTCACTGTACAGCTCGTATCTTAGTACAGTTATCTTCAAAATATCCCCTTGTCACTCTCATTTAAACTTTTTACTGTACTCTGACAATCTATATGTTTCGAGAAGAACAATGTAGAAAGTACCCAAGAATTTCTTAACAAGAGACATTGCTGTGCAGAATATATAATTTGAATTAATAGAAACAATAAATTTATACTCTGCAAATATCTATCATTATCTATTTAGAAAGTCACATAGGAGGAAAACTCATTGCAGATCCCAGTCTTTCGTAATTTTCGGTGCTGAAATTCGCACTTGCCAGATTGTAATTTTCGACAAATACACATTTTCAGTGTACAGTAATTGTATTGTGGAAAAAACAGAAATTTATTTTGGGCTTGATACTATCTACACAGGGAACCAATTTGCACATATTTTGGTTTTTTTGGTGGGGGTGAGGTGCTAAATAGTGATTTTTGACAATTTAGCGAACAAATTATATGTTTTTGACGACCTTACAGAGTTCATTTAATGAAATAAATCACAATTTGCCATAGTTATGGCTCCACTGTACTAGGTTTAGATGGAATACCAAAGTGCGGTGAATGAAAATTTGTTCCCGGCCGAGATTCGAACCTTGGATCTCCCGTTTACTAGTCAGAAAGTAAGCAGGAGATCCCGGGCTCGAATCCCGGCCGGGCACAAATTTTCGTTCGCCGCACTTTGGTATTGTATCTAAACCGAATACAGTGAAGCCATAACTATCGCAAATTGCGATTTATTTCATTAGCGAAAATAGTGTAGGTTTCCATGAAAGTAACAAAACCGAATTTGTTATCTAATTCGTCATATATATACACGACATATGAGTTGCAGTACTGTCATTGAGACGTCAGATAAAAACTTGCAGTATGCGGAACATGTGTAGCAATTTGTCCGTGTATAATTTCTGAATCATGAACCATTGCAACACAGTATTATTTTCTGTTAAATGAGAGGCGCATCATCTTCCAAATGGACCACATTTTCAATGTATTTGTTTTACTACAGGAGCTTAGGGGTCACCCACTGTGGCACGTCTGTTTGAGAAAACTTCAAAATATGAATTACAAATGTTCACATGTTTGTATAGCTTGTGGGACCTAACTACGGGGTCATCAGTCCCTAAACTTACAAACTACTTATCAACTAGCTTATGCTAGAGACGGCACAAATATCCATGCCCGATGGGGGGATTCAAACCCCCGACCGTAGTGGCCGTGCAGACCGTGACTGCAGCGCCTCAGATCCCTCGGCCACCGCGGCCGGCATATGAATTACGAAGATACTATTGCGCTGGTAATAACTGCACCAATCTATAGGCACATGTGAATTCACGAGGGACTCGACGACCTACTCATCAACAGCCATTGAGATTCAAATGTATGCGAACACAGGAGAACAAACCTTTTTGTTCATCGGTCCCTAGACTTACAAATAAACTAAACTGAGGACAAAACAAACACACCCACACACACATACATACATACACACATGATCGAGGGGCACTCTAACCTCCGACGAGGCTGTCCACGCAGATCGACACATAGCGCCTTAGACCACGCGGCCATTCCATCGCCGCTACAGTGGTTCCGCTTTAATGTGTGGATCGGCATTTCGATTAAAGGTTTAATGCATCATATGTTCGATCATTGATATGGAATCTGTTCTTTCCGGACATGTCCGAAAGAACAGACAACATTTACTAACATAAACGGCCTTCATTTTACGAATTCGAAATATTTAAACCTTTCGAATTTCCGCTTTTGGTCAGCGGTCGCCTTAACGCTTCCCTTCCAACCGAAATTCTAAACTTACTGCACAATACGATGGTGGTGCACCCCACGCAGTAGTTCCTCTTGCTCGCTGCCTATAGGCCTATTGGGTTTCCGCAAGAAATCGTGCGTATTAATGCTTTCGCATTGAAATTGTCAATTGCCTGTTGGAGACAATTATTGGTATCGTGCGGGCTGTAATCTCCTTAACACTCGGACGCCAATACTTTTCGTGCCCCCTCAAACGCCAACAGGCATCATTTGACCTCTACAATTTAACAAAAATATTCTGGACTATTAATTAGAAATTTTTATGCATTTATTATATTTTAATGTTCACGAGATATGTACGCTGTGTTAGAAACAGAATTTGAATAATAAGTACAGATTACAAATCAAATTATTTTTTAGCATATAAATAAATTTCACTGAAACTGGTACGAAGTCAAACGAGTAAGCACATGGTAGACCTTTCTTTGTTCTAAATGCATCAAAACTAAACTTTTCATGTTTACAGCAATTTTAATGACTTCATCCTTTTACATAATTGATACATTTATTTTCAGTTTTGTTTGTATATATTCTCGAAACATCTATTTACAAACAGTTGTCTTGGTAATAGTTTTATTACGTTTGCAGAATTTCACATTTACGGCGTGTCTGTGGCATCTTGTCTACGTCATAATTTTCATTATTTCTATAATTTTCTGTGGTCGTATGAGGAAAGCGATTCTTCACATGCTCAGAGCACAGTTTCTCTGCAATATGCTGAATAAAGTGACTTCTTTTTATCTTCTTCCCAGTAACAGCCCTGAATATTATACATGCATTCATTCCTGCCAGGTCAAGAGTATTATGGAAGGAATGTACTGTCCATCTTCTTGAGGCAGCCTTGACAGAATACTGCCTGGCCATCTTGTCTACCATGTCAACCCCAGATTTTATTTCCTTGTAATAACTTACAGTCTCTGGAGGCTTTTTTTCCTCGTTTGTATTTATAGCAGCACTAGTATGAACGGAAGACATTACTAGCATTTTTTTACTGTCTTTCTTTCATATACTGTCAAGGAAATACCATAAATTTATGGAGCTTTTGTAGAATGCAGGGGACCCTTCAAAGACTTCAGAGCATGTGGTATTTCTCTTCTTGCTCTATTTACTGTTCCTCTCATTCAGTTTCTTGGCTAGTTTGAGTGTCTGTAGTAACATCGTCGTGAAGTGGTTCCATAAGACGCATCACTACATAATCTGAAACCCTTACGTCTTGAGATCGTGCAGTATCCTTACCGAGATAAGTAAAACCGTTATGTATATATTTGCTTTCAACGTCTGCAGCTAATCATCACTTTTGCCTATACACGTCAAGCTTTTGTGAACATGCACCAAGTTTTACTTCTGGAGAGCTGATCATTTATTGTTACGTCAGTTACAGGTCTGTAATACGTTGCACAGTTTTCTATGAATTTGTTCCAAGAAGCAGGGAGCAATGCAGACTTGTCATTCTCTAATCGTACGTCATCTCTGAACGTCTGCGCTTCAAACTATTCCTTTGAATCGTCCGAAAAAAATTCGCCATCTTGTAAATAACACACCATAACTTTTTGAAACTCTGCAAGAATCTCTTCATCACATAACTACTGTTGACAATTCATTTCAGTCTACACATCACAATAACATTTGAAAGAATAATTATTACAAGCGAATGACGATCAATGTCTAACTGATTCCATTTTTGTCATTTCATGCCACAATAATATGAACGAAAGTAAATTATTGCACCACAACATAAAGTATCCGTCACTTCAGAATGAACCAGATGATTGCAAGGCGTGACAATAAACAAAATTTTAGTTTTATCTGAAGGAGTCAACATGACCCCTCTGGGCGTTTAAGGTGAAACTGGAAAAAAAGTGATAATCAGTTGGGTGAAAAGTGCTGGTTTCCAATATAATAAAAGTACATAAAAATGAATAAATGTCACGAAAGGCAATGCTGCCATAATAAATCTTCGAAACACAACTATCACTTAAAAACTGAAAAGGGTCATTTTGATCCCTGTGGGCGTTCTAGTGTTGATGCTGTCCTGGTGGTTTTTCCCTGGTATATACCTAGGAGGAAGCAATATATTGGTACATTCGTTGAGAAACATAGGCTCTGGGAACTTTGACAGTAACCCATACGTGCACCTCTGCCTGGCATATGCCTGACGTCCGATTAATTTTATATGGTCTTTGCACTTCAAATCGCTCCGCTTCCATTAAACATTTTGCAATCGTGTAACCGTACAATAAAGGATCTTTGCTTCTAGGCATTCGCAATACGATACATTCGTATGGGGATTAACAACCTCTCCCTGTAGCAAATATCGATACGCTACAGATACTCAATCATTTCCTTACAATTTTCAGCATTCAGAATTTTCTGTACATAACACCAAGATCCACGCAAGGCTTAAAGGACTTTAAAGTGTTATTTACAAGGTCGTTTACACGTTGGCTATTGTCCTACAACACTTTTTCAGATGCAGCCATTATATTCTGTGGATAAAGCTTGTATTTTCAATGCAGTGGTTTTAATTGTCCTCTTCCAGCCTTCGTAGTCCAGTGGACAGCTTGGTAGATTACCGTACATAGGGCCCGGATTCGATTCCCGGACAGGTCTCCAACTGGGGGCTGCCGGCCGCGGTGGCCGAGGTGACTGAGGCGCTCCAGTCATGGTCAATACGGCCACTACGGTCGGGGGTTCGAATCCCCCCTCGGGCATGGATATTTGTGCCGTCCTTAGGATTAGCTAGTTCATAAGTAGTTCGTAAGTTTAGGGACTGATGACCCCGTAGTTAAGTCCCATAAGCTCAACAAATATTTTCCAAATGGGGGCTGGGTGTTGTATTGTCCTCATCATCATTTCCTCATCATCGCCCAAGTGGCGTCACCTAAAGATTTGCTCCAGGCAGGCCGAACACGACCCCAGCTGGACACCAAAGGCCAAAAATACCACACTGCATTATCACATCATCATCACTTGTCCTCTGTATCCACATTGCTATTTTGCCATAATCTTAGGCGTACATTTCTACCCTAAGGCCAACTCGAACCTCTCCCGCTCACCACCGTTTGCAAACGCTGGTGGCAGAACATAGTGGCTCCTGATATCTGAAGATTTCGGTCACTATTGCTACGAATTTTAATTCAAAATGGCTGGACCCAGAACGTTTTAATTACTAGCAGAGAACTCACCATCATCGAGTCATGACATAATACTGTACACGGATGACTTCTACCGATGTAGCAATGCATTTCTTGTCAATTCCTGGTGGGAACTGGAACAACGCGCGCATTTTCCCATTCGCTCGGACGGTGCGTCGTCCAAGTGACGTACAATAAATAGCTTGTAGAGTGAGAATATTTCTTTTCTTTGATTGTGTGGAATTCAAAACGTGTGCCTTTCCTGAAAAAAAAATGTTGCAGACCATTGTTGTTGTTGTTGTTGTTGTTGTTGTTGTGGTCTTCAGCAGCAGACTGGTTTGATGCACATTACCATTAACTGTGCAAGCATCTTCGTCTGGATAATACGTACGGCAAACTACATCCTTTTGAATCTACTTACTGTATTCGTCCCTCGGTCCCCCACTACGATTTTTACCTCACACACTTCCTTGTAATGCTAAATTGACAATTCCTTGATGCCTCAGAATTTGTCCCACTCACCTATCCCTTCTCTTAGTTAGGATACGACAGAAACTCCTTTTCTCCCCAGTTACGTTGAGCACCTCCTCATTAGTTACGTGATTTACCCATCTCATCTTCATCATTTGTCTGTAGCACCACATTTCTAAACCTTCTCTCATGTTTTTCTCTGAACTCCTTATCGTCCACGTTTCACTCTCATACATGCTACACTCCATACAAATGCTTTCAGAAAGTATTTCCTAACATTTCAATTAATATTTGATATCAACAAATTTCGCTTCTTGAGAAACGCTTTGCTTTCCATGAGCATTGTGCATTTTTTATCCTCTTTACTTGGACCATGGGAAGCTATTTTGCTACCCAAGTAAAAAGACTCATTATAGACCATACATTTTTCTTATACGTGTTTGTGCTCCCCAATACGCAAGAGCTTTTGACTACTCCATTATGTACGCCACTGCCACTAATAACAAAATAAATCTTTCTTTTACAGGGTGGGCCAACACCTGGACGGCGGAAAAACGCCGACTGGCTGCAGCAACAAGGTCAGTGGAGACTGCAGTATGTACAGAGGTGCTCTTCAATGATAACATGACCAAAGTAATATGAGACGTGGGGTTTTGTGGGATTGTACTGTAACTTACATTGATTCTTATCTTATTTTCATAGATCGTACACTGGAGCAACGCAACTTAAAAGTGGAGACTAGTTTGGATACATGCAAAGCTCCCGGGACCGGAATTAGGATAAGATTTCCAGTTTCTTCAAAAAGACAAGAAGAAAGTAGACGAATTCACCAAGTATCGTAATGTACAGGAATTCGGAAAGTGTATAAAGCCGTTTTTATGCAAGAGATAAAATGATAAATATGAAATCAAGTAAACAGAGTGGAGAAAACGGTTTCAGTTGGTTGTCTTTGCTATTTCGCTTCTCACTGGAAAAAGCGATCACATATTTATAAAGACAGGATGTCCAGAAAAGGGCTCTCTGATTTCAAAATTAGATATCTTGAAAACAAAGATCGATAGAGGAATGCAATAAACGGTATGTTTATTGTGAAAGCTGTAAGAAGTTTATACAGCAGTTTGAAATAATAGTTACAAAAGCTGCTAACAGATGGCGCTGTACGCTGTACAGCTCATATCAGCATACATAAGGGAAATAATCGTATGAAAACACTCTTTGCAAACAATCACATCACAATGTTTTCTAAATGTTCACCATTGGCACTCCAGAGGTGGCGCAAACGAAGAATGAAATTCGCCATCACATTTCGTAGTGTCTCAACCGAAATGGATTCACATTCCACAGAGAACACCGATTTAAGCTCGTCCAGCGTGGCGGGATGCTTCGGGTAGATCACGTCCTTCACTGTGCCCCACAAAAAAAGTTACAGGGAGTCAAATCCTGCGAATATGGAGACCAATCCATGCTTGAACCAGTAAATTTGGGATATTCCAAAGTAATGACTCGATTCCCGAAGTATTGCTCAAGAAAGCGAAACACTTGTTCGGTCCGATGTGGTCGGGCTCCATCTTGCATAAACCATTCAGTACCTGGTCGATCCTCTAATGCTTACTTTGTGGCGAAAAATTGTTCCAAAATTGCAACGTAACGTGCACCAGTGACCGTTTCTCGAATGAAGAAAGGGCCAATAATGCCTCTGCTGCATACAGAAGCACACACAGTAACTATAGGAGAACACAATGGCTTCGCTTCACACCAATATGGCTTTTCGGAACCCCAAAATCGCCAGTTCTGCTAATTCACGTATCCATTCAGGTGGAAGTGTGCTTCATCTGTAAATCAGATGCAGCCAACATCAAATCCTTCACTATCAATCACTGTGAACATCTGATTACAAAGGCAACCCTTTGTTGCACAGCTCGTACGGGTATGGCCTGGTGCGTTTGAATTTTGAACGGAAACATGTGTAGGCTCTTTCTCAGTATTTTCTGCGTGGTGGAACGCTTCAAACCAGTCTCAGATGCAATTCTACGGACGGATGACATTGGATTTCGCTGAATAATTCCAGAAACTGTGACGATATTTTCAGGTGTAACTGCGGTTTGCTTGCGGCCAACATGCCCCACTAGATCGTCAGTTACGCTGCCTGTTCGTTGAAATTTTGTGAAGCACGTACGAATGGTTTTCGCATCGGGTCCTTTTGGAACATTAAATCGTGCTTGAAAACTTCGCCTTGTTGCCATAGGTCCCTCTTCTAACCTGTGGTACTCTAGCACCAGAAAAACTCATTGTTCAATGGAGTACATGGTTTTAATCTCTTCCTTCGGTACGCTAACCTTCTTTCACGTTTCAGTAGTGGAACTGATCGCTCTGGGCTTCGGATCATTAATTACAGTAGGCATTACGTATGACGATTACAGCGCCATCTGTTAGCATCTTTTGTAACTATTTTTTCAAACTGCTTTGTAAACTTCTTACAGCTTTCACAATAAACATACCGTTTACTGCTTTCCTCTATCGATCTTTGTTTTCGAGATATTTAATTTTGAAATCAGGGAGTCCTTTTCTGGACACCCCGTATTAGCGGCAGTGATAAGAGTGAGAGGAATAACTTCAGTACTGTCGTTCGCAGGCGATACTATCGTACGCCCAGAGAGTAAGTAAATACTATTTCGATCTGAAGATAAATGGAGATCGAATGATCTGGGACTGTCATTCATTCGTGTAGAAAACTGGCTTTCAGAATAAAAGGGACATAGCCTGTTTAGAAACAAACTCTTGTCAGTGATGAGAGGAAAAGATTAAACCGTAAGATTTTATTACCACAAAGGAATGCAAAAGCCAAATGTGAAATAATTATAACTGAAGTATGCACATCTGCAATTATAAATGGTGATACACTAACTGTATAAATAAACTAAAAACAACGCAAGTTGTATGTCATAGTTGGTGGAGAGACCGCAAATGACAGTTAGTTCTCTTAATTAGATTGGTTTTCCCCATACTTCGTGCTTAGTAATATATTTTCTTTGTGACGTGAGAGAGCACTGTGTTCTGCAAAACACTCCTCAACTTTATTTGCTTATAAACTAAGTACCTTGATTAATACATGTTTCAGAGTGTAGGTGAACGTGTTAAAACTCGTAAACATGCATGTGATTACAGTCGTTCAATGTGTGCCACAGGTATCTGATAGCAAACATATAGGTAATATTAGAGCTCATGCCATACTTTGGAAATTGTATTCACGTTTGTTGTTCTGGGTGGTCGAATGATTCACTGGATTTTTCCAGAATGTTCTTCAAACCACTTGCTAACCACTGTGACCCGGTCACACGGCGCCTGGTTATAAGAACTTCTTCGAGAGAACTATGTTGAAAAATGGTCGCAAATATTTTAAATGTATCCGAACAGCACCATTTCCACTCAATGACCACTTCACTTTGAAGAAGGGGCACATTCTGTTCCGTGTAAGAACAGCCCACACCATCATCGAGACATCATCAGCTTGGACGTCATGTTTGTTGACAACTTGTGTCCTAGGCTTCATAGAGACTGGGCCACACTCTAAACTTATCATCAGCTGCTACAGAGTGAAATCGAGACTAGTCTCACGAAGACAACTTTTTCCAGATGTCTTCTGTGCAATTGACAAGGTTTAGAGCCCAGAGAGTGCTGTCGTGATAATAGCAAAGCCAATCTAAGCGGTCGTTTGCAGCTATAGCCCATTAAGACCGAACTGCACCGCACTCTTCAAAGGGATACTTTATTTGTAGATCCCACATAGATTTCTATGCTTATTTCACGCAGTGAAATACCTGGCTGGGCGTCACGTATAACCAGGAAACCAACAGTAACTAGTACTATCATCCATATCATTGAAATTATCTAATCAAACATAAAGAATACAGCTTCAAATAAATGCTTCGCGAACTGAACAGAGTACCCACGAATAAAAAGGACTATACACACACTAAACACAATAAAGTAAATCGCACAAGAACATGGTTATGACACAAACACAATACACAGATCACACAACAAAATACAGTAAGAGACAACACAAAAGCCTAACACAATAACACAGACAAACCAAACACAGTACTCATCATATGAACAAACAGTAAACCAAAAATGGTTCATAATGACAGACAATAACAAGACAACACATCAAACAAAAACATATTAAAAAGACAAGGACTCTACATATCATAGAAAACAAATAATAGAAGAAAAAGCAAAATGATCCAAAACATTGACAAATACGACCAATCTGGTAGCTACCAATAATATGCAAATGCTGTCAGTATTTATATGTTGGCGGAACATGCTGCAACTTTAGGATCAGATACAATCAGTATTTAAGGGCATTAAAAATTCTCATTCCACCTTTGAAAACCATATAATATTGGAGAATCATCACCATACAAACAGAGAGAATAATTAAAACTTCTGAAGACCAGAAACAGCATATACCATAAATTAACGATACAAGTACTCAACATACACATTTCACTCTGCAACAAAACAATACTTGTTGTCATCATATAGGAGAAGTTATAACTTCTATCCCGAACTTGTCTCACACACACACACGCACACACATCCCCTGTCAAAGTAATCACCTAATATACACACTCTAAAGGAAACATGAGAAATCAGGAGCTAAGAAAAGGAAACGAATCGTACGTAACACAAATGGCAAGTTTTCTGCCCAAAATAGAAAAACAAGAAATAATCTGTTTGTTTTGTCTTTCATATGGCGAAGTGTTCAAAATTATTACAAAAGCAAGTAATAACTACTATACTCAGTGCCTAAAGTAAGCGATGTAAGCATATCGCTACGAACAGTTCCACTTCAGTGAACATTACGCACAGCGACTATACCTGGCACTGAGCGACACTAAACATTTTTAAATGTAGCATGTCTTTTCTAAACTGTGAAAGAAAGTACATTTTTTCAGAAAGTACACGCCATTCCATCAGCTGCTATATTAGGAATTTATCTGTTACGGTCCTAGACAATCTTCACAGCATGTGCGGTGAGAATAAGTGATGAGCTATAAGAATAAGACATTTTGCTGATATAAGATCCGACAAAGCTTTGACAGTTAATGTAAACATAGTGGATGACATATATGAAGTATATACGAATATTTGGAACTAAAGTGATATCGTGCTTCAAGTGTTGACCGTTTGACCAGTTTTATGTATGTCATCAATTTCATTTATTTTCGACCAATTGTCTGTAATTACCGGTTAAAATTTGCGTAGAAGGCTTGCAGTTTTTATTACTCGTTTCGGGCGGTTTACTCCATTTACTTCAGTAGCTTGTAAGTCTGGGGACCGATGACCAGAGCACTTTGGTCCCTTAGACCTACAAAACTTTTACTGACGACCGAAAACTTGTAATTTGCGGTTGTTTGCTTATGATGCTGTGGTGTATGGGAGGGTATCGTCTTTAACTGACTGTAATAGCATACAAGATGTCTTAGACAAAATTTCTAGTTGGTGCGAAGAATGGCAGCTAGCTCTCAATGTACAGAAATGTAAGGTGATGCGCATGAGTAGGAAAAACAAACCCATAATGTTCGAATACAGCATTAGTAGTGAGCTTCTTGATGCTGTCGCGTCGTTCAAATATCTAAGCGTGACATTGCAGAGCGATATGAAATGGAACGAACATGTAAGGACAGTTGTGAGTGTTTGGGACCCGCAGCACATCCGTTTAAAGGAAGACATAAAGCAGTTCAGAGGCGAGCAGCTGGGTTTGTTACCGGTAGGTTCGACCAATGCGCGAGTGTCACGGAAATGTTCCGACAACTCAATTGGGGATCGTTGGAGGAAAGACGACGTTCCTTTCGTGAAATTCTGTTGAGGAAATTTAGAGGGCCGCAATTTGAAACTGAGTGTAGTACGATCTTGCTGCCGCCTACTTACATTTCGCGTAGTGATCACAAAGACAAGGTGAGAGAAATTAGGGCTCGTAAGGAGGTATATAGGCGTTCTTTTTTTCCTCGTTCTATTTGGGAGTGGAATAGGAAATAAAATGCCTAGCAGTGGTACAGTATATCCTCCGCCACGCACCTTACGGTGGATTGCGGAGTATGTATGTAGATGTTGATGAACTGTTGATGAGTGAGGTATAGTAATCTAGCTGGCAGCTTAACATGCATTTTCTGAATGACCTTGAGGGTATAAAATTAAAATTAAGTAAAAATTTTCAACTGTATTATGTGTCTAACTAATACAACTGACGTCCACAGGGGTAACGCCTCATCACTCCGGCCATAAGCCCGACCACAGCAGGCAGCAGGTCGCCGCCAAGAACGAACTGCCCAGCCAGGAGCAGGGCCCGCGGCCCTCCAGGAGGCCGCAGCACGCCAACGCGGCCAAGAGGCGCTCCAAGAAGAGGCACCGCATGAAAGGGCTGCAGGCGCACTCCACCAGTCTGCCGCCGCACCCAGCAGAGGCTGCGCCCGGCGGCGGCGGCGGCCGGCGCTCGCAGCGCCAGCACCAGCGGCAGCGGCAGCACCACCAACTACAGCAGCCGGAGCACAGGCCGCCACACAGGAGCACCACAGCACAGCCGCCACCGCCTCCGCCGCCGCCGCCGCGTAAGTTCGGCGGCGGCGACATGTCCCTCGAGAGTCGCATCCGGGCGCTCAAGAAGATCGCGACCAGCGCCGAGGAGGACGAGCCGATGGCAGCCCAACCGCTTGAGTTGCCCGCCTATTACCCTGGCGACAGGTACCAACCATTTTATCAATTACGTCACGTGAGATAAATCATGGTTACACACTGAAAGACTTCCAATGCGTTAATTATACAAAAAGGTCGGAGCAGGGTCCTTCAGATCCCAAATCCTACGGACCAATATGTCAAACTAGATGAGAACCCAGCGATGCCCGGGTTGCTCGCCGTGAAGGTTCGAGTCCTCCCTGGGGCATGGGTGTGTGTTTTTGTCCTTAGGTTAGTTTACGTAGGTTTAAGTAGTTTGTGAGCTACAGACTGATGACCACGCAGTTTGGTCCGATAGACCAACAAATATTTGAACACTTTTGTTTTGTTTTGATGCCCGGGTATTTATTTATTAAAGCTTTAAGGTAGTACTTAACCTATCCCTTCACGAAATGGTATGGACTCAAGACGTTTCTGGTGATCCCCTGCAGGAACTAATGATGTGTGTATAACCGCCTATAATTGCGGAAGTGATGCACGTGAAGTATTTTCTTTATGAACTAACATCTCGATTACTTCCCCATTAATGCTCGATGGAGTTCACGTTTGTTGTTCTGGCTGGTCAAATGATTCGCTGGATTTGTCCAAAATGTACTTCAAACCAATTTTGAACCACTGTGACCCGGTCACACGGCGCCTGGTCATCCATAAGAACTTCTTCGAGAGAACGATGTTGATAATTGGTCGCAAATATTTTAAATGTATCCGAACATCACCATTTCCACTCAATGACCGGTTCACTTTGACCAAGGGGCAACAACCCACACCATCATTGAGACGTCATCAGCTTGGACGGCATGTTTCTTGACAACTTGTGTCCTGGGCTTCGTAGAGACTGTGCCACACTCTAGACTTATCATCAGCTGCTCCAGTGTGAAATCGGTCTCGTCTGACGTAGACAAGTTGTTCCAGATGTCTTCTGTCCAACTGATACGGTGCAGACCCCAGAGAGCGCTGTCGTGATAATAGGAAAGGCAATATAGTCGGTCGTTTGCTGCTATAGCCCATTAAGACCGAATTGCACCGCACTCTTCAAAGGGATACTTTATTTGTAGATCCCACATAGATTTCTATACATATTTCACACAGTGGAATACCTGGCAGGGCGTCATGTATAACCAGGAAATTAACAGTAACCAGTACTATGATCCATATCATTGAAATTATCCAATCTCACATAAAGAATCCAGCTTCAAACATATGCTTCACAGACTGAACAGAGTACACATGAATAAAGACGACTCTACATAAGAACTAAACACAATAAAGCAAATAGCACAAGAACATGTCCATGACACAAACACAATATATAGATTACACAACAAAATACAGTAAGAGACAACACAAAAGCCTAACTCACTAACACAGGAAACCAAACACAGTACACACCATATCAACAAATAGTAAACAACAAATGGTTCATAATGACATACAATAACAAAACCACACTCAAATAGCAACATATTCTTATTTTTAAAAACATGTTGTATTTATCAGGGAATATTTAACAAGAAAGGCTGTATTGCATAATGTACAAAATTTCAAGTAAAATGTCGAAACAAACAAAGATAGAAATCAAAATAAAAAATTCATTTAATATCACATCTTGACTATAAACAGCACCGATCGAGGTGACGTAGTGGTAACACAATGGACGGCGCTTCAGACTAGCCTACAGCCATCCAGATTTATGTTTTCCGTGATTTTCCTGATTCTCTCCAGGCGGAGTGGCCCCTTTCAAAGACACGGCCGATTTCCTTCCCCACCCTTACCCAAACAATCCGAGCGTAATCTCCGCCTCTAATGACGACGCTGTCGACGAGAATATAAACAATATTTCTTGTGACTAGTCCAGGATCTAATATGAATATTTAATGTGGTGAACCCATTCCTGAGCAAGCGACGTAAAGGTGTCCGTGTGAAAAACACGGAGATTTCTAACACATTCCACAGTATGGAGTAGATTACCCTGTGATTTGTTAATTATAATTGAAAATTCTAGTCCCACTGCACATTGCAGTCTCCTAACTTCAAAATTTCTGTAGGAAATAATGGGTATTAGTTTGATGTACACTGTGTCATTCTGGTATTTTCCCTGTAGCTCTATAGAAGTTTGTTGCTTATTCCTACAGCGGTATGCGCTTAACAGTTCGAAGTTGCTTCATAAGTTCTCAACCGCACTGTTATCTTTCGTGAATTTCCTTAAACTCACTGAAATACAGGAGTGTCTTAGCAGTAAATAAGAAATGTAATTAAACGTGTTGCCACATGTGAAAAGTTTTTACCCATCCCATTATATATGTTCTCATATTTATTGAGTTGGTTTTGTGCAACTGTATACTTTTTCAGGTATATATTCATTTGTATAAGTGCTGTATATAAATCTGTTGCGAAAACAGTTAGTAGTAAACAAGTAATGGATTAAAAGTTGATGTTCGATGGGGCAGTTTTCCATTAAAGTTACTGTTTATGTGCTGATATCTCATGAACTACCTGTCGTACTGTGATGCAATTTCGAAGGTACGTTCAGCCGTATGTGTGTATATTGTCTGTAAAATTTCCTGCGGCTACAATTTGTAGTGTACAAATTATAAGTTATAACGTTATACCGAATTCCGTAGTTTTATTCCGTGAACATCGGAAAAAAAAGTATGAGAGAATGTTTTTTTCCTTTCATCATTTTGCTGTGGTTGACAACGAGAGAAAGTTTCCCAAACGTTTGAAATTATGTTTAAAGTCTGTTGCAAGTCGCTATGTGATCACATTCTCATATAGTGGACTGATAAAGCCACACTCTCATGCGTCGGAAGACGAGGAAGTTTTCATTGTTTATGGCGGCCAATTGCAGAATTCCTTCGTAGCTGACGTCCTCTACCTATAAACTACATTCCTGGCAAATTTGAGCTTCATAGGTGAAGTAGTTTTCGAGATATTGTGTTTAGTCAGTGAGGAGTGATGAGTGATTGAATGAGTGTCCTATTGCTTTTATATGGATAGAGAATAACACGCTATGAAAAATCCAGGAGAAGCTGCTGCGTGCGCGCTTACAATCACTCGGAGCTCTCATGGGACTAAACATACACCAATTTGGCTTTATACAGGGGAAATTAGTACAAAATCAACAGTAAAGTACGTTATTTCAATCACGATGGGAAAACAACAGGATATATTAAGTACTGCCTCTCGGTATACCTTAATGAAATTTGTAATAAATAATATATCTCCTTTCCCAACAAACAGCTCAGTTCATACATACAATACCAGGAACAAAAGTAATCTACACAATGACTTAAAAGATTACTTGAGTTCAAAAAGGAGTCCATTATTCAGGAACAAATATTTTTAGTGATTTCCCAGCAACCATACAAAATTAAGCTACAAATAAAGATCATTTTAAGAGGAGTCTAGAAGACTTTCTAGTGGCCAATTCCTTCTACTCCACTGACGAATTTTTAAAGAGAACTAAATGATGCTTGTATATGTATTCATATTATTAGTGTGATATCGGCTTGTAAAAAGTGTAGGTACCTGTATTAGTATTATCAGCTTGTAAAAAAATTTTGGTATATGGATTAGTAGTATTATATTATTAGCTGGTAAAAAAATAAAAAAGTAAAATAAAAATTCATATTCCACATCCACGAGGATCTTCTCATCACGGATCTACGGAACGAACAACTAATCTGATCTAACCGCAAGTGCCTTGACAACTTGTAGTGGAATGCGTTCTTTGTGAGACTCACAAAACTGGAGGTACCCCATACACTCTACAAAAGCTATATCGACTATTGTAAAGACAGAATGGTGGAATGGCGAGTGGGCAAGCCCAAGGTAGTCAGACGAATTACCAAGGGATTCCCAAACAGACCCACCCTTGGACCCATCTTTAGGAGCATCACTACTAAACCTCCCCTAAGCCTAACAAATGACGACAATAGGGCATAAGGGGTTATCGCTTATGCAGACGACCTGCTGGTTGTTGTTTCAGCACATAGCACATCCCTGCTAGAAGACAAAAGCAAGTGGCATATTACACACAATGTCACACATTGGTGCACCATTAGGAGATTCCAGAATAAAGATTACACACTTACCAATGGAGCTCTAAAAGGAGATCTATCTATCAAAATCATGGAAACAAACATTAAAAGACGTAAAGTCACACGCTATGTAGGGGTACACAATGACAAGAAATTATATTACAAGGAACGCATCATGTTACAAACAGACAAGGCAGAAAAATTATATACAAACTGGCAAGGGTAAATTGCAAAACGCAAAACATTACAGTCTTCCTTTGTCAGTTATACGGACATGTTATGCACTTCTCGAATCAGTACTACGCTTTGCAGCAAGCAGCTAGGAGCATCGTCTGATGCTAGCCACCAACGCCATAGTGTTAAGACGTGGGCAGTGGAGCGCCCTACTCAGACTATCGGGGGCTATCCGGACCACCTCAGTACAGGCGCTGTGTGTGGTCCTGGGGATCTTCCCGATCGATAGAACCATAAAATATTGGGATGCAACGTACTGGTTAAAGATGGGCCGAATACACCTGCTGAACTTAGAAACTGGGCCAGCTCTGGAAAATAATAGCTAACCCGATGCATAATTGACTCCTGGCAGCAGGAATGGGGCACAAGTGATAGGCCTCGGAGGGTCCATTCATTCGTCCCAGAAATAGCGGAGAGACTAAGAATGAAACATGTCGATCCCAGCCTCGGAATGGTCCACTTCTTGACAAGACACGGCCCTTATCTCACGCACTTAGACTACGTATGTCGTTCCATTCTGCGGGACCTACAATCACCTCAGAGACAACTTACCAACACTACATGCTCACACAGAACAACAAAAATTCGATGCCATAGACAAGACGACCAATGAACAACACTCAATAGAGTAACAGATAAAATCTCGCATGCGACAAATGACGACTGCAAAAGTAACACACCATACAGACGTCAAAAACGTATGCAGCGAGCAGACATAGTCCATAGAGTGTACCAGCAAAGGAAACGAAATTGGGAACAGGACTGGGACAACAAGACGGACCCTAACACAGACAGAAACACGAACACGGACAGTAATCATCATTTAATAGACAATAATTGATGTAACTATAGTAGTAAGGACAAATATGGCAGTGTCAACGAATTGTCTCTTTTTGTCAGTGGCAAAACAGCATAATGAACCTGTTAATAGGCAATAACGAAACAGAAGACCAATACTCTTACTTTGTTATAATTTGAGTTAGCAGTTAGTATAACATACAGATGGTACTACGGATGATTGAGGACTCCAATAATTTATCTTTCCGGTCATCTTCCTTCTATACATGTAAATACCGTTTATCTTTCACTTTCCAACATACCATAACCTATTGGGCGGGAGTTCATAATCTGCGACAGTTAAAAAAGTAAAACGAAATAAATGTTTGGGGGTGGGATCTCCTTCAACATAAATATCTGTACTACTCTCTATTCTTCTGCTTTTAAGAATGTATCATTCGCAGTTATTTACTTAAAGGTTTCGTACTTGTTATTTATAGCTCGCTCAGAAAAGAAAAGAAAAGTTTTGTCGAAATCATATTATTTTTGAGAAAAGGCTTTAATCTGATGGAAACAATTATGTAGCAGACTGCCAGTACCTCGCCTCCTACTTTCCAAACTTCACAGAAGCTCTCCTGCAAACACGCAAGACTAGCACTCCTGGAAGAAAGGATATGGTGGAGACATGGCTTAGCCACAGCCTAAGGGATGTTTCCAGAATGAAACTTCACTCTGCAGCGGAGTGTGCGCTGATATGAAACTTCCTGGCAGATTAAAATTGTGTGCCGGAACCGGGACTCGAAACTGGAACCTTTGCCTTTCGCGGGCAAGCGCACTACCGACTGTGCTATCCTGACACGACTCACGATGCCGCCTCACAACTTCACTTCTGCCAGTACCTCGCCTCCTACTTTCCAAACTTCACAGAAGCTCTCCAGCAAACGCGCAAGACTAGCACTCCTGGAAGAAAGGATATGGTGGAGACATGGCTTAGCCACAGCCTAAGGGAAGTTGTGAGGCGCATCGCAAGTCGTGTCGGGATAGCACAGTCGGTAGTGCGCTTGCCCGCGAAAGGCAAAGGTCCCAGTTTCGAGTCCCGGTTCCGGCACACAATTTTAATCTGCCAGGAAGTTTCATATCAGCGCACACTCCGCTGCAGAGTGAAGTTTCATTCTGGAAACATCCCTTAGGCTGTGGCTAAGCCATGTCTCCACCATATCCTTTCTTCCAGGAGTGCTAGTCTTGCGTGTTTGCAGGAGAGCTTCTGTGAAGTTTGGAAAGTAGGAGGCGAGGTACTGGCAGAAGTGAAGTTGTGAGGCGGCATGGTGAGTCGTGTCGGGATAGCACAGTCGGTAGTGTGCTTGCCCGCGAAAGGCAAAAGTCCCAGGTTCGAGTCCCGGTTCCGGCACATAATTTTAATCTTCCAGGAAGTTTCAATTATGTAGCATCTTACAATATTTACTACTTCATTAACCGTTTCGGGTTATACGCCATCGTAAGTTACAGTCATGAATATGTCGCTGTTCAGATCTTAACATATTGAAACACAGTTCATACTTTCACTACCCGATAACGACGGTGATGCTACTGATGACAGTTCTGCTAAATCAAAATTGTTAAACACAGATTTCCGAAATTCCTTCACTGAAGAAGTCGAAGCAAATATTGCAGAATTCGGTAAAAGAATAACTGCCATCATGCGTAATTTAGAAGTAGATATCCCTGGATTATTAGAGCGATTTAAACTCTTAACTTTAAACTAGTGTTTTCAGCACATAGTTTCTCCGAGCCGGATGGTTGCAGCTGTGCGCTTGCAGGTACGATTCGGTCTGCCTCTTCTACCGGGAAACACTATCCCCCAATGACCCATGAGGTCTTCTTCTAGCTAGCACATCCATAAAGGGAAGAATCTCTGTTTCCACTTCCATAGTTCACTTCTTGTGTCTCGAATTGAGATATTCAAAAAATGTATTGAATTTCTCCCTTCCACGAGACCGTACGACAAAGGTGTCGTCGAAATAACCGAAAAAAGATTGGTTTATACTCTGCTGAATCTCGAGCTTCCTCCTGGAATTGCTCGATATACATGTTGGCGAGATAGTGGGCTCCTCATGGCCACTCCCATCTGCAAGTAGTAAGCACCATCGAAAAGAAAGTAAATCGATTACAGTACTTCCCTTAACAAATTGGTGATCTATACATGAAAAATAGGTCCAATTAGTTGCAGTGAATCTTGTAGAGGCACTCAGGCGAAAAGGGAAACGATTTAGAAGCTCACCAGTAGGACAGAGTTCGAGAGTCTAAAGTTTCTAAGGCGTTCTACAAAATCCACCAGGAACCGGTTTTGACCTTATAAAGTAGCACTCCACTTCTATTACTTACGTACTGTGTTGCATGTGGTTCATTGCTGGTTGCAAAAGGTACGGTACTCTGTTCCCCGAACAACTATTCGATCATTATGTTTACATATTGATTTATGGCAATACTGTAGTATTGTAGGGAGTTATTTGTGGAAAGTATAAAGTGGCTGTTGTGTTTGTCAGTGGCAGGTGGGGCCCTCAGGACGAGTGGGCCTCCGGCTACGACCAGCGCCTGTGGAAAGTCCTGGGCAGCGGCGGCACCGCCACTGGCGGCTCTCCGGACTACGAGGACACAGGCAGGTGAAGTATCAACCTCTCACTCACTACCCACTATGCTCTTCACTCTGATGATCATGTTTTAAAAGTTAACTTTACACTGAGGCGAGTGATGTCATGGGATGCCTATTATGTCATTTAGAGACATTCTAAATTATTGATACCAAAGACGTGGCTTTTTATTAAATGATTTATTACGACAGGCCTGTTGTTTCGGCGTGAATGACATCGTCAGGTGTACCTTGTAAGATCGCTGCTTCTCTTATATGTATACGTTCTTATTTACATATGTAAAAGAACTGTTGTTATAGCTCTTATATATCTGTATATATAATTTTTAAAAGATAATTCTTATGTTGTCGATGTTTGACAGCTATTTTGACGGATATGCCAGCGATATACACAGGGTGTCCCAGCTATCTTGTCCACCCAAAATATCTCTGCAACAATAACAGCTATTGGAAAACGATCGTCCTGAGGGGCATGGGGTTCTCGCCTATCTCAGGACGTGCGCGAGCCGCGCGTTTCGCGTATTTCAAGCGTCAACTTCGCGTCGCAATATCTCGGGATGTAATTGGAATATTGCGATGCAATCAACGCCATTGTTTATGTGATATGCCATGCTATGGATTGCTGAAGCAAAAATGTAGGGTGTCCATTTAAAAAACATAAGTTTGTGTTAAAAAAGACATTTGCTTTCATTTTAGAATGTTTCCAAATATGTACCTTCATGGGCATTGATACCGGTGAAAGTCGCTTTCCAATAGCTGTTATTGTTCCAGAGATATTTTGGGTGGACAAGATAGCTGGGACACCCTGTATTTAAATATATAATTTTGACAGATATGCCAGCGATATCTGTCAAAATAGCTGTCAAACATCGACAACGTAATAATTATTTTTTTAATTATATATACAGCTATATAAGAACTATAACAACAACAGTTGTTTTACATATGTAAATAAGAACGTATACATATAAGAGAAGCAGCGATCTTATAAGGTACACCTGACGATGACATTCACGCTGAAACAACAGGCCTGTCGTATTAAATAATTTAATAAAATGCCACGTGTTTGGTATCAATAATTTACAATGTCTCTAAATGACATATATGACTCACCGGGCCCATTGTGTTGTTGTGGTCTTCAGTCCGCAGACTGGTTTGATGCAGCTCTACACGCTACCCTGTCCTGTGCACGTCTCTTCATTTGAGAATACGTTCGGCAACCTACATCCTTTTGAATCTGCTTACTGTATTCGTCCTTCGGTGTCCCTCTATGATTTTTACCCCACACGCTTCCTTCTAATCCTAAGTTGACAATTCCTTGATGTCTCAGAATGTGTCCAACCAATGTATCCCTTCTCTTAGTCAGGATATGCCAGAAACTCCTTTTCTCCCCGATTCAGTTAAGCACCTGCTCATTAGTTACGTGATCTACCCATCACATTTTCATCATTCGTCTGTTGCACCACATTTCAAATGCTTCTATCATCTTTTTATCTGAACCCCTTTTCGTCCGTAATTCACTCCCATACAATGTTACAATCCAGACAAATGTTTCCAGAAAGGACTTCCTAACATTTAAATTAATATTGAATGATAACAAGTTTCGGTTTTTTAGAAACACTTTTCTTCCCATAGCCATTCTGCATTTTATATCTTCTTTACCAAATAACAAAATTCATCTACTACTTTGATTGTCTCATTACCTAATCTAATTCCTTCAGCATCGCTTGATTTTCTGACTTTGCATCCCATTACCTTCGTTTTACTTTTGTTGATGTTCATCTTATATCTTCCTTTCAAGATACTGTCCACCCCATTCAATTGCTCTTCCAGATCATTTGCAGTCTCTGACAGAGTTACTATGTCATCGGCAAACCGCAATGTTTTTATTACTTCTCTCTGCACTTTAATGTCCTCTCCAAATTTCTCCTTCCATTCCTTCACTGTCTGCTCAATGTAGAGATTAAACAACATTGGGGAAAGGCTGCAACCCTGTCTTACTCCCTTCCCAACCTCTGCGTTCCTTTCTTGCCCTTGAACTCTAATATCCATTGTCTGGTTTTTGTATAGGTTGAATATAACTCTTCGCTTCCCAAATGACATATATGACGCAGCGGGTCCAGAAGATTATAAATGCCTTTATTTCATTTAAAAACTAAGTCCCCCGACTTGCAGACCTCGATAGGCCCAACAGATACCGTCCGGACACAGTGTCATCCTCCGCCACATTCGGCATTGAGGAGGACGTGGTCAGGGCCCCGCGCTCCCGGCCGTTGCGTTTATGTTCGTGACCGGAGTCGCTACTTATCAGGCACGTGGTTGTTCAATGGACCACACAAGGGCTGAGTGCTCCCCGCTTGCCAACAGTGTTCGGCAGAAGGTGGGCCATCCAGGTACTAGTGTAGTCCGGCAGTGCTTAACTTCGCTGCTGATGATGATCGTGTTGGATTTTGGCCGTCAGATCCCTGCTGTGATTTGGCGCAAACCGGCGCATCCACTGCGGCAAGTATGTTGCCTACTTTTCTATGTGGAATCTCTAAAAAATGCTCAAATCTTTGTAATCCTATGTGACCAAACTACGTTGGTGATCAGTTCCTAGTCTTACAAACTACTGAAAATAAGTTAAACTAATCTAAGGACAACACGCACATCCATGCACGATTGAGGATTCGAACCTCCGACGCGGGAGACCGCGCGATCCGTAACGTAGTGCTCCAGACCGCTTGGCTACTACCGTGCGGCTGCGGAATCTCTTTTTCGAGGCGAAAAAAAATGTTCAAATGTTTGTATAGCTTTGTATAGCTACGCGGTCATCAGTCCCTAAACTTACAAACTACTTATGAACTAGCTAAGACTAAGGACGGCACAAATATCCATGCCCGAGAGAGGATTAGAAGCCACGACCGTAGAGGCCGTGCAGACCGTGACTGGAGCGCCTCAGTGCCCTCGGCCACCGCGGCCGGCTTTCGTGGCAAATGCAGCACATCGATGTCCAATGGACACATTACGAATTTCCTAGCCGCTGCAGAAATATTGAGCGTATTGATATAATGGGGTCTGTGCGACTAAATCTATCTCGTTTTTCCATCGACACCGGTGCGAATTTCGAGACTAATTTGTGTAGCTCGTACAAGAAGCGCCCATTTTTTCGTTGATTGCAACTATTTAGTAAAATATGCAAGTATTAAGTTAAAAGGTACCTGTCTCCACTAAAGAAATGCCTCATTATTGTAGTGTGTAGACACTGTACGATCCGTTAAGAAAGAGCGTACAGTGTGTCTGTCGAATTTTGAAGGATTCCGACGTCGTTGCTATTCACAGTAATATCTTGCCGGTGTGTGAACAAACTGGCCTATTATGTCCCAACAAAATTCCACGTAGGGCAATACGTTTATCAAAATCATTCCCCGCATCTGACCTGAATATTCGTGATATCAATAATGAACTATTGTCTCGGTGACATAGCGCATTGTCAGCCATATACATTCTGCCTCCATAGAGCTTTACGTGTTTCTTATTTAAAGTCGTGTAGTTAAAATCACTTCAAAACACTTTCCCCGTTAATCACAGCTCTGACACATTACCGCTGTTTTATAGCTTCTGCACGTGCTACTACAGGCACTAATGTGTGTGCATATCACTATGCCATTACTATTCTCCGCCGCTGTGGAGTGCCCGAGCACTTTAAGGCGCCTTGCTGCTGAGCGCGTGATTGCTCACCGTCGGAGGTTCGAGACCTCTCTTCGGCATGGGTGTTCGTGTTTCAATTAGTGTAAGTTAGTTTAAACCGTTTATAAGTCTAGAGACTTTGCTCCAATAGGTTTACAAACATTTGAAAATTTGACTGTTGTTACCTCAATGCAGAGGGAGAATAATTAATGGAAAAACCTATTCATAACGTTATAATAACAGACATTCAGTTGTTGTTACAAGTGTGTTTTAAAATATGTAGGTGGCACTTCACATTCAAAGATTTTCAAGTACTAATCTTCATAGATTCCAGAAGGGGAGTCGCGCAGTCATGCTTGGAAAAGCTATGATTTTAAATAACCGAAAAAAAAGTTCAAATGTTTGTATAGTCTATGGGACTTAACTACGGGGTCATCAGTCCCTAAACTTACAAATTACTTATGAACTACTTACGAACTAGGACGGCACAAATATCCATGCCCGAGGGGGGATTCGAACCCCCGACCGTAGTGGCCGTGCAGACCGTGACTGGAGCGCCTCAGTCCCCGCGGCCACCGCGGCCGACTAAATAACCGAGGCTTTTTCTCCAAAGCGAAGAGGGAATAAATCTAAGTCATCTAGAACAAGCCTGTAACTTAATGCGTTAAATTTAAGTGTATTGTACATAAAGGGATAGAGAAATACGTGCCTGTAAATTCGATGAAGGATGGAAAAGATCCACCGTGGTATAATAATAATGTTAGAAAGCTACTGAGAAAGCAAAGACTGTTTCACTCTCGGTTCAAAAAAGAACACGCAAATGACGACAGCCAAAGTTAGTAGAGATTCGTGCGTCTATAAAAAGATGCTCGATGCATACAATAATTACCACAGCCATACCTTAGCAAAAGATGTTCCCGAGAACCCGAAAACAATCAGGTCCTATGTGAAATCGATAAGCGGGTCCATGCCCACTATCCAGTCACTCGTTGATTCAGCGCAAAGTTCCTAGTGATTGAAAAAGAGCGCAGGTGACTCCCTTTAGAGGAAAGGAAAGAGAACTGACCCACATAATTACGGGCCAATATCGTTGACATCACTTTCCTGTAGAATTTTGGAGCATAGTCTCAGTTCGAATATAGTAATTTCCTTGAGACGGAAATGCTTCTTTCTTTGAATCAGCACAGGTTTAGGAAACATCGTTCATGTGAAACTCAGCTTGCCCTATTCGCACATGACATCTTACGAGCAATGGATTAAGGGCAACAGGCGAATTGAGTTTTTCTCGACTTCAAAAAGGTGTTCGACGCGGTGCCACACTGCAGACTGCTAACGAAGATACGAGCTTATGGAATAGGTTCACAGATTTGGGACTGGCTGGAAGACTTCCTAAGTAATAGAACGCAGTACGTTGTTCTCGACGGCGAGTGTTCATCAGAGACGGGTGTATCGTCAGGCGTGCCCCAGGGGAGTGTGATAGAACTGCTATTACTTGCTATCTTGATCTGATGGACAGAGTAACTTCTAATTTAGGGCTGTTTGCTGATGATGGTGTGGTGTATGGCAGGGTGTTGTCTTTAACTAATTCTAATAGCAAACAGGTTGACTTAGACAAAATTTCTAGTTGGTGCGGAGAATTGCAGCTAGCTCTCAATGTAGAAAAATGTAAGGTGATGCGCATGAGTAGGAAAAACAATCCCATAATATTCGAATACAGCATTAGTATTGAGCTTCTTGATGCAGTCGCGTCGTTCAAATATCTAGGTGTAACATTGCAAAGCGATATGAAATGGAACGAACATGTAAGGACAGTTGTGAGTAAGGCGGACAGCCGACTCCGGTTTATTGGGAGGATTATGGGAAGATGTATTTCATCTGTAAAGGAGACCGCGTATAAAACGCTTGTACGACCTCGTCTTGAGTATTGCTCAAGTGTTTGCGACCCGCAGCATATCAGTTTAAAGGAAATTTAGAGGGCCGGAATTTGAAGCTGAGTGTAGTACGATCTTGCTGCCGCCTACTTACATTTCGCGTAGTGATCGCAAAGACAAGATAAGAGAAATTAGGGCTCGTACGGAGGCATATAGGCATTCATTTTTTCCTCGTTCTATTTGGAGTGGAACAGGAAAGTAAATGCCTAGTAGTGGTACAGTGTACCGTCCGCTACGCACCTTACGGTGGATTGCGGAGTATGTTGTAGATGGAGATGTATGTAGCTCTAGAACATTTTGCGATATGCAGAAAATAAGAAATTCATGTGACTAAATAGTTCCTGAGAAAGCTGAAAAGTTACGAGAAATAGTAAATAGAGGAACCAAAGGATCTCAATGTGAAATCTGATAATGGTGTATTTCATGAAACTATCATCAAGTGACAGATCATATTTATTTACTTTATAAGTGCGCGCGATAGACCTATTCCGGCATTGTATTGCCATTGTCAAGCTCCTACGAAATATATAATGAACAGAGTTGCTATTGAAGTAGTTACAGTCATGTTATGCTATGAGGGTCTTACAATTATACAAGAATTTTTCTTACATTAGACTTTGAACTAAAGCACATAAGACATCTGGTGCGGTCACTATCGTTAGAAGGCTTCTTAATATCTGACCTATTTCAACGCGTCCATTGTGGTATTTTGAACGATTTTGGATATAGTTTCATTCACAGCTTTAATTGTGAACTGATATTTCGATATTATTTACGTGTTATTTAATTTGACAACAATTCGACAGCGCACCTAAGACGACATATGTTTACATATGACATATATGATCTGTGGAAGAGTTTCGGAGGTAAGTATTTTTGCTGTAATTTTTCTTTTGCTGGAATTACCACGTTTATATTTTATCCCGCGTCAAATTGTAGATGACTAATAAAGTTTTCGAGGAAATGCTTATGCTTTAGATCTGTTTGATCCTTGAGTATTTTGTTTGAGTGACAGATCATTGTTATTGAGTTTGCGAAGACCTGTTGGACCATTGCTGTCGTACATCCATTATTAGTGTCCTTGTGTGGCAATGGATGTTCTGTTCAAATTAGATGCTTCTTTAACCGAGTAGTAGTCATCACGCGAAGAACTTACCCTAAAAAGGAGGAAAATTGATATAACATACTTCCGAAATCTCGGTACACGGTAACCCAGCAGTCCGGATAACTCGGCCTCACCCCCGCACACACCCTGGAATTGTTTCGTGCTCGCATAATGCTGGATACAAGTGAAATCGTAGCGTACAGCAGTTACAGGCTATGGCATGTATGGGCCAAGTCATTTTTTTTTTCTTGTCCCACCTACACTCTATTACGAATACTTCGAATTTCATTAATGCAGTATGTAAAAAGTCAAATGTTTGTGAAACTTAAGGGACTTAACTGCGGGGTCATCAGTCCGTAAACTTACAAACTATCTACGAACTACCTTATTCTAAAGACGACACAAACATCCATGCCCGAGGGGGGATTCCAACTCCCCACCGTAGCGGCCGTGCGGACTGTGACTGGCGCGCCGCAGAGCGCTCGGCCACCGCGGTCGACTGCAGTATGTAGATACGTTTTGATGCTAAAAGCAGTCGTGATCAAAACTACGGGAGTGTACTTTTTTACAGTGTCGTTTAAAATCAGCTTAGGTGTGATGGACAAATCATTAACTTGGTTACATTAGACAACAATGACACACAGGTGACGCGGCCGCGTGCCCTCTGCCTACAGCCTTTGTCTTTTCTGAACCGCGTTCTGTGAAGTCCATGTGAGTGTAAATAACGAATATCATTGGTAAGACATTTTCTTAAATTTATTTCATGTTACTGTATTCCATCATTTGCATTGTTTTCTAAAATAACAATAGAAAGTGCTTTGTAATAAAACAACTTCTCCTATTCTTTTTCTAACAGCTTCCGATAACCCAACATTTTCACAAACTCGGCCAGCCTTCGGTCCACATTAGACCGAGTTTTCGGGACTACACTGTGTATTGATGCATCGTGTATCCTCTAATTTGTAACAGCGTATCCACATCTACATCCAAGCTCCGCAAGCCGCCTGAGTGTGTGTCGCGGACGGTACATTGTATATCATTCTCAGTTCCTCCTGTTACTGCAGTAAAGTATGGTTCGAGGGGAAAAAAAAAAAAAAAAAAAAAAAAAAAAAAAAAAACGATTGCAGTTATGCCTCCGTGGTGGATGCAATTACTCTAAGTTTTATTTCTGTGGCCTTCTCGCAAGTGTAAGTGGTAAGCAATAGAATGATTGACTCCTCGAGAAAGGTATGAGAGAAGCCCGTACTGCGATACAGAACGTATCTTTTGTAGCGTCTGCCACAGTAGTTCCCTGACCATGTCCGTGACGCTTTCGCGCTTAGTAAATGAGCCTGTATCTCTTTACGAACCTTACCTGGTGCCGATCCCACACTGATGAACAACACTCAAGCGTCGGCGGAACGAGTGTTATGTGTAAATTACTTCGTTAGTTGACGGTCTACAGTTCCTGAGTATTCTTCTAATGAATCTCACTCTAGAGTCTGCCCTACGCACGATTAATTTTGTACGGTTGATGTATTTCAATTCGATCGTTATGTCTACTTGTAGATTTATATGGATGGAGGTAACGTGCGCCTCGGTTGCACAGTGGTAGAGTGCCAGACTATAACTCCAAAGGACGCGGGTTCGATCCCCGCCAGGTCCTAGGATTTTTATCTGTCACTTTCCACTTCTTTCCCCTCTGGCAGTATTGCTCATGTGAAAAATACCGAGTAGCACCGTGGTTCGGAACCCACGTTAAACTGTAGGTCCCCCTATAACTGGCTGGGTAAGTCAGTTCGAAGGTCGGAGAAAGGCAACGGCATACCACCTCCAAACAGGACCATGCCTAGTAAAGCACTGTGGTGTTCAAACCAATCTTAGGATTGTTAACTGCTTTACCTTTTTTATGGAGGTAACTACTTCCAAATTTCGTCCTGATATTGCATAGCTATTACGAAACAGGATCCTTCTTCCTTTGTGGACGCACCACTTTACACTTTTTTTTTATCTCGAGGCTAAATTCCCAGTGCCTGCGTCGATACGCTTCAGATTCCTGCATTTGGCTCCCCCTTTGCAGTGTTGCGACCACTTTGTATTCTGTGCTTGTACCCTGTGAGCGTGGCGAGGCCAGTGAGCAGCTTGTGTGTGTCTAGCGCCCCCGCTCCGCCCCCGCAGCCGCCGGCCGCCGCCACGCCGCCGCCCCCGCCGCCCACGCCACCTCCGCCCCCCGGCCGCAGCACGTCCGCCACGCCGGTCAACGCAGGAGCTGCCGCCCACATCCCGCAGCCCACGCAGAGGTAAGGCTGTAGTCATGGTTACCGGTAGCGCTACTGGCCTCACTTTCAGGTTCACTCGTTCCTGAGGCATAGTTTAAATACGAGTAAATGGTGACACAGAATAACTGGAACTTTTGAAATTACTTGTGGCAGCCATGAGCAGGTGGCAGCACTGCAGGTACGTGACATTCAGAGAGTACCAATACTACACCTCGCAAACAAAAAGTGTTTTTTTTTTTTTTTTTCAATTTTTAATTTTTTTTATGTACTTCAAAAAAATGTTCAAATGTTTGTAGAGTCTATGGGACTTAACTACGGGGTCAGCAGTCCCTAAACTTACAAACTACTTATGAACTAGCTAATCCTAATGACGGCACAAATATCCATGCCCGAGGGGGAATTCGAACCCCGCCCGTAGTGGCCGTGCAGACCGTGACTGGAGCGCCTCAGTCCCCTCGGCCACCGCGGCCGGCTGTTTGGTAGTAGGCATCAGTCTCGCATTGTACACTATGGTGGTAGAGTGTTGATAACGATAAGGGGGATGGAAGATATGGGAGTTGAAAGTTACCGACTTCTATAAAATTCTACGTGTGGGGTGTCAATATTTTGTGCTACAGCAAAACTACACAATGGAGACGAACGATCTGTCTGTGTTGTTGTAGCACAAAGTCCCCCGTTGTACGCCATAGCAGTTCCATATCGACAGCTATAAGAGGGTGGAAGATATAGTGGTTCAAAGTCGTCAGATTACATAAAATTTCGACTGAAAACCAGCGATGACTTTTGACACTTTACTAGCAAAGAGGTTATATACAGCGAAACGTGATGCAAATTCTTCAGTTGTTTTTCTGCAACAAGCATACGGATTAAGAAAATGAAGTGCATATTGCAGTTTGAAAAGTAAAAGTACCAAGAAAGATCGCAAAGCGTAAGAAAGAAACTTCGCGTTCTCGATCCGTTTCTAAAAGACAGACAACGGTGCTGAAAAATAATTCTACAAAGGATAGAAACTTGAAATTTGTAGTCGTTGTTTATCTTACACTGTAGGCGTCAGCGATTTTTCGATTTTCCTATCTTTAAAGGGTGAAATAGGGGATGAACGATTTTTTGAAAATACGTTGCTATTAAGGCAAGAAATACAAAACTTCAGGTTTAGATTTTTCATTGGAATTTTAAAAACTCGTGTTTCGATACGTTTGGAAATATTAAGACTAAGACCATTTTCGTGCTAGAAATGTGAAAATTTTGATTTTGAGCTATGGTTAGAATTTAAAAAAAAATGTATTTCAGGATGTTTTGAATTCTGCCACCAGTGGTGCAAAACGGGTGGCAAGTTGTATAAAAATACTTGATTAGGAAAGCATTTTTAAAGCTAACTGTATGAAAAGTTATATTTAGAGGTAAAAATAACCAATGCAGACCATTCAGACTACACGTGCGAAGCAGCGGGAAACAATAATAGTTTGGTAGCGGCGCAGTGGGAGATTCGAAGTTTTTTATAATTAAGAACGTCATAATGTCGTTCCGTCCAAACACGCGATAAAATTTTGCATTAATAACTTTGTACAGCTTGGATCTACCCTTAAGAGTAATCCAACAGGGCCGGCCGCGGTGGCCGAGGGGACTGAAGCGCTTCAGTCACGGTCTGCACGGCCACTACGGTCGGGGATTCGAATCCCCCCTCGGGCATGGATATTTGTGCCGTCCTTAGTGCTAGTTAGTAA
This sequence comes from Locusta migratoria, assembly GCA_026315105.1. Taxonomy (NCBI): domain Eukaryota; kingdom Metazoa; phylum Arthropoda; class Insecta; order Orthoptera; family Acrididae; genus Locusta; species Locusta migratoria. The sequence continues at coordinate 275,252,228 of CM048744.1, forward strand.
ATAAGTAGTTTGTAAGTTTAGAGACTGATGACCCCGTAGTTAAGTCCCATAAGCTTTACAACATTTGAACTTTTTTTTTTGAAGTGCTTATAAAGTAACACTATTTTGTCGTGTTTCATCATTCTGGACTATCGGACCGTATTTTTTCGCAAATGACCAAGTAAACACAACAACTGTCAATGCCGATTGTGGAGATTTTACAAACTTTCCTTAAACTTCGTTTCATTAGGACGGACCGACCTTACGAACTGCACGTCAATCAATGGCGTGTGTGCGAGAATTGTACGGTAACCGTCTGATCTCACGATTTGCTAACATTGCCTGGCTCTAGAGATCGCCAGATTTATCAGTTTCTGATTTTTTTGCTCAATTTAAACACTAAAAGTGGGCCTCTGCGATCGCTTTTTGACATCTGCAAATTTAAATGGAAATAACGGCTTTCATCTGACACCAAGACTGATGAAACGAATTGCTAGAGGGGATCATCTACAACATTTGCTCTATTATATTTGCAAAAATATCACCGATTTGACATTGTCACTTAATTTTACGTAAACCAGCACAGTACCACGTCAAGATAGATAATAATACTTTAACGGAAAAAGATAATGAAAATATTGGAGACATCTTAAAAATAATAGTTCAAAGAGATAAAAGTTGAAGAGTATGTTTGTCAAAGTTAAAGCCAATGTGAACATAGACTTTCCCGGCGTACTGATGAAATCTTCCCGGGTATCCATGCGGGTAGCTGCGTTGAAATTTCATTGTGTGGCAACATGGCAGAGAGGCTCTGAATGAGTTCTGGAACCATCTGAACAAATTCATCCGAACATACAATTCACAATGTAGCAAGAATAGAATGGATGTCTTCCATTCTTATAAAAAGAAAAGCAGACGGCACTCTGGCCATGCAGTTTATAGGAAGAAGGCCCACACAGAGCTCCATCTCCACGCTTCCAACTTTCAGTATCCAGAGCTGCGGAACACAGTTCGCCGGCAACGGTGGCCGAGGGGACTGAGGCACTCCAGTCACGGTCTGCACGGCCACTACGGTCAGGGGTTCGAATCCCCCCTCGGGCATGGACATATGTCCCGTCTTTAGTCTTAGCTAGTTCATAAGTACTTTGTAAGCTTAGGGACTGATGACCCCGTAGTTCAAATGTTCAAATGTTTGTATAGTCTATGGGACTTAACTACGGGGTCATCAGTCCCTAAACTTACAAACTACTTATGAACTACTTACGAACTAAAACGGCACAAATATCCATGCCCTAGAGGGGATTCGAACCCCCGACCGTAGTGGCCGTGCAGACCGTGACCGGAGCGCCTTAGTTCCCTCGGCCTCCGCGGCCGGCACCCCGTAGTTAAGTCCCATAAGTTCTACAAACAGTTGAACATTTTGGAACACAGTTTTTTTCAATGCTGGTTCACAGTGCACGTGCTATTTATGACTAAAACAACCTTCCAGCTGCGCTGCAGCAACTCAGAGATGTGTTTCGGAAAGATGCTTATAGTGAACCACAGCTTAGACGTGCACTGAAGAAAAAGACCGACACAGCTGTCCACCACGAAGAGGGAGAAGAATAAAAAGTGAAACTCGCCTTTCTCCCCTAAATTGGTCTTCCTTCAGCTCAAATTGCGACATCAGGACAATCTTTCGACCACCACCAAAAACGAATGATTTGTTTGGCTCGGTAAAAGATAACTAACAACTGCAGACGCCAGTCGTTTCCAGCATCCCCTGCGAGTGTGGCCTTCAGTACATCGGGCAACCACAGGGTTGTATCTCACATCGCTGCAAAGAATATATCAGATGTGTACGTCTGGCCCATAAAGACAAGTCAGCAGTCGCAGAACATAGCTCTGATGTGGGACACTCCTTGTAATTTGATAAAACGAAAATCCTATGCCGTGCCAGTGGCTTTTGGGTGAGCATAATAAAAGAAGGCATCGAAATAAGACTACATGACAATCTCGTTAACAGGGACGAGGGCTACGAGCTAAACTCGGTCTGGAACCCTGCAATAGCAGCCATATGCCGAAAACTGCGCCCAGCAGCCGACACTTCGGGAGCCATGGCTAGACAAAAAGGCCGTAAGACGAACCGACAGCCAACGGTGCCGCGCACCCGCCCCGGCTGTATAAAGGCGACGCCCGCTCGTCATCGACACTTCGCCAGAAGATGACGAGAAAGACTCTCATCGAAACGTCGCAGAATTTCAACGCAGCTACCCGGATGAATACCCAAGAAGATCACTAATGTCAAATATCAAATAGTTTTGGGTGTTTGTTAAAATACGGCCAAAGAGAGTACTATGTGTTAACTGCAATGTCACAATAGTAGAGTCGCAACTGTATCGTTCATATAATTGTGTATGTGTATCTTTATTAGTTTTGTTCGAAATGTTTGCAAAAAATATGGAATTACAGGAAACTCTAAAGTGGGCCGTAGAACACGCCAGTGAATTATTATTTTTTTTTTCTTGTGGGATTACCTAAAGAGCGAAGTCTATACAACTCGACCAACAACTCTGGATCAGTTGAAACAGGAAATTCTGGATGTAATTCACAATATCCCAGCTGCGATGATGCAGCTGTCACTGCGGAATCTCTACAGCACGTTTCACGAATTTATTCGTACGGGATGATGCAAGTTCATCATCATTATCATCATCATCATCATCACAGCCTTTTCCCACGTCATGTTGGATCGGCGTTACTTTGCTGGATCCTTCTCTTCCACAAATATGTATCCACTACTTCTTCAAAATGTTCAAATGTTTGTAGAGCTTATGGAACTAAACTACGGGGTCATCAGTCCCTAAACTTACAAACGACTTATGAACTAGCTAATTCTAAGGACGGCACAAATATCCATGCCCGAGGGGGGGTTTCGGACCCCCGACCGCAGTGGTCGTGCAGACCGTGACTGGCAGGACGCAGACCCCTTGGTCACCACGGCCGAGCTACTTTTTCTGTGTACCATCCTTCCTCCCATAGGTCCCCCGCTACCTCCTCGATCCATCTCAGTTTCGGTCTTCCTCTTCTCCTTGATCCTTCGATTTCCACGTCACCAACTCTTCTCCCCACATAGTACTCCCCTCTTCTCTGCATATGTCCATACCATCTTAGCCTACTTTCTTCTCTATGAGCCCCACTTTGACTGTTCCCCCGATGTTAACATTCCTTAGTATATCGTTTCGTGTCGCCCCAGTCATCCGCCTCAACATTCTCATTTTTGCCACTTCCATCTGTTTCTCTTGTGCTTTTGTATTGGCCAACTTTCTGCACTGTACACCATCGCAGGCCTCACCACAGACTTGTAATGTTTTCCTCTCATTCTACAGCTAACCTTCTTATCACACAGTACTCCGCTCAGTATCCTACAATTCATCCATTCACGTTTTATCCTGTGTTGTATTTCGGCCTCCAGTCCCCCATCACTTTGCATGTAAGAGCCCAGGTATTTGAATTTCTTGACCAGCTTAAGTTGTATTTCTTGCTGCTTAATATATAGATTCTTGGCATACTTTGTACGCATGTACTTTGTTTTCACTCTGCTAATTCTCATTCCCCTTTACTGCATATTAACGACGTAATTTTTTATAATGATAAATGACATAACTATTTCGTAAATGTTGTAAGATTTGAATTACGAGACGCGTTTTTTTAAGTAAGTTCCGTTTTGTTGTAAACACTAGTAGTTCTCGTACATAACGCAATGAGCACGTGCGTCGTGTACCGGCAAGCCTCGGGAAAAACTGTGCTCAGTTTCAGCTCTGTAGCTGATCTGTACGGTTCTGTTCTGTGCTTTCAAAATGTTTAAGACTATCAACTCGCCCGCCGCGTGTGAGGTTCGCTCAGTAATGTGGTTTTTGTCACCAAGGAACCTGTCTGATCCAGAAATTTATCGACAGATTTGTGAAGTGTACGGTGATACTGTTATGAGTAAAGGAAAAGTTTGTAAGTGGGTGCGAGTATTGAAAGGTTGCTATGACAACGTCCATGATGAGGACCGCTCCGATCGCCCATCTTGGATCAAAGACGATTTGGATGTTTCAGCTGAAGCGAGGATTCGTTGGAGCATGAGCGTCACAATAACATGACTCTCAAACAAATTTCCTGTCGTGTAGAGATCAGTGCTTTACAAAACGGCAGTGAATTCTTGGTTATCGGAACAGGCTGCAAGTTTATATGAAGATGGTATTTTAAAATTGAAGAGAGGCATGATAAGAGTTTGAACAAATTTGGCAACTATGTCGAAAAATAGAGTTCAAACTGAACTTACTTAAAAAAATCGCACTGACGTGTTTTACGGCCCACTTTAGATTTGTAGTTTTATAAGTTTTTGCAAACTTTTTGGACCAAAATAGTAATCTAAATAATAAAAAACCGATTAATAAGAGTGTCTGAAACCATTTTAAGAAAAAATTTACGTTGTGGCAGGTTCCGAACCACTGACCTTCAACGTCACAGCCCAACGCAGTGCCCAATACGCTACAGCTAACAATTAGAAGTTATGTTCTTTAATCCCGTACTATTGATGGCTGCTGTAGCTGATGCTAATATGGCTTGTTTAGACTGTAGATTATGATTTATCCTACGAAGAACGACGTTTTTTTGTTAATTCTTCAGTGCGCTATTGCTTTGAAATGACAACGTGTAAGTTACAACAAGAAAATCATCAAATACGCAGCGCAAGCTGGCGTATGCCAGAGACTGTTCTGGGCGAGGAATGTCACGTGACATCTGCGAACGACAGGTTTTCGTTAATTCAATGGAGGGTGTCAAAACTCCGTTATTTTTGTAATTATATCTCAAACGATACGAGATATCAAAAAAACATAAGGAAACATAGTTGTAGAGAATCTTCGTCTCCAGAAATTCGGTTATTCGATTTTCGCATCAGATGAACGGTTTATTTGCAATTAAAATTAAATTACAAACGGCTTTTTTTCGTATTACTAATGTATTTCTTGTCCGAAATATTTGAAAAAGCGCAGTTCTGATCTCTGGTAGCCACCAATTATGTCTGTAAAATTTGGTGCAGATCGGTTGAACGGTTTGAAGTAAAAAGTGGGAACACCTTACAGCCTGACATCGTCAAATCGAAACGGCTTTTTTTTGTATTACAACCGTATTTTTTGTCCGAAAAATTTGAAAAAGGGTGGTTCTGGTCTCTGGCGGCCTACAATTATGTCTGTAAAATTTGGTGCTGAGCGTTGAACGGTTCGTCTTAAAAAACGGGGTACATGTTACGGACAGACAGACAGACATCCCAAAATCGCTCTTATGTTTGCAAATATCTCTGAAACGATACGAGATATGAAAAAAATATAAGAGAGCAAAGTTGTAGAGAATTTACTCCTCTACAAATTCGGTTATTCCATTTTCGTGTCAGATGAATGTTTAAGCCGTTATTTTCATTTAAATTTAGAGCTGTCAAAAGACTATCGCAAAGGCCCGTCTTTGGTGCTACTACCGTAACCTAAAGTGGGCCAAAACGTGCCTCGAACTATGAATTAAATTCCTTTCCTTGATCACTTCTAGTTTTATTGAATAATGGAAAGGTGCCTCTTTTTCTGTGTCACCCTTCATATTTACTTGCCATCAACAGCGCAATTGTGAGTGGACGCTGCCTACAGTGTCTGTTTTTGCGTGCTCAGCCGGCACTTCGCGTACCACCGGGTGACGGAGGCGCAGTCTGCGGCGGCGGCAGCCAGCCACCACCAGGAGGCGTTCGTCGCCGTCTCCATGGTCGAGCTGCCGGGCAACCACTCGCGGGAACACCCCGCCAGGGGCCACGAGCCGCCAAGCCACCAGGCCTCCGCAGAGGTAACAACAGCTTCTGACAACACCGAAGATATAACTGCCCCCAACACTTTTACACAATGGTGGTGAAATATTAACACAACAAACACACTTTCAAATTCTGAAGCGGGGGTAAAATATCGAGAGTGAAGAGTTATATTCAACCTATACAAAAACCAGGCAGCAGTTATTAGAGTCGTAGGGCAAGAAAGGGACGCAGAGGTTGGGAAGGGAGTAAGACACTTCTGTAGGCTTTCCTCCATGTTGTTCAATCTGTACATTGAGCGAGCAGTGAAGGAATGCAAGGAGAAATTTGGAGACGGAACTTTTGTCAGAGACTGAAAAGGATCTTGAACAGCAATTGAATGGAATGGACAGTGTGTTGAAAGGAAGTTATAAGATAAACATTAACAAGAGAAAAACGAGGGTAATGGAATATAGTGTCATAAAATCAGGCAATGCTCACGCAATTATAATAAGTAATGAGACAGTAAAAGTAGTTGAAGAGTTTCGTTGTTTGGGTAACAAAATAACATCTGATGGGCGAACTAGAGAATGCAGAATGGCTTTGGGAAGAAAAGCGTTTCCAAAGGATCGGAATTAGTTGATATCCAATATTAATTTAAATGTTGGGAAGTCCTTTCTGAAACCATTTCTCTGTAGTGTAGTATTGTTTGGGAGTGAAACGTGGACGATAAGGAGCTCAGACAAAAAGATGATAGAAGCTTTCGAAATGTGGTGCTACAGAAGAATGACGAAGATTAGATGGGTAGATCGCGTAACCAATGAGGTGGTGGTTAACCCAATTGGGGAGAAATACATTTTTGTCATATCCTGACTAAGAGAAAGGATTCATCGGCAGGACACATTCTGAGACATCAAGGAACTGTCGACTTAGCATTAGAAGAAAGTCTGTTGGGTAACAATCGTAGAGTCGTAGAGGAAGACCAAGGGACGAATACAGTAAGCAGATTCAAATGGATGTAATGCTGAATGTATTCTCAGATGAAGAGATTTGGACAGGACAGGGTAGTGTGGAGAGATGCATCAAGGCAGTCTGCGGTCTGAAGATCACAACAACAACAACAACCAAAGAACTTTAATCTATAGTGAATAAAATCTTTCCAGAATGAACTTTCATTCTGCAGCTGAGTGTGCGCTGGTATGAAACATCCTGGCAGATTAAAACTGGGGCCTTTGCCCTTCGCAGGCAAGCGATCTACCACTGAGCTATCCCGACACCGGTTCGACGCCATAACTTCAGTTCTGCCAGTACGTCGCCTCCTACTTTCCAAACCACAAAAGTTCCCCTGCGAACCTTCCAAGACTAGCAATCCTGGAAGAAAGGATATGGTGAAGACATGGCTTAGCCACAGCGTAAGGGATGTTTCAAGAATGAAACTTTCACTCTGCAGCAGAGTGTGCGCTGATATGAAGTTTGGGAAGTAGGAGGTGAGGTACTGGCAGAATTGAACCGGTGAGGATGGGCCGTGAGTTGTGTCGAGGTAGCTCAGTGGTAGAGAGCTTGCCCACGAAAGATAAAGGTGTCGGGTGTGAGTCCCGGTTCCGACACACAATTTTAATCTGCCAGGAAGTTTCGAATAAAGTTCTCTCGGCCCTCCAGCCGCGTGAAGTGGTAAGAAACACACAAGCTCTCCTTTGCCACTGTCAAGTGGTAAATGACTGATTTATCTTGTTTTGTTTTGTTTTGTTTTTTAATGTAATTTAAATTCTCCTCACCGAGATCAGCTGTCAGTGCATGCAGGTGATCTTCAGCCAAGAGATAAAAAAAATGAAAAATAAAATACAAACAATGAAATGGGGTCCACAAAAATAAAGGAATGGTGACAAAAACTGAAGATAATATAACTGTGGTGACAGTGTTGTAGAAATAATGTATGAGTTACAATGGAAAAAAGAATGTAGACCTTTCACATGAACATGGTAACAATGAAGAGAAAAAAAATATGGAAGCCAGACTTGGAGACACTGCAGCACATAAAATATCTAAAAGAAACACCAGGTGTCGGCTGCGGGTTGGCCGTTTACTGTTCGGTAACAATGAAGACAAAAAAAAAAAAAAATAAACCACACTGGGAGCACTGCAGCACGTAAAATAAATAAACCGCACTGGGAGAAGCTGCAGCATGTAAAATATCCAAAAGAAACATCAGGTATCGGCTGCGGGTTTCGCCGTTCACTGTTCGGTATCAATGAAGAGAAAAAAATAAATAAACCACACTGGGAGACACTGCAGCACGTAAAATATCTAAAAGAAACGCCATGTATCGGCTTCAGGGTGGCCGTTCACTGTTCTTAAAATGAAACACCACACTGAAAACATTTTGAACTGAAGAAACACCATATTCACGAAGCACTCACTAAACCATTCAGAATGAGGAGGAAGAAAGTGGAAGAGGAAGGGGGTGAAGCAGGTGCAGTACCAGGGACGATATTGCACAGGCGTCAAATGTGGTTTTGCTGTTCGCTGTTTATTTTAAAACCACACTGATGAAACCGACTTAGCACCACAACATAGAAACATGATTCTGATGAGTAGGGGGAAGGGAGCTAGGAGAGGAGGTTGAGGGATGGGGTGATAGTAGAAGAGGAGAGTGGGGAGGAAGAGGAACCACAGGGGTGGGAGGAGAAAAGCGAGGCAGGGTGTCCCAGGAAGGCGGGATGGCGGGAGAGGGGAGGAATGTGGGAAGGACGGGCGGCGGAAGGAGTGGGCAGGTGAAAATGGCGGGTCGGGGAAGAATACAAAATGGTCGTAGACTGATCGTATTGGTGCAAAACCGTGTACATTAAAAGCGTTTAGCACTAAAAACCAAAATTAGTCATTACAGCACAGTAATTAAACCAACAATTTTATATGCCAGTGAACGTTTCTCATTAAATTGGAAAACAGATATGGAAAATTTGAATAAAAGAATGCAACGCTTGTAGTCTTTGAAGATACATGCAATGCTTAGTACATATTCCATGTCTCTATTAAAGATTGTAGAAAATGGATTGCCAGTCAACCGCGAAATAAGAAAATTGTAGAAATGAAGTAGTGAACAATCATCAAAATTGATCGTTGAGTAAATTAAGTCAAGGAATTCTGTATTTCGAAAGTTTCTATCGTCTATTTATTCTCATTCCTTATCGTCTATGTTTCACTCCCATACAATGCTACACTCCAGACAAATGCCTTCAGAAAGGAATTCCTAGCATTTAAACTAATATTGGATGTAAAAATATGGCCGGCCGCGGTGGCCGAGGGGACTGAGGCGCTTCAGTCACGGTCTGCACTGCCACTACGGTCGGGGGTTCGAATCCCCCTTCGGGCATGGATATTTGTGCCGTCCTTAGTTGTAGGTAGTTCATAAGTAGTTTGTAAGTTTAGGGACTGATGACCCCCTAGTTAAGTCCCTTAAGCTTAACATTTGAACATTTGTAAAAATATGTCGCTTCTTCAGAAACGCTTTTCTTCCCATAGCCATTCTGAATTTTATGTCATCTTTACTTCGGCCATCAGAAGTTATCTTGCTACCTAAATAGCAAAACTGATCTACTACTATTATTGTCCCAGTACCTAACCTAATTCCTTCAGCATCGCCTGCAGTACCTGCAATAGGCGGATTCAGCTCTAGTTGAAATAAGTAGAAGTCAATAGAAAGTATATGGTGTTCCAATTCATAAGTTTTTTTTGCAATAGTTATTGTTTTCGATTTATAGGTAAGCCTTTTCATATTTTAAACTAACTGAAACTATGGCGCTAGACGTGTATTTATTTGCTCCATTTTTCTGTTTTCCTCCTCTCTTCCCTTCTGCTGCATATTCTCTTTTTCGTCTCCTCTCCCTATCAAGATGCTCCTTGCCCCTTCCGTTTGCCCATGTCCTGCTGCACTTCTACCACGAACTCCACTTCCTTGGTCTCACTTCGTTTCCCTATTCCCCTTTCTCCCCGTACAGCTCCTCCGCCCTTCTGTTTATTTATCCTACACTCTCGTAGTCCACATCCCTCCCCCCCCCCCCCCCAAACCTTCTCTGCATCCAACTCTCTCTCTCCCATCTCTCTGTTCGTTTCCACCTTTCCCCTCTCTCGGCAAAATTTTCTGCAAGGTACCCACTGTCATGTACCATACAAACATGTATGTTCCCAATGATCTTCCTCTTGGATTAAAGGTCAGGAGTTCAAAAATTCATAAAGGTTGGAGAAAAACTATGCATTTTGTAAAATTCCTAAAGTGCCCTCCATCATGCATCGAATGAAATTTTACATTGACAGTGACATTCCTCTCGTTTTTAAGGGAGTGTGTGCAAAATTTCAACAATATCGTAACAAAACTGTATATTGCTATGCAATAGAAACGCAGCATCACATTGAGAAACGCACTTTGTTGTTCCCAAATATTATAATTTTATTATTAATATTAATGATAGTAGCTGTTGAAATGTGGTGCTACAGACGAATGTTGAAAATTATATGGGTAGATCACGTAACCAATGAGGAGGTGCTCAACAGAATTGGGGAGAAAAGGAGTTTCAGGCATATCGTAACTAAGATAAGGGATTGGTTGGTGGGACACAGTCAGAGACATCAAAGAATCGTCAGCTTAGCATTAGAAGGAAGTGTGTGGGGTAAAAATCGTAGAGGGTGCAGATTCAAAAGGATGTAGGTTGCCGTACGTATTCTCAAATGAAGAGACTTGCACTTGGACTAGGTTGTGTGGAGAGCTGCATCAAACCAGTCTGCGGAGTGAAGACCACAACAACTTTCTTTACTACAAAATGATTGCAAAGATTAATGATGTAATAGAGAACAGCATTTCAGTAGGGACAAAATGAAATTATTACCTGGTTTTCTCTGCGCCAATTGGCGTATGAATTTGTTGCATAGCGTTTGTACTGCGGCAGTAGTGAAAGTGCTCGCGCCTCTCTGTGTCCACAGAACGTGAGCACGAGGACAGCGGGCTGGGAGGCGGCAGGCGCGCCCACGGCCGCGTCGCTGTTCCCTGTGGCTAGCGCGGCCCTCAGCAGTGACGTCATCGGCGGCGACCACTGGACCAGTGGCGGCGACCCGTGGGTCAGCAGGAGCAGGAGCGGCGGCAGCGGCGGCGGCGGCCTGCAGGCGCTGCCCACCTGGTTCCGCCTCAGGCACCGCGGCAGGAACCACTTCCGCAAGGTGCGCCTCTTATGCTGCCTCTCCGGCACTGTTCACTGCGGATAAATACGACAAACTTCATAATCTCTATATACAGGGTGTCCCAGCTATCTTGTCCACCCAAAATATCTCTGGAACAATAACAGATACTGGAAAACGACTTTCATCGGTATCAATGTAGGGCTGGGGCCCACGAATGTACATATTTGGACTCAGGCGAGAACCCCATTCTGCTCAGGACGAGCGCTAGCCGTGCGTTTCGCGTATTTCAAGTGTCAACTTCGCGTCGCAATATCTCGGGATGTAATTGGAATATTGCGATGCAATCAACGCCATTGTTTATCTACACCTACATCTACATAGATACTCTGCAAATCACATTTAAGTGCCTGGCAGAGGGTTCATTAAACACTTTCATATCTTTTCTCTGCCGTTCCATTCTCTAATAGCGCGCGGGAAGAAAGAACACCTAAATCGTTCCGTTTTCGATCTGATTTCTCTTATTTTATTGGGATGGTCATGTCTCCGTAAGTAGGTGGGTGCTAGCAAATTAATTCACATTCATAAGTAAAAGTCGGTGATTGCTACTTCGCAAACAGATCACGCCGCAATGAATAACGTCTTTCCTTTAATGATTTCCACCCTAATTCGTGCAACATTTCCGTGACGCTTTCCCCCCGTAACGTGATAAAACAAAACGAGCTGCCCTTCTCTGAACCTTCTCAATATCTTCAGTCAGTCCCACCTGGTGAGGGTCCCACAAGGGGCAACAGTACTCCAGGAGAGGACGCACAAGTGTGATGTAGGCAGTCTCTTTGGTGGAGCTGGTGCATCTTCGAAGCGTTCTGCCAATGAAACGTAACCTTTGATTCGCCTTCCCCACAATATTTTCTATGTGTTCTCTCCAGTCAAAGTTGTTCGTAATTGTAGCTCCTAGGTATTTGGTAGAATTTACGACCTTAAGGTTTGACTGATTTATCGCGTAATTGAAGTTCAGTGGATTTCTTTTAGTGGTCATGTGTATTACTTCACACTTTTCTTTATTTAGTGTCAATTGCCAATTTTCGCACCAAGTAGAAATTTTGTCTAAATCGCTTTGCAGTTGCTTTTATGTGATTTGTCATGCTGTGGATTACTGAAGAAAAAATATACGTTGTCCAATTAAAAAAAAAAAAAAAAAAAAAAAAAAAAAAAACATAAGTCTGTGTTAAAAAACACATTTGCTTTCGTTTTAGAATGTTCCAAACATGTACATTCATGGGCCCCAGCCGTACATTGATACCGGTGAAAGTCGTTTTTCAATAGCAGTTATTGTTCCAGTGATAATTTGGGTGGACAAGATAGCTGGGACACTCTGTATAAAAGGAAGTGTCCCAATTGACCGACTGACTGACTGACTCATCATCGCCCAGCCCAAACCACTAAAGATAGAAACTTGAAATTTGTGGAGGGTGTTCAACTTACTCTGTAGGCGTCATTTAATATGCGATTTTTCGATATTCCGTCCGTAAAGAGGTGAAATAGGGGTGGAAACTTTTGTTGAAAATACGTAGCTATTTAGGCAATTTTGAAGCTAGAACTACAAAATTTCGGATTTTAATTCAGGATTCGAATTTAAAAGACACGTGTTTCGGCATTTTTTTTTGAAATTCGACAAATAAGGGAGTAAAATAGGTGTCGCAAAATATTGATTTTCAAAAATATGTTGCTGTTAACTCAAATTTAAACCTACAACTACGAAACTTCGAATATCGAAACTTGGTCCGGATTAAAAATCCATGATTTTTAGTATTTTTGGAAATTCAACAAGTAAGAGGGTCAAATAGAGGATCAAAAATTCCTTTTGAAAATACGATGTTATTGATACAATTTTTAAGCTAGAGTAGCAAAAATTGACATTTGTACAGATGGTTAGACGTTAAAAAATACGTGTTCCGGTATTTTTGGAAAGTTGACTAATAAGGGGGTGAAAGATTCAAAGATATGTTGCTGTTAACTAAAATATCGAGCTATAACGACGGAACTTAGGATATGGACTCTTCATCGTGATTAAAAAGGCACGTGTTTCGGTATTTTTGGAAATTCAACAACTAAGGCGGGTATCAAAAATTCTTTTCGAAAACACATTGTTGTCAAGACAATTTTGAAGCTGTAGCTATAAAAATTGGTATTTGTATTGTTCGTTATGATTTAAAAAATACGTGTTTCGATATTTTTGGAAGTTGAACCATCAAGGGGGTTAAATTGGAAAGGGGTTGTTTTTCTGAAAATGTTGCTATTTAGGTAATTTTGAAGTTAGAACTAAAAATTTTCGGATTTGGATTCGGGGTTCAAATATAAAAGACGCGTCTTTCGGTATTTTTGGAAATTCTACCAATAAGGGGGTGAAATACGAGATGTAAAAATTGATTTTCAAAAATTTGGTGCTGTTAACTTAAATTTCAAGCTATAACTACGAAACTTAAGATATGGATTCTTCATTAGCATTAAAAAGAAACAACTGGTGCAGACCAACCAGCCTACGCATGCGAAGCAGCGGGGGTTCAGCTAGCTTCTTTATATAGGAGGGGTAGTTGGAAAATAAGTTTCCCCTGTCGACTGTGGTCAGAATTTAGTATGAGAGGGGGAAAAATACAAATTTTCTACGTGATTTGCGAGTACATTAAGACATTTTGTACACCGTTTTATGACCTTCAAAAAGCCTTCCAGGAGTAAATCAGGGCGTTGCATACTGAAGAAGCGTTGAACGGCTGGCTGCATTGACGTCAGCATTGCTTCCAAAGCGCCTTCCGCTGAGGGTCATCTTCAACTCTGGAAGCAGATGGAAGTCACTTGGTATGACATCAGGACTCTATGGCGAATGGTGTGGGCGCTCCCAACCAAGAGTTGCAATATTGTTTTCCGTTGCCATCGCCGAGTAAGACCTCGCATTGTCATCCAACAGCAAAACGCCAGATGTGAGATGGCCAGGCCGATTTTGCCGAATCACCTCTTTCCATTCCGACAGAGTGGCACAGTACCGCGCAGCATTGATGGTTGCATCCTCCAAAAAGTCCAGCAACAAAACACCTTGGGCTTCCCAGAAAACGGTGAGCAGCACTTTACCTGCAGACTGGGTGGTCTTGAACGTCTTCAGTGCAGATGATGACGGATGTTGCTACTCCATGGATGCGGCCTTTGATTCAAATGTTCAAATGTTTGTAAATCTATCGGACCAAACTGCGTGGTCATCAGTCCGTAGCTTACAAACTACTTAAAAATGTTCAAATGTTTGTTAAGCTTATGGGACTTAACTACGGGGTCATCAGACCCTAAACTTACAAACTACTTACGAACTACCTTATACTATGGACGGCACGAATATTCATGCCCGAGGGGGGATTCGAACCCCCGACCGTAGTGGCCGTGCAGACCGTGACTGGAGCGCCTCAGTCTCCGCGGCCACCGCGGCCAGAAAACTACTTAAACTAAGGTAAATTAACCTAAGGACAACAGACACACCCATGCCCTAGGGAGGATTCGAAACTCCACGGCGAGCAACCGCGCGCTCCGCAGCGAGTCGCTTTAGACCGCTCGGCTACTCCACCGCGGCGGCCTTCGATTCGGGTGAGTAATTGTAGACCCACGTTTCGTCCTCCGTGACAAACCGAAACAGAAAGTCATTGCCATATTCATGATCGACCTCTACCCAATGGTGTATCGGTGTCATGCATATGCGCGTTCACCTGCTGTGTCGACTTTCGTCCATAGCCGTTCAAGCTTCTTTTCTATACAACACCCCTATTTTTTCCCGGACGTAATTTTGAAACATTAAGTGGTTTGACAAATACTCATTCTACTTGGATATTATGTAGAGCCGCGGTGGAGAGCCGAGCGGTCTAAAGCGTCTCGCTGCGGAGCGCGCGGTTGCTCGCCGTGGAGGTTCGAGTTCTCCCTGTGGCATGGGTGTGTGTGTGTTGTGCTTAGGTTAGTTTACCTAGGTTTAAGTAGTTTGTAAGCTACAGACTGATGACCACGCAACTTGGTCCGATATATTTACAAACATTTACATTTACATTTTATTATGTAGAAAATAATATTTACCTTTAATGTTTCAGTCTTTTTTATACATATATTATACCGAACCCTGAACGCAGTCGACAGGGGAAACTAATTTAAAAAAATGTTCAAATGTTTGTTAAGCTTAAGGGACTTAACTACGGGGTCATCAGTCCCTAAACTTACAAACTACTTATGAACTACCTACAACTAAGGACGGCAAAAATATCCATCCCCGAGGGGGGATTCGAATCCCCGACCGTAGTGGCCGTGCAGACCGTGACTGAAGCGCCTCAGTCCCCTCGGCCACCGCGGCCGGTAAACTAATTTTCCAACTCCCCCTTCGTATATGTCAAAATGAAACGGCAGGTATAGGGGACCCAAATTAACGGATTGCATATAGATTTTTATGGCCGGTAATGACATATTAAAGCCCTTTTAATTTGCTCCGTATTGTATGGGCAGAAACAACTGCTGTATATGGTATTACAGTACACTAAACATCGTCCCTCACACGCCTCGGGGGGCCCTAGGGGTTCCGACCGGCCACCGTGTCATCACACGTGGTTCGGATTTCACGTTAAGCTTTAGGTTCCTTTTCACCGCTTGGATAACTGGTTTAGACTAGCGACAGTCGGCGAAGTGGCGTCCAATGGAAAGACTTGCACCAGGCTAATGAGGCACACGAAATTAATTAATGACTCATTCATATTTGTTCCCTTTCATACACAACTCCGTTCACAGCCGACAGGGGAAACGCATTTTTCACCACCCCCATGTACTTTTTTTAAAGTGAATGTGATGTGGCTCTGGAATTTGTGTCACGCACATTATATTAATAAATCATGGTTGTTCTTCATGCTGCATTACAACACTTCAAGGGGTTTGACGTGCTTCTCATTTGGGTTCTCTTCTTAATTTCACTTTGCCACACTCTGATTCATATATCTGATGTCTCCTTCGACTTTCTCAAACTGTCGATTATATGAGCTACTTAATTTTGTTCTTGTTAGAGTCCACTTTTAGATCTTCGTTATACTTCTTGCGGTCTCCACTCTTTGGACATGATGGAGTGTGGCCATTCTTTTACCTTTAATTCTAGTTATATTTCCTGTTTCATGTATCAGATTATCCTACTCATAACTAACGCTTGGTATCCAGGAACTATAATTACTTCTACCATAAAAAGCGTTCCACTCTTATAAGCTGTCGTTCATTTGTGGTGGTTAGCATAGATGTTTCATTTCTAATCATCGGGACTTTTTAAAAAAATCAGTTTTGCGTTTACTATCTCAGATGCTGTTACCTTATAAATTTATACCAACACCTTTGAGCTCTTAAGATGCTGCCGTTTATTCAGCAGACATTGAATTTATTACTATTACATTCTACGTATTCCAAATACCCCACATGTTGTAAATTTCACCTGTGGGAGATCCAAATGTTCAAATTCAAATCTTTGTAAATCTATCGGACCAAACTGCGTGGACATCAGTCCATAGCTTGCAAACTACTTAAACCTAGGTAAACTAACCGAAGGACAACACACACACCCATGCCCCAGGGAGGACTCGAAACTCCATGGCGAGGAACCGCGCGCTCCGCAGCGAGATGCTTTAGATCGCTTGGCTACTCCACCGCGGCTGTGGCAGAACCAGTTACGCAGTTATCAAGCAGGCATTCGTACTGTAAATGAGGATGAAACCCTAGATGATATAAAATTTTTGGCGTACTATCCAAATATATTTTTGTTAAAAAAAAAAAAAAAAGTTCAAATGTTTGTACAGCTTATGGGACTTAACTACGGGGTCATCAACTACTTATGAACTAGCTAATACTAAGGACGGCACAAATATCTATTCACGAGGGGGGGATTCGAACCCCCGACCGTAGTGGCCGTGCAGACCGTGACTGACGCGCCGCAGTCCCCTCGGCCACTGCGGCCGCCTATATTTTTGTTATTAAGGTGCTCGGTCCGAGGCCATGGTGAAGAGAGAATGTAACGACATACTGAAAATCGATAATGACTAGTTAATGATGTTTCCAGAATACTTTTTCTATTTTACCTTAGAATGAATTATCCAAAAGCTACATATTTATAAAGACTAGACTGCAGATGCTGAGCACGTTACGCTTAATAGCAGAAGATAGATATCAGTGAAGAACCTGACGGGGAAAGAAAATAAATTTTACAGCGTAAGAAATTTACGAATGTAAATACTAAATGGATGAATGGTAAATCCCTTAAAATTATATTTATATCAAGATAAAATGGCTTGAAATGGAGCTGAACAAACTAATTTATATTATGACGCCATAAAGTATTTGCTTTACGTAAACGTAAATTCGGTGTTTAAGTAATCCTCTCCTCGGACGGACGCTGAGATGTTTATGGACGGGTACAGTGGCTGCCTCAGACTGCGGGCCCCCGTCTTCAACAAACAGGCCGACGGTTTCTCGATATTTACATAATCTGAAACAGAGGCGGTGCAGGTCGGCGTTCCGTAACGTGGCGCTGTTTGCCTTTCCCTTTTTGCCGTAAACACGGCTCATTAGCAAAGGAAACATGAGGCTAAGGCCAGGGCACTGGCGTTTAATTACCAGCACGAAAGACAGGTTCGCCTCATTTGCGTCGGTCAACAGGTGTATAGGCCACTTCTTTTTGTAAACAGCGACGCTAAACGCGCGGCGCTTATGATGCACTCAGCCTGACGGACTCTACCACTCAGCTCAGAGGAACAGCTGCCTCACAGGCGTCTATTCGTATATTCGCCCTTTGCTGCGTCTAAACAAATTCCCTACAGTTTTAAACTAAATGAAGTTCACTTTAAACGCCGCTGATAAGGGCGCGATGACGATTTCCATGACATGTTCAGTGAAAAGGTTAGAAAATTATTACTCTCTTACGTTTTTTCCAGTTCTCGAGCAGTTCCTCCGTTTCCCAATCTACATTCTACCATTTACCTTGTACGTGGTCAGGGCAAGCTTACAGGGCGGTACTACCAGTTACACCGTCTCTTATTCTTCGCTGCTATTAGCCCACTTTAGGTTACGGTAGTAACACTAAAAGTGGGCCTTTGCGATCGTCTTTTGACAGCTCGAAATTTAAATGCAAATAATGGCTTAACTATTCATCTGACACAAAAATTGAATAACCGAATTTGTAGAGGAGAAAATTCTCAACAATTTTGCTCTCTTATTTTTTTCTTTTTTCATAACTCGTATCGTTTCTGAGATATTTGCAAAAATAACGGCGATTCTGGGATGTTTGTCTGTCTGTCCCTTACGTGTTCCCTGTTTTTAAGATGAATCGTTCAACCGATCAGCACCAAATACACAACTATAGGTCGGCAGAGACCAGAACCTCCCTTTTTCAAATTTTTCGGACAAAAATACGGTAGCAAAACAAGAAAAAGCTATTTGGAATATAATTGTAATTGCAAACGAACTGTTCACCTGACACGAAAATTGAATAGAGGGGAAAATTATCTACAACTTCGCTCTGTTATCTTTTTTCAATATCTTGCATCGTTGCAGAAGTATTTGCAAAAATAACGGCGATTTGACGATGTCTGTCTGGCTGTAACGTGTTCCCACTTTTTAGGTCGAATCGTTCAACCGATAGGCACCAAATTTTACAGACCAGACCCTTGCTTTTTCAAACATTTCGGACCATAAATACGTTAGTAATACCAAAAAAAGCCGGTTGTAATTTAATTTTAATTGCAAATAAACCGTTCAGCATACGCGAAAATTGAATAAACTAATTCATAGAGGAGAAAATTCTCTACAGCTTTGTTCCTTTGTGCTTTTTTCATATCTCGTATCGTTTGAGAGATATTTGCAAAAATAACGGAGCTTTGACACCCTCCATTGAATTAACGAAAACCAGCCGTTCACAGATGTCACGTGACATTCCTCGGCCAGAACTCTCTGTGGCATACGCCATCTTGCGTTGCGTATTTGATGATTTTCTTATTGTAACTTACACGTTTTCATTCCAAAGCAATGGCGCACTGAAGAATTAACAAAAACACGCCGTTCTTTGTTCGATATATGATAACCTAGTGTCTACAAATGTCATATTAGCATCAGTTACCAACGGCCATCAATAATATGGAATTAAGGAATGCAACCCATGACCGTTACCGTAGTGTAGTCGGCATTTAGCCGTGGTCGTGAGCGGGTCGGCTCGGCTTGCCGAGTTGCTCCGCTAGCGTGTGTTTGTTTACTTCCGCGTCGCGTCGCGCCGTAGCGTATTAAGTCTTGTGTCCGTCTTCCGCGAACAACATGGCGCATACATATCGCCGAGCGACCCTTGAAGTTTCCCTTCTTGCCAATCACGTGCGACCCCGTGCTCATGAAGTTGAAACGTTCATACGTGAAGAAATTCGTTTAGATCCTCTTGATGTTGTTGGTATTCACTTTTCGATCACGAGCAGTGTCGTTTATATTAAAATGACGAATGCCGAGGTGTGTCAAGACGTTATTCGCAGACATGCCAATGGTCTTAAGTTCAAATATTCTGATGGACAAGTAGGAGAGGTGTCACTCGAACTTTCAGAGTACAGTCTTCGTACGATTCGAGTATTTGAACTTCCTTTTGAACTCCCACGGGAAGTTGTCGTCTCGGCTTTCGAACCATACGGTAAAGTTATCGGTTACCTAGAAGAAAAATGGCAAACCTTCAGCACATACCGTGTTCTCAATGGTGTGCGACAGGTAAAAATTGAATTAGAGAAACACGTGCCGTCGTACTTAACAATTGGTGGAGTGCGAGCCATAATTATGTACGATGGTCAACCCCGAACTTGTTCAGGCTGCGGGCAGGAAGGCCACGTCAGATCAGAATGCATGCAACGGCGCATTGTACAGACGCCGATCGGAGAAGAAGTAGCTCCAGCTGTGACCACACCTCTCCTTGTCACCTATGCCAAAGTTGTCCATGATGCGAGTGCTACTTCTCAAGTAATTTCTGATCTGTTCCCGACATCCACACGGGATATGGCAGATTCCGAAGAGACACCTTCCTCAACGCCGCCAATGTCAGATCTTGCACAGTCGACTCTTCCGAGTACAGTGGACGCTCCTGTGGCTCCGATGCAAGTTGATCCGGGAGTTGTGCCTACCTCTGCCTTCCTAGAGACTGGTCCGGGGACTGATGACAGCCGCCCACCGTCGGATTCTGAACAACACGTTCGTAAACAACGATCGCCAAGGAAAAGGAAGAAACGCAGCCGTATTTCTTCTGATGATTCTCCTTTTAGAATGGATACCAGGAATGCTGACGAGGAAGACATCGAGCAGCTGACCGATGGAAAGGTGTCTGATGCAGATGGCGCGCCCCAGGAGCCTTCCATGTACGTTTCCATAATCCTTCGACAACTCGGAGTTGTAGGACGTACCTTGGGTATGAGTTATCGAAGTGTTTTGAGGACTTCGAATAAAGACGGAATGCATCACTACCATTTGCGGAGAGTGCGAGCACTAATACTACGTCTCAACTTTGCTCGCTGGTACTTACAGCAGATTGTAGTCAATCACACCTTTCTTCCCCATGTTTTATTTACTAATGAGGTTACCGTTACCGATCGCGTGTGTTTAGCATCACAATTCTCATCTGTGGGCTCATGGTAAACCACACAGCACAATAGCACATGCCTACCGAGAACTGTTTTCCATTAATGTTTGAGCAAGCACAATGAAGAATAACTTCGTAGTGCCGCGCATTCTACTTAGTCGTAATTCGTCGTACTCAAAATATTTCCACAGCAGATCTTACCTGACCTTTTGAATGTTGTTCAACTAGCTGCTCGAAGACAAATGAGGTTCCAGCACGATGAAGCACCAGTGTACTTTCCCCGAAACGTCAGGAATCACCTATGCGCTGTTTATCGCCAGCAGAGAGTAGGCCAAACATTTCACCTGATTTAACCTGCATGGATTTCGTCCTCTGGAGTCGTATTAAAAACCTGGTCCCACTTGAACAATATCTAGTTGCCCGCGTGTCTGTTGCTGCTGGTCATGTGGTCGACATATCTTTTGTACTGTATATCGACCCATGCACCGTCACTGTAAATCTTGTAACGCTGTTAGTGCCTGCTTTTCCGAGGACCTCTTGTAAACTATCAATAAATTTTTGTGTCTTTACTTCCATTTCTTTAGTACCTCCGTACATACTAGCTTTGTAATACCTCATTACCGACCACACAATCAGTCCACTCAATTTTGTATTTTTATAGGAACTGTATGAATATTCGTTTTGTCCGACATATTCCCTCATGTCTAGTGATCAGCAGACTGACCACATGTTGGTGGTTGCTCTGCTCGTCACTGGCAGTGCATGTTTACGGGCATATGAGACATTTATCTTGTGTTTACTAAATCTTTTAAGTCGTTTTTGTGGTCTTTACTCCGCAGACTGGTTTGATGCAGCTCTCCACGCTACCCTGTCCTGTGCAAGTCTCTTCATCTGAGAATGCGTTCGACAACCTACATCCTTTTGAATCTGCTTACTGTATTCGTCCCTCGGATTCCCTCTACGACTTTTACCCCACACACTTCCTTCTAGTGCTAAGTTGACAATTCCTTGATGTCTCAGAATGTGTAAGACCAATCTATCCCTTCTCTTGGTCAGGACATGCCAGAACTTTCTTTTCTCCTCGATTTGGTTAAGCAACTCCTCATTAGTTACGTGATCTATCCATCTAATTTTCATCATTCGTCTGTAGCACCACATTTCAAAAGCTTCTATCATCTTTTTATCTGAACTCCTTATCATCCACGTTTCATCCCATACAATGCTACACTCCAGACAAATGCTTGCAGAAAGGACTTCCTAACATTTATTGGATGTCAACAAATTCCGATCCTTTGGAAACGCTTTTCTTCCCAAAGCCATTCTGCATTTTATATCTTCTTTACTTCGGCCATCAGAAGTTATTTTGCTACCAAATAACAAAAGTCATCTACTTCTTTTAGTGTCTTATTACCTAATTTATTTCCTTCTGCATCGCCTCATTTTCTGACATTGCATTCCATTACTTTCGTTTTATTCTTGTTAATGTTCATCTTATATCTTCCTTTCAAGACACTGTCCATTCCATTCAATTCTCTTCTAGTTCTTTTGCGACCTCTTACAGAATTACTATGTCATCTGCAAACCGCGATGTTTTTATTGCTCCTGCCTGCACTTTAATGCCCTCTCCAAATTTCTCCTTCCATTCCTTCACTGCCTGCTCAATGTACAGACTGAACAACATCGGGGAAAGGCTACAACCCTGTCTTACTCCCTTCCCAACCTCTGCGTCCCATTCTTGCCCTTCGACTCTAATAACTGCTGTCTGGTTTTTGTATAGGTTGAATATAAATCTTCCCTCCCTATATTTTACCCCTGCTACCTTCAGAATTTGGAAGAGTGTATTCCAGTCAACATTGTCAAACGCTTTCTCCAAATCGACAAACGCTAAAAATGTAGGTTTCCCTTTCCTTAGCCTATCTTCTAAGATACGTCGTAATGTGAGTATTGCCTCCCGTGTTCCTACGTTTCTCCTAAACCCAAACTGATCTTCCTCGAGGTCGGATTCCACAAGTTTTTCTATTCGTTTGTAAATAATTCGTATTAGTATTTTGAAACCATGACTAATTAAACTGATAGTTCTGTAATATTCACATTTGTCTGCACTTGATTTCTTTGGAATTGGAATTACGATATTCTTCTTGAAGTCGGATGGTGTTTCCCCTGTCTCATACATCTTGCATACAAGGCTGAACATTTTTTTTTCATGACTGCCTCTCCTAACGATATCAGCAGTTCAGACGGAATAGCATCTATTCCAGGGCCTTGTTTCGACTCAAGTCCTTCAGCGCTCTGTCAAATTCTTCTCCCAGTATCATATCTCCTATCTCATCTTTCTCTACTTCGTCTTCCATTTCTAGAATACTACCTTCAAGTTTATTTCCTTTGTATGGACCCTCTATATATTCCTTCCACAGTTCAGCCCTACCTTCTTTGCTTAGTTCTGGTTTTCCGTCTGAGTTCTTTATATTCATACAGCTGCTTTTCTTGAATCCAAATATCTCTTTTATTTTCCTGTAGGCGGTATCCATCTTTCCCCTAGTTATGCATTCTTCTACGGTTCTGAATTTGTCCTCTAGCCACTCCTGCTTAGCCAGTCTGCACTTCCTGTCAATCTCATTTTCCATTGTATTTCATTTTATTAAGCCTACAGACTTGTAAAATTGGTGTTAAAGGGCTTAGTTGTGAACTTTGGTGGACGAAATTTGCTTACAAAGATAAAAGTAACTTCAAAGTACTGCAGTTAAAAATACGCGTAGGTCACCTGCCAAAAAAGCATTCCACGTCGAAATAAGATGTCGTTAATACGTTTCCTTGTTGCCATGCTGAAACAAGTAACGTTTGGTACGTGAAATTTGAGTAGAAAGACGATAGTGACAATAGAATATTTCAATAGAAATACGCCTGGTTCAGCTGCCACAAAAGCATTCCACACCGAAATAACGGTTCATTAATAATTTTCGTTGTTGCCACACTGAAAAAGTACATATTTGTTGCAAAAAACACAAACAAATACAAGTGAAAAAATTCTGGCTGTCACTAATGATTCCACTTTGCACTGGTTGCATGTCTACCATGGTCGATAAAGTATTGCCAACAACAAATGAAAATACTTTTAACGAAGGCGTAGTCACTTCAACCATAGGAAGGACAGAAGAAGAAATATCTCAAACAACACTGGGTAGAAAATTGAGCATTTTTTAAGGTGTGTACTTCAAGGGAATTACAGGATAGGTTATATGAAGTTTCACCCTTGAGGCAGCTAAGCACCATCAGTCAGGAATTTTGTTTGACTATAGACAGACTGAGATCAAGGGAATTACAGGATTGGTTATATGAAGTTTCACCCTTGAGGCAGCTAAGCACCATCAGTCAGGAATTTTGTTTGACTATAGACAGACTGAGATCAAATAAGGCAAAACATTTGGTATTCTTGGACGAAGTACTTGTCATTGTACAACTTGGATTTGTGCCTTTAAATACTGAACACACTTTATGCATATTTCATCAGCAAGAATACAATATAAACTAAATACAACACTTCAAGCTCAACAACAACGTACGGTAGACATACTAATCTCAAGAGTACTTATCCCGAAAAATATGGCGGTCGAGTTTACAGAAGGTACCGCAAAGAGCGCTGTAACTTTTGCGTCAGCCACTCTATGAAATTTAAGCTCGATGGGCGTACTGCGTCATATATGGCCTATTACACCGGCCCTCCAGGCTGTACAGCCAGGCCCGCCATCTTCCGTCGGTTTGGCAGACATCTGGTCTAGAGTTGGGCGACACGGTTGTTTTCAGGAAATCGAATCCTGCGATTCAGTCCCACATTGTCAATCGATTCCTACGATTCGTTGCACGATTCTTACAGAACGCCCAAAAGGAGACAATATTGGATCCGATATTTTTTGTTATTTTTGATATTTATGGTGCCTAAAGATCAGACTTAAAATAACAATCAGCCAAAGCCATTCGGTTCAAGTATCAAAAATATTCGAGAAACTAGATTTGAAGTTTTGAAAGCGGATATAAATACATTCTATGCTACCAATTCCTTCTGTTGTCGGCGTAGCTTTCTTGGTATCGTCGTAGGTAGCCAAACTACTGCTGTAACCTTACAATTTCCTTCGAAAAATTCATCCATTTAAATATAAACTTCATCAAATAAATATATAATTGTTATAAAATACTTATTACGTAAAAGCACGTATTTTTAGGAAACACATCTATATAAATAATACTAAGAAATAAAAATCCGTCTCTAAACAGCACATTTTATTCAATATATAAGAATTTCGTGTCTTTACATACAAATTCTCTTAGTGTAAAATCGGTTTCTTTCAGGAAAGATAAACATAAAAACCTGAATAGTAAAAAATATTTTCGAGGTGGCGTGAAAATATTGAAAATCGCATTTTTATATAAAAAGAATATTTTCGTAATATTGAGTTTTTACAAAAAATACAACTAAATAGATGAACTCAAAAAGCAAAAACGTCTCTAAATGCAAATCGTTAGAGCCGTTTCCGGAATACGCATAAATATGGAAGATTTTCTCGTTTAAATATATTATACGCAAACTGTATAAACGATGTGTGTATGCGTTATACGGCATCTGAAACCCATAAGAGGTAGGTAATTTTTCACTACACTTTGATTTCTTTATGTTAGTAGTGTGGACTGGCAGCTGCGTAATTCACTGCGTTTCGTTGCTGTTATCTGTAATTCGTGAACAATAATTAAAGGCTTATGATCTTCGTTCTGTGCTTCATTTGTACACACGCTTCCTCCTCAATGGCTGATTTCTTGCTTTCGTAATGATTCGGCATGATTCGTCAGTTGCTTTCGAATTATGAATCGTTGGATCTAGGAATCGTCACGACACAGACGATTCTCTTGAATCACGGTTCGTCCGGAACACGTTACGATTCTCACGATTATTTATGTGTATTCGTTCAACTGAACGACTCATCACGAATCGCCACTCATTTGGTCAGTCTGCTGTCCACTAGACGCGAGGGAACATGCTGGCCACCAAGAATATACATATATGCTCCTCCTCCTAGTTTCTGGGAAGCAGAAGGCGAAGGGAAATACCTATGTACAGACTCATTAAGAGAAATTAAAAGACTCTGTTCAGCTATATTTACATTATTTCTCTATAATTCACAGTTAATTGCCTGGCACTGTGTTGAACAAACCATTTTCGCGCTATTAGTCCACATCCATTCTATAATAGCAAGAACACCTAATCGTTTTGTGTCAATTCTCATTTCTCTTACTTTATTACAATGATCATTTTTCCATACACAAGTGCCTGGAACAAAATATTCACTTATTCCGAAGACAAAACTGGTTACTTTGCTTTTATAAGAAACGTCTCAATTCCAAACCTCCAAAAGAGGTCTCACAAGGGGTATAGTATAATATAGACAGTGTTAAGTGGATTCATTGCATCTTATGAGTATTCTGACAATAAAACACAGCCTTTTAATCATCATCCCTACATATTTACTGAGTGCTTATTCCAGTTAAACTTTTTATTAACTTTAATCCCGAGATATTTAGTTGAATTAACAATCTTGAGTTCGTTCGACGATTCCATGTACCAAACCACCACAATATTATAACAATAGTAACAAATTAAGAGCATGCTGGTATGATGAAAATTTATTTAAAAACATCTCATATCGATTTCATTCAATGACTGAATATCATTAGTGCTCTAAAAACAACTACCATATGTCAGTCATTAGAAAAGCAAACCAAGAATATAACACCTGAGTAAAGAAATTACGTACCAATTTCGAGTCCTGAGGATTTATGTACACTGCATCACAACTTTTCTATAGTTAAAAAAGTACAAATATAAATAAAAAAGGCCATTGAAATATCAACCAGGCTTGCCGCTTACAGTCACCCAAACAATAAACATTGCAGGCATTTGGTGCGCCCTGATTGTTTGTAAAGTACTTTAACATTGTTATATTTCAAAATCAATATACGCTAAATGTATAGGAAAGAGTGGATGACGATAAAAGGTAAAATAGAAATTAAAAAATACCTGGATTAAATATAAAAACTAATTAAATTAACATTTCTTAGCGCTCTGAGGCAAATATACCGGGTGATAAAAAGTCAATATCAATTTGAAAACTTAATATATCACGAAATAATGTAGATAGAGAGGTAAAAATTGACTCACGATCTTGGAATGAGATGGGGTTTTATTAGAACAAAAAAGAAAAGAAAGTTCGAAAGATGTTCCGCAGATGGCGCTTCATCTGATCAGAAAAGCTATAATTAGCATAACAAATTGAGACAAAGCAAAGATGATGTTCATTACAGGAAATTCTAAATATGTTCAACATCATTCCTCAGCAATAGCTGTAGTCGAGGAATAATGTTGTGAACAGCACTGTGAAGCATGTCCGGAGTTATCCAGAAGGATACTGCCACTACTTTTCTTCCATATCTAGGAAGATATGACGGATTCTACGAAAACATCAAGTGAAGACGGTTTTTCGCCCACCACCCAAAACTAAAGCTTTGCTTGGCAGGATGAAGGATGACCTGGGTCTACGTAAATCCGGAATTCATGGGACCCCATGCCAATGTGGTGGGCCTAAAATTGGTCAGACGTTGCGTACTGTCAAAAATCGCTGTCGTGAGCATCAGCGACATACAAGATTACAAGAGCCTAACAAACCGGCAGTCGCAGAACACTGTCTTTCTGAATTAAATGGCATGGACTGCAAGAATACGGGAGTTCTGACCCAGACGACCAGCTTCTGGGACTGTATAATTAAAGAGTCCATCGCGATCCGAGCGAGGGAACCGCAGATTAATCGCGACAGCGGCTACACACTTAGTGAAGCATGGAAACCTGCACTCAGCGTAGTTAAGGAAAGAAATAAGGTGTCGCATAACGAACTGACGTCGGCCGGGGGCGGGGCTACAGAGCAGACGCCGCCAGCGGGAACGAGGGACCGCGGAGACGGCGGGCGCGGACGGCGTATGAAGCAGCGGAGGGAGAGAGGAGGTAAAAGCGTCGCTACCGCTCCTAGGCAGTCAGTTCATCAGAGCACCTGATGATGGCAACAGGTCTGGATGCCGAAGTAGTGTGCCAGTTTGACACACGGATCCGGCCGCACAGCCGTGAACTTTTTCATCTAGAATTACGCCGGGAGAAACTAAAGAATCACATTATACCTTTTGATCACCCTTTATATTAAACCAAGATCCCGGCAGATCACCGAAGTTATAACCGTCGGGAGCTCTTCCGGTTACAACTCGTGCTGTTGACAGGATAGGATAGGATAGGATGTTTTGGGCGCACAACAACAAGGCTTTTAGCGCCCTGACAGGAGAATTAAACAACAGTAAATGAAGTAAGCCATGGCAACAACACGAACACATATTGCAAATCAGCGATGTAAAGTGGCAGACCGCAGTACCCAACCTTACAAGTCCTTAAAAAGAAAATGTCGGAGTATAGGGGGACGCTGATCGCTGATGTGAGAGGCATCAGCGAGCCTTCCTTTAACACACTAAAACCTCCGGCCCAAGAGCTTAGGCCAGAGTCGGGAACGTTCACAAAATTGTAAAACGTTCGTGACTCTCACCTCGTCGTCAGCTAAAACAATGGGTAGGGCACGACCAAGATTAGCCGCTGCCCTCTCAGCACGATATAAAATACACTCAATTAAAATGTGGCGTATAGTGATTTGCACGCCACAAGCATCACAAATCGGTGGATTCTCCTGACGGAATAAAAAACTGTGGGTCAAAGGGCTGTGCCCAATGCGAAGGCGCGTCAGTGTCAGTCACTTCGAAACGCCTGAATGGCTGGCAGGAGGTTCTCCACGGTCGAACAGTTGGTTTGACCAACCGCAGTTTATTACCTGTCACTGCCAGCCACGTCTCCTCCCACAACTGAAGGGACCTCTGGCCCAGCACAGAGTAGACGTCCCGCAAGGGAATGGCACACTCTTTGACATTTGGGTCACTGCAGGCCGCCTTGGCAGCCACATCAGCTGCTTCATTTCCCCATATCCCAACATGCCCAGGTACCCAAAGAAATGACACCTCTTTACCCCGCCGTTGGAGGAGGTACAGTTGGTCATGGATCAATTGTGTTATAGGTTCAGCCTGGTACATGACCAGCAGTGATTGGAGGGCACTAAGGGAATCGGAGCAGAGTAGAAATTTGTTATCTCGAGCACGCCGGATGTGTTCCAGTGCCTGGAGAATGGCATGCACCTCTGCCGAGTGCTGTTGACAATTTTCTCTTTGCCTTACGGCCAAAGGGACAGGAGTGGGGAAGGCGCTGCAATGTCCTTGATTACCAGTCTTCTCGTTGATGCCTTGCTTTGAATTTCAAATCTCTCTATTGTACCTCATGGAATGAGGGTCCGACGTACTGTTTATGGCGGTCGTCGGATGGGGACGTTCAGCTCTACGGCCCCCTTGGTGTTCTGCTATAGAAGTAGGCTTTTTGCCAGTTTCGTGTTTTGCCCTCTCTTCTTCCATGAATACGTACACGACGCTTCACTGCACACACATCCATTGCAGTCACCTACACTTAACGCAATAACTTGGTCACACAGTTCTCATACTTCGCGAAGGATAGGAGCGTGTGGACGCGAAAGATGGAGGCAAAAATTTCAAACTAGGCGGCTGAAGCTGCCCGTTGCGGTCTCCCAGCCATTCATATCATACGACTTTACGTTACATTTCAATTAAGGTTATTGATTACCTTATGATAGCAGCCCATGCGAGGTATGATCGAACTTGATAAGCTGATAAGTTTTAATATTCAGGGCGCAGTAAAATTCGCGGGACACCATAATGATATATACAGCACAGATTTCTGATGCTATAAGAAATTCTGAGGACCATATATACAGTGTATTTCCAACAATCATTTGCACCTTGGCATACGTCCGTGAACAGTAAATCTTTATGGAGATGAATATTATAAAGGCCGTCAGGGGATAGTAAATGACATGCTAGAAAGCGACGTCACTGCAAGAGATGCTCAGAGTTTTGCCAAGATGCAACAATGATCCCTCTGAAACTCTCAACCACCTCCGTTGTCTTCAATATGTCCATATTTCATCTCCTTGATTTTCTACCATTTTGAAGTCTGCTTAAGTTTTAACCTACAGTTCATAACTAATAATTTATGGTCACAGTCTATTATGCCGCTGGATATGTCTTACAGTTTAAAATTTGATTTCTAAACCTTTGCCTTACCATTATAAAGTAAATCTGATACTTTCCAGTGTCTCCTGGTCACTTTCAAGTATGCAACCTTCTTTCATGATGATTAAACAAACTGTTGGTGATCATTAAATTGTGCTCTGCACAAAATTCTACCTGGCGATCTCCTCTTTCATTCCTTTTTCCCACTACATATTCACCTACTACATTTCCTTCTCTTCCCTTTCCTACTACCGACTTCTAGTCCCCCATCACAATCAAGTTCTCTTCTCATTTAACGGTCTGAATAATTTCTTTTATCTCCTCACACATTTCTTCGATGTCATCATCGTCGGCAGAGCTTGTTGGCATATAAACTTGTACTACTGTGGTCGGTGTTGGCTTAGTGTCTATTTTTTCTAAGATAATGTGTTCACTATGCTGTTCATAGTAAGTTACCCCCATTCGAATGTTCTTATTCATTATCAGACCTACCCCTGCTTTACCACCTACTGATTTTTTATTTATAACCCTGTACTCACATGACCAAAAATCCTGTTTATCCTGTCACTGAACCTCGCTAATCCCTACCACATCTAACATTAACCTATCTATTTCTTTTTTCAAATTTTCTAACTTACCTACGCCATTACGTGGTAAGAACAATCCACGCTCCAACCCGTCGGATACCTGTTTTGTTTTTCTTGATGACGACATCCTTCTGGGTAGTTCCTCGCCCGGGGATCCGAAAGGGGGACTACTTTAACTCCGGAGTAATTTACCCCAGAGGATGTTATCATCATTTATTCATACAGTAGAGCTGCATGTCAACGGAAAAATTAACGACTATACTTTCTCCTTGCTTTCAGCTGTTCGCAATAATTGCATGGCAAAGCCATGTTAACTGAAATTTACATGTCCAGCTCAGTCAATCATCTAGGCTGTTGCACCTGTGACTACTGAAAAGGCTGCTGCCCCTCTTCAGGAAAAACACGTCTGTCTGGCCTCTCGACAGATACGCCTTCGTTGTGTTTGCTCCTACGGTACGGCTATCTGTATCGTTGAGGCACGCAAGCCACCCCATATCGGCAATGTCTGTGGTTACTCCACCTCAACCAAAGTACCAGACCTGAAGATATAAATACTGCGATTTCCCAGATGAATCAGGAACTGTCTTCAGTCGTAACATGGGTGGAAGACCTGGAACTAAAATTAAATGCCAAAAAGTCTCAAGTAATGTTTGTCGCCTATTAGAAATTAATAAATTCCAAAGTACGTTACCAGTCACCGGTACATCCACTGAACTTGACGGTATGCCAATATCATATCAGAAAAAAATTATGAATCTGAGTGTTATTATCGACGAACATTTAAATTTGGCATGCAAGAAGACCTCCGCTTGCCTCTATACCCTCAAAATGTTTGGTAACATCTTCCCACGTGATGAAAGATGCAGTGCAATCACTTGTTGCCTAAGATATATAATTTTCACACCATGTATACTTTGATCATCGCTAATTTTATCTCATTGACTGATGTGTTCAATATTTGTGTTAGGTTCTCTTGTTATAGACCTTGGTTCACCATAACACAGCCTGGCATTGCTTTTATGTTTTTAATCAAGACTTGATGCCTAGTGACGTCTTATTTATTTTTATTGTGTGACATGTATGCCAGTATGCATAAGGAGGCATATAATGCACCTGTTTAATCACTCTGTCTAGTTCGTAAGTACTTACTATATGAAACTCCCTGGGTTATATTATGTATTTTCCTTCAGCTTGTGTACAATTCTGTTTCTGCATTTTTATTAAATAGTCTTCCGTGAAAATGGTTTATAACCGAAACCGGTAGAAATTTGAAAAATAATAAACAGCTGATGGTTTATAGTATGCATTTCCTGAAATATCTTACGGCTGTTGAACCACATCTCAATAAAAATTTGAAATAGAAAGTGGATTCTCAGAGACAAATACAAACCGATTTAGAGTGTTTATGATTCCATTTGTCAAAATCAGTGGTAGTAGTTCCTTGAGCACCATAAATACTATCGTGTACTGTGAGAGGTCCGTGGTGTCTGCAGGGCGCTATGGAGGAGCTGATGAACCGCCACAGGGAGGAGCAGTGGCTCCGCCGCCGGCTGGGCCTTCCTCCAGAGAGTCCCCACCAGCAGTTCTCGGGCTAACCTGGTGACGTCACGACGGCCTCTGCTCCCCCCGTGCCGTCCCACCTGCACAGAAGCCGCGGGAGTGCTGTGGGTGAATGCTTTGTTGCGAGGACTTGTTGGAAGTTACCAATAGACTGGCAATGGCCTAAGTCCTGTATTCATCAGGCCACTAGACACACTATAATGCATGAATGTCTTAACTCGTCTGACTGGAACTCTCTTTCCTGAATATACACAGTATCAACAGTGTAATATGTCACTAAGTAAGACTGTAAGTTGTACTCCTATCTATATTAAGATACCAGAGTAATTTTTCAATACATTGTTCTGTGCATTTCTTGGACTTACGAAGTACTTGTGGAACTGGAGATTGTTGCAGAGGGTGTCCTCAATAATAATAAGTGATTCTTTGTGTATTCGTGGCTCGAGGATTGGTGTACCAATGTAACTAAAACCGGCAGTATAACCATCGTCCGACATACACGGTACGGTTCAATTTTACACCATAAGAAATACGACTGCTGCTGTAGGACAACGTCTACATCCTGCAAATCTCTGCCAAATACATGTGAGTTCATGTTCCTCGCTGTTCCGTGAAGGAAAAATCACAGAAATAACACTCAATTACTTTCGAATACAATTTTTATAACCTTCACTGATATAGTAAGAAGGGACAGAGCACTACTCATAATTGCGACTTGGAGAACCGGTTCCTGAGAATATTGTACGTAGATTGTCGCACGTTAACCACCAAAAAACCCGTATATTATTTATCTCGGAATATGGATAGTCCAAAATGGTTTTAAATAGTGGAACTGTATATTTCCTGACAACAATGAAGTCAAAGATACCAAAGCAGTATAACAGTCTTTAAAAAGTGAAAGCATTTGCATTATGCTCAGAGAAAATTGGAAATATTTCTATAGTCATCCCAGGAAGAAACAATAAAAATGCGTTATACCGTGCTGTCGCATTATTTACAGAGTCAATATAATCAATGTGAAAAGGAATATCAGTGTAGAGAGATACAAATGATACAGAAAGGTTTTGTAAGTCAGTATCAGTGTTATAGGAAGGTGTCTACAATAATAGATAAATGCGCGTCCACTAACAAGAAAGGAATATCTATTTTTTTAATCTATTCCGCGTCTAGATCTGCAATAGTGTTCCACCCTTTAACGCACATTTTGAGGATGTGTTAAACCCAGAGTTATTTTCTAGAGTTATTGAATGAAAAGTGTAGATGAAACATTTTAATGAAGTTCAATGCAACCAATTCTGGTGGTTGAGAAGGATACAGGCTATTCATTGCGAGATGAAAATGAATCAAATGAAGCATCTTTACAAAAAGGACCATGTGTGCGAAATACTTCGCAAAACCTCGAACCAAAAATATTGATGCTTCATATTTGTATTTTACATTATGCTACAAATTACTCCAAGCAAAGACTTTGGTGCTCAAAACGACACTTTTTATTCCACCGATTTCATATAATTATTACGACAGACTGACCACTGATATTAATGCGTCATTCGCTCTCTAAATTTCCGCTGTCTTTCATTTTCTTAAGTATGAAACAAAAAAAAGTACTGTTATCTAACCAACTGGTCAGTATTTTTTTGGTTTCTCTTGGGCCTGCATCACTATAAATGTTATTTTAAGACATTATGCAATAAATCCTAAATGCTGCTTTAAATATAATTATTTTTATCACACAAAAAATAATTATATTTAAAGCAGCATTTAAGATTTATTGCATAATTGGGCAGTAATTAGTATTTATTTCACCAAGCCCTAAGATAAGAATGAGTTCGTAGTCCTCACCTTACACACACCTTATGGTAGTAAAATACTTGCCGTTACAACTTTTCCCCACTGTGACAGAAGCAGAAGCACAAACTCAGAAATTCCGATAATTAGAAGACATTACATGCATAGGAAAAAAACAGACCACAATCCACAATATAATAAGTTTCGTGGATCATAACTTTATTATTTTACCAATTAAAAACTTCTGTGACCATTAAATACACAAACGAAATGACATGAATACCGACTTTTCCATAGCATTCATGCCACATCGAGATTACTTTTCTTTTGAAATTACACCCAAAGATTAATCGCGCATAAAGCAATAAGATATCTGCTGACGTCTAACAGAGTTAAAACCTTGTAGTAACGAGGAAAAGATCAGTTATCCATCACTAAATTATGACATTAATTTACAATTTCACACTTAAATACAGTACCATTTTGGAGTGTTATCGTTAACAAAGAAACACAGTTTCATTCAGCCTACATGTGTAATAAACGTAAGTGAGTTTTAACATGAAAATGTCAATTTTGAAGTGAATTTAGTGTTTAAGGTTATACAGCTAATATATCCAGATGAAAATATGAAAAGAAGCAAAAATTTTCAAGAAATATAATGAAATTTAAAAAAAAGATATAACGACAAAACATCTGTGAATCATTTCCAAAGAAGAACATACTGACAAGCAACTTTATAATACTAAAATTTGAAATAAAATACAGACTTTCGGAGAAAAATGTAGCAATAACTAAGATACACTTATTATATGACTTAATAAAAACTGTTTTAGTATCTACGTTTGATCGAGTATTTCCAAGCTACTCGCGTATTTGATGTATCGTGAAACTAAATATTGAAGAGTCGATTTAAACTCATACCATAGAAGAAAGAAAGATTGTTAAGACCATTCTTAACGAGTACTAGGGCACCATTTTTAATCTCTGCTGACCTGCCATAAGAAACAGAACGAGTGAAAATAACATTATCACATTCAGAATACAAAATATTCGAGATGTCTGATTTGCTTTTCTGTTTGACAACTTGAGGAAGCAGAGGTATTCAGCAGACTGCAGTTATATCGGACTCTGATATAAAATTATTCTGAAGTTTATTCAAAATTTCAAAAATTTTTGGAACAGACACATCCAGTGCCTACTGAGTATAATAAAGTAAATGTCATATATTTGTAAATTCTAATTTACTTGGAACAATGTAACTGTGTAAGGTGAAATAAAGTGTATGTATTTTAATACAGTGTTATTCATTTGCCATGAGTTGTGCACCTGGGTTTTCAATTCATCAGTTTGTTAGTAATTTTGTGGCCATACGCAGGAAATGTAACTAAGACTGGTTCTGTGTGACCAGGCCAGCACCATTCTCAAATGTAATATTCTAAACCTCTCAGCAATTCAGAAGGCAGTTGAAATGGATTACTTCGGTACCGTGAAAAGCAGGAACCCCTAAACATGTAATACAAATTTGTGCATTAAGAATCACTGCCTGGTTTGCTTCTTATCATTCGAATACTACTGAACACCGACACAGAGGTGCATCTACGTAGTCGGAACTGTAAATAATTTATTAATTTTCTGCCCCTTCTGCAACAACAATCAGATTTAACAAAGTATTGTTCCTCAGGAAATTCAAGTCAGCATTTTGTGATGAAGGCACTTTGTTTTGAAATAATTACCTGTGTACGTTTTACACAGTCGAAATTTGGCACGTAAGAACGGATATTAAGTTATTATCACTATTATTTACTATTATTATTATTATTAGTATCAGAGACTGATAATGTTTTTCAGCGTTCAGTCTGGAGAATGGTACCCCTAATGAAATTCCTAAGTATTCCCATATTGAATTATAACATCGACGCATCGTCTGGTGTTACTTAAAAATCATTCTTGAATAAATGCTAGTATTTTCTTCTTGGTCTACTTCGACTTCTCTTACCGTGTACTCCAGAACCCATGAGTCTAAATGAACGTTTAAATGTTTGTAAATCTATCGGACAAAACTGCGTGGTCATCAGTCCGTAGCTTACAAACTACTTAAACTAAGTTAAACTAACATAAGGACAAACACACACACACACCCATTCCCCAGGGAGGACTCGAACGTCCAACGGAGAGCAACTGCGCGCTCCACAGCGAATCGCCTTAGACCACTCGGCTACTCTACCGCGGCCCATGAATCTCTTAGGTGACCTTGCTTCTCCCATACGTTTAACGTGACATCACAATCTCAGCCTGTTCGCTATAAATGCTTCATCTACGGCGTTCACTCCAAGTTTTTCCTTAATTTCCTCTTTATGGACGCTCTGCTGCCACTGTTCCCAACTATTGGTACCTTCAATCATCCTTGCTACTTTCACATCTGTAACCTGAACCTTATTAAAGAGGTAACGTGTATCTACCCAGGTTTCACTTCCATAGAACAAAGTTTGTCGAACGACAGAGCGGTGTACTGTTACCTTAGTCTTGGTGCTGACTTCCTTCTTACAGAAGAGAGTAGATCTTAGCTGAGCACTCACTGTCGACCTGTTATGTGTTTCTCCTATTTCGCACTGAGTCTGTTTAAATCTCTTTTCCGCAGACATTTGGAGATTCTAATCTTTATAGCGTAACCCTTGCACCTCTAACCTAGCTCTGAAACATCAGATTACTACCTTTCAATCCAACCTGCCATCACAACGACGTCAACCACATTTTTGAGACACTTTTTTCCATCTATTTTAATTAGCATCCTGCCAGTCTACTGTTTTCAGCATATGATGCATTAAAAGTACTACTGCGAGGTTACAGCCTTGTCTTACACCAGAAACTACTTTGAACCATGAACTCAATTTGCCTTCAATTCTAACTGCTGTCTGACGATCTCCTTAAAGATCTTTCATTGCCTGTATAAGTCTGCTTCTTATTCCGTACTGTTGTAGAACTGACAATAGCTGCCTCCTCGTTACACGGTCTTTTCAGGTCTTTAAAATATTGACCTATATTGTTATTAAAGTAGACCTATTATTATTGAACTACTATTATTGTTATTACTATTATTACTAAGAATATTATTAAGGAATTATGTTAGTTGTACAAAAATTCAATTGCAGAATTGCCTAACCCGAATTGAAAAAGAGCCTTTGAAACAACTTGAATTCCGAAGAAACTGCAGTACATTGACAGTGGAGTAGAAACAGGTATCAACTGATAATAAGAGTGAGTATACACGGACTTAGCAACTGACATGGGCTAAACACCTGTTGCCATGTAGGACATGCTCTGGTCCTGTAGAATGCAGTGAGTTGCCTTAGAAGTGAGTCTACGACTCGCTGGTACTCCTCTGGACGCAGGTGACCCCAAAAGGTTTGTACAGCCGCAGCAGTGTCTGTTCTGCCCCTGGGTGGACGGTCAATGGCAGGGAGCCTATTTGTGCAGCATCCCAAATATTCTCGATTTGCTTCAACTGTGGGCTCTGGCGTGATCTGGGCTTCGAGGTGAACATGTCAGTCTGCTTGCCTCCCGTGACATATTCCTGGAACCATGCTGGTGGCGTGGGAGTGATGTGTCGGTGCGTTGTCAGCTTGATACACAACAGAACTCATTACGGTGTTGGATTATGGTAGATTAGATGAATACTTGGTCCACAGATTATGAATACGAGATTTCGAAATGATGTGGAACTCGTAGTTTAGAGAAAGATAACATTACATGGTATTAATTTTTTGTAATTTATTTTTTCATTACAAATTAATAATTTGGTACTATTTTAGTGAGGCAAATGGTTAGGTGAATTGCGATACTGAATAATTTTAAAATTTCAACTTCTAAGCAAAAATAGTAATGATACAATTAACAAACCTCAAAAGAAAGGGTGCCAATACGCCGTACCTTTCCTCTATGACTATTTTTTTTTCTTCCGAAGAGAGGTCCTTGTTACTGCAAACACTTCAGAGGCTTGATGTATCGATAATTTTCCTTTATGAATCTCCCTTAGAGCATTCTGTAAATAAACCTAGTAAGTTAATAAAAATACACTTTTTTCAAGTTGTAAAGGCAAGATCGTCAAAAAATACATTTATTTCTCTTAAGCGGTATCGATACTTTATTTCATTATCTTCAGAAGGGTTTAAAACATCTTCACTTAGGAATCCGTCTGAAGATTATGATATAAATAATCGATGCCGGTTAAGAAAAATGAGATGTATTTTTATTACTATTATTAACAGATCGCTCTCCACAGACGTAACATAAAAGGTAACTATAACCTGGTTCTAATTACAGTTCTAGGGGCGGACTAATATTTTCCTAGGCTTTTTTTGTCGTGACTGAAGTTACCATGAGAATTGACACTTACGCTCTTAAAATTAATCCTGTGAAACACCAACTGTTGCTCAAATAAAATTTTTGTGTACATATGTATAAAGAAATATTTACCTAATATATCTGTTGACGAATTATTTTCTTACAACCTGACTTGATTTGACACCACAAAACGACGATATTATTTGCAAACTGAGAAGCAACAGTCACTGTAAAGTATTTATCGCTCAGGAAGTGAGATTATGCTGTAGTCACAGAACACTATCAACTGCACATTACAGGCTCCGAAGTAGTAGTGCCACTAGATGGCAGAAGTAAGAAACTGATTAAAAGCCCAGTGGCCAAATTTACTCAAGGTGGCCAAGTTAGGCCAGTTTGTAGTACTAGGATGTGTCAGAGTTAATATGCGTCAGTTGCCTCAACTCCGCTATGTCGATACCAGCTGGAAACCTGCACGCTTACAAGCTTCCATGTTATGGTATGTAATTTGCAAGCTTAACTTTATTACTCAGTTAATTATGCCAACAAACCAATGGAAGTCCACAAATGGGTGGGGATGTTCCCCGAAAACCTCATCCATTCAAACGGCACTACAGAACAACAATGGGGCCACACCATAGCAAGACAATGCACCAAAGACCTGATAGACACATTTGTAAAAGAATAATAGCAATTAGTATCAAATATTCCCTTTATTGTGGCAAATTTAAGTTTCGGTCACCGTGAGAAGTTTAAAATTTAGATATAACGTATAAGAGTTTTTTGTTTTCATGCTCAAAATTAAGAAAAGGGGGGGGGGGAGGGAGTTCGGCGTGAAGCGGACCGACTGGAACGGAAGAGACATCAAAGGCCATTTTAATTTCCGCTGTCTATATTTTTAGAAATAATTTCATGAAACTTTGACAGCATCAAGAAGAAGGATTAAGGATTCACACTCATAGCAGAGGAAGTTCAAAAACGTAACGAAAGAAATGCTTCTTCACTTCTGAAATTTGATCTTACTTTTCACTTACTATTGGTTGGAGTTGTTGCTAAGGCACACTTTATATCATAAGTAAGAGATATTGTAGTTGTTGTTGTTTAGAGGGGACTAAACTGCTAGGTAATCAATACCTTGAAGAGAGATTTTTCGAGGATTTTGCACAGTGTGCAAAGCATACTAAAAGGTGTAAGAAACTCTAGAATTTGTTTAATTTAGGAAAAAATGATTGATCTGACACATTTTAAACTTTACGTTTAGAAAAATACTCAAATTTTATAGTTGATTATGTCATTCATAACCACTGTTTTAATAGTGGTTTGTATGCTGTGCATAATTCATCGAAGAATCTCACTTGCCTAGAGTGTATCTTCAGCAACAAATTCAGCCAATAGTATGTAAAGAAAATGAAATTTCACATGTAAAATTATATTGTTATGTCTTTGAACCTCCACTGCTATGAGTGTGAATTCTGACTTCTTCCTGATCGCGCTGAAAAAGTTTTATGAATTTCGTTTTAAAAGTATAGAAGATGGAAAATAAAATGTCCTGTTGTGCCTCTCCTGCTCCAAGTTTGCTCTTTTGACGTCTGCCACATACTTTAAAACACTTGTCAATACGATATCATTAACCGGTAAAACTAAGTAATAGCGACCCCTTCTTGGCAGGCGGGTGTCTTTGGATCTGTGCCACAAACGGTGCCTCCAACTGGCATGGTGCAGTTGACATAGTGATTCACCGACCATATCACATTCCGACAGTGTTCCAGTGTCCATTACTAGCGACAAAAGAGAGCTGTTGTGCCCAGTGACGTTGTGTGAACAGTGCCACCCCTATGTGAAGCTGGTTTCCATGCTACAAGGAATTCGCGTTTCTAAGGCCTGTTCAATGGCAAACATGTATTTTACGTCCTGCCCCGCGCGGGAATTGCCGTACGGTTCTAGGCGCCATGTCAGGAATTGCACGACCGTCCTCGTCGGAGGTTCGAGTCGTCCATCAGGCATGGATATGTCTGCGACGTCCTTGAGATAGGTTTAAGGTAGTTTAAGTAGTTCGTAAATCTAGGAACCGATTACCTCAGTAGTTTGGTCCCATAGGTTTGGAAACATAAGAATTTTTTATTATTATTTTATTTATTTATTTATTTTTTAATGGAACAGCTTCCTCTTTCTTCGTCTGCACGTATACTTGCGCTGGATGCCCTTGGCGGCGCCAGGGGATATTCCACTCCACTGCTGTAATTCATAAAATGTGGACGAAAGTGGTTTTAATATGGTGGTAACACAATTAATAAGCTTCAAAAGTGAAAAAAATCAAGGTTTTCGAATACTTATTTACCGGCTGATCAAAACGTGTATAAATTAGAAAACATAATAAATCACGCAATAATGTACATAGAGAGGTAAAATTTGACACACATGCTTGGAATGACATGGGGTTTTATTAGAAAAAAAAGTCCGACAGATGGCGCTGGACAGCAAAACGTCAGTGACTGCGCATGAAAATCGTGTATAAAGGGAGAGAATTCGCCACCCCCCTCCCTGATGACGTCCTCCGTCCTGACATATACCCGTCCTATCAACCCTGATCCCTCCCCGTAGATGTAGAGCCCCCTCTCCCGCCCCCCTCTCCTGCCCCTTTCCCACTCGGCTACCCTCCTCCCTACCCTGGAGCCCCTACGACTCCTCCCCACCGCCTCTTCCCCCACCTTCTCCTACTCCCCCGCGCTTCACTCCTTCCCCCACCCCGCGGGGCCCTGGACCGACAGTTTTAACAGTGCTACAATCAGTGTTGTGTGCAGTGCTCCAGAGAAATGTGTGTTTTTTATCTGCGTCCACTGCTAACGAACGAGTGTCGCACCGAGATTTTTAATTAGTGTCTCCGTGTACCCGCCGTCCTGTGTTCTTGTCGTACTATATGGTTTTGTATGTCACCGTGGCTGCCCGTTTTAACTGACTACATGTGATTTTAATCATCTGTCAACTGATTTACCTCGAATTGTCACCTTGTCTATGTCATTGTTTTCTCCGTTGTTTTATCGCCTGTCATGTATTTTATTTTTCATCTCATCTATGTATTTTATTCTCTCGGCTGTAGAGCAGCCTATGGAGCTGCTGCCAGCCTACTAGTGTAATAGCTGGTATTAAAATACAATAAATAAAAAAAAAGAGATGGAATCAGATCCACCAGCAGTCGCAGCATGTTGACGTAATCTAAAAGGCGCTTTTAGTGAAGCTGTATTATCAGAATGGGGAATGTGCTAGTTCAGCGTTACGATCCTATCGCCATAGGAAGTGGATTCTAACGGGTAAAGGTCCATTGACAAATGCAGCTGTGGCGAGAATGATTTCGAAGTTCTAAGCCACGGGTTGTTTAGACGGTAGACCTCGTAGTGGCCGACCGAGCACAAGGCGTAACGCTGCTGAGACAGTTCAGGAATAAATGGAGACTGTAGCGGGTTCGTCTATGCACGGGGAAGTCAGCGCTCGTGCAGTCGCACGTCGCACCGACATTCCATACACTACTGTTTGGTTGGCACTTAGGCGTACCCTTACAAAATTCATAGGCATCTTGAATTATCAGGCGATTTAGTAAAGCGGAGGGCATTTGCGGTGTGGGCGTTTCATAGATGGCGGAAGATGTCGATTAGAGTAACATGTTCTGGACCGAAGAAGCTCATTTCACGCTCTGAGGGTTTGTCAACTCCCACAGGTGCAGAATTTGGGCTATCGAAAATCCTTAAACTGTCGTGGGAACCCCATTGCACGACGAGAAAGTCACGGTATTGGTTGGATTTACCACAACTACCGTTATCGAGCCTTTTTTCTTCGAGGAACTGCGTGATTCTCGTTTCGTAACAGTTATCGTGATGGGTGAGAGGTACGCCGATATGTTAGAGAATCACATCATCGCCAGCCAGGCTGATAAACACCTGTTGGAACGTACGATTTTTATGTAGGACGGCGCTCCACCCCATATTGCTAGACGCATGAAAGATCTCTTGCGCGCGCCGTTTGGTGATGATCGTGTGCTCAGCCGCCACTTTCGTCATGCTTGGCATCCCAGGTCCCCAGACCTCAGTCAGTGCGATTATTGACTTTGGGGTTACCTGAAGTCGCAAGTATATAGTGATCGACTGACAACTCTAGGGATGCTGAAAGACAACATCCGACGCCACTGCCTCACCATAACTCCGGACATGCTTTACAGTGTTGTTCACAACATTCTTCCTCGACTACAGCTATTTTTGAGGAGTGATGGTGAACATATTAAGCATATCCTGTAAAAAACATCATCATTGCTTTGCCTTAATTTGTCATGCTAATGATAGTTTTTCTGATCAGATGAAGCGCTATCTGTTGGACATTTCTCAACTTTTTTGCTCTTTTGTTCTTATAAAACCCCATGTCATTCCAAGCATGTGTGTCAATCTTTACCTCTCTATCTACATCATTCCGTGAATTATTAAGTTTTCAAATTTATACTGACTTTTTCATCACACGATCGGTTTCAGTGGGGTATGCCACCATCATTTGGTCATATCAAATTTTACAAGTTGATCATCTGATTAAAAAATGAAAATTAAATAGAAGGTGCAACATAGTACTTAATCTAAGGGTTGGAAAAGTAAACAGTCACCAGTTGCCAGGTTGCAGATTTATTTAAAACGGGTTTCGAGCAATTATTGCCCTTCTTCAGGTATATAAATCTTTCTCGAAAAGTGACAAAATGTGAAATATTAATACTCTATTCTGTTGTATATTGATAAGATAAGAAACTGTACAAAATATTAAGTCCATATAATGGTCGAATAAGTTAAAACATCATAGCTTGTAAGAGAAACATAACTGTAAAGTCTAGTTTCACGACCTTAGGGTAGGTCGATGTTACAGAGCCATATTCCTTATTGGTTTAGCCAAAATACCGCATTATCTATTTTAAAGTTTTATGGGCGGCGTTTCACAGACGTGCACAAGAATCTAATGGATAGCTCTTCCTTTAAAATTCACTGGGTTCATTAAAGAAAATAAATAAAATAATAATAAAATAAAATAAAAAAATAAAAATAAAAAAACACTGGAGGGGACGTGCAAGGTATAGGCTCTATTTTACAGCTCAAGTTTACCAGACTTGTTTTGGTGTGAGGATCATGACAAAGTTCTCTTAAGGAATGAATCAATGTATCTGGTATGCGTCCTAGGCTTATAATTTGTGCTTTCTTATCAGTGTACATATGACTGTTCCTTAATCTGTTATTAGTCTAGTTAGGATGCTTAGAAATGCTCCACTATGCTTAATAATCTTATCGCTGTTCCTAGACATAATTCCTCTAGTTAATCTGAATAAAGACAATATTACTAAAAACTAAACTAACTAGCGTGTACAGTGAATCAAGAATATTTAAATTCCTGAAATAAAATTTTAACTGACTCATACATGAAGAATGAGTTGCGACTAACTGTAGGTATGGAGTATGTACTATTTGCAAGAGATTATATGAATGATGTTAAAATCGTTTTTATGAAAGTGCGACCACTACAAAATCCGACTAGTGAAATGTCTGGCCTAGCTGTATAATACGGGATCTGCACTTTATGTCACAGCTCTTCACTACTCTATCGCTAACAATCTGAAATTTCGCAAGGTGCAGAAGGAGTGCATCCAACTACACACCAAAATTTACCGGATTCTTTTCCAGCTTGGTTACTGATCCTGAATCTTCATTGAAAAATAAGTATGGATTATTAACGAAATGGTACGACTTGGGTGACAAATGACTGCACTGCATACCGTCAAGTTTTCTTTTCATCTCAATTATCAGAATTTATATGTTCAAAAATTATATACATTTAATTTACAATGTAACAATTAAAATTTTGAACATGGCTGCAGTTCAGCGTGTAGCATTACATTAAATATTATCGCATAAATTGTCTGCGACGCTTCACGCCAACGTATCCGTTCTCGCTTCAAAGTGTACCTCTGCCCACTCATAATTTTCATTAATTAATTATATCTTATGGTTTCTATAAAGCTGCGTTCGCACGTAAAAAGATGCTTGGCCACAATTACGATTCGCTTTGTGTTTGCACTCAAATTTAGCTCAATGTTATCTCTTTCAACATGTAATTCCCATTGATTTTATATTTCAGAGCCTGCAATAAATATTTAGTTTCTTCGAAGTCCGATATTGTTTCTATTTGTTTGCTTATTGTGCCAATATTTAAACATGATGGTGTAGATTCATTTCGCGAGGTGTAATAATAATAATCAAGAATCTC
The DNA here is from genome assembly GCA_026315105.1 of Locusta migratoria. Classification (NCBI taxonomy): domain Eukaryota; kingdom Metazoa; phylum Arthropoda; class Insecta; order Orthoptera; family Acrididae; genus Locusta; species Locusta migratoria. The sequence goes on from CM048744.1 coordinate 275,296,572, forward strand.
GTTACGGCCTGATTAATTTAATTATCCACACGAAGTTATCATTTACAGCTTATTACAGCCTCACTCGGCTAACGAAACGGAGATAAATAACTTTTCGCCAATTTACTCTTTGACATTTTCGTATGTTACCTTGACCTTATCAATAACTCTCGCTATCTCCTTAATCCGGTTACATTCATACCCTGCTTTGGCTGCTCCCCTTATTTAAATTTAATTCCTGCAGCTTACTCAGAATTTTATTATGTTAAAGTTCATCCTGTTACATACACAGGTTTCAACTCGAATCTGTACAGACAACATCACGAAATATATCGCGACAAGCATCGGTGGAGTAGTATCAATCTGTAGACAACTGACAACCAGTTGTATAAAAAGTGTGTTTCACTAAGTGTGTTTGCCTCTGTAACTTATAAAATAATAGGTGACGGGAAATTTTAATGCGATAGGTCAACACAAGAAATGTTACACTTTCTGCGGAGCTATGAACACAGTTTATTGTACCATTTTCCAAAAAGTAACAGCACAAAGATATAATTTTTTTAAATGCAACAATAGTTTTTTTTCTATCATGCATTGGAATCGTTGAAACCAGCTGCGTCCAAATCAATTTAAACTACATTCCTATCACTGTTAGTTTGGGAGCTACAACCCTTCAAAGTTTCAAACCACCAAAATTAAAGTCATTTCATAGAGGTGGCAAGGAAAAACATTTATGGCGCAACGGACCTTAATCATAAAAATTGCATCTGAGCCTGTTCTCAAAACTGGTGAGAAACAAAAAAATGTTCAAATGTTTGAATAGTCTATGGGAGGACTTAAATACGGGGTCATCAGTCCCTAAAGTTGTGAACTACTTACGAACTAGGACGGCACAAATATCCATGCCCGAGGGGGGATTCGAACCCCCGACCGTAGTGACCGTGCAGCCGGTGACTGGAGCGCCTTAGTCCCCTCGGCCACCGCGGCCGGCGGTGAGAAACAATATAAAATAAAAGGTGGAAGGTGCTCGAAAACTACAATTCATAGGGAAGTCAAAATTACACCGAACTTAACTTGTTTATTCAGGTCTAACGCAAGCAAAATGGGGAACCAATTTTGTTAATACAATAAAAATGCATCTCATTTACATAGCCTAATACTGACGATGCACCGCATTGAATTTAACAAAAATTACACAGAACTTAACGCTACTGGAGGAAGGATTTACAAACAACATTCACTCGCTCACACACACGCAATGCAACAGCGAAACTCACCAAAATCAGCGTGCTGATACGAAGCAGAAGAGAGGCGCCGCTATCGTAGGCGAAATTCAGCAAACCCAGAGGTACCACACAACACAATATACAGTAAAACTGCGAAGATGGCTCTGGTCTGACGTGCCTGATTTAAATTGCATTTAGATTAGACCGCGGGCACATGCGCTAACGGCACACACGGATACGTTACATGATCCCACTCCACTGAAGGTGAAGTGGTTAAAAATCGGATTCATTACACAAAATCACGGCGGACTCTTACGTTGCAACCTGAGAGTAAACTATCTAGGCACTGGTTTTATGAGAAGTGGCGTGAATTCAGGTGATTTTCTGCAAACCACTGAAGTCGGAGTTCGGACCACGTGGATCCACAAACGGATAAAAATGTATCAATTCAATTTCAGAAAAATAAAGAAAATTAACTACGGCATGCAACACCTAGGACTGCATCTGCATAGAATTTCATAAGGAAGCTAATGAAATGCAGCAACATGTGATTGGGAGCGTTCAGAGAGACGGAAGAAGTCCAGTCTCGAAACCCGGAAAAGTGAAATAATTACAAAGTCGGAAAAGTGAGAATAAAAACTACAGATACAATCCTCAGAAATACACAGAATTTCATAAGCAAGCTATTGAAGGAGGTTGTACAAGGCTCGGAGAGAATTACTGACAAAGACTGAGTGCATACTAAAGTTCGGACAAGAAACAGCAAAATTAAAATATGCGGGAAGAGAAGATCCAGAAATGTTAGTGGAAATCAGGAAGATACACACGTAGTTACTTGCCTGATGGGCATGGAACAAACAATAGTGGAAGCTGAAGGATTTGTTCTAAGAACCAACCATGTGGAACACATATCACTCACGGAAGGAAACAATAAGAAAGGTTTTACATGCACTGTACAAAAATGAACATATCGTTTGTTATAAATCGGGCCCCGAAAAGCTAGAAGGAATTTACACAGAGTTCGTACACTGCCACACAATCACAAAAGATTTGAATATACCAGGCCATTATCAAACTGCAACTAGTAACACATACACCGCGTTTATCTGTTGGAAATCACTGGATTGAAAAACTAGAACACATTTCCAGGCAAGGTCGGAAAAAATATTCCGAAAAATGAATCTAAGTTCAAGAGTCTAAGTTAAATATGCTAGACAATGAATCGCTACCATCTCCGCAGACACACAAGTAGAACCAACATTACCTCACCATGATACAGACACAAAGTGAAGACGAGCGGCCACGGGGGTGCGAAGCTACCATACACAGGAAAAACTCACTAAAACGAGGTGGTGGGGGAGAGACTCGCCCTGGAGAGGGCTCGTCGACTGGGTTGTAACCAAAGGGTGTAGAAACCTCTTTGTTAGTATTAGCAGCAGCGGTTGGTAACGACTAACTATCGACTCTGAGCCACAGAGAAACATGCAAAGCGAGCTATTACTACACACATTCAGGCAGCTATTAAATTTTCGCACATCCACTTAAAAGTAAAACAAGTACACATTCTCACAGGCACAGTGGCGTAGCAGAGAAGCCGTACTTATTGCCTTATTCATAAATACAATAATACATTATTAAAATAACAAAATCCTTGCAATATTAACTAACATTTCAGAAACTAATATTTTAAACATGAAAGAAAGATGCTATTCCTGATGCCTCTAAAAGAGTGGGGCTCTAGTTTTAACAAAATGCTAATCTAGCGTCATCAAATAAATTACAATTTTATAAAAAATATATGGAAGACGACAGTCGGTCGTCTTTCAAAGTTACAGGTATAGTATGTGTGACTACTGCTTCGATTTCGATTTTCTCAGATAGTAGGATACATTGTATGGAGAGCCACAAGACTGCCACTGAGGACGATTCCCTCTGCAACTCAGTTAAAATTCCCTTCCCCGTATCAATTGAGTTCTCCTACACCGCCCCTGACGTTTTATTCTCTCACTGCGTCTCGTTTATTTCATGTGGTTATTTTGTTTAGCAGTTAGCAGGAAAATTTTAAAGCTGTCTGCTGTGCACATTTGCTCGTCATCGATGGAGTGAGAGTACAAAGACACTATGTACGTATAAATAATGCTAACAGAGTTTATTTAGAACCAAAGTAATATACACGTTGGATGTTCTCGTCAATTATCTTGTGGTAAACTCTCGTCAAATGAAAAGCTAGAAAAGTATAGTCCATTGATTTCAACATATAATATTAATTTGTTCGTGAAAATATACTCGTACACTTTTAAACAAATAAAAAAATCTGAACGCTGTAAAAAGCAACATTTTGAATTTTTTCCTATTCGTTTAGTGTCAAAGAAGATTGGTACTTTCTTTCCCCATTCAGTTATTAAAATTTTTAGATATAATTTCCGAATATGGTGGAGCGCTTTCGTTATTAGTAATATTCATAATATTTTTCTGCCAGGATACTGTTTTATTTTACAACTTCTTTCATTTCCAAATCTCCGATTTGAACAAACAAGCTGCTGAAGATCAAGACAGAAAGATATGATTCAATCTCACTGTCACTGTTCGAATAATTTTCATAAAAACACATTCATCTATTAGCGTCCGTATTTTTGCGCAATGAAAAATGTCGATATCAGTTTGCTTTCAGATATTTCCTTTCATTTGAACGAGTGCGCTAAAAGGGGGAAAAAAAATACTAGGACTTCGTGTAACCCTTTCGAAGTGACGAGAAAACAGAGAAAAAAACACACATAGATTAAGAAATTACGCAATGTATTTCTACTGTTAGATTTAGCTCGGCCACCAGCCTTTAGAGCAGTGTTTTTCAACCCGTGGGTCTCGACTCCCTGGGGGGTCGCAAAGTGTTGTTCAGGGGGGTCCCGTCACGGTAGGGAATACTTGCACATAAAGTAACTAGGGGTTCAGTAAAACAAAAACTTATGACTAAGTGCAACAAAAGTGCAAATAAAAGATACACTTCTTTACTGATTGTCCATACTGTGGGCACTTTCTTAATGAGCAATATTCGCTTTCGAGTATTGCCTGAAACGCCCGCTCTATACACTCCTGCAATCAGATTGTGCCAAAACGCATTGTAACACCTTAAAAAAGAGCGCTGAAAAGTACCAGATGCAACAAATAGCATTTTGTCCTCTGGTGTGATTGAATCAAACTGCAACAGTTGCCTCTATTCTGTTTTATTAAGCTATGTTGACTGCATTGTAAGACAAGTGGACTAAATCGAAACCATTAACTGGCCAACAATGACCAGTAAGCATTCATTTTCATTATCACGGCATTGTTGTGTATAAAGGTTTATCATTCTGTCTGTAAGACTTACAGACAGTAAAAACGTTGTTGTGCTAGGATGCAGAATATTATAGCGATTGAATGTGTGACTGCTGCAGAGCAGATCAATCGTGTACCAAGAAGACGAATAAGTACAATTTTGAGGCCTTAGGTGGGATCAGTGATCTGAAAAGGATCAATTTGAAAAAATATTATATGGTAGGTTCAAGGGTAACTGATGTGAAAATCAAAATACTCATCACCATTCTGATGATCCTTCAAAGCGCTTTTTGCCGTTAGGTAAACGTCAATGCAGCTTTAACAAAGCATCAGATATCTCCAAAGTATCGTCACTGATGAGGATGAAACAAGAAAAGAAAGACGATGTGGAAAAAACTACTCAGTCTCACATTTGGAAACAATTGTTGTGAAAATGAAATACTTTAACTTTTCACTCTGACTATCAGCCTGCCATGTAACGAACGTATTGCCCAAGATACTGTTTGTTTAGAAGAGGAGCCTTTCCTTGAAAAAAATTTTATGTTTCGTTCCTACTTTTGGTGTTAAAATGTTTCATTGAACACTAAAAATTGTATTTTCAAACAATAAATAGTATTTTTACCAGTTCTATGTGACTAAACACTAATCAAAAAACATTATGTCCAAAACAGCTTGCATAAAAAGGCAGATTGTCCAATAGAACCCAACAAAATGCATTTATATATATATATATATATATATATATATATATATATATATATATATATATATATATAGCCTGTTAAATTATTTAAGTAACATCTCGGGGAGTTCTGCATATGCAAGTTAAAATGCTCACTGCTGCTCTAAGTTAATTTGCGAGTGGCCACATTACTTTCACAGCGGAAATTTATCCGACTGCTCACTCCTTAAGGTAATTGGGAGTGTGAAATTATAAAACAGAGGTTTGATACTTTAAGTCTTCATCTATTCAGTAAAACAAACAATCAAATAAATGTAGGGATTCCAAGTTAAGCACAATAAAGCACACACCTTGCACAAAAGTGAATAAAATTGTTTATCTGGGAGGAAACATGCAAACACACAGTGGGTAGGGAAAGCACATTCATTCACTCACAGACACACGCATAATGCTTGCGACACATTAGTCATGCGGGAACTCTTGTTAGCAGCAGCGAAACGCAGCATTGGCAGGGTATTGACGAGATGGTGGGTATCTTAAAGCACTATTACAAAAACACTATGCACCAAACGAACTCATGTTCAGCATACTATTCTTAAGTAGTACGTGGTGTTCGATGACGGTGAATTACATAGCATTTACAAAAGACGTTAATTTAGAATAACAACTAAAGCACACTTTCATATAGAAGAAAGCTAGGGTCAGTAAAAGCAGGACTGAAGGCAAAAAAAAAAAAAAAAAAAAAAAAAAAAAAAAAAAAAAAAAACGACCGTTACGAAAGCATGTGGTGCAATCGGTCATATCCAGATAGGAAATGCATAATCAGAAAAGAGTTTAGTTTTAGTTTACTTAAAATATGTTGAATTCCAAAGTAAGCAGATACCACAAAATTTCTACAGATAACTGACGTCATATATGCATTCACAATGTGCATCGCTGTTCACTCACAGGTGCACTCACTCAGAGTAGCCAATTTTCACCAGAAGATTCCTTGCGTAAAAATATCCAAGAGTAACATACACAATGGTCCACTCCATGTGTAAAAATATCCGTGAGTAACATAGACGATAGTCCACTCCCTGTGTAAAATTATCGCTGCGGCGGAGTGGCCGACCGCATTGACGCACTATGCTACAATGCGCAAGGCCATTCCCCAGACGGGGTTAAAAAATTTTCAAATGTTTGTATAGCTTAAGGGACTTAACAACGGGGCCATCAGTCCCTAAACTTACAAACTACTTATGAACTAACAGATACTAAGGACGGCACAAATATCCATGCCCGAGGAGGGATTCGAAACCCTGACTGTAGTGGCCAAGCAGACTGTGACTGGAGCGCCTAAGTCCCCTCGGCCAAAGCAGCCGGCCCAGACGGTTCGAGTCCCCATCAGGAATAGATGTTTGTGGCGTCTTTAGTATAAGCAAGTTCATAAGTAGTTTGTAAGCTTAGAGACTGATGGCCCTGTAGTTAAGTCCCATACACTACAAACATTTGAACATTTGTAAAAATATCCGTGAGTAACACACACGATGGTCCACTCCATGTGTAAGAATATCCGTGAGTAACATACACGATGGCCCACTCCATGTGTAAAATATCCGTGAGTAACGCCAGAAGAGTAACTGATGAGCATTCTCCAATAAGACGAAATTGCTTGACTTTGTGGTAAAAAGCAAGTACGCTTACAGTGTAAGACAATTTGTGACAGTAGATGAAGTGTGGCAAGCTTTCCAGGGTCGCTGTTCTTTTGCTCGATATACTCCAAACAAACCAGTAGGTATGGGAAAGAGATTTTTGTTTTACTGCAACTATTACCACAAGGTGTAAATCGTGCCACAGCTTTGTTTCTAAATGACATGTGAAAACAGTGCACACAAGTGAGAAATGTAATACCTTTTACGAAAATACGCGAGATAATTAACCGTGTAGATGCAAGGGACTTTGTCATAACTGATACTGCAATACATAAAGCCTTTGTCCTTTTATATTGCTATGAAATAGTGTTTTGTTCATCATGAGCTTAAAAAATGTTAGAATAGTTTCCTATGTCTGTTGTGGCAATAAAAAGATATCAGAGTTTTCTTACTTGTTATTTAAACAGTAAATAGTGATGTAATATAAGTTTATTGTATTGTTCTTTAAATAAACGAAAATTAAACTATGTCTTAGCTCATACATGTTTCTCTTGGTAGCATACTGACAGCTTTTGACTACATGTGTACAAAGTGCGCCGCGCGCCCGCTCGTGACACGAAAGTCGGCGAGGGTTAAAGAATCCAGGAAACAGGTTCAAAAGTTTCAGTCCTTAGAGCAAAACTGTATACATGCCATATTAACAGGTACCCTTTATTTGGTTCCACTTTCCAGAACGCTGAATTTATAATGAACATCTCTTACGGACAGTAACAGGTTAGATGACGCTCCAGTGGCTTGCATCGCAATGAACGGAAAAGTAAAGTTTTGCATTCTTTTATGTACGATGAACGACACAAATCCGCGTTTTTTTTTTTTTTTTTTTTTTTTTTTTTTGCTGTTGTGCATCTGTGAATTTATTGGAGGACTCCGTTTCGCTTTCTTAAATGGCGCTGCTGCGATTTCTAGTCTCATCGGCGGTTGCTTCCACAACGCGTCTTCCATTTGCCGTTCCATTTGCCGGTTTTACCTTAGGCGGTCTTCTGAATTTAGTATCAGTGGTAGACGACCAGTGGACGTCGCTTGTGGTAGACGCGAGGACGCTCCATTTCTTTTCATGTTCGGCCTGCTGACTGAATCTCCAATAGCACTTCACCGGAAGAATTCGAATTGCTTTTCATGTCATATTCAAATCCTAGTGGTCGTAGGCGGAGCGGTCGATGCACCCATTGCCGAGGAAAGCCAAGTCAGGCGCCGAGTGGACCATCGTGTATGTTACACACGGATATTTCTACAAATGTTCAAATGTTTGTAGTGCTTATGGGACTTAGCTGCGGAGTCATCAGTCTGTAAACAAACAAACTACTTATGAACTTGCTTATACTAAAGGCCACAAACATCCATGCCCGGGGAGGCACTCGAACCCTGGCTGCGGTACAGCCTCCAGCAATGGAGCATAGCCCCACAATGTGATCGGCCGCTCCGCCGCGGCGATTTTGTTACACAAGAAGGAGTGGACCATCGTGTATGTTACTCACGGATACTTTTACACAAGGAGTTGACCATCGTGTATGTTATGGATATTTTTACACATGGAGTGGACCATCGTGTATGTTACTCACAGATATTTTTACACATGGAGTGGACCATCGTGTATGTTACTTACGGATATTTTTACACATGGAGTGGACCATCGTGTATATTACTCACGGATAATTTTACACACGGAGTTGGCCATCGTGTATGTTACTCACGGATATTTTTACAAATGTTCAAATGTTTGTAGTGCTTATGGGACTTAACTACAGGGTCATCAGTCCCTAAACTTACAAACTACTTGTTGTTGTTGTTGTTGTCTTCGGTCCGGAGACTGGTTTGATGCAGCTCTCCACAATACCCTATCCTGAGCAAGCCTCTTCATTTCCCCATAAGAGCGACAAACTACATCTGTCTGAATCTGCTTACTGTATCCATCTTTTGGTCTTCCCCTGCGATTTTTTCCCCATACACTTCCCTCCAACTCTAAATTCACAATTCCTTGATGTCTAAGAATGTGTCCTACCAATCTATCCCTTCTTTTAGTCAAGGTATGCCAGATATTTCTTTTCTCCCCAATTCTGTTCAGTACCTCCTCATTAGTTACGCGATCCCTCCACCTTATCTTCAGCATTCTTCTGTAGCACCATATTTCAAAAGCCTCAATCCTCTTCCTGTCCGCACTGTTTATCGTCCATGTCTCACTCCCATACAAGGCAACAAATGCCTTCAGAAAGGACTTCCTTAGGTTTAAATCAATATTCGATGTTAACAAATTTCTCTTTTTCAAGAACGCTTTTCCACCCATTGCCATTCTGCATTTTATATCCTCTGTACTGCGACCATCATTTGTTATTTTACTGCCCAAGTAACAAAACTCATCTACCTCCTTTATTGCTTCGTTTCCCAATTAATTCCTTCAGCATCACCTGATTTTCTTACACTGCACTCCATTACCCTAGTTTTGCTCTTGTTAATGTTCATCTTATATGCACCTTTCAGCACACTGTCCATTCCGTTCAATTGCTCTTCCAGGTCCTTTGCTGTATCTGACAGAATTACTACGTAGTCGGCAAAACGTAATGTTTTTAATTCTTCCCCCTGAACTTTAATTCCTGCACCAAATTTATCCTTGCTTTCCTTTATAGCTTGCTCAATGTACAAATTGAATAACAATGGAGAAAGACTACAACCCTGTCTTTCCAACGACTGCATCCCTTTCATACCCTTCAACTCTTATAACCGCTGTCTGGTTTTTGTACAAGTTATAAATAACCTTTCATTCCCTATATTTTACTCCTGCTTGTATCAGAACTTGAAAGAGTTTATTCCAATCAACATTGTCAAAAGCCTTCTCCAAATCTACAAAAGCTAGAAATATAGGTTTGCCTTTTCTTAATCTATCTTCTAGGATAAGATGTAAAGTGAGTATTGCCTCCCGTGTTCCTACATTTCTCCTGAACCCAAACTGATCTTCCCCGAGGTCGGCTTCTACCAGCTTTTCCATCCTTCTGTATATAATTCGCGTTAATATTTTGCAACCATGACTTATTAAACTAATGGTTCTGTAGTTTTCACACCTGTCTGCATCTGCTTTCTTAGGGATGGGGATTATAACATTTTTCTTAAAGTCTGAGGGTATTTCACCTGTCTCATACATCTTACACACCAGGTGAAACAATTTTGTCATGGCTGGTTCTCCCAGAGACTTCAGTAGCTCTGAGGGAATATCATCTACTCCAGGGGCCTTGTTTCGACTTAGGTCTTTCAGTACAGTATCTCCTATTTCATCTTCATCAACATCCTCTTCCCTTCCTACAATATTGTCTCGAAGATCATTTCCTTTGTAGAACCCCTCTATATACTCTTTCCACCTTTCAGCTTTCCTTTCTTTGCTGTGAATTGGTTTTCCATCAGTGTCCCTGATATTCATAGAACTGTTTTTCTTATCTCCAAATGTTTCTTTTATTTTCCTGTAGGCTGTATCTATTTTCCCCTATTTATATATTCTTCTACATCCTTGCATTTGCCTTCTAGGCACTCCTGCTTAGCCATTTTGCACTTCCTGTCAATCTCATTTCTTAGCCGTCTGTACTCCATTTTGCGTTTCATTTACTGCATTTTTATATTTTCTCCTTTCATCGATTAAATTTAGTATTTCCTGTGATATCCAAGAATTTTTTGTAGGTCTTGCCTTCCTACCTATTTTGTCCTCTGCTACCTTCACTATTTCATCTCTCAATTTTACCCATTTCTCCTCTACTGTTTTATTTTCCCCTGTTTCTGTCAATTGTTGCCTAAAGCTCCCTCTGAAATTCTTAAGAACCTCAGGTTCCTTCAATTTATCCAGGTCCCATCTCCTTATTCTCCTACCCTTTTGTAGTTTCTTTAGTTTCAGCCTACAGTTCATAACCGCTTATACTAAAGACGCCACAAACATCTATTCCCGAGGGGGACTCGAACCTCGTCTGGGCCGGCTGTGGTGGCCGAGGGGACTTAGGCGCTCCAGTCATTATGGTCGGCGGTTCGAATCCCCCCTCGGGAATGGATATTTGTGTCGTCCTTAGTATTTGTTAGTTCATAAGTAGTTTGTAAGTTTACGGACTGATGACCTCGTAGTTAAGTCCCATAAACTATACAAACATTTGATTTTGAGTTACTCTTCTCTCTTGTCGTCGACACAGATACGTCATACAAGGAATAGAAATCTTCCGTTTCTCATAACAGCTGTCGTTATTTCCATCCAGTAACATCTGCTGTCCACAGTTCAATAACATTTGTGTGGTTTGCTTTCTGAGTGCCGACGAGATAAAGCAATCCCAACAACGCCATTATTTGACATCTTTCTCTGGAATATTGTACATATTCTTTCTTAGATTGAAAGTAAGTGTTCGTGTGTTTTACAACTGCTTCAGTCATCTCCAAGCAACTATTGTACATAAAGCCTCTTTTTCACTTGTAACCCTTCTGACAACACGTGTAGGCCCAGGGAATATTTTCATATACATCTATATAGATACTCTGCAAGCCACTTTGAAGTGTATGGCAAAATATTCTTTTTGTTTTCAAAGTCACTTTAGGACATATTTTATTCTATTTACACGTTGTTTTATCTCTCCCAATAAAAACACTATTGGTGAATAGCTGTTAAGTCATCATCTGAACCGTGGACTTCTTTTAGAATCTGAATCGTAGTCACTTCGTTTGATAAGTTCCTTTTCTTCCTCAGAGTCGTCATCGTTTTCGGTGTAGGCCTATGGTAGAGTGTTGAAATCTTGATCTTCGTTGAGTAGCCAATCAAGCCCGTTGTCTGTCAGCTTGGATCTATCCCTGCACAGGGATATACCCGCTTGTTACGTGTCATTTGATCTGCATAGAAAAGAACGAAAAACTGTGGAGGAAAAATTACTTACATGACCGGGTGCATGGCGTGCTTTGTACACTAAGATGCCGAACTCGCAGTGTATTTTAAATTACTGTAGCTCAAGTGGACCTATGAGAACATAACTTCTTACTGGGATAGCTGAAACAATATTGCAGGAATATGTAGCAGTGTTACCCACTGTGAAATGAGATTTCCCATGGAAAATCTTATTAAAAACCATCAGAAACCACTAGATTTCATTCGTTAGTTTAACGTGTAATTATTGGAAGTACTGAGTGTGTTGAGTAACCAAAAATATGAGACAATTCAATTTATCCCTTGCGTGTAAAGCTAGAACCAATTTTTCTTAAATTTTACCAAAAATGAGAAATTGAAGGTCGAAATTTTATTTCCTTTTTACGCTTCTTAACAGTTTCTGTTACTTTGTTATGAAACATCCAGTTAGAAATGTATAATATTGCCAGTGTAAACATGCTTTATTAAAGAGTTATCATGAAACCCAATCTTTGGTATTCAGGGTCACGGAGCTTTTACGTTAAATATTATAACGAAAGATATAATATTATCGTTGGAGGTTGGTCTAGTGTTAAGTGTTCCGTATTTTCATGGGGAAAAGTGGTAGACCTACCTAAAATTGTCCCGTAAAAGTGACCATGTAATATGAAGATGCATATTTATTAGTACTGTTTTTGGTATACTTCTTTCTGTATTTTGTTGTCCTGTTTTTTATCATGTAAGTTATGATGTATATTTCTGGCACGATTGAATAAAATAGCGTGCATAACAATACGGGAGCACAAAACTGGGACACAAAGACAGAATAACGTATATTATAATTGTTTAAGTGATATAAATTGAGGAGCTACGAGACAGAAAATTAAGTAGTGTTGTTACTGAATGCTGCCTTCATTAAGTGCTTTTGAAATTAGTTTTTGCACAAAACCACCGAAATATTTTTAAAATCCACCATAATTCCCACTAACCACTAGATGCAAAATTTTCCCACTGGACAGGTACTCTAAACCACCAGATTTGGTGGGAAAACCACTAACTTGGCAAGACTGATAGGTAGGGACATTGCTATTGTCAAACAACAATGGAATGGTGCACATCAGTGTTGTTTGCCGTTGTTGCACTTTATACACTGCCGCGCCCGATGGAGAGTTAAAGAATTCGTGAGAAGATATTTAGTTCCTACAAATTCCACTGTTTAATGATATTATACAATTTTTTCCTTACTCTAAACCGTATTTCTTCTACAGTTTTGAGAAACTGAACGTTTTTCCTGAACAAGAAACATGTTTTGATGCATAATTTCGCGGAGACTTTTACTTATAAAATTTTCTCGGCCTTCCAGCCACATCAATTGATTTCAAACCGTGAACTTTCGGCCGAGAATTCCTTGGCCATTGCCACGTTGTTACTGTCGAATCATTGCTGCTGCCGTCCTTATATCGCTGCTCGGCTTCCTGTGACGTCACTACTGCGCGGGGCGTCGCCATGTATTGTAATGTCTGGGTTGCGTGCCTGCTGCGTTCGCTTCATCCATCCGATTGGCCGGGTCGTAAGCTGCGCTTAGCCGGAAGCCGCCGGAGTTTTTTCATACATTTTAATCTCGAGCACCTGCTTTATTACCTTATTCAAGAAAGTATGTATTCTTGTGTCTTTTATCGTTCATACGAAACACAACTAGCTCTTTACTCAGACGAAGTGAAGGATACTATCGACAAGGGTTCGCAAATCGATTCCGTATTTCTTGATTTCCAGAGGGCTTTTGACACCGTACCTCACAAACGGCTTTTAATCTTATTGCTTGGTTATAGTATATCGCCCCAAATTTGTGACTGGATAGGGGATTTCCTATCAGAGAGAACACAGTTCGTAGTAATCGATGGTAAGGTTTCGACTAAGACAGATGTGATATTGGGGTTCCACAGGGCACTGTTCTTGGTCCTCTGCTGTTCCTTATTTAGATAAACGATTTAGGGGAAATCTAAGTAGCAGATGACGCCGTCATTTACCGTCTAGTAAAATCATCTGAAAATCAAAACCAACTGCAGAACGATCTGAATAAGATATCAGTATGCTGTAATAATAGGCAATTGACTCTAAATAATGAGAAATGTGAAGTCGTCCACATGAGTCCGAAAAGATATCCGTTAAACTTTGTTTACCAGATAAATCAATCGAATGTCAAAGCCGTAGACTCCACAATAAACCTAGGAATTACTATTACTTCAGACTTAAACTGGGAAGAACACGTAGATAACGTCGTGGGAAAGGCGAACCAGAGACTGCGTTTTATTGCCATAACCCTTAAAAGATGCAGCAGAACAACTAAAGAAACTGAATACACTACGCTTGTCCGTACTTTTTTGGAGTATTGCTGCCCAGTGTGGGACCCTTATGAGGTGGGTTTGACGGAAGACATCGAAAGAGTCCAAAGAAGAGCAGATCGTTTCGTATTGTCTCGATACAGGGGAGACAGCGTAACGGAAATGATACAGGATCTGGGATGGCAATCATTATCGCTGCGGCGTGGGCTACCTATGAAACTCAAATCGTCAATATTCTCTTCCGAATGCGAAAATATATTGTTGACTCCCTATATACATAGGTAGAAATGATCATCAGGATAAAATACGAGCAATCAGAGCTCGAACGGAGAGATTTAGGTGTTGTTTCTTCCCGCGCGCTATTCGAGAATGGAATGGGAGATAAATAGTATAACGATGGTTCGTTGAACCCTCTGCCGCGCACTATGTGATTTGCAGAGTATCCCATGTAGATGTAAAACGCGATGATTTCCAAAGCATGTTCCGCAATTACTGATTTCTTAGAACGGCGTAAGTGGAAATATCTTTTGTGTTTAACACAAGGCTGTTCAGTATTACACACTGTCTGCTCTATGTAATTATTTGTACACCCACACGGTTTTTTGTATACACCTGGAGTCCTAAGCCTTACATCGTCTTTCACACGCGTCATCGGCCGCCGTAATTTTGTAGGAGGCCAGATGACCGTATCCATTTTGTGTCCCTTAAGGAACCGACAAATATATGCTGTAACTGACCCGAAAAAATTCAACGAGCTTTGTGGTAGATAGACCGCCATCCATTCCCTTCCTCACCCCTACCCCTATTTTATGACTCATTGATCACATTCACCTTTTGTCCAATTAAGACAATAGTATTTTGGATTATACAATACCATACATTCATTCATTTAAGTCAAAGTAATCTCAGGTGTTTATGCCGGTTACAGTTGTGATTTACATTACTCTTGCTTTTCCTAAAGTAAAATGCCATATACCGCCAAAATACCTGTTTTAAAAGTCTATGAAATTATCACTGAAATTCGATAATTTCTCTATGACCCAGTAAACACGAAGCCGAATCGTACGGAACTATCAAATACATATTTTTGTGGAACATAAACACTGCGACCTTAAAATTTTAAGATTCTTTGATTCTTGGTTATTCATGTGTATGTTACTACCAGCCTTCGTACTAATCAGAGGCCAATGGGGGATTATTGCTTCATTTCTTGTGAGATGATGCCTCCGTTTGTTGCCTATTGTGTACCGCAACATCCACTTTTCATGTTTTCCAGGCCAAGTCCTATTCGTTATCTGCTGCAGTACTATTTTATTAACTCATAAGAGCTTATAGGAGAGCGATTTCACCATTGACATTTCCAAACGATGCAAATCATTACGAAGTCATCGCGGGATGTTTAAAAATAAGTCCACTCCTACATCATTGTACTAACTAGTAGTGCAAAGTTTTCCTTTCACCATTAGTACGTCGAACACCGTTGCATATTAGAGAATATAATGCTGACTCATACAGTTAGCATGACGGAAAGGCAGGAGAATTACAGGACATACTCTACGGGAATAACAACGATGATGGTCAGGTGAAACAGTCAGATGGTCAAACGTTTTTATGTCCGCGTTACGCTAATGCAACAAATTATACCCATAGGATCGGAATCCATAAATTACCAAACAACGGTGAGAAAACTCTAATGGTAGCTTCCTGATACTAATGAGTACAGGAGTAAGCAACAGCTGCGGCGGAGTGGCCGACCGCATTGAGTCGCTATGCTCCGATGCGCGAGGCCACCCCCTGTCGGGGGTTCGAATCAAAATGTTTGTAAATCTATTGGACCAAACAGCGTGGTCATCAAGCTGAGGCTTACAAACTACTTAAACTAAGGTAAACTAACCTAAGGACAAAAACACACACCCATGCCCAAGGGAGGACTCGAACCTCCGACGGCGAGCAACCGCGCGCTCCGCAGCGAGGCGCCTTACACCGCTCGGCTACTCTACCGCGGCGGTTCGAATCCTCCGTCGGGCATGAATGTTTGTACTGTCTTTAGTACAAGTGAGTTTATAAGTAGTTTGTACGTTTAGGGAGTGGGGACCCCAGCATTTGAATAGTAAGCAACAACATCTGCCAAATTAATGCCACTCACCGAATAACGTTATCGATTCGTGTGCCCATATGAAGGCGTCAATGATGAACTGTATATTGTCGATAGAAATTTAATAAAGGACAGTTTAGTCTTCCATCAAGGCTGCATTATTAACAAACATGAAACTATTTATTAAAGAGGAATTATTTCGATGTTGGCCTTCTTGAAGGTAACGATGTACTGTCCATAAATAATACAATTACCAGCACAATATACGTCGGTAGTACTTGGGCGTATATTTATGTAATTATTAATTCGAGTAAGTACAAGAAAGGGGAAAAATGAATATGTAATGATTATTTGGGTATGCTCCAAAAATGCTTCAAGTATCCAAAGTCATTAGTATCTCACATAGTCAGGTTGAATAACTTACAGATTTCTCAACACGAAGAGCAATTTCTTTGGAACACATAGATTACGGTTCTAACAAACATCACATTAGGTGGATTAAGATCACGGGATATAAGATGCCGTCAAAGCACAAGGGAACCAATTCAGTATAAGAAAGTTCCGAGAAATATAGACATATGGCTTTCGCTGTGAAATTACTTTTATGTAAAAGATCGAACACTTTAAAAAATGTAAACAATCAAATATTTAGCAAATCAGACACGAAGTCTTGATAGATGTAAGCAGCCGTTATAGCAATTACTATAAAAATGACTTTAAAGAGACTGTTGGGATACAATAACGACGAAGATCGAAATGATGATGGATTCTAAAAATATAAATGAAAAAGAAAATTACAAAGTTGAACATAGTTGGTTCAAATATAAAAGTTGAAAAGGTGTCGTTGACGGAAGGCCCAAGCCCTAAGTAACAACATTTGCCAGTTTAACGAACAATTTATTTAAAGGACACCTGAATAGCTCCTAATTCTATAAACATATCTCGACAATAGAGAATCAAGCAAAATAGATTTTGCTAACAGACAGATCAACCTTTACAAGCCTTTTTTTTTTTTTACATAGAAAAAACATTAGCACAACTTAATTAAGTAAACTGCACAATAGGAACAATTTAAAACAGTCATCATTGACACTTAAAACAAGGAAAATGCTCGCGAGCACTCTTTTAAAGACAAAACAAGGAAATGAACTTACAAATGCAACTTAAGAAAACCAGAATTTACAGGACAAGAATTTAACTTAACTTGACGTCGAACCACAGTGGCCAAGAGCCCGTGAGGAGAAAGCTATCGTGAAACCAATCACAGGTACTCAGATACTAGGTTTCAACACTAAGTGCAGGAACCCGTACACCACTGGAATGGAAACCTAACCGGGCCCTGTCCGCTGGGTCCGGCCGCCAGACTACAAATCTTAACCTCAATGCACAACTGGAACATACAAATATAAAGGAAACAATTACTAAAATGTCCAGAAATCAACAACAGCTTAAAAGTAATCAAATACACTACATAAAATTTTTGAAATATTACGGGACAACAGATTATCGTTAATCCAAATGTGGAAGAAAATGCGCCAACATAGGCATTGGCGCCCCGCGTTAAATAGTCGCCTACACTTAAGGACCACGGAAGGTATCGCAGAGTGACAGCAATGAATAAATATTAAATATAAGCGCTTACAGAATGAGTGCACATAAAATTTAAAATAGTATCACAGACACAAATGATCGAGAGCGCTATTATCAGCAAATAACCTTACAGATCTTGTAACAACTTACTGGAAGTGATATTACCTCAAGTCCACCGAGCATAAGCTTACCAACTTGTAATCAGTTTGTTACCAAGTGCATCACCAACTAACTAGTGACGTATTCAGGTGAGGCGTCAGGGTTCTATGCCAGCCACACAATATCACACGGCAATAACAACAGGCATCTCCATCCACGACGTACAAATTATTTGCGAGACACTTGGTGACTTAAATAATACACAACACTTCTGAAACAGACAGATGTATTACAGTACAGCACTCAAACATCCGCTGGTAAGTGTCACACTCCGGTACCAAACTTGACTTCCACATTACCTTGCTAGAGAACCATGGGGCACAGAACCGCCAACAGGTGTAACCGTCGCCGCAATCCACCGTCTGCTGACACACTGCGCGAGCATGCCGACTCGCCCGTCCCACGGAAGGTACTGCCCCCGGTGCGTGCTACGTCTCTAACCGCCACACGCCTCCGGCCCGAAAATCACTCCACTTCCCACTCGGGGAAACAGAGATATATCGGCGGAAATGGCAACGATAATCGCAATTCCACGGAGCGGAACTATAAAATCGAACCGCACGGTTCAAAAGTGAAATAGGGTAAAACAAAATTCGCCATACCTCAGTTCGCACATTAAGTACACCGGACCAATGAATAACCACAACATAATAGTGCTTTCCGCTGGAGGATTTCTTCTTACCTTCTGGCTTACGTTCTTTTTGGATACTAAACAGTCTGTTAAGTGAACACATCATTTTGTTTCATAATTAGTCAAAACCTGAAATATATGGGCTATAACGCATTCTTTTTGTACTTTATGTGCGACCTGAGGCATGGCAAATTTTGTTTCACCCTATTTCACTTTTATACTTTAAACTACTATATTTTTAGAATATCTGATGATGGGCATCGGCCGAAATGCATAAGAAAAATAGAGAATCCGTAACCATCTAGATCTTCGTCGTTATTTTTATTATTTTTATAATAGCAGTAAAATATACGTTATATAATGTATTTCCATATCTAAGAATGCTAAATTTAAGTTATGTCACAAAGTTTTGTACTTGTATTATTCTCCTTATTTTAGTCCTCGGGTTGTATGAGTGAAACAATAAAGAAAATGTATTTCATGAATATGTGATTATAATTTTATTCTTTATATCTACACACAGCAAACATTTATAATACTGAACTTATGCAATTAAGACTCAAAGGGCAATGTGTTCACTTTCGTGAAGTAGCTGTTGCAAAGCTGTGGAAGCTCACGTGACACGGTTAAATTTATGGAAGGTTTAGACATACGCAGGCCCACTATATGGCAGTAAATCCTGCATATCCGTTTCCTCTGTTTGTTATTTGTCCACATCTGTATAGTTGTTAGAAGACAAAGCTTGGGATAGACATTATTCTCCTTTCAGTCGTGAATATTTTATTATTCTTAAGTAGTACTTCAAAGTGAAATTAGTCAAAAATGACCATGTTTCTTTGAAATATGAACGCCTCATATATAAATTTTTCAACTGTTACGGGTGGAGGCAGAAGACTGTCATTACACTCAACCGTAATTGATTTAACTCTTATTTGGTTCACGACTCGGTATAACGCGGAAAATGGGTTTTCTTTCTGTCCGTACGTGTGTGTGTGTGAGTGTGTATTTGTGTGTGTGGTGTGTGTCTTTAAAGCCCAGTTTGCTCCCTTAATGTACCAGCTAATATAGATGCCGCTGACGTGACAAAGGGGAGGGTTTACCGCTTACATCAAAGCATGCGGATTAATGGAGCCATTAGGAAAATGAGAACAGTGGAAAGTTAAGGAGCCAGATAGACGAAAGGATAGGACAAGGGAATTAATGGATGGAGCTTAGCTGCAGCTCAGATGGAGCCGCGAGCAAGAATAGCGAAGACTTCCACGTAACTCGCTGGCAATATACAAATTTTGTAAAGACGATGAAACACTTACCTCTATTTATATGAACGAAACTCGAAATAACAACATTACGTAGCAATGTAAGTAACATGAGAGTTCATTCATTTGTTCTGAGATAATACAGCCATAATGTCATACTCTTGTAAAAATAATAAATAAATAAATAAAGTACAATAAATTCACGTCGTTTAAAGTGAAATTAACTCAGTTGGTAAAAATAAATGGTAGCTCAATAAACTATCTACAGATATTGAATAAAACAAGACACAGATCGCTACAGAAAGTATTCTTATAGAAACCAGAAAGATTTCTTCGGAATATTTTGCTTTCTGTTTATATGGTAACAGAAGCTTTTAAAAGTTTTTTACTGTTGACCTTTCCCTCCTCCTTCATTTTACTTGCCCCAAACTTACGTTTATCAATATATGGATTACTTTAACACTCAAGTTGTAATCCTTTTCTACTTTTGTAGAATCCTAATTTTTTTTTTTTGTCAATTCGTTTTCCTTCTTTACAGCAGTTTTTCATTCATTTTTTCCGTTTTTCCCTTCTGTCTTCTATCTATATTTTGACTTCGTATGTTTCCGTTACCTCCTGAAAACATTTGCGACTATTTTCGTATATTCATCACTTTCCTGCAGTTCTTCCTGTGTTTTTCTTATTTTACTCACGACCGCTTTTACTTCTACATTCTAAATCACTACTGACATGGTATTTCAGACAAAAATCATAAAAAAACTTCCGCTATTATGTTTCTCTCTAACTGTTTCGTTGTTGTTGTTGTGGTATTGAGTCCGCAGCTGCATGCTGCATGCAGCATGCTGCATGCAGCTGTCCAGCTACCCTGTCTTGCGCAAGCCTCTTCATCTGAGAATACCTACAGCAACCTACATCCTTTTGAATCTTCTTACTGTATTCTTCCCTCGGTCTCCCTCCACGATTTTTACCCCACACACTTCCTTCTAATGCTAACTTGACGATTCCTTGATGTCTCATAATGTGTCCCCCTCCCCTAACCTATCCCTTCTCTTAGTCAGGATATGCCTGAACTTTTCTCCCCAATTCTGTCGAGCACCTCTTCATTAGTTACATGATCTACCCATATAATCTTCCTCTGTAGCAGTACATTTTGAAAGCTTCTATCATCTGTCTGTACTCCTTACCGTCTACGTTTCACTCCGATACAATGCCACACTCCAGACAAATGGTTTCAGAAAGGACTTCTTAACGTTTAAACGAATATTAGATGTCAACAAATTTCGCTCCTTCAGAAACGCTTTTGTTCCCATAGCCATTCTACATTTTATATCTTCTTTACTTCGGCCATCAGAATTTATCTTGCTACCCAAATAACAAAATTCATCCACCAATTTCATTGTCCCATTTCCTAATCTAATTCTTTCAGCATCGCCTGATTTTCTGACATTACGTTCCATTACCCTCCGTTTACTCTTGTTAATGTTCATCTTATACTTTCCTTTCAAGACACTGTCCATTCCGTTTATTTGCTCTTCCAGGACCTTTGCTGTCTCTGACAGAATTACTATGTCGTCAGCAAACCGCAAGGTTTTTATTCCCTCTCCCTGGACTTTAATTCCCTCTCCAAATTTCTCCTTGCATTCCTTCACACCTTGCTCAATGTAGAGATTCTTCCTCCCTTCCCAACTACTGCGACCCTTTCATGCCCTTCTATTCTAATAATTTGTTTGGTTTTTGTAGAAGTTGAATGTAGCTCTTCGCTCCCTATATTTTACCCCTCGTACCTTCTGAATCTGAAAAGTGTATTCCAATCAACATTGTCAAAAGCTTTTTCCATATCCACAAATGCTAAAAATGTAGGTTTCCCTTTCCTTAATCTATCTTCTAAGAAAAGT
Organism: Locusta migratoria; assembly: GCA_026315105.1. Taxonomy (NCBI): domain Eukaryota; kingdom Metazoa; phylum Arthropoda; class Insecta; order Orthoptera; family Acrididae; genus Locusta; species Locusta migratoria. Next base: position 275,318,285 of record CM048744.1, read on the forward strand.
CGAAATGTATTGACTCGCGTGTTCCTAGATTTCCTAAATCCAAATTTCTCTTCCCCAAGATCCAATTCCACCAGTTTTTCCATTCGTCTATAAATAATTCGTATAATTATTTTGCAACAATGACTTATTAAACCGATAGTTCTGTAATTTCCGCGTTTGTCTGCACTTGCTTTATTAGATATTGGAATCACAATATTCTTCAAGAAGTTTGAGGGTATTCCCCTGTCTCATACATCCTGCATACCAGGTGAAACAATTTCTTCATGACTGGCTCTCATAACGATGATAGCGGTTCAGACGGCAAATCGTCTACTCCAGGGGCTTTGTTTCTGCTTAAATCTTTCAAATTCTTCTCGCTGTATAGTACCTTCCATCTCATCTTCCTCTACTTTGTCTTCCATTTCTAGAATACTGTCTTCAAGTTTATTTCGTTTGTACAGGCCTTCTATATATTCTTTCCACCTTTCAGCTTTCCCTTCTTTGCTTAGTACTGGTTTTCCACCTGTGTTCTTGATATTCATACGGCTACTTCTCTTGTGTCAAAATGTCTCTTTAGTTTTCTGTCTGGCTTAGCCAGTATGCACTTCCTGTCAACCTAATTTTTCAGACGTCAGTACTCCCTTTTGGCCTTGTGAGATTACCGCCCAATAGAAATATTGGTAATTAATAGCATTTGATAATTAAACAGTATGAAGTTCACTGCAAACATTGACCATGCCAATGCACTAAATGTTACACAATTTTAATCTTATTAATTATGGTAGCAATGTGTGTACACAGTTGGGTGACAACATTTATAGTTAGACCATAGGTAGAAATTCTCCACTTTGAGATTTGCTGAGTGTTTGTAGCTGACGGGAGGCCAGCGAGCAGGCCGACGTTGGTGGCTTGTTCCAGTTTAGGATTTTCCAGTTTCGTTTCCGGTGAGGGGAGAGAGGGACAATGGCGAGTGCCAGGTGCAGTGCAGTGCACAGTGTGAAATAAGATATTCTAATACTACTTGCATTTGAAGTAATACTATGCAGTTAGGAACCTTTAAGGCCCTCATTACAAAATAGCCTGTTGACAAATAAACAATACCTTAGCCGATATAGTCACATCTGACGTAATATGTTTAATTGACAATGAAAAGTAATAAATTACCTATGAATACAAGACAGTTACACAACTAGCATGGCAATTTTTGTTTATAAAAGTAATATATTAACTATTTCTCATTTTATTTTCAATTAATCTGGTGTATTTTATCTTGAAGTATTCAGTTAAATCACTTATCTGTGATATAAGAAATTGCACGATTATGATGAATAGTACAAAGGATGTTTATACCAATATAAAAACCCAAGAAGACATTTATTTAATGTGTAGTATAATTATTTTGATTTTAAGTAAAGTTTTAGAAATGTATTGGCTGAGCACTTTACGTTGGAAGTCTGTTAGAACATCTCACATGGGGAAGTTGATAGGGGAAAATACCCGGCGGTTGAGCTTTTGGCGCGGGCACGTGCGAGAGCAGGAAGTGACGAGGTGGGAGCAAGTGGGGTAGCTGGCCGGGCGGCATCGCTCTGCATCGGTCGACATGTAGATCTCCAGGTGGAGGTTATAGATTCGTGTGTGGCAATCGCCACGTGTGGTTTCTCGTCGTAGACTGCACCAAGTTGAATCGAGTGCTACTGTGTGTTTGTGAATATTTAGCCGGTGGAACAAGGTGTGCATCACATTGAATTAAAGTCACTGTGATTTGTTAATGTAACACGTGTCGTCACATACGCATGAACATAAACGGTGTTTGAGACAGCCACATGGTGTGAAAACAATTTGTGACAAATATTCATTTTGTCTGGGGGCTCACGAGCTATAACTTTATTTGATAAATGTGTCGACGTACAGACGTATCAGCCACAGGGTTCTAATATTGTGAAATAAACAACATAAAGTGAACTTTTACGTGTTTTCAAAAATAGTAGTTAGTACACCCTTTTCTCTCATGAACTTGACTTTATTATGAATTTTTTTGTTAATCATATGCAGGGAAGGAAAGCTGCGAACGTGTGATATCATCCCCTAGAAAACGAGTCAAACAGTAGCAATCACAGATCCAGTGTTTTTGCATGTTTAGGAATATGGTTCGCAGTTGGTGGTTGTGAGTTTTTAAAAATTAAACTTTCCGTATTTTAAACTCTCACCCCAATCTTCACTCTCGCAGCCTGCTTCATTTGATGCATTTTTATATTTTCTCCTTTTATCAATTAAATTTAGTATCGCCAGTGGTATCCAAGGATTTCTAATAAGCCTTGTCCTTCTGCCTTCCTCTGCGGCCTTCACTTCTGTATCTCTCAGAGGTACACATTCTTCTTGTACTGTATTACTTCCCATTGTTTCAGCCATTCCTTGCCTTACTGTTTCTTATGTCCACTAAATATATTTCTTCTCTAACTCGTTTTGCGGAACACTGAAATATTCTAGAGTGAGGTTTCTCAGTATTAAGCAGATCAGTTTTGTCCTATGGGTCACCTGAATGGGGCACCCACTTATTAGGCCGACAAATTTTTTTCCCCAATATTGTGTCCCTGTAGGCCTTGAGGCTCATATGATTAAAATGTTTTACTGTGTGAACACTGCACTGTAGCCACACAACTGTAGCGTTGCCTTGTTTCCAGAAACAGCAGGACGTGACCTCTATTTTTTTCTACTGCTTCAGAATTAGATCGTTTATGATCATCGCTTGCCCGGAAAAGCTTGCAGTTTCAAGGTTGAAACAGGTGTACATGCAATAAATGAGTCAAAGAATGAAGGGTGGAAGATTATAGTTTATCGTCTCGTCAACAGCGCTGTAATTAGAGATGTAGCACAAGTTGGAATCGATTAGATAAGGATTAAGGAAGGAATAGGATGAAACCTTTCAAACGAACCATCTAGACATTGTTTCACTCATACAACCCGAGGACTACAATAAGGAAAGTGATACAAGTTCAAAACTTTGTGATAGAACTTAAATTCAGCCTTCTTAGATATAGCAATACATTATCAAGATAATGGAAAGCCCAAAAGTGGTTGTCTGCAGACGGGATTGACAGTAGTTCATAGTTTAGTGGTGGGAATTGAGCAGCATAAGTTTTTTCTTTCGTGCGGTACTAACAAAGAACACCTTTGACCTCGAACGCTCAAATACCACGAAACCATGCTTAGAATAAGAAGCAATCGTAAGAAAAACAGTGTTGTGCATTATTTCCATACGAAACGTTGCATTGTACCTCAAGTAACAGTTTAACGGAGATAATCAAAGTAATAACATATCAGTACCATAGAAAGGAAATTGTATACAATTTAATGTCGTCATTGTATCATTACATATTCAATCAGCACTGCCAAAATTCTCTGCTTAAAGTAGATATTGTTGGTTTTTAAGGGACTAAACAGCTAGGTCATCAGTTTCTTAAAGAAGATATAATAACGCGAAGCACACGTATACAACACTGAAACACACCTGAAAGAGATTATATTTGTCCTCAAATGCAGATGCGGGATTTCCATTAAACAAAGTCGGAGAGAACAGTGTACAAATTTTATTAAAGCCATGTTATCACATTCCAAATCAGTTTCGCATTCACGAAGTCCAATATCAAAAGCCACTCTAATTATATTTTCAAATGATGATGTTGGTATGTCAATGTCATACCCTGGCTCCCGTCAAGCATATTGCAACAGGGATCCAAGATTAAAAATTTAGTTATGAATTACTTTCCAGTACTTACTTTATTGTTGATAATTCGTCACTAGGCAATTAATTACTGGTTTGCCACTGCAGGAAGCCTAGATGTATACAGTAATATTCTAAACCCCTTTTACTTCTCAAACAGCCTTATTATTACACGATTTTTTCATATTTGAAGAGAAAGGCACAATCTTCAATTTTAGTTGAAGAAGATAGCTTTATTATACATTTTATTCGAGATAACCGGTTTTGGTAATAATTATCAGCTGATTTGTTTCTTCTCATCTCAAATATATGTATTCTATTGTGAATGTACGGAAAGTTTCTTATTATTTTAGAAAGTTTCCCAGAAAATCATACAAACACAAAATCCGTTTATAAGCGTTAATTATTTAATCAAATTTAAACTGAATAGCTATGTAGATTTTACCACCCATTTTATTCATTCACTGCAGTTTCCTCTTCTTATTTTTTGTGACACTGTATTCTGACCGTCACTGTGTTTTCACATGGAGATTCATTTTTCATATGTACTGGAAAAAAACGCTCTACGCTCTTTTGTCAAAAACTGACATTGTGAGAACCATGGCTTTGTTTCAGCCCTTCACGAGGTGAGCTTTTTCTTCCTCTCTCTCTCTCTCTCTCTCTCTCTCTCTCTCTCTCTCTCTCTCTCTCTCTCTCTCTCTCTCTCTCCACAAATTCTTTGATATTATCGTGTGTATGAAATGATTCACAATACAGGAAGCAGAAATCTCTCATTACTGCGAAAATAATTGTCTTAGCGTGTAACTGACCGCATGTTTTCCTACTTCACAATGTTTCTTTAAACAACAATTTTCAGTTTGCACAATACATTAAATTAGTTGTTTATCCTTCCCGTTCGCCTCGATATGCCAAGCAGAATGTCTTAAAAACTAGTGAGAAAATTTTAAACATGGCTGCAATTCAGCAACGGTGGAACACGATCCAAAAGTCAAGAGTTTCAGCCGAACAGTTGCATAAAATGGTTTACATGTATAAACCTCGACCTGTGTGTGAACGGGCTCCACAATTTTATGATGTGACATTGTTTTTAAATTTTACTTTTTAATCTATTGACATGGAGTCAGCCACATTTTATTTAACAACTTTTTTAATGTGAGCTTTATGTATACTTCTGAAGAAAGCAAAATTACTTTTGCCAAACCTAAGTAAAGGTTTATAAATGTAAACCATTTTATGCAACTGGTCGGCTGAAACTGTGTTGACTTTTGGATTGTGAGAAAATGTTAATGCTTACAAAACATGATCTATTACCGACTATTGACTTTAGATTTGTTTCCGGAAGTGTGTCCTCAATCGTCTGCATTATTTTCTTTCTGTTTGTCATATACCATGATGCTGTACCAACTCTTCACCAGGCATGTCTCCTGAAGAAGTATCAGAACATATGTAGGAAGCGATACGTCCACGCCAAAATGCCATTATGCACTCCGTAAGTGCACGGGAAGAAAGATTGCCGGTACGTCTCAGTATAATCTGTAATTTCTGTGATTGATGATTTCGAGAGGTATATGATCGAGAAATTCTTTGAACCTGCACTACAGAACATCTTTCCGTCATGCGTACCTTTCTTGTACCGTTTTCAAAAACTCCACTTGGTAAGGGTCCTGTACTGGTGAGCAAAACTGAAAGATTCAATGAACATGTAATCGAGCTTATGCAACACTGTCAGAAATTTACCGCTGTGAATATAAATTTTGTTTCCTTCAGAAAGACGCATGAACTTTTATTGTACAAAGAAGACGTCAATTCAAGCACAAATCTGTGCTGATACTTGGTAAGCTCGTAACTTTTTTCAGTATATTGCGATTGAGAAAAGGTACAGATTACTTTCTAGAAGTCAAGGGACAGAGTGTATGTGACTATACTCGGTTCACCGAAACGAGAGACAGACTGTAAAAAGACCGCGGCGCATGACCGGGGGTGGACAAAAACGGGGCGCTCACTCACTGTCGCTACATACGTATCAATCAAAATTCAAATGTTTGTATAGTCTATGAGACCTAACTACGGGGTCATCAGTCCCTAAACTTACAAACTACTTATGAACTAACTAAGACTAAGGACGGCACAAATATCCATGCCCGAGGGGGGATTCGAACCCCCGACAGTAGTGGCCGTGCAGACCGTGACTGGAGCGCCTTAGTCCCCTCGGCCACCGCGGCCGGCACGTATCAATCGGTGTGGTTCCACGTTGTAATGGAATAGGGACTGCGGCTGTTGGTCGAGTTTTAATTCCAAATTATTAACTTATTCACTGAGAGCCGTAAATCTTATGTTGTTCTATTTAACGACTGGTTTCGGTATTACAGTAATTCTTCTTTGTATTTAATATGACATACGGACAGTTTGTTGTTATAGATACGACGCTGGTTTTCAACTTAGTTTGTATAGGGCCTAAAGATGGTAGTCTATTAATGCAATACCGAAACCGGTCGTTAAATAAAAAAATATAAACTTTATGGCTGTTGGTGGTTAAGTTTATAATTTGAAACTAAGACTTCTGTATCCGGTGTAAATCGGTTGTGTGTTTTGCTATATAGCAGTGATATTAGACGCCACAGATATTTAAAATTCATTTCTTTTAATAATTCGTAGAATATCTGAAAATTGCCCATATCTGCATTTTCGATTACGGCAGTAAGAACTATATCAACAAAACAACGAATAACGTACTTTCGTTCGTATGACATATCTGTGAAAGTCATCAACACTTTCTGTAAGCGTATGTCGTGATGCTTTTTTTGGGGACTTCAAAGAGTGTGAGGCCTTTTAATCAATTACCATATGATAAATTGAGGAACGGCCAATACCCATAGAAGCAGCTATTTTTATAACAATAACTATCACTTGCCGGCCGCCATGGTCGAGGGGACTGAGGCGCTCCAGTCACGGTCTGCACGGCCAGCACGGTCCGGGGTTCGAATCCCCCCTCGGGCATGTATATTTGTGCCGTCCTTAGTCTTAGCTAGTTCGTAAGTAGTTTGTAAGCTTAGGGACTGATGACCCCGTAGTTAAGTCCCTTAAGTTCTACAAACATTTGAACATTTTGAACTATCATTTACTGTTCTGGACACAACAGCTCCGTTTTATACACGTCAAGAACTTAATAATTCCTTCTTTGATAGCTTATTGCTTCGATTCCAAATGTAGGATGACAATGATTTTACACTTTCGCGATACAGACGAGAAAGAGAAAAAGAGATAGAATATGAAAGCATAATATTTATGCTTATTGTTCCTTTAAGATGAAATTTCTAGCCTGCCTTTAATATCACCCCTCATAACACAAAAAAACGATTTACACCTGAAACGGATGTGGCGACATTGAACGAGCGCCGCTGTTTTGTCCATCCATGGTCGCGCGCCTCGCTTGTTTCGGTGAACGGAGTATAACTTTCTTCTCAGGGATCTCGAACTTATGGTGTATGTCACATGTCACTATAACTGAAGTGTGTCTACGCGCGCGTACTATAAATGTGAGCCGGCCGCGGTGACCGAAGGGACTGAGGCGCTCCAGTCACGGTCTGCACGGCCACTACGGTCGGGGGTTCGAATCCCCCCTCGGGCATGGATATTTGTGCCGTTCTTAGTCTTAGTTCCTAAGTAGTTTGTAAGTTTAGGGACTGATGACCCTGTAGTTAAGTCCCATAGACTATACAAACATTTGAAACATTTGATTATAAACGTGGTTTGTTGACAAAGGCATTTTCTTATTTGATCCCTGTGGACGGTAAAAGAATAAACGCAAATCAGTAAAACCTAAGTGTTCACCTAAAGTATATCAAGTGTTCTTTCGACATTATTTCAAGAGCTTCCTCATACGGACAATCCTATAATTCTTACAATGTGCGTATGAAAAGTTAGTTTGAATGGTCTCATATTATACAAACCGCGCTGGCGAGGTTGAGGTGCCTGCGCATACACGTGGAGGAACATGACAACAAGCGCTCCCTATCGTGCAAAGCACTGCAGTCACGCGGTGGTACACACTGCTACCCAGGTGACAGGGTCAGTGTGAGAACTCGTGCCATTGCAACATGGAGCGCAAAATGGAGAAATGTAGCAAAGCGTCAACATCAAGTTTTGTTTCAACTAATGCTAAACGGTGGCGAAGACCCGTGGGATGTTGAAGCTGTGACTAAAACGTGTGTGTTTGAGGAGATCCAACAACGCGTGATCTGAGTGCTTCGAGCGATTCCACAAGAAGCGTTTGCTGACAGGTTTCAGCAGCTGTATAACCGAAGTGTTTTGTACCCAAAGGCGATTACTTTGAAGAATAGTGAGTTTTTTAGTAACTCTTGTTTCCTATAGTTCCTGAGAGCATTCACCGAACTTTTAGGACGCACCTTGTAGATATCACTATCCATCAGAATCTTAACTCTTCCGCGGATAATTTAGATTCTGCAGTGAAAAATAATATGTGTTTGTTTACACAGTAATGTTTTTATACACAATTTTACTTGTGTGTCGGAACTGGGACTCGAACCTGGGACCTTTGCCTTTCGCGGGCAAGCGCTCTACCAATCAGCTATCCCGTCACATCTCACGCTGCCGCCCTACGATTTCAATTCTGCCAATACCTCGCCTCCTACTTTCCAAACTTCACAGACGTTCTCCAGCGAACATGCAAGGTTGACACTGATGAAAGGGCTAATCTTGCAAGATTCGCAAAAGAGCTTCTGTTAAGTTTGGAAAGTAGGAGGCAAGGTACTGGCAGAATTGAAGTTGCGGGGTGGCACCGTGAGTCGTGACGGGGTAACTCATTGGTAGAGCGCTTGCCCACGAAAGGCAAGGGTCCCAGGTTCGAGTCTTGGTTCCGGCACACAATTTTAATCTGCCAGGAAGTTTCATATTAGCGCACACTCCGCTTAGAGTGAATGTTTCATTCTGGATATTCCTCATTATGCATCATCCTGTTAATGGTGCAGTTTACACACTAGAACGTAATAGTCCCATTTGGAAACAGTGAGACGTTAAGGCATATTGCAGAAATATAAAAAAGTGTAATAATAAAAATGGGCAAAGATATATTTTTAAATTCTTTCATTATCTTGCTTTTCGGATGCTAATTTTCGTACTCTTTGTTCGTTTATCGTAGCGATATTTGAAAGCTGCACTCCCAGATTCCATCCAGCTCCTGCTGCGCTATTCAGAATCACCTGTCGTCTGATGTCGAGGAACCTGTCATTATTTTTAAATCTGCCTTTTGCATGCTTTCCCTTAGTTTCGTTTTTTTGTATGTGTTCGTCTGTCACTTGTAAAATGTTCGTAAATCTTATGGGACTTAACTACGGGGTCATCAGTCCCTAAACTTACAAACTACTTATGAACTACTTACGAACTAGGACGGCACAAATATCCATGCCCGAGGGGGGATTCGAACCCCCGACCGTAGTGGCCGTGCAGACCGTGACTGAAGCGCCTCAGTCTCCTCGGCCACCGCGGCCGGCTCTGTCACTTGCATCAAATTTATTTTGGTATAACCGTGCTTATTACTAGTCTGTTGTAGTATTTAATGTTATAGTAGCTTCCACGTTATTTAGGTATATGTAATTTATGTCTATCAGTAGTGAGGCGGGAGCTGCAGAGAGCAGTATAGAAGAAGTAGAACAAGGCAACACCTTACTAAACACGGGTATAGAAATCTACAAGTCGTAGATGTATTCACATGAAATGACATCCACACACAACGAAAATCCATATACACTTAAAAAGATATACATACAAATATTAGTTTATATGTTGGCGACTGTATAATTTATATGGTAATACCTTGGTTGGATACCTTTTTTATGACGGTTTTGTGGTATATCACCTCAGTTTCAATGTGTGTGTGTATGTGTGTCGTGTTGTAGCCCTTGGTTGTCTGGTGGGAATGTTAGATTCTATGGATATGGCTGCTTGCTACTTGCTCCCCCTAGAGAAGTGGCGATCAACATCTCACCTGAACTTCTGCTGCTGCCTGACCGTGGCTGGCATCGAACTCCGACTCTTCTAGCAGGGTTTCAGCACAATTGATATTAGTAATAGGACAGCAGTGGAGGAATTACAGACCAAGTAAGCAAACAGGTTTACCTGGTATAATTGTCTGTATGTCCCTTTAAGCAAGGGACTGATGACCTAGCTGTTTAGTCCCCTCAAAAACCAACAACAACAACAACAACAACCTTCAAGCAAGAGGAATGTGAGGTAGCCTGTTACACATTAAAGACGGTTACTTCTGTAAACAAATATAGAAATAATAACTAGTTTCGCTGCAGAACCAAGACACTATGAAAGTCAATTCAGTAAAATCATTCAAACTGAAATAGCCCAACCCCTAGCAGAGAGAAAGAGAGAGAGAGAGAGAGAGAGAGAGAGAGAGAGAGAGAGAGTGCGCTGAGAAACATTACGTATATTTGAGAGTTAACGGAGCAGTCCAGGCAGTCCTATCGGTAATATTCCGAACATTCAGTACTCTTTCGCCCGTTGATTGGCGAATGCGTTTACTCATCCCAGCGGAAACATAACCGTTAAATAGCGGAGGACTGCTGGCTCAACTAGCACTGGCGTAGAACTGCAGATGACTGGGGCGTCGGGAGCGTCTCCCGTCATTTTTATGTCTGTCACTCCAGGACACTGTATCGCTCCGTCGAGAAGAAGTGAGACTCCGCAGCCGACCTGACAACGCGCCTTCTGCGCCCTTCACTCGGCCCGAGCGTGCAGGGTCGCCGCCCTGGGCGGTTGGGACACCTGGAATAGCGGTTCTACAGCCAAACGGCGCGAAGGCGTGTGTCCCTCCGTCGTTGGTGAGGAAGAAGCGAATTTAAACTAACGGTCCTGCTATATAATTGACGAGATGGATGATGTATTGTCGCGTATTTGTGTTTACTAAGGTGCACTACAGATTGAACATTTGTGTCATAAAGAATTACATGGGCGCTGGATAAGCAGCGGTGAAGTTGTCGAGCGTTCTAAGGCTCATTGTTGTGGAGCGCGCGGTTGCTCGCCGTCGGAGGTTTGAGCCCTCCTGCGGGGACGGGAGTATGTTCGCGTGTTGCCCTCAGGTTAGGTTAGTTCACATAGTTTGTAAGCATCGGGACTAATAACCGCTGAAGTTAAGTCCCGTAGTTTTATAAATACAGAGGGGTCCAAAAAATGTATGAACTGTTTAAAAGTCCTTAACTTACAATGTAATTGACGGAGATGTCTCATCTTTGGCAGTCAAATAGTTCGTAGTTCCGGCAATCGCAACACAAGCGTTAAATTGCGTTGTTTTGTTTTATCAGATGACAGTCTGTGTTTTGTTCGTAGTTGCACCTAGTTACTCGAGTAAACATAGCTGGCGCAAAGCTTTCATTCGATGAAAGGAAGTCAGGTTTGAAGTGGTATTTTAATCACTTTTGAAGTGGTATTTTAGTCAGTTTTGAAGTGGTATTTTAAATACGAAAACATTAATGAGGTTCAACGTCAATAGCGAAATGAGTATCAAACAGAGCCACCGACACGTCTAACGATTCGTCGCATTCGAGGCAAATTTGAAGCCGAAGGCTGCATTAAGGATGTACACAAACAACGATCTGGGAAAACTGCAACAGTAAGTCCAGCTAACTCCCGTCGTGTGTTACAACAATACACCCGTTCACCACAGAAGTCTGTGATACAGTGTGCCCGTGGAACTGAAATGAATCGCTGAAGTGTTCGGCGAATTTTGAAGACAGCAAAGTGGAAGCGCTACATCACACAACTGCTACACGCAATGAACGAAGACGACCCAAATCGTAGAATGGACTACTGCGAATGTTTTGTTAACATGGTGCGCAACTATGAAGAGTTTGCAGAGATGATTGTGTGGTCTGATGAGGCACAGTTCAAATTCAGTGGTACAGTAAATCGCCACAATTGCATCTACTGGGCCACCGAAAATCCGGACGTCCATGTAGACAAAGCCGTGAGTTTTCCAGGTGTAAATGTGTGGTGTGGGTTGTCTTACCGGGGCTTGATTGGGCCATTCTTCTTTGACGGCACAGTTACCGATGAGGTGTCCCTACAGAAGCTTCAGGCATCTATTTCACCTGCCATCCCAGACTTGTATGGACACGGAAGATTTTACGTTAAACAAGATGGTGCCCCAGCCCACTAACAAAATCGTGTTACGACTTATCTCGACGAAAATCTACTAGAAAGATGGATAGGCCGTAGAGGTGCTGTGGAATATCCACTACGTTCCCCAGGCGTAACTCCTCTGGACTTTTACCTGTGGGGAACACTAAAGGACGGCGTTTATCGACAATACATTAGATGAACTTCGAGAATCCATCCTACATTCGTGTGCAGACATCCAACTGAACGCGTTGCAGTCAGTAGTTCGTGCTGCAATTCGGCCGCATTGTTTGTGTGTTGATGTTAATGGTGACCATTTCGAACACCTACAGTGATATCCTTAAGTTGCGCTTTAAGCTACACTTTTACGAAAAATGAGACAACTCCGTCAATTAGTTCGCAAGTTATGGACTTTTAAACATTGAATACATTTTTTTACCCATCTATATTTGAACATTTTTTGGCTATGGATAGTGTGTAATTTATTTAATTAAATGCTGTTATAAAAGTAAGGGAATGAAGTTACTGATGAAGTGTGAGTTCTTGAACCCTACCATTTCGTTTAGGATTCCATTACTCTCGTTTTTCATGTGGATAATGTTTCACATTTCTTCCAAGACGTCAATTTTTCAGATTTTTTCCCGACTATGCAATACTTCAAGAACATTTTCTATTGCAAAGCTGTGTCCTGTTTCATTTATATGTTTAGCTATTGCTAAATGAAACAGGGTGCAGTTTTGCAATAGAATACGATCTGAAAGTATTCCATACTCCGGAAAAGCGCTGGAAAAAGGAGATCTTGGAAGAAATGTAAATATTTGTCCACATGGAAAACGAAAATAATGAAATAACAAAGTTCAAGAATTCCCATTTGTTCAGTAACTTAAATCTGTTACTTATAAAACAGCATTCAAATGAAATAAAGTACACACTTCCAGTTGCTATGTAATTCTTCGTGATCTAACTCTTTAATATATAATACACTTGTCTAAGTATCTTGTGAATTATATGGCTTCAAAATCAACAGAGGGCATTTGAAGCTACTCTCGACTCTATGTAATGTTAAGGGAAATGAAATACTGTGTAGCCATCAGTGGCTGAGGGAGAGGAGTTAAGATGTGTGTTGGAGCAGTTAGGGAGTTAGGGGGTGAGGGCAGGAAGAATTGACTAAACAGCAGATGTAAAGTATAATTATTGGTATGTAGCGTGAGATGAAGGATAAGAATTATGGTTAAGAGGTGCAGTAATCTTGCGGAAAGGGGGGTGGGGCACGGAGGGTGATTGAATGAGAAAGGGGGGGATGCATGAAAAAAGAGAAGAGTTTGTTTTCCAATATTTATTTGGTCGTTCAAGAATTCCCATTTGTTCAGTAACTTAAATCTGTTACTTATAAAACAGCATTCAAATGAAATAAAGTACACACTTCCAGTTGCTATGTAATTCTTCGTGATCTAACTCTTTAATATATAATACACTTGTCTAAGTATCTTGTGAATTATATGGCTTCAAAATCAACAGAGGGCATTTGAAGCTACTCTCGACTCTATGTAATGTTAAGGGAAATGAAATACTGTGTAGCCATCAGTGGCTGAGGGAGAGGAGTTAAGATGTGTGTTGGAGCAGTTAGGGAGTTAGGGGGTGAGGGCAGGAAGAATTGACTAAACAGCAGATGTAAAGTATAATTATTGGTATGTAGCGTGAGATGAAGGATAAGAATTATGGTTAAGAGGTGCAGTAATCTTGCGGAAAGGGGGGTGGGGCACGGAGGGTGATTGAATGAGAAAGGGGGGGATGCATGAAAAAAGAGAAGAGTTTGTTTTCCAATATTTATTTGGTCGTTCAAGAATTCCCATTTGTTCAGTAACTTAAATCTGTTACTTATAAAACAGCATTCAAATGAAATAAAGTACACACTTCCAGTTGCTATGTAATTCTTCGTGATCTAACTCTTTAATATATAATACACTTGTCTAAGTATCTTGTGAATTATATGGCTTCAAAATCAACAGAGGGCATTTGAAGCTACTCTCGACTCTATGTAATGTTAAGGGAAATGAAATACTGTGTAGCCATCAGTGGCTGAGGGAGAGGAGTTAAGATGTATGTTGGAGCAGTTAGGGAGTTAGGGGGTGAGGGCAGGAAGAATTGACTAAACAGCAGATGTAAAGTATAATTATTGGTATGTAGCGTGAGATGAAGGATAAGAATTATGGTTAAGAGGTGCAGTAATCTTGCGGAAAGTGGGGAGGGGCACGGAGGGTGATTGAATGAGAGAGGGGAGATGCATGAAAAAAGAGAAGAGTTTGTTTTCCAATATTTATTTGGTCGTACACTGATTGTTGTGGGTTATTGCTTGATGCTTATAGAGGAAAGTTAGGATTTTTTTGTCTCCACTTTTTATGATTTTCACATCCTGTACTATAGTGTTGTGCCTGTGGTGTTCCTGTAGAAGGTGGTTTGCAAATTATATTTCCATATATTCCTCATATCTTGTGTCAAAAGGCAGACAAGTAATACTCTTCATAATTATTGTAAAGAAGCTACGGACATGCCACACAAGTGAAGAATTTCACGCTTACAGGTTACATATTTGCTGTTTTTTACTTAAATAGCTCAAGCACTCGGCGATAATGTCACCGTTCGCCATGTCTACCTTGTGTTTTCTTTTTGGGTGGAGGGGGGTTCATGATGGGGGATTCCGAATATATACATGTGTGAGGGAGGTAAGGGAGTTGCATGTGAGTAGGGGAGATCGCTCGGACTTTGTAACGTGTCACAAGAATAAAATACGCGCACATTGCTCCGTAGGGGGAGGGTAGCCTGTCGGCTGAGAGCAGACTCTCTGGCCCTGCTGAGAACGACAGGACCGCTTCTCGGAACTGCGTGGCCCCAGCTGACCTCCGTATTGACCTTTGACCTTCAGCTGCATACCAGAAAATTAACCCGTTCTATATTCACGGTCCAGTGTCATCACAATACAAGGCGCTCTCTTACTGTAGTTTTCCAGTGTCTCTTCCACTGATAACTGGGCATATGTTTGTGTATGAAGGCTATTCAAAAAATTAACACATTACCAAAAAATTACAATGGAAACAAAACGTTATTACTTATTGTAAAGGTAATGTATTAAGTTATTTTTCTACACACTCAAATTACGGCACTTATACTGTGGCACAAGATTTTCAATACACTCGTTGAAGCTATCTGCCGCGTGCAATTCCGACCTCTGGTTTACATTGGCATGCAGTTCAGCGTCAGTATCAACACTTTGTGCAGCAAGCTGTGCCACTGCTGTGAAAGATGTAGCCGCAGAAATTGCTGTAATGATGAAACGACGAGTTTCACGAATATTGTCGCCGATCTCCATCACCACTTGGGAGGCACAAGGCTAGGCCTTGTGGGTATCGTGTACATATGTACAGTCAATAGCTTCATTTCAGGATGGCCTGCAGCATACATCGAGTTAGCAAATGATATTTAAAAATCATATCCTTGTTATTGCAGCACAATTATTATTTTATTTATTAGTTGTTATGTAGTGATGAAGATCTCGTTTCGGCTCTATGCCATTTGCAAGTCATCCGCAATACGTACAATATTTATAATTACAATTATACAAATATTTAAGAAGCTT
This sequence comes from Locusta migratoria, assembly GCA_026315105.1. Classification (NCBI taxonomy): domain Eukaryota; kingdom Metazoa; phylum Arthropoda; class Insecta; order Orthoptera; family Acrididae; genus Locusta; species Locusta migratoria. The sequence continues at coordinate 275,333,761 of CM048744.1, forward strand.
AATTAACAACAGTAGGTCAAAATATTTACGTTTTTCTGTTACATTATTATGTGTTGGAGTGCTTTTTTGTAATTGTTTTTGTGCTGATACTCTTTGAGAAGAATTTATGCAAGTTTTATTTTCACCTATATCAATTTTACAGCACAGTTCATTCCTGTGACATATAACTGTTTTCAATGAATATACACTCTACGGTTTTCTGGAATATTAGCTATGAACAAATAGCATAATAATCCCTACTTCAACTTTATGGATTACCGATAGTATTGTGTCAAGAAGTAAGCCTGTATGGAAATATATTTCTAGTTCTTCCAAGTATTCAATAGGATTCTAATTCATCTATCGAAGGAAATATTTAATGAATAAATTCACGTACGCGTTTCCAGACAAAATTCTTATCGACAAAACCGATATAAAGCAGAAATGATATTTTGAAAACATTATTTATTTCATAAAAGTAAAAGGATGACTTTTGACAGTTCAAGCTGTAAAGAAAAGAAGTATTAGCAAAAATTTTATCGTTGAACAACGAAGTTGATTTATAGAATATAACGGTAATTGTTGATCGATAATATTCTACAAATCTTAGATTGTATTCTAATTGTAAAGACAATACTTTAAAAATAATCTAAGTCGAGGTAATGCTTTCCAAAGAAAAATATGCTAAAAGAAAATCAGCACAAAAACATAGAAATAACACTCCAAGATATTATACTGTAACAAGAAAACATACCTTAAGTATATAGGCCTACTATTGTAAATCAAGTCTTCAAAATTATTTATTATTGTACTGTTAGATATTGTACATATTGCAGATTAGTTGAAACTGCCGAAAGGTTGAAACAAGGTCGTCATCATTAAATAACAAAAAAAAAAAAAAAAAATAAAAATAAAAAAATAAATAAATAAATAAAAAATAAATAAAAAAATAAAAAATTAGGAGGCGAAGAATTAGCTGAAGGAATGCTGTGAAGTCGGACCGTGAAGCTTGCCACTGCAGCTTAGTCGGATTGGTGGTGATGATACGGAATGAAAACGACATGCAAGAGGCTTTAACTTCGATCAACGAATATGGAATGGCTACAGGCAGCCGCATCAATGTGGACAAGTCATTGGTAACAGAAGAATATCTTGCGCCCTTACAACTCACGAATATCTTGAAATGTTTAGGTGTTCGTCACACTGAAGCTTACAAGAGACGTCTACATTCAATCCGTACAGCAGTCAGAGGGAATGCTATACGGGCTGTAGACGTGATCCAGCATGACCCTTATGTTAAAACTAGCTGTAAGTATTCGGCTTTTCCCGGGTTTAAAATGGGACAGTAACCTTCATCTTGTTTTCAACGTCAAGTGTACAAAATTTCATCTAGATGGGAGCAAAAATGTAGATTTTGGTGAAATCCATAAGTACCTTCCACCATTCACTGAACGAAATTTTATGTACTCAGTGCCCTTCCTCTTGTTTTGAAGATCAATGATGCAAAATTTCATTAGGATCGGTGCGAAGATATTGATTTACCCGTACACATTGAAAACGCACTTCCACTTTTTCTCAAATTTTCCGGATGATTTTCCAAAATATGGAGCGAAACCTGTTTAAGAACCTTTCCCGTGTAATTTTGTGTACGTGAACCAAATTTCACGTTATTTGGTTGTTTGGATTTTGAGTTATAAGAGAACAGAAAGACAGACAACAAATGCGCCTTATAAGTACAGAGACATACATGGCGTCACGAATTCCCCACCTTTCACAAGTCCTTCCGTTGTAGATGGTAATAGCAAGGTGCATAGTGGATGCGTTCGGCTGCTTCGTCACTGCGGGATTATTCTTCAAAGATACTTTTCAGAGTGTTCCTCCGGTAGGAGAGGTCTAGGTCTTGACCATGTTGATGATCGAGCAGTGGCGCTATACTTCAGCACCACCTTAGAGTTGTAGAGATGACACAACGAGCTAGAATTTCATAGATTGGCGATAGGTCCGCCATATTGGAGGTAAATTGAACTGGCATCCGCCATGTTATTTGGGGTATCGGCAGAAAACAGGTACGCCACATCCACTCAAGAATTTTACGTTTATAGTTCCACGTTTCAAATAATGATTGACTACTGATGTGCATCAAGTTCCGTCAGACTTTATGGAATTGACGAGACTGATAATATATGTATTCTCCAAACACGCGGTAATGAAATATCACGGACCTGTTAGTAATACAGTTCCAGTTCGAAGTATAACAGCTAGCTGAGGTTTGCAATAACAACGAAAGTGCCAGTGTGAAAATATTCGTGTTGCTTTTAATGCAAATACAAGGTTTAAATGAGCCGCGAAACATACAGTGAACAGTAATTATTACGACGAACAATCATGACACGGATTTGCATCTGTTGTTCATGTGTGTAACGACTGCTTTCATAGAGTCTAGTATACATTTATCTTGTGTTTACTAAATGAATAAACTTTACAAACTTGTAAAATTGCGGTCCAAGGGTTGTGTTGTTAACTTTGGTGTACGAAATTTCAGTACAAAAACGAAAGTGACAACAAAATACTGCAGTTAAAAATTCGCCTACCTCATCTGTCACAAAAGCACACCACGTTAAAATATAGTGTCATTAATAACTTTCCTTGTTGTCATGCTGAAACAAGTAACGTTTAGTACGTGAAATTTGAGTATAAATACGAATGTGACAACAAAATACTGCAATAAGAATGCGCGTGGGTCAGCTGAAAGAAAAGCATTCCACACCGAAATAACATAAAGAACTTCCGTTGTTGCCATGTTGAAATAAGTACATATTTGTTGTCAAGAACACAAACATATACAAGTTAAAACATTCTGACTGTTTCTATTGCTGCCACACTTTGCACTGGTTACATATCAGCCATGCTCGATCAGTTATTGTCAACAACAAATAAAAGTATTTTTAAAGGTGTAGACACTCAAAAGAGTGTTTTCATCAACCGCAGGAGCAACAGAAGAAGAAATATCTTAAAGACACAACAACACTAGGTAGAAAACTGATCATTATTTTTATGGTCTGTACTTCAAGGGAATTGCAGGATATGTCATCTGAAACTTCACTCTTGGGGCAACCAAGGTCTGGGTATAGACAGACTGAGCTCAAACAAACCAAACATTTTGCGTTCTTGCATGACGCGCTTGTCGTTTCATCACTTCGATATGTGAATTTAAATGTTGAACACACTTGAAACATATTTCATCAGCAAAACGTGTACAGACAATAAACACTAAATGAAATATACACTAAATACACCGCTTCAAGCTCAAGAACAAGATACGATAGTATACTCCTCTCAAGTGTACTGACCACCAAAACTACGGCGGCCGAGTTTACACAGGTTGGCGCAAAGAGCGCTGTAACTTGTGTGTCAGCCATGTTGAGACGACATCAGACATCCCTGACAGGAATCTTAATAAAAGAACTAGCACCAAGTTCTCAAATAGCACCGCTAGCAGTACAGCACATCAAAAATATTAAAATTTTTGTAGATATATCAGACTCAACTGCTGGGTTATTGATGTGAAGCTTACAAACTGCTTAAACTAAATTAAAGTAACCTAAGGACAACACAAACGCCCATGCCCGAGGGGTGACTTGAACCCCCGAAGGCGAACGGCCGCGCTCACCGCAGCACGGCGCCACAGTGCGCACGGCTAATCCATCCTTTCATTTATCTTTATTTTAGAAAAGTAAGTTGAATGCTGGGCCGCGAGAGGCAAAGGTCCCAGTTTCCAATCGCGGTTCTGGCACACAGTTATGCCAGGATATTTCATGATAATAATAGTGCAGCAATAAAAATTAGTAATGTTTAAAATGTCATTTCATCATTTGCGTAGCCATTTTTTTAAATTCAGCGTACTATTTCTTGACTCCGGTTTCATTCACTATTCATTTACCGTAAGCTTCATTAAGTGTGCCTGAAATTTGATTCGGTTTATAGTTTTTGCCAACATAAACCTGATCATTGAATAAATCTCACAAGTTGTGAAATATTTTACTGTTAAGCAAATTTTAAACTTTACTGAAAGTAAATTATCGAAGAAACAGACAACACACTACCAGCAGTGCATGTGTAATGAGTGAGATGACGTTATGTCACCAAGAGGTCGACTGTAGCATCCCCCCGTCTGATAGATCAAAACGTCGGTTACTTACTGGACATACCTTCATAAAGCTTGTAACATACCGGGAAACAACAATTTGTAATGATGTGTTAGTTTAAAAGACTATGCTAAAACATTCACAAGGATGGTCCAGTTCATACTTTGATTCTGAACATAAACTATCACAACCAAATATCCAAAGTATAACCTGGCATTTCATATACATGCTATATAAACACGACACATACCTAATTTGATTAAAACCTTGAAGTTACGTTACGCAAGACATGGTCACAAATGATGCACTTACGAATATCGCATTTAAAAGTACACCAGTGAGACATTATACCTTATTAGAACCGTTAAGTAGTACTGAGGTACAAAAACAATACAGAATGCACGGTGCAAGCACCTAATTAGATATACACCTCAAATCGATATACAATCCGATCGTGAAGAGATAATTAATTACACCAAAATACACTCGACGTGATACCGCGCCATCTCATAATACACCGTAACTTTATTTACCTGTCTATAAAACCAACGTATAAAGACAGTTGTGAGTAAAGGGTATTATAATACTACATACATATTGAGTCATCGGGAAGTTGCCATTGAAGAAAGTCAAAATGAACCCAATTACCTCACATCTTAAAATTTATTTACAAACACATAACACACAAAAGCTAGAGTAATAAACGGAAATATTTAATTCATGAAAATAATTCTTTGACACGTATAATTTATTTATTACTGCCTCAAAAAAGTAAAAATAAGATTAAATTTGTTTTGAAATGAAAAGTTGGTTACTGAAAGGAGTGAAGAGGGCGATATAGTTTTCTTCACGTTAGAAGATGGACGAATAGAAAAGTGGATGTACTCTTGAAATCAAAATTTGTTGTACCGGTTTGACTTTATATGAATTATTAAAAAGTAAAGAGGAATATTATGACTGAATAATAGAAATTTAGTCTCCAGATAAATACCTGCGCTAATAACAGAAATACAAGACTTCCCGAGACTACACTGACAAGACATATTTCAACAACTGATGAAATACTTTTATTATTTTTAATTATTTGTTTTAATCTTCGTACCGTCTGTGGCAGTCTACTAGATAAAGTGTTCTGTCACCAAATGCTGCGTAATACTTGTAGACGTAGGCGAAGAGTTCTAACCAGACACTGAACCAAGAGGAGCGTCACAACCTTAATATACTTTTCCTTCGCAGGTGAAGCTGAATTGCATCGATAACATTCTGCGACCTGGGCGCAAATTGTTCCACGAGGCATATTTCCGTGCATGTGATAGAACTACTTCAGAGAACTGACGGATGCAGAGCAGATAGCACGATACTACGTAACGAGAGGCACGGCGTAAGTTTGATGCTCTAATTAATACCATTAACATGATTAATTTTGATGAGTAGTGTACCGTTTAGACAGGATTCTGCGCAGTGATCAGTAATTAAATTGACAAGGCTTTCAGGAATAGCGTGCGAAACTACAGGTCAGCTTGCTGTTAACACTACTCATCGATTTATAAAGTAAGAATTTCATTGATCGATAGTTATTTGTCATACATTCACAGGCATACTAAGTAAGATATAAACTTCTACTTACGATGTAGGTTGTGAAATAATGTCATTCCATAATAATATCATGATCACAGTAGCCGCAGCGAAGCGGCCAAGCGCTTTGAGGCGCTGTGCTATGATGCGCGAGGTCGTCCCCCCTCGGGGGTTCGAATCCTCTCTCGGGCATGGATGATTGTGCTGTCATTAGTATAAGTTAGTTCATAAGTAGTTTGTAAGTTTAGGGACTGATGACCCCGCAGTTAAGTCTCAGAAGCTTTACAAACACTTGATCACAGTAACAGACATTTGTTACTGGACCGTTTTTCAAGCAGTTTTCACGGGTAACGTGGCTTATCTTGGGGCAAAATACGCGCTTTATTTCATAAAAATTTGATCAGGGAAATATTTCTTAGCTTTATCACTCTGATCTGTTTAGTAGTATTATAATACGCTTTACTCACAACTGTCCTTATATGTTCGATCCATTTCATATCGCTCTGCAATGTTAAGCCTAGTTATTTGAACGACGCGACTGTATCAAGAAGATCACTACTAACGCTGTAATCGAACAGCCGCAATTCACTATGCCCGTCAGGTTATTTATATAGATAGAAAATAATAGCAGTCCTATCAAACTGCCCTGGGTCACCCTCGATGATATCCTAATGAACACTCGCCATCGAGCACGACGTACTGGATTCTATTACTTAAACAGTCTTCGAGCGACTCGTATTTTGGCCCACTTTAGGTTACGTTAGTAACACTAAAAGTGGGCCTTTGCGATCGTCTTTTGACAGCTCGAAATTTAAATGAAAATAAAGGCTTAACTATTCATCTGACACGAAAATCGAATAACCGAATCTGTAGAGGAGAAATTTCTCTGCAACTGTGCTCCCTTGTTTTTTTTTTTTTTTTTTTTTTTTTTTTTTTTTTTTTTTTTTTTTCTTTTTTTCTTATCTCGTAGCTTTTCAAAGATATTTCCTAAAATAACGGCGATTTTGGAATGTATGTGTGTCTGTCTGTCTGTATGTCCGTCTGTCTGTCTGTCCGTAACGTGTTCCCTGTTTTTAAGACGAACCGTTCAACCGATCAGCACCAAATTTTACAGACATGATTGTAGGCCGCCAGAGACCAGAACCTCCCATTTCAATTTTTTCGGACAAAAAATATGGTGGTAAAACAAAAAAAAGCCGTTTGTAACATAATTGTAATTGCAAAGTAACCGTTCATCTGACACGAAAATTGAATAACCTAATTGGTAGAGGAGAAAATTCTCTACAACTTAGCTCCCTTATGTTTTTGTCATATTTCGTATCGTTTGAGACATATTTGCAAAAATAACGGAGATTTGACACCCTCCATTGAATAAAAGAAAACCAGCCGTTGGGAGATCCTCACGTATTTGATGATTTTCTTATTGTAACTTACACGTTGTCATTTCAAAGCTGAGGAATTAACAAAACCACATCGTTCTTCGAACGATCAATGATAATCTTATGTCTACAAATGCCATATTAACATCAGTTAAAAACGACCATCAATATTATGAGTTTAAAGGAACACTTGTTTTAATTCATAGCCGTAGCGTCGTGGGCAAGGTGCTGGACTGTGACGCAAAAGTTCGATGATTCGAAACCCGCCACTACCTAAATCTCTTTTATCCTAAAAGGGTTTCAAACACTCTTATTAATTAATTTATTATTATTTATATTACTATTTTGGTCCAAAATGTTTGCAAAAACGTATAAAACTACAAATCTAAAGTGGGCCGTAAAACACGTCAGTACGATTTTTTCTAGTTTTATTTAGCTGACATAACAGTCAGTCGTTGCAGTAAATATTGTATATACTGGTAGTATTTCAATGACGAAAGTTATAATTATTTTGTACGTGACCAAAGTTGTAGAACCTCTGCTGGAAGGGAAGAATGCGGGAGAGTCCCGCGCAGAAGTTCTGCACAGGGCCCGCGCAACCTACGGCCGGCTCTGCTTACAAACTACTTCAACTAACTTGTGCTAAGGACAACACACACACCCTAGCCCGAGGGGGGAATCTAACATCCGACGGAAAGCAGCCGTGCACTCCACGGCAAGGCGCCTTCTAGCTCACGGCCATTTTCACGTGGTAACTATTTCCAGCAACCTAATAAAGTCTAATCGCCTCCATTTCAAGACGCATCACCGTGGCAGAAACATCGGCTGCTAGGTAGGTGATCATAATGTTCTGCCTAACCAGTGTGTAACGCCAATGTTCTATCGTGACTCTTTTAAAATAGTATCAGACCTGAAGTACCAATTGATAATAAATGAGGCTTCTGAAGGCCAATATTAATTTATTTACCCATTACTGATATAGTCATCAGTTTCGTAAGTATTATAATAAAAGCATAGAACTACAAATGGCTATACTTCTTGAGACGGGTTGTTTCGTCAGATGTCTCTAGTGTGTCGAAAAAGCGAAAATCCATCTGCAGGACAGTTACGGTTTTTATGTGGTCTGAGACAAGAACGAAATAGATATTCACAATAATAATAATAATTTACTGTGAAATTTTGGAAATACGGCGTGAATACTTTATTATTTGTAAGAATTAGGAAGAGAAGAAGTACAGTCTGTCCAATATAAAAACGAAATGTGGTGGCAAGTGGCAACGCTGTCTCTGACATTGGCTACACTAAATTTTATATGAAATATGATTGCGAGGAACTACTATTGTTGAGTTGTTGTCATGTGTTGAATCAATGATTACGTATACAAGATATGTTTCAAGCCTATAACTGTTCCAAGGAATTTCACACGACCGATACTACTCAAGATCTGTACCAGAAATTGAGGGCTGTAGGATCATTATAGAATGTGGAGATAGGTGTGCCACAGACCGTAAAGAGCTCTCATAGAGAGAATTACCATGACTGTTAGGATATGCACTCATAAGTCGGTAAGGAAGCTATCGTAGCATGCTGGTGTATATCATGCATCGTGTATAAAAGTATGCAATTGAAAGCCTATGTTGTGAGAGTGTGGGATGACATTTGAGTGTCAGCAAAATATTCATTACTGTAAATCTTTTAGTTTCTTTTTTTCCTGTCATCCCTCAGTTACCTTTTATATATATATATATATATATATATATATATATATATATATATATAATCCATCATTGCAACCGAATAATAACAGTTTTATATTGCCATATTCATTTCGATTGTATTTGTAAGACACCTTCCGTGGCAATATTTTTATATATTTTTTTAAAATTTTTTAAATTTTTATTTATTTATTTTGTGAATGGTGGTCTACATCTAGTGCTGATTGCCGTCTTTTATTTTATTTGTTTAAAAACAAAATGGCCTGTGCCTAGTAGCGCCAGTGATGAAGAGCTTTAACTAAAATGCAGGTGTAATAAAAGACGGAAACAAAACAACATAAAGTCACCAATCAGAATTACATGTAACTCTTTTCCCATTTCATTTGCTAATGGGAACTATATTGCCGTTTGTGAAAATTCATCACCAAGAAGGAAACACGTGACTTGAATAAATTTAATATTACAGATTAGGAACGTGACAAGTACCAAATGATTACCTTTTCAAATCTGTACATGTCCTTTGTTCACTACTATTCAGTATGTTATGTGGAAATCATTCGCTTCAATTAAAGCTGCTATACGTCGTTGTATTAAATCAGTAAGGTCTGAATATTTCTGTACGATTTTCCCCACGCAGCTTGTACCCAAGAGCACAAAACCGCAACACTATTTACTGGAGGACCATGACGACCGGCTGCCGACCAATCATATCCCAGGGATGTTGTAATCTATGGCACCGCAATCCATCACACTTGGTGTTTGTCATCTCCACATTACAGCCCTCCAAGGTGTGCTCACTAACGGTACCGCCGGACACATACGGGGCCATCACTGTAGAACACGTTGAAGAGAGAATCGTCCGAAAAGATAACGTTCTGCCACTCAGCACATCACTCGATGTTCTTCACATGGCAATTGCAGTTGGAGGAGCTTGTGTTTTCTGGACAATGGAAGCCGACGTAATGGCATGTGTACAACCAGTCTAACCCGCAGCAGATAAGTCCACACCTGTTGCAGTGCTCCAGCAACGAGGCAACACTTTGGATGAAGCTGTACACTCCTTTATAGCCAAGCAGACTAGATACTTTGTTATGGTATGTAGTCCAGTTACCTCTCGTTGCTGCGTACGACTTTCCTCAACCCACTGTTTCAACGTACACATCACTGTCGTAGCAGCCTACCCTGTGCGTGCCAAAACGTCAAGGTATGACAACCCCGTTTCCCTTAAACCGATCATTCTGCCGCGTTCGAACTTACTCACATGCTGACATGGTTTTGTTTGACGACGACTTGGCATGGAGGCACTCACTGTGTTGTTTTCACCCTGTGGGACAGCTCTGCACCGACTACAATAGGCGTAACACCGCCTGCGTCAGGCCGACGCCAGAGGACTCTTCTCAGCATACTTGTGCCCCATCTCGCTGCAAAACGTATCATTTATTACTTACACACCCGTCGCCACTTCCACCAAGTATGCCACTGTTTAGATAATTCCTTCTTGGTGTTGCACTTTTTATACATGGCAGTGAAGGTTTTTTTTTTTTTTTTTTTTTTTTTTTTTTTTTTTTTTTTTTTTTTTTTTTCATTTCAGGTGGGGCATGGTTTCGTTTGCTTACCATTTCAAAAATAGTGAGATGGCAGAATATTTCGAAATATTTGCAAATGTCATAGATTTGCTTGCACAATTGTAAATTAGAGAAACGATGGAAGTTATGATTTAGTATTCTTCAAAAAAAATTTTCAAATGTTTGTAAATCTATCGGACCAAACTGCGTGGTCGTCAGTCCGTAGCTTACAAACTACTTAAACCTAGGTAAACTAACCTAAGGACAACACATACACCCATGCTCCAGGGAGGACTCGAAACTCCTCGGCGAGCAACCACGCGCTCTTCAGCAAGACGCTTTAGACCGCTCGGCTACCCCACCGTGGCTTTAGTATTCTTACAGCTTTTACTGTTTCGGTTATATGTGCTCATAAAGATAACATTTATTATTATTATTATTATTGTCGATTTTCACCACATCAGTGGCCATATGGACTCCAGTATATTCGAAGTGTATCAAACTAGGCGAGTGGCATTTTCGTAATGTTGGTTAATCCGAGTGTTTTCTCTGCTGTCTGGAATGAGCATGTTTTGCTTAATATTAAACTGTAATTATAGATATTGGTGCTATACATGCTTCAATACAACATCTTCCACAATGACTTTGGCTGTAATTCTAACCAAAGTTTAAATTTGTTTGCCACAATTCCAAAATTGCCCTGCTTAACCACTGTTGTTTAAAAGTCGATTTGTCGACGCACTCATGCTCATATTCAGGAAGGCCTGTGTTTGACTCAGTCCGTGTATGTATTTCAAATATACACATAAATTTAATAAACGTGCACTAGCCACTTGTAAAACAAGCATTGACTATTAAGGTAACCCCCCGTCCAACATTACACTTCCTGTATTTTCCCTTTCGCACTGTTGGTATAGTTAGGCTGTTGTGACGCACATGTGTTCGTGCGGTAGAGGTTAGAGTAACGAGTGTTGCTAAAGTTATTTCAGTTGCTGAAGTAAAAAAAAAATCGTTTTCAATTTTTTTTTACACCGCCCCCCCCCCCCCCCACGAATCATGACAACCATTTATTTAAACTACCTATAATAATCATTAAGGGTTCTAATTATTCAGCACTTAACAGTAAAAGTCTAGAATAATTATCATGGTGACACTGACACGAATTGTTATCCAGAGAAAACGTTTTTTAATAATTTCAGGATGTAGCTTATAGTTTCAAAATGCTTTTGGCGGTCCAGTTTTTGGCCTCCCGCGGTTCGGATCTAGACCGCGGTCCGCCAGTTGCCGACCGCTGCTCTGTAGGGTTCTCGTCGCCGGTGATGTGGGGCGGGGAGCAGAGTCCATTTGCTCGGAGGTAAGGTAGGTATGCCAAAAACGTGTGCTATTACGACAATAGTAGCTTCCTTTGGATAACGTCTCCACAGCAGTGTTGCCTCTGTTTATGGTCCAACCCTCGTACACTGCCTTTATTTTAAAACAAGAGGATCCAGTGTGAATGTGCGCTAAGGCAAGATAAAGATGAAGAAGAAGAAGAAGAAGAAACTATAAAACAAGACGTCTCCCACAGCATATAGCAGTGTTACGAAACGGGACGCGGCAGAAGCAGCACCGTGTATTCGTGTTTCGGGTACTTAAAGCGTCGTTAGCGTGGGAAGAAAAGAGGCCGATGCGATTAGGAGCGAGGCGGCAGGCCGGAAGGCGGTCTATTGAGTCAGCGGCAGCGCGCCTCGCCGCTTTATCCATTCATCACCAGGGGAGCCGACCACGGCCGCACATTAACAAAGCTGGCGGCTGCCAAAATGGATTGATGGATCGGCCGCGCGGCCAGCGATCCATCTCGCACTGGACTCGGCCGCGGCGCTGGGAGTGGCCATTTCTCAGTCCGACACCCGAGGCCGCAGATACCGCCGAACTGTCATAACAGGATAATAAAAACTGCATTACCGGCAGACGGCATTTTAACTATTTTTCTTCCGAATTTCCTTTTATATTGGCCTTTCGTGTCAGCCAGTACGAGAAAAACTAAATAACAGGACCGTTATTGCTTCATGTGGCTAGTATTGCAGAACGATCTGAATAAGATATCACTATGGTGTAAAAAATTGGCATACACTGCCGATGCCTATGAGGAGGTCCAGCTTTGACACCTACACACCATGAAGCGCGGTACAGACGGGCTCAACTGCAGGCTGAATAGCATCAAGTGGTGGTGACAGATGAGACTCGCAACTGCTTTCAGCCAGAAAACATTGGAAAGTTTCACAGGTCACACCTATATTCAAGAAAGGTAGTAGGAGTAACCCCCTAAACTACAGGCCTATTTCATTGACGTCAATTTGCAGCAGGGTTTTGGAACACATCCTGTATTCATATATTATGAATTATCTCGAACAGAACGATCTATTGGCCAAGGTCAACACGGATTTAGAAAATATCGTTCATGTGAAACACAACTAGCTCTTTATTCACACGAAGTGATGGGTGCTATCGACAAGGGTTCGCAAATCGATTCCGTATTTCTTGATTTCCAGAAGGCTTTTGACACCGTACCTCACAAACGGCTTTTAATCAAATTGCGTGGTTATAGGATATCGCCCCAAATTTGCGACTGGATAGGGGATTTCCTCTCAGAGAGGACACAGTTCGTAATAATCGATGGTAAGGCATCGACTAAAACAGAGGTGATATCGGGCGTTCCACAGGGTAGTGTTATTGGTCCTTTGCTATCCCTTATTTACATAAACGATTTAGGGGAAAATCTAAGTAGCTCTCTTAGGTTGTTTGCAGAGGACGCCGTCATTTACCGTCTAGTGAAATCATCTGAAGATCAAAACCAACTGCAGAACGATCTGAATAAGATATCAGAATGGTGTAAAATTTGGTAATTGAATCTAAATAATGAGAAATGTGAAGTCGTCCACAGTCATTAAATTTTGTTTACAAGATAAATCAATCGAAAGTCAGGGCCGTAAACTCCACAAACTATCTAGGAATTACTATTACTTCAGACTTAAACAGGAAAGAACACGTAGATAATGTCGCGGGAAAGGTGAACCAAAGTCTGCGTTCTATTGACAGAAATGTAAAAAGACTACTAGATATACAGCATATGCTACGCATGTCCGTGTTTTCTGGAGTGTTGCTGGCCTGTGTGGGATCCTTATCAGGTGGGTTTGACGGAGGACATCGAAAGTGTCCAGAGAAGGGCAGCTCGTTTCGTGACAACGATACAGGATCTGGGATGGCAATCATTACAACAACGGCGCTTCATGCTGCGGCGAGGGCTACTTACGAAACTCCAATCCCCAACATTCTCCTTCGAATGCGAAAATATAATGTCGAATCCCACTTACATAGGTAGAAATGATCATCAGAATAAAATACGAGAAATCAGAGCTCAAACGGAGAGATTCAGCTGTTCTTTCCTCCCGCCCGCTATTCGAGAATGGAATGGGAGATAAATAGTATAACGGTGGTTCGACGAAACCTCTGCCAAGCACTTAAATGTGATTTGCAGAGTATCCCATGTAGATGTTCTAATTACTGAAGTCAGATCACTTGTGCTGGATGGTTGGAGGAGATAGTGCGACGATTTTTAGCAGATATATCTATAGGTGCAGTGCCTTCCTACGCGCAAGAAAAAAATTTCTGTACTTAAGAAAAATGGGAAATATTATTTCGTTTATTAAACGGATAAAATATGTTTCTTGTTTCTCTAATTGGATCTCACTGACTAAGGAAATATGCAGCCCTACAAACTGCTTTAAATAATTACACTTTATCTAGATTTCAGTACTATCTACCGGTGCCTTCATCAGGAGAATAAAATTATAACCTATAAATGAATCACAAATAGTTTATTCGAAAATGTTACATGAAATAATTTATTTATAACAGAAAAATTAGTCATCATAACTGTCATATTTATTATATGAACTAATATGTTTATAACGTAAAACATAGTGATGATAACGGTTAAATTATGTGAGTACGTAATTTGACCGTTGCCATAGTTACTTTTTCTGTTATAAATAAATTACTTCATGCAATAGTTTTTAACATACTATTTGTGATTCATCTCGTGGTCATAATTTTATTCTTCTGATGAAGAAACCAATAAATGGTGTTGAAATCTATATAAATGTAGATTATTTTAAAAGAAAATTGTAAGGCTGCATATTCCCTTACACAGTAAATTTAACTGTTACGTTGCTGCTACAGATAAGAGATGTTAAAAAATTATTTTTATTTGGAGTAAAAACGTACAATTTTTTTGTTCTGCCAAATCGCGAACAAGCCTCGTATAATCTCCGGTTTTTGGAATGTTCTCCGGTATGTTCAAAGTTTAAGCCAACATTAGTCAACGATTGACCTGCTGCTTTCTTGGTGGTAATAGCGAAATCGAGCCGCAAATGTAAGTGTAGCAGCTTCAATTCGACTTCAAATCATTGTATATTGTCGTTATGCGTGGAATCAGCCAGAGCTGGAGAATGTTTGATGAAATGTTGAGGATATGTGTAGCCGGTGTTTCTATGTTGTTTAGTGGCAGTCAGATCCAGGTATTTATTGATTTGAAGAACAAAATGTGGAGCATGTAACAATAATTACCCTTTTCAGAAGCTATTTACTCTTCGATTGTAACATATTTTAGAAAATGCTTGTTTCGATGCAGTTACGTACGTAATATGATTCAACACAATAAATGCCATGCTTCTACAATCGTCATCATGTTTAATACATATTAACATATAAATATACCAGTCTACTGTAAACGTATAAATTTATATCTTACAAATGGGACGAAAGCAGCGCTTCCAGCTGCGAAAGAGCCAACTGTAGCGCCTCTATCAAAGTACAGCCCAACAGCTTGAATAAAGTTATAAGTAGCAGAATATTAATTTGCAGAGTCTCGGTTACTAAACGAATAATTTCATCAAAATGATCCGAATTCGCTTTTATTCATACTAGCTGCAAGTACCCGGCTTTGCCCGGGTTTAAAATAAAATTTTCTGTGTACGTGTACCAAATTTCACGTTATTTGGTTGTCTGGATCTTGAGTTATAAGAGAACAGACAGGCAGACAACAAATGCGTCTTGTAAGTATAGAGACACAAGGCTACACTTTCAGTGATTGCAAAACAACATACGAACACTTTTGATTAGCAATAACAACTTCTCTCCGTTTCATTGGAGCCTATATTATCGTTACAAATGGACATTTAAAGATAATTATTAACATTTTACATACTAATTTTGCATCTTGACTAGCGCATGTGCAATATACGAACACTTTTGATTAGCAATAACAACTTCTCTCCGATTCCTTGGAGCCTATATTATCGTTACAAATGAACATATAAAGATAATTATTAACATTTTAAATACAAATTTTGCATCTTGACTACCGCATGTGCAACGCTTTGAGTCGCTGAATGATCCCACACTCGTCTATTGGACGATAGGAATTCTGTCCTTACTTCGCACCTCTCAGCCAATGAGAAGTAACCACACAATTTTCTAGAACATGGTCAGTGCCACGTTAATTAAAGTTGCATCAGTCAATACAGTTACATAACACTAGGTATCGCCACATAATGTAACGACATAATTTGGATACACTGCTTTTGTCGTTTTGATTTCAAAGTCACGGGTATTTTAAAATTGCATTTTTTAATAACTCACTTTCCTTTCCTTAACAAACAATTCTGCGGATTTTCTTCCTGTGTTTTTTTTCCGTTTCTACCATCTAGGAATCAAGTGTCAATCCCAATACTTTCATCTTTGCGCTTTGTATCCTTTTTCTGTTCTCAGACCATTTAACCCCTGGACCTTTATTCTTGGACACTTGATTCTAAAAAAGAACCCCTTTCTGTTGCATCATTTTCGTTTACGTTGTTTCATCTCAAATGCGATAAAAATTAATTCTAATTCCTTCTAATTTGTTGTGGATCGAGTATTCTTGGAATTATTATTATCTTCAGGACTTAACGATTGTGTAATTTTTAAGTTTATATTCAGAATTTACTTGCATAAATATATCTTAGTTTCAATGCTGTCTGTTAGTGCTGTCTTTAGAATGTTTAAGACGGAGACCATTAGTTGTAAATGGTGTTCGTTACTCCACATAATGTTTTCTACATTTTACATTTTATATTCTTTACAGCGAAATTCTCTTCAATCACTTCACCTAAATATTTACAATTATTTGCCCTCTTTGTCATCTCACTGTTGGTTGTAGTATTTCTGGACTATTTGTAATATTTGTCTTTTTTTCTATAAAAATTCTTAAACTGTCTTTATTGGCTGTTTCAAGAGATTTATCCGTATTTCTACATTTTTAGGTTTTCAAAAGCAATGATAAAATCATCCGCAAATGCTAGACGAAAAATCAAAATGTTTCTTATTAGACCCTAGTCTTATTGGCGACAGATTCAGTTTTTGTTTCCATTCTCTATTTTCTCTAGGAGCCGCTCAGTAAAAACCGGCTGTCACCTGCCTGACACCTGTATTTATGTCAAATAGCTTAGATGTTTCATTCCGAAATTTTAGTTTTGGGTTATTGTCTGTGAATTACGTTTGCTAGTTTACTTTTAAATCCTATATTCTCGAATCACTTTAGCCTGTGTTCGTCTATCATCCGAATCAATTGCCTTCTTAAAAATCTGTAGAAATTACAACCATGTCTTTTATAGTTTTGTTATGGATTATGGACTTTAGGTTCAAAAACTGTTTTGAGCAAATCTGTTCTATTTGAATCGATTTTTTTCCCAGATGGTTGTCATTTGTTGGTTTTTACCTCATTAATATTGTTGAAAATATTTTACAATACATAGGCAACATAACTATTCTTCTTATGCAAAGGATGGCTTTTGATTATTTGATAATTTTCAATCACTACTGTATAAATATAGTAATATTTTTCATTTATTCTTTAAACATTTGGTCTCATTCATATATTTAAGCTATCATATGGAGAAGATGGAGAAGAAAGGAATCATCTATTGAATACCTAATGTAAGAACTTTGATACTTTTGTTTATGTTTTGCAGCTTACACGATTTTTTCTTGTATACCGAAACTAGTGATAGCTAATTTTACTTGGTCGCCTACCTTGTTATCTCATGCCGATATATTAATTCCTGTCCTCTGAAGAAAGAACATGTACTGTCAGTATCTTCTAGTTTTCAGTTAACCGTAATTCTATCCTACTAGTAGAATCTGTAGAATCTTGAAATGAGATAATATCTATCATGTCGATCAGCCTTTACATCTGTAGAGTTCGTTTCCAATCTTAGCAGCTGATCCCATTTATTTTACTGTACTGGATAACTTTTAAATGTGTATATAAAACTTCTTTTTGAAGTGGTTCACATTAACAGCTAGACTAATTCTAATATAATCTAAAAATTACATATTAAAAGCGCCGAAATTAATCAACTAAAAAGCTCCAACTACGCAATCAATAAATTTTAATCAAAGGACTGAACTTGTCAGTGGGTTTTCAGCGGTCATATTCTTCCTCTCAGTTAGTATCGGTTTGTAGGCCTCTGCTGTTCCCACTTAAAGCCTTACAGATAATTATGTCAACGAACATTCCATGTAGGGAAGCAGTATCATAATCTATATCACTTAATAATTAACTCTGGAAATAGCAACATATAGTTCGTAACCCTATCAGCGGGAGTGTGCCATGAAGGGAAAGGGAGGGGAGGAAGTACTATACCCATCCTAAAACGATACGCTATTGTTAATCTTACAATCAAATTGTTGTTGAATCTTGTAACTTCTCCACACAATGTACATTTTAAGTAGATTTGATGTAAAATGTAGTAATTAAATAACAATGAATATTACACTGTTTGCGAAGTTCACCATTAAATTTTTTGGTTAATTTTAAATGAAAGCGCTAAAAGATTTATGCACTCTGATAGAAAACTTCATTAAAATATTACATGTTTTTCCCTCAACTATAAAACATCAGGTACCACACTAGATTACAGTATTTTCTGAAGGAAGACACACAAACGCACACACACACACACACACACACAAACACACACACACACGTTGTCATTGCGACAGTTAAATACAAATTAAGAATTATAAGAATTTTTTGAATCATGATCCCAAAGCTGTAAGGAAATATATATAAGTACTGAAGCAGGAGAACTATTACTGTTGTCTTACTTCTTTCTATTTTCAAGCGACGTTTCTGCAGTTAGCAATGAATTCTTATATGTCTGTAACAAAATTATATTAACTGCACCACTAATTTTGTATTGATAATAATGTTAGATGTTAGTAGCCTCTGTTCTTCGAACACTGATTCGTTTCGCCGTGTTCAAGAAGTCTGAGCCAAGATCTCTCGTAATTTAATGCGAAAAGTTAGTACAGCTTTTGTTGCAAAGTATAAGAAGCACCAATCAAAACTTCCACTGTGGTTTTATCACGCTACAAAGATTTGTAGACCAAGAAGAGTAAATTGCTTCCGGCAGTTTCGGATGTATTTCATTACAGCTAATGGAGAACGCCGAACTAAACTTAGGAGCAATACTTTACTTCGAAACAATTTCTAACAAAATTAGCAAAAACCACGGATTCTAGCAAGAACTTTTCAACATGCCTGGCGTTAAGATATTACTTGTATCCTTAATGTTAATGAAGACTGGAATCGCCAAACAAGGCGAAACAAATTAAAACAACCCTAGGTTCGGTAAATGGGTTTTAGATGTTCGCCGATGAAGTTGCAACTAGAGACAGAAAACGTTCAACGTCGCGAGAGATTTGTGAAAAGACTGGTGATACCTTAATTGCAATTTCGTGTAATGCATAGAATTTTACTAAGTTATCAAAGGGAAAGCTCTTTCATTGACATAAATGTTCTATCACATATTTCAAATATAAGAAATGTCCCTTAAAAGTTGTTTTGACTTTCGGGAGAACAACTTTCAGTTTTTGTGTATATAAAAGTGTATTGGAAAGAATTCTTGGCGTAACCTGATATCAAGCTTTGATTACACCTTTTTGTTAGCACTCGCTCCAGCCTGATTGTAAGCTAGCATGATTCGCATAGTACCGAAGTTCAAAAGGCCTCCCCTTGTTTCTTCACCACTGTTCAGAAACAGAGTAACAGGAATTTTGTAATTTCACGTACTGCATAAGTCTCATTGACGTGATTTGTCGTTGATGTACCGATAAACATGTTTAAAATGTATTTGTGGTGTTAGCCAAATATGATATATAGCTGTCATAAAGTTTTTACTTTTTGCGTTACATAGATGATGATTTCTTTGGTATAAAAGTGGACCAGAGGAATTTTAAAATTATTCTACGTGAACGGTATAGAACGAAGCGTTTTAGAAATGTTAAACATTGATTTTACAGAATTTTCTCAGATATTAACGAGGGTTTTATGAAACAAGCTCGATGAAGAAGTTTAGGAAGGTGTTGAAAGCCACGATTGCCTGCTAAAAACTTGGAGTAATTGAAACATATTGTACAGAATTAAAATCGCAATCAGATGTGATTCTGGCTTATCAGTTGAGTTGTACCTCCAATTTTGCGTGTTTAGAGAGAGAAAGTGTGAAGCCATTTTTCGGGCCAATATTATGAAGTTCGAAGAGAAAATGCCGCGAATGTAAATTACTCTGCAATTATTGAATATAAAGAGAGACAATAAGGCAGCCGCTTTATCCTTGATATCTCCCCTTATACGCAACAATTCTTACACATTCTATTGTTGAGACTTTATTAATTTGTACATTTTGTGGAATGAGGAGTTTTGTTCAGCTTACTGAGTATTTAAGACTTAGTCGCTAGGGATATTTCTGTTATTTCACAACCACTCCAGTTGTCGTTCTCTACGTTGATCTTTCATGTTTTTCCATAGTCGACTCCTCATAACTCTGAATTAGCCAGCCTGACAAAACAGTGCAGTGCTATTTTTTATTACTTTGTGAGATATGTAATGGAGAGACAGTTGTTGCTGACATAAGTGAACCTTAATTCTTTTCAATCATAAAAATAAATGAAGGGCATATAATATGTAATCGTTCTTCTGTTTTCTAATAACTGTTGAAGCTGTTAGAACGGATCTGCTTTAAGGATTCCTGTAATTGTTTATCACGTTCACTGAGGATAGAGGTGTCATCAGCGAATCTTATCATTCCCAATAATTTGACTTAGTTTTTCATCCTATTGCGAAAGTGCTTCTTCGATGCTTAGACAGAAGGGCGAAATCCCAGAAAACATTCCTCCGGCACGTTTTTATAGTTTTTATCTCTTGAACTATGGATCAGTGATGGCCTGAAGTGCATGAACAGTTCACTAAGATCATTCTTGCCTTTCGTTATTTTTATTTTCCTTTCCTGCAAATTGATATGCAGAAATGCCGACGCCCTTGTAAGCAATAACTCGTACTGTTATTTCATATTTTTGGCAAGAAATCGAAACATTAAGTGTAGTTAGTGCAGCTATCAGACCCGAAATTGTTCCCTTTAAAAGGCGCATTAATTTTTAAAAAGCAAAATCGCGTGATTTTATAATAGAATTGGACCGAGAAATAATGCAATTGGAACCACGTACCACGTCTTATGACAACCTTGTTCTGTTGGTGAGAAAATATCCAGGAAGTCCATACCAATGAGCTGTAGGAGTGAATATATTGCGTGTCTGGAAGAAGGATCTAAACCACTGCTAGAGCAATATCAATCGATGTATGGCGACGATCCTTTCACAGGCGAAGAAGTCCTACGAGCAGTATCAACAGCGTAAACGGACGGACAGATCAAATTGGTAATCTCGACGTGAAGCAAAACAGCCGGCGAGTTGGCAATAAAAAATCTATGCTGTGGTGTCGCACAAGTCTGAAGTGCGCGCCACGTACTTTCGTCGCGCGCCGCCATGCAAGCACGGCGCGGCGTTCTTACGACGTCGGCTACGAGCGCCCTCTGCTGAAAACCTGCTCGTGGCAGGCCATTACCTAGTTAAACTATCTATCAACATTCTGCAGTTATGAAACTTGTAAGTTAAGTATTATCATATTGATACAAAATACATATCTTTTTCTAATGAAGCTTAGTGTTTCTAGCTTCTGCTGCCCCACTGGCTGGTCACCTTAGACTCCGTAACTGTACACGCGTGCATCCTATTTCCCTGTGTCGGTCTCTCTTTACTCGGCCACCGACACCCAGGACAACCGGCGGCAACGAGACACAAAATATGCAACGATCCTACAATTCAAGCCCCTAATCTAAATGGCGTAACTCCCTACAAGATTGCTCAACGACTTTTATTAAATGAGAATATACCACCTAAAGTGAAACGAGTGCAAATACAACGAGATATTAGATTAGATTAGGTAATGAGACAATAAAAGAAGTGGATGAATTTTGTTATTTGGGTAACAAGATAACTTCTGATGACCGAAGTAAAAAAGATATAAAATGCAGAATGGCTATGGGAAAAAAAGCGTTTCTAAAGAAGCGACACTTGTTAACATCCAATATTTATTTAAATGTTAGGAAGTCCTTTCTGAAAGCATTTGTCTGGAGTGTACGATGGTATGGGAGTGAAACTTGGACGATAAGGACTTCAGATGAAAAGATGACAGAAGCTTTTGAAATGTGGTGCTACAGACGTAAATTAGATGGATAGATCTCGTAACTAATGAGGAGGTGCGTAACCGAATCGGGAAGAAAAGGAGTTTCTGGCATATACTGAGTAAGAGAAGGGATAGATTGGTTGCACACATTCTGATACATCAAGGAATTGTCGAGTTAGCATTAGAAGGAAGTATGTGGGTTAAACATCGTAGAAGGAGACCGAGGGATTCAAAAGGATGTAGGTTGCCGAACTTATTCTCAGATGAAGAGACTTGCACAGGACAGGGTAGCGTGGACAACTGCATCAAACCAGTGTGCTGACTGAAGACCACAACAACAACAACATAAGAAATGGACGCCCTTGCTACGCCATCCAGTACTGAAGACTTGAATAGAACGAACCATTAAGGAACACAGAGCTGCTGACGTGGACGATAAATACACAGAACAAATAAAATCTGAACTAGATTGTACAGTTCTGAGTAATTGTATTGCGAACAAGCACATTTTGAAACTGTGGAGAAAAGCCAAAGTGGTAGACATGCTAAAACAGGGAAAGAACCTACAACCCATACAACTCTAGGCTTCTGTTGTCTACACAGGGCACTTGAAAGAATCATTGATAGAATATTTGGTGTATGGGGAACTAAAATCATATCTGAACAAGCAGGATATAACTCTGAAATCGTGTTGCGTCCAAGAACTCGGCCTTCCGCAACACACGGTTTCGATAGAAAACAAGTAACTGGAGTAGTTTTCAAAAATTTCTCGGCTGCCTATGATATTGTCACCTAACAACGGCTGCTTATTAAATTTCATAATATGACAGGACATCCGGATGACAAAATTAGTGAAATATCTGCTTTTTATATAACGCCACAAGGGATAAATAGTCGCTGGAGAAGGAAAAACTATGGCCTAAACGAAGGCAGTGTCCAATCGCCAATTTGCTATATATCTACACGAATGGCCTGCCTATTAACGCTGAGACAAGAAAGTTTATACACTCTTGCTACACCACGAAGATGACGTGCTACAGACGCGAAATTTAACCGACAGGAAGAAGATGCTGTGATATGCTAATTATTAGCTTTTCGGAGCAGTCACAAAAGGTTTGCTCCGGTGGCGATATCTATAACGTGCTGACATGAGGAAAGTTTCCAACCGATATCTCATACACAAAGAGCAGTTGATCGGCATTGCCTGGTGAAACGTTATTGTGATGCTCGTGCAAGGAGGAGAAATGCGAACCATCACTTTTGCGACTTTGATACAGGTCGGATTGTAGCCTATCACCATTGCTGTTTATTGTATCGCAACATTGCTGCTCGCGTTGGTCGCGATCCAATGACTGTTAGCAAAATATGGAATCGGTGGCTTCAGGAGGGCAATACGGAACGCCGTGCTAGATTCCAACGACCTCGTATCACTAGCAGTCGAGATGACAGGCATCTTATCCACATGGCTGTAACGGTTCGAGCAGCCACGTCTCGATCCCAAAGTCAACTGATGGGGACGTTTGAAATACAACAACCATCTGCAAGAACAGTTCGACGACGTTTGCAGCTGCATGTACTGTCAGCTCAGAGACAATGGCTGCGGTTACTCTTGACGCTGGATCACAGACAGGAGCACCAGCGATGGTGTACGCAACGACGAACCTGGGTGCACGAATGGCAAAACGTCATTCATTCGGGTGAATCCAGGTTCTATTTATAGCATCATGATGGTCACATCCGTTTTTGGCGACATCGTAGTGAACGCACTTTGGAAGACTGTATTCATCGTCGCCCTACTGGCGTATCGCCCGGCATGATGGTATATGGTGTTACAAGTGTCGGTCACCTCTTGTTCGCATCGACGGCACCTTGAACAGTGGCCGTTACATTTCAGATGTGTTACGACTCGCGGCTCTACGATTCATTCGAACCCTGCGAAACCCCCATTTCAGCAGGATAATGCACGACCTCATGTTGCAGGTCCTGTACGGGCGTTTCTGGACACAGAAAATGTTCGACTGCTGCCCTGGCCAGCATATTCAAATCAAAATGTTCAAATATTTGTAAAGCTTGTGGGACTTAACTACGGGGTCATCAGTCCCTAAACTTACAAACTAGCTAATACTAAGGACGGCACAAATTTCCATGCCCGAAGGGGGATTCGAACCCCCGACCGTAGTGGTCGTGCAGACCGCGACTGGAGCGCCTAAGTCCCCTCGGCCACCGCGGCCGGCGGCCAGCATATTCTTCACATATCTCGTCAATTGAAAACGTCTGGCCAATGGCGGCCCAGCAACTGTCTCGTCACAATATGATGAACTTTGGTAAAAAATTCAAAACTTGCACAGTAACAGACCTTATTGCAAAAATTGACAAAGCCATTCATGCGGCTGATAATTGGAAGTACTGTAGTTGGTGACCCGGACACGTGAAGTAAGCCAGCATAACCTTCATATTTGACCGCAGTTAGAGCTTTTCTTAGCATTTAGCGATCCAGATTGGTTAATGTGGGACGACGGAGCCTTAGATCCTGCTATCTTAAACAGGGGACCATCAAAGCAGAATTGAAGTTTTGTGTTGTTGAGACATTCTTTAGAACGTTCCGTGCATTCGCGTTGTCCATCAGGCCACGTTGGCTGAATGGGTAAATATGGGTAAATATCCGAGCCACAGGTTTGCACTAATGTGCCGTGATTTGCCAACAATGGTTAAACCCTCTTCGTTTCGGGCGGTCAACCGAGAAACTTCCATCAACTCCAAACTTCACGCCACAGCTCGTCTGAAACCTACCTGTTTCTGGAGATACGTGGCTGACACGTTCATGGTGTGGCCTCATGGACCGGATGCTCTTAATCGGTTCCTGGATCATTTTAATTGCCTCCACCCCAATATCAAATTCACGATGGAAGTAGAGAGAGATGGGAAGCTTCCATTTTTGGATGTATTAGTGTACTGGTAGGACGATGAAACCCTAGGACATAGTGTGTACAGAAAACCTTCGCACACAGACCGATATCTACAAGCAATGAGTTGCCACCCACCGAACCAACACACAGGCGTCCTGAAAACTTTAGTTCGAAGAGATTATGCCATATCGGATGCAGATACCTTAACATAGGAACTAGAACATCTGATGTTGGTGTTCAAGGAGAACGGGTACAAAGAGAGACAGATCCGTCATGCCATGCAGATTGGGCCGTCGCCAGAACCAGAAGAGGACCAATGCACATCAGTTGCCTTCCTTCCGTACGCCGGAAATGTGTCATCAAAAATTGGAAGGATTTTAAAAAAGTTTAATATACAAAGTGTGTTTCGACCACCTGCCAAGACTAGGGCTCTTCTTGGCTCAGTTAAAGACGATTTGGGGCTGAGAAAACCTGGTGTTTATAAGATTCCTTGCCACTGTGGGAAAGCATATATAGGACAAACGATTCGCACCATCAATGATCGATGCACCGAGCACCACAGACCTACACGTTTGTTACAACCTGACAGGTCCACGGTAGCGGAGCATTGTTTAACCGAAGGACACAGAATGAAGTATGACGAAACACGTGTACTTGCTTCTGCCTCTCGCTACTGGGAATGCGTTTTAAAGGAATCTATTGAGATTAGGTTGGCGGACGATTTAATAAATAGAGATAAGGGGTTCCCTCTTAGCAACATGTGGAATCCAGTTTTGTCTAATTTAGAAAACAGCGTGCTCTTTTCTCCACCTGTGACAACCAGGGCATGTAAGCGACGCATCGTTCCTGCCAGTTCTCTCCACTGAGGCGCTGCACCGGCTGCTTGCGGCAGAGGACGCAGCCACGAATCTCTGGCGCACGCGCCGTTAGTACTTCGCGGCGTATATAAGGCCGCCGGGCACGGCAAGACTTCAGTTTCCTACAAGACTCAGCACCTGAAGATGGCGGCCAGGTGGTCCGCTGAAATATTGTGTCAAGATGACTCGACGATCCGGCTGGAAAACCGACATGAATATCAACAATTTATACGCCGGGATACTCTACGTAATCACATCATGATTGTTGGATGTCAAGAAGTGGAAGTTAAAAACTTAATTAATTTAAGGCGGATGAGGTATGGACGACATAAAGAGCACGTAGAATTATTGTAATATTTGCTAGGAGAAGTATCAAACAGTATCCTTAATTCGGATAAGAAATGTCTGAAAAAGTACACTTCAAAATGAAATGGACCAAAATGTACAAAAAGACGTCAAACAACGGATGCGTGTCATAATATTGAAGAAACGCGAGACGTTGCTCAGCCTAGATATACCTATTTCCTGTTTAGTTACCATGCTATACTCTTAGGGTCTTAGGGGTTAAATGTTCAAATGGTCAAATCACAAGGACTACAACGGTAATTATCATACAAAAAGCTGTAAGACATGTAAGACTATAACTATGGGGCTCAAATCTACCAATCGGGCATATGTAAGAAGAAAGTACCCAATTTTTAGCAACACTCTTTTTTCTCTCATTCGCTCTTATTCGTCTTTTCCACCCATAAATGATACTACCACACTCTTTGGAAAGAAAGATTAAATTTACAGGAATAACCTTTAAGGCTGTATCTATTGAGATGATCATGGAATTTTTCCTTCGAATACTTGTCGAATAATGGTGAGATGAAGTGAGTAGTAAACTTAGGAGTAGCGGTGAAAGCCACTGGCGTCCTTCGTACTTTAAGTCTGTAATAAGTCCCCAGAAAGAAAACAAGACGGCGAAATTTCGGACGCTATGCAAATGCATTATGAATTGGATTCCGAGAATAACGACGCATATAAGCTTCGATACTTCAATTACTTTTTTTCACCAAATATCACGAAATGTTCGATGTTTTGTACAAGAGGGATCACTATCGATCGTGAAACTAAGTTTTGAGGCAGTTACAGTATTATTTTTGCTTTGAATCTGACTTATTACGTGTTTACATACATTTGTACACATAGTTACTTCGTCAAGAATTCTTTGTTTTTCATAAAACCACAGTGAGTAACTGATGTGCAACGGGTTTTGTTGTGACTGTTTCATTCCCAATGAAAATGTATGTGATTAAATGAAATAAAATGTTCAAATGTTTGTTAAGCTTATGGGACTTAACTGCAGGGTCGTCAGTCCCTAAACTTACAAGCTGCTTGTAAACTAACTTATACTAAAGACAGCACAAACATCCATGTCCGAGTAGGGGGATTCGAACCCCTCACGCATCGGAGCGTAGTGTCTCAATGCTCTCGGCCACTCCGGCGCGGCTGTGATTAAATCAATTTGTAGACAAATAATAGGCAACCCGTCGTGTAAAATAGCTTTTATTAAAACTTTGACCAAATTTCGACAAAATTAACTCTGCCTTCTTCAGAACGTGTCGTACAGGCAAGTACATGTAGTACATAAGTTTATGTAGTACATAAAAGTTGTTATAAAATAAGACATAAAGAGCTCTGCGGAGGTCACTCGCCCTTTGTGTGCCATTACTCCACAGCTTCAAAATTTTTACTTGTCAATTTTATCATTTTATTTTTCCAGTTGTTGAGATGGAGTAAAAGATGCTCTTTTGTAGAGCATTTGGCTATATGTTCTATTTGAGCACAACTTTCATGGGATTTACCTGTCGAACACCTTCTGAAGAAGGCAGATGTCTGATGTTTTAATAATAATAACAGTTTAACGCAACTGGTTGGCGGTATCATTTAGATTTAATCCGACAAATTACTAATTTTTGAAATTATACGTAATGCAAAGAAGTTACAGATGCCAATGTCAGCAAAACTCTGTAGCTGTTGCCTGATTCTGAGTACAGAGGAACTAATAAATATATCACTGCTGCTGTAAATAAAATTTTACAGAGCTTTCACTTCTGAATAGTGGTAATTAACATAATTATTCGAAGTTTTGACGCACCATTATGAGGCTCGATGAAAGACATATCTTGGTAACAATTTCTAATTAGTTCAGTGGTTCCACCTATGTGTTGAGATCCCCAGGCAGTCGTAGGTCGCAGTTATAGTGAATTAGTGTAGTCAGTCTTATTATTTTCCTTTCTGTCTAAGAGTGCCTCAAACTTCTAGTCAGTCTTCGATCACTGAGCTTTTCTACTGATAATAGAGGCCCACTTTGGGAATACTATCTGATTAACTTTTCAAAAATCTGTGTGAAATTCGCATCGCCCGTAAACTCCACGAAATGCAGTTCAATTCGTCTGTTACAACCCGCTGGTCTGAGGAATAGCTAGGAAGTGCACATACTCATTAACATAGTTCCTGTGGGCTAAATTTCTGTATCAGCAGTTTGCACAGCCACTGTAGATGTTTGCGGACACAAATGTGGATGGCGTCGCTGTCTTCAAATGTTCAAGTGTTTGTCAAGTTTAAGGGACTTAACTGCGGGGTCATCAGTCCATAAACTTACAAACTACTTATGAACTACCTTTTACTAAAGACGACACAAACATCCATGCACGAGGAGAGATTCTAACCCCCGTCCGTAGCGGCCGTGCAAACTGTGACTCGCGCGCCGCAGACCTCTCGGCCACTGCGGCCGGCCTCGCTGTATTCCTCGCAGGGGACTCGGGCTCGATTCCCGACATGGGACTAGCTGTTGTGTGTTTCTCCTCATCCGCATGTCAATCATCGTTGACACGCAAATCGCCCATGTGGCATCAAAGAGAAAGACTTGCTCTACGCCAAGCTACATTCAATAATGTTACACGATCATGTCACAATGATTATGACCTCTAAAGTCCATGATGTGAGATTTTAAGATGTAAAAGAACTGAACCAAATTGTTTTCTCATAATCACTTGTTAAAGAACGTCTGACAGTGTAATATTCTATAATTTTTCGCATCAGCTAAACGTTTACTTAAGGACAAGCAACAACAACACACGAATTTGAGTCCTAGTGGGATAAATATATTTTAAATATTAGCTGCAGGAATCACTTTGTCTTCGGAGCAATTTCTCCTTCTCCTACCCTCCACCCTGCTAGCCTGAACTCTCGCCTCCCCCCTCACCGCTCCAACACTTACACACATGCAAGGCATGAATCAGCAGAGCACGTGTAGCTGGGAAATAGCTGCGATTGGTGACCCCGGTAGGGAATATAAAATATTTTTTTGCAGAGGAGAGGTAACAACAGTAACGTAAAGGCAAGTTATGTCATTTTAGGAAGATACTTCATTTTACTTTTAAGTTTTCTTTTTCATGTCCAGAGGATAATTTGCGCAGAAGCCTCTTTTATTTTACGGAGATGAAGCGATTTTACTGTTGACATTAAATCATAATATATATTGCTTTCTTGCCTTATGTTCATTAATTTGAAAAAAGGGGGCACAAGCTCGTTGCCCCTCCACCTTATATACGCCCCTGGCTGATGCCAGTCCCAACCACCCGACTCACTGGAACGTCAAAGTAATAATTTTTATCGTAGTGTAACTTTCATATCACATAGCTCACCTGGAAATAAATTACGAAATTTACGTCACATTTTAACCAAGGGCACCTGGATATAGACGGGCATGCGGATCACTTTCTGCTATAGTGGCAGCTACCGCCGCCATTTTTGTTCCAAGCGGTGATAGCGTGAGCATGTGAAAGGCGGAGTTTTTCTGTTGTTATTGCTTTCAAATATAATGTCGCTTGCTTCATTTCTAATACACATACCAAAGGTCTTCAAAATAATGCGAGGCGGGTTAATTCATTTGTAGTTATAGACAATTTCTACAAGTTGTAAACGACAGGTTTCTACACGTTTTTTTTTTTTTTTTTTTTTTTATCCTTTCTTTTTTAGCGAAGGTTTCGACGCTACGAACTAAACCAGTAGCAACATTTAGACGATAACAATACTATGAAATAAATCGCAATTTGTGATGTTATGGCTTCACTGTCTTAGGTTGAGATGGAATACCAAACTGTGGCGAATGAAAATTTGTGCCCGGCCGGGATTTAAACCCGGGATCTCCTGCTTACTAGGCAGACGCGTTGATCACTCCGCCACCGAGGACACAGTGACCAGCCCGACTGCAGAGGACTCATCCCTGCACGTCTCCCGCCACACCCAAATCTCCACTCGCCACGCTGTCTCTTTCCTATACCAGATCCTATAGTTTGTATTTCATCTAAACCTAATACAGTGAAGCCATAACATCGCAAATTGCGATTTATTTCATTTATTTGAACGTTGTAAAACGTCAAAACTATGTATATAATTGTATACAAGCCGAGGCTTGTGTCTCGATACCTCATGGTCTGTTCTCCCTGATGCAGGAGTACAGTATTGTAGCTGCGCGCATTATAGAATAAATAGGCTGTGATATAGGAAAGAGGCAGCGTGGCGAGTGGAGATTTGTGTGTGGCGGGAGACATGCAGGGAAGAGTCCTCTGCAGTCGGGTTGGTCACTGTGTCCTCGGTGGCGGAGTGGTCAACACGTCTGCGTAGTAAGCAGGAAAACCCGGGTTCAAATAACGGGCGGGCACAAATTTTCATTCGCCATAGTTTGGTATTTCATCTAAAACTAATACAGTGAGGCCATAACATCGCAAATTGCGATTTATTTCATTTATTTGAACGCTGTAATTCGTCAAAAATCTATATATATAATTGATAACAGTACTAATAACTTTTAAATGATGCACATTGTTTTTTACTAGTTATGACTGATACGGCTCGTAACGATGTTTGAAGCTACTG
This sequence comes from Locusta migratoria, assembly GCA_026315105.1. Lineage (NCBI taxonomy): Eukaryota > Metazoa > Arthropoda > Insecta > Orthoptera > Acrididae > Locusta > Locusta migratoria. The sequence continues at coordinate 275,364,413 of CM048744.1, forward strand.
CGATGTTAGTTACGACATCAGCGGCGAATTTTGCTAATGTTGGCAAGAGAATGTTCGTTTTAGGAGGATGATTAATTTATTGACCGAACAAGTGTATATAAAAGATGGTAAACATGAAAAAAATTATTTTCTCTCATTCTACCTGTTCGAGTTTTCAAAGAGCATTCGAAGGTCGTTGCTAACATCAGCACACTACGCCGCTGAGGTCGTAAGTAAAATTGACCAATGAGAAAGAAAATTCTTAAATGAGAAAATATCTCATATATATATATATATATATATATATATATATATATATATATATATATATATATGTCCCATGAACCACAGACATTGCCGAGGTGGGGTGGCTTGCGTGCCTCAACGATGCAGATAGCCGTACCATAGGTGCAACCACAGTGGAGGGATATCTGTGGAGAGGCCAGACAAACGTGTGGATCCTGAAGAGAGATAGCAGCCTTTTCAGTAGTTACAGGGGCAACAGTCTGCATGATTGACTGAGCTGGCCTTGTAACATCAGCTAATGTGGCTTTGCCACACAGCTACTGCGAACGGCTGAAAGCAAGGGGAAACTACAGCCGTTACCTTTCCCCAGGACATGCAGCTCTACTGTATGAACATATGATGATGGCATCCTCTCGGGTAAAATATTCCGGAGGTAAAATAGTCCCCCATTCGGATCTCCGGGCGGAGACTACTCAGGAGGATGTTGTCATCAGGAAAGACAATACTGACATTCTACGGATCGGAGCGTGGAATGTTAGATCGCTTAATCGGGTAGGAAAATTAGAAAAATTAAAAAGGGAAATGGATAGGTTGAAGTTAGATATGGTGGGGATTAGTGAAGTTCGGTGGCAGGATGAACAGGATTTCTGGTCAGGTGAGTACAGGATTATAAATACAAAATCAGTTGGGGGTATCACAGGAGTACGACTGATAATAAATAAGAAAATAGGAATGCGGGTAAACTACTATAAGCAGCACAGTGATCGCATTATCATTGTCAAGATAGATACGAAGCCAACACCGACAACAGTAGTACAGGTTTATATGCCAACTAGCTCTGCCGATGATGAGGAGATCAAAGAAATATATGAGGAGTTACAGGAAATTATTCAGACAGTTGAGGGAGAGGAAAACTTAATTGTGATGGGAGACTGGAATTCGGTAGTAGGAAAAGGAAGAGAAGGAAAAATAGTAGGTGAATATGGGCTGGGCAGGAGGAATGAAAGAGGAAGTCGCCTGGTAGAATTTTGCATGGAACATGATTTAATCGTAACAAACACGTGGTTTAAGAATCACAAAAGAAGGTTGTATACTTGGAAGACACCGGAAGGTATCAGATAGATTTTATAATGGTAAGACATAGATTCCGGAACCAGATGATAAACTGTAAGACATACCCAGGGGCAGATATAGACTCTGACCATAACTTGTTAGTCCTGAACTGTAGGCTGAAACTGAAAAAACTGAAGAAAGGTAGGAAAATAAGGAGATGGGACTTTGATAAATTGAAGGAAAGTGAAGTTCTGGAGAATTCCAGAGGGAGCTTTAGGCAACAATTGACAGAAACAGGGGGAAATAAAACAGTAGAAGAGGAATGGGTAGCATTGAGAGATGAAATAGTGACGGCAGCAGAGGAAAAAAAAAGGTAGAAAGGCAAGACCTACAAAAAATCCTTGGATATCACAGGAAATAGTGAATTTAATTGATGAAAGGAGAAAATATAAAAATGCAGTAAATGAAACAGGCAAAATGGAGTACAGACGACTAAAAAATGAGATTGACAGGAAGTGCAAAATGACTAAGCAGGAGTGGCTAGAAGGCAAATGCAAGGATGTAGAAGAATGTATAAATAGGGGAAAAATAGATACAGCCTACAGGAAAATAAAAGAAACATTTGGAGATAAGAAAAACAGCTCTATGAATATCAAGCACTCAGACAGAAAAACAGTTCTCAGCAAAGAAAGGAAAGCTGGAAGGTGGAAAGCGTATTTAGAGAGGCTCTATGAAGGAAATGAACTTAGTGGCAATATTGTAGAAAGGGGAGAAGAAGTAGATGAGGATGAAATAGGAGATACTATACTGAGAGATGAATTTGACAGAGCATTGAAAGACCTAGGTCAGAACAAGGCCCCAGGACTAGATGACATACCCTCAGAGCTACTAAAGTCTCTGGGAGAGCCAGCCATGACAAGACTGTTTGAACTGGTGTGTAGGATGTATGAGACAGGCGAAATACCCTCAGACTTTAAGAAAAATGTAATATTCCCCATTCCAAAGAAATCAGGCGCAGACAGGTGTGAAAATTACAGAACCATTAGTTTGATAAGTCATGGTTGCAAAATTTTAACACGAATTATCTACAGGGGAATGGAAAAGCTGGTAGAAGCTGACCTCGGGGAAGATCAGTTTGGATTCAGGAGGAACGTAGGAACCCGGGAGGCAATACTTACTTTACGTCTTATCTTAGATTAATCACGGTCAGCACGGCCACGACGGTCGGGGGTTCGAATCCCCCCTCGGGCATGGATATTTGTGCCGTCCTTAGGATTAAGTAGTTCATAAGTAGTTTGTAAGTTTAGGGACTGATGATCCCGTAGTCAAGTCCCATAAGCTTTACAAACATTTGAACATTTCTTAGATTAAGGAAAGGCAAACCTACATTTCTAGCTTTTGTAGATTTGGAGAAAGCATTTGGCAATGTTGACTGGAATACACTCTTTCAAATTTTGAAGTCAGCAGGAGTAAAATATAGGGAAAGGAGAGTGATTTACAACTTGTACAAAAGCCAGACTGCATTAATTAGACTCGAAGGGCATGAAAGGAAAGCATCAGTTGGGAAGGGAGTAAGACAGGGTTGTAGCCTTTCTCCGATGTTATTCAATTTGTACATCGAGCAGGTGGTGAAGGAAAGCAAGGAAAAATTTGGAATGGGGATTAAAGTTCAGGGGGAAGAAATAAAAACATTGCGTTTTGCTGATGACATTGTAATTCTATCAGAGACAGCACAAGACCTGGAAGAGCAGTTAAATGGAATGGACAGTGTGTTGAAGAGAGCGTATAAAATGAACATTAACAAGAGCAAAACAAAAATAATGGAATGCGGTCTTAGAAAATCAGGCGATGCTGAAGGAATTAGATTAGGTAACGAAACAATGAAGGTGGTAGATGAGTTTTGTTACTTGGGTAGTAAAATAACATGCGATGGTCGCAGTACAGAGGATATAAAATGCAGAATGGCAATGGGAAGAAAAGCATTTTTGAAAAAGAGAAATTTGCTAACATCGAATATTAATTTAAGTGTAAGGAAGTCTTTTCTGAAGACATTTGTGTGGAGTGTTGCCTTGTACGGGAGTGAAACATGGACGATATGCAGTGCGGACAGGAAGAGGGTAGAGGCTTTTGAAATGTGGTGCTACAGAAGAATGCTGAAGATTAGGTGGGTAGATCGCATAACTAATGAAGAGGTATTTGACAGAATTGGTGAGAAAAGGAATTTTTGGCACACCCTGACAAAAAGAAGGGATCGCCTTTTAGGACACATTCTTAGACATAGGGGAATCGTAAATTTAGCATTGGAGGGAAGTGTGTGGGGTAAAAATCGCAGAGGGAGACCAAGGGACGTGTATAGTAAGCAGATCCAAGTGGATGTGGGTTGCCGTTCTTATGAGGAGATGAAAAGGCTTGCTCAGGATAGAGTAGGGTGGAGAGCTGCATCAAACCAGTCTCTGGACTGAAGACCATATATATATATATATATATATATATATATATATATATAAATCTTTTGCTGCATCCTAGTTTATCATGGAGATATGCCTTCTGCATTGAAAAGGAATTTTATATGAATTCTGAAAAATACGCCGTAAAAAGAAGCGACCTGGGAGTGTATTATGAAGCAATTTTATGGCATTCTGAAACGGAGATATCTAGCATATAAGGCAGCTTTGGTACTGCATGTGGTATCCCATAAAATTGACCTGTCGAATGTGAAAGATTACCTCACAATACACACCGAGGTGGGCAAATGCCAGAAAACATAATTTAACGATTTGTTAAATCGTATTACGACGAGATTAAGTTTTAATCATTATATGTATACGACTAGAAAACAATTCAGAGCTGCACAGTCCAACATGCTAAAAGCGTATTGACTGTCCTATTCCACAATCGCGCGTCGAAGCGAAGAAACAAAAATGGCGGATGCGCATGCCGTCCTACATCCAGGTGCCCTATTTTAACTCCATCAGACATGAATTATAAACTAACAAGCTTAAACCCTGGGATCCGCTCGCGTGTTAGTTGATTATGATAGATAATGCGCGAAACGTCAAATCGATTTTTTTTTAAAGAGATGTATTAAAAGAAATTTCTTTTTTACTGCTTTATTTATTGATTTTTATATTTCCTTATTCGTACCATTATCCTTACAGAGAAAGAGCTGAAGACATTGTAGCACGCATAGACCAAAGATATGGTCTGTGGCATCTGTTTTGCTGTATGTAACCTCCTTGCTATAGAGTCGCAAACGTCATCGCTGGCCTTCAGTCCGAAGTTTTTTATAGTTTGAAGACTTTCAACCACTATATCTTCCAGCCCTTATAGCTATCGGCATGGAACTGCAATGGTGTACAACGGGAAACTTCGGACAACAATTACACACAGACCATTCGTTTGCGTTCTGTAGTTTTCGATACAGAGCGAAATATTAACACACACACACGCACACACACACACACACACACACACACACACGTAGAATTTTATATACATCGATAACTTTCCATCCAAATATACTCCACCCTTTTATCATTATCAACCCTCAAGCAACAATGCAACCAATAAAACCATTTTCAAAGTAAATATAATTTTCAAAGAGTAATTATTGTTCCGCATTTCGCGTTATATTCTTCAAATTACTAAATATCTATCAGATCGCTATAAAACCTTGCCTAAAACCTTCCTCAGGTTTAAATTAGTAACTGTACAAATATTTAAGTCTCTGCGTCTTGTCGTTCGGACGTGACAAGCGTACACCGAACAGAAATCCCCGGGTAGACATTAGTATCTGTACAAATTTTTAGCTCTGTATGTCTTCTGGTTCACACGTGATAAACGTACACCGAAGAGACATTCACATTTATAGATATAGATTAAAAATAATTTGTTAGGGAATTTATACAAATAACAGAATATTCTCTTATTACAAAATAGGAAAGTTTATAAATTTATACGTTTGAAAAAGTAGTTAGAGTGATGTTCACTGGCAAGGACACTGTGTGCTTAAGACCTACCGTGTCCTTTGTATATTCCTCCTTTGTGAAAGGAAACTTTCAGGAATTTGGACATAGACTCTGTCATTTAGTGCAAATATATTTCGCAGTTTTTTCCTACAGTTCAAAACCGCTCGCTCCCACTCCACGCTAGTCACCTTGACACGCTTATAGTTTTGGTGAAAATGAGACGCTTTTAAGAAGAGATGGCAAAATCACCAACTTGAAAGGCCCTCTGGAGTATATACCGGACGTTTACGCTGTGGAGAACGATTGCTAGCGTAGAGAAAAGCGTCCAGTAACAGCCGTCAAGTGCGGTGGACGGTGTGCACTGAAGGATAACAAGAAGGATATACCAACTATTCACAACGCTTCAAGTTTCCCACCCCTGTTACGTCTTCCATACTGAATTTGTGATTAAATCCGCCTTACAAAAAATAATTTATAAAAATAACTTAAAATAAAAGCACCAAAACATGTTTCGCCACTTATTGTGCCATCTTCCGTAGGTTTTTACCTTTTATTTTCTAGTGTAACGTGTTACTGGTTTTGGTTTTACAGCCATTTGGACGAGTGTTTGATTTGACAACTTTGTTATATACATTAGGGCTAATTTCTTTACAATACGTACATTGCCTCATTCGCAGGATTTTCATCTGCTTCGATTGAGGAGTAACAAGTTTTCACAGCTTGTCATCTGCTAACAACAAAATGTTTTTATTTACGAAAACTGACTGATTTTTGTGCGTTCGCGTGGAAGTGATGTTGAAAAATAATTCTGTGTGGCTGTTTAGTGGCTTACTTAAATTCGGGCTGTGGTGTTGCTGCATGCTTGTTTGTGGCGTGATATTATGTTTCATGGTGTTTAGGTCGCTTGTTTTGTTGTGAAGTGGCGCTGTTTACATGTTCAAATGTTTGTAAAGCTTATGGGACTTAACTACGGGGTCATCAGTCCCTAAACTTACAAACTACTTATGAACTACTTACGAACTAGGACGGCACAAATATCCATGCCCGAGGGGGGATTCGAACCCCCGACCGTAGTAGCCGTGCTGACCGTGACTGGAGCGCCTTAGTCACCTCGGCCACCGCGGCCGGCGCTGTTTACATCGTCATTTATCTTGTTGTGGTGGCTGTATCGTGTTCATTTGTTCGTCTGTGATGTGGCGCGCGATCTTTGAATGATTTTGAGGTTGTTGATGTTTTCTGTGTGTGTGTTGAGAGCTATCTATTTTGTGTAATCGTGTGTGTGTGTGTGTGTGAGAGAGTGAGAGAGACTTAACTAAAGGGACTTAACTAAACTAAAGGGACTTAACTAAATAAAATGTTCAAATGTTTGTTATGCTTATGGGACTTAACTACGTAGGTCATCCATCCCTAGACTTAAAAACTACTTACACTAAATAAAAGTAACGTATGCTAAGGACAACACAAACACCTATACAGAGGGAGTACTCGAAATCCCAACCGCAAAACAGAGCCCTAGTGCGTACGGATATTCTGCTGCAGCAGAGAGAGAGGGAGAGAGAATATTGTGCACGGGAGGGGGGTGTAATGTGGTGCTGGGATTCATTTATATACTTCTTTTATGGTATCAAGAGCTGTACCATCACAAGATTTTTGTATCTCACCTCATGTTGTTATTGTAGTTCACATATGGGAGACTGATCTAATGAAGATGAGTCGCTTAAACTTAATAGGCCGTTCCTGAAAATTTAGCTGCGGCGGAGCGGCAGAGCGCATTGAGGCGCTATGCTACCATGCGTGAGGCCGTTCTCCGTCGGGGATTCGAATCCATCCTCGGGCATGGATGTTTGTGCCGCCTTTAGTATAAGCTTGTTCATAAGTAGTTTGTAAGTTTAGGAACTGATGACCCGTAGATAAGTCCCATAAACACTACAAACATTTGATCTTTTTTTTTATTTTTTATTTTTATTTCACATTTTCTGTTTCATTTTTCCCTAAATCTCAGAAACCGAGTAGAGTATTGAAATATTCAGGGAGTAATAACAGACGTATTCTGAGCCCACTGCACTAAAAGAAGAACGTTGTTGTTGTTGTGGTCTTCAGTCTGCAGACTGGTTTGATGCAGCTCTCCATGCTACCCTGTTCTGTGCAAGTCTCTTCATCTGAGAATACGTTCAGCAACCTACATCCTTTTGAATCTGCTTACTATATTCCTCCCTCGGTCTCCCTCTACAATTTTTACCCCACACGCTTCCTTCTAATGCTAAGTTGACAATTACTTGATGTCTCAGAATGTGTCCAACCAATCTATCCCTTCTCTTAGTCAGGGTATGCCAGAAACTCCTTTTCTCCCCGATTCGGTTGAGCAACTCCTCATTAGTTACATGATCCACCCATCTAATTTTCATCATTCGTCTGTAGCACCACATTTCAAAAGCTTCTATCATCTTTTTATCTGAACCCCTTATCGTCCACGTTTCACTCCCATACAATGCTACACTCCAGACAAATGCTTTCAGAAAAGACTTCCTAACATTTAAATTAATGGATGTTAACAAGTTTCGCTTCTTTAGAAACGCTTTTCTTCCCATAGCCATTCTGCATTTTATATCTTCTTTACTTCGGCCATTAGAAGTTATCTTGCTACCTAAATAACAAAATTCATCTACTGCTTTTATTGTCTCATTACCTAATCGTTAATGTTCATCTTATATCTTTCTTTCAAGACACTGTCCATCCCATTCAAATGCTCTTCCAGATCTTTTGCGGTCTCCGACAGAATTACTATGTCATCGGCAAACCGCAAAGTTTTTATTTCTTACCCCTGCACTTTAATGCCTTCTCCAAATTTCTCCTTCCATACCTTCACTGCCTGCTGAATGTACAGGTTGAACAACATTGGGGAAAGACTACAACCCTGTCTTACTCCCTTCCCAACCTCTTCGCCCTTTTCTTGCCCTTCGACTCTAATAACCGCTGTCTGATTTTTATATAGGTTGAATATAACTCGTCGCTCCCTATATTTTACCCCTGATACCTTCAGAATTTGCAAGAGTGTATTCCAGTCCACATTGGCAAAAGCTTTCTCCAAATCGACAAACGCTAAAAACGTAGGTTTCCCTTTCTTTAGCCTATCTTCTAAGATAAGTCGTAATGTATTGCCTCCCGTGTTCCCACAGTTCTCCTAAATCCAAACTGATCGTCCCCGAGGTCGGATTCCATAAGTTTTTCCATTCGTCTGTAAATAATTTGTGTTAGTATTTTGCACCCATGACATAGTAAACTGATAGTTCTGTAATTTTCATACTTGTCTGCACTTGCCTATTTGGAATTGGAATTAAAATATTCTTCTTGAAGTCGTAAGGTATTTCCCCTGTCTCATACATCTTGCGTATCAGCTGATACAATTTTTTCACAACTGGCTCTCCCAACAACGTCAGCAGTTCATACGGAATATCATCTATTCCAGGGGCCTTGTTTCGACTCAAGTCCTTCAGCGCTCTGTCAAATTCGTCTCGCAGTATCATGTCTCGTATCTCATATTCCTTCACTTCGTCTTCCATTTCTAGAATGCTGCCTTCAAGTTTATTTCCTTTGTATAGGCCCTCTATGTATTCCTTCCACAGTTCAGCTTTCCCCTCTTTGCTTAGTACTGGGTTTCCTTCTGAGTTCTTAATATTCATACAGATGCTTTTCTTGTCTCCAAATATCTCCTTTATTATCTTTCCCCTTGTTACGCATTCTGCTACGGTTCTGCATTTGTCCTCTAGCGCCACTCTTGCTTAGCCAGTCTGCACTTCGTGTCAATCTCATTTTTTCAGACTTTTGTTCTTCCTTTTTCCTGTTTCACTTGCTGAATTTTTATATTTTCTCCTCTCATCAATTAGGTTCAGTATATCCTGTGTTATCCAGCGATTTCTATTAGCCCTTGTCCTTCTGTCTATATGGTCTTCTGCAGTCTTTACTGCCCTATCTCTCACAGCTATCCATTCTTCTTCTACTGTATTACTTTACCCAGTTTCAGCCAATCCTTGCCTAATGCTCCCTCTGAAATTCTCAACCACCTCTGGTTCCTTCAATTTGTCCAGGTTCCATCTCCTAACCTTTCTACCTATCTGCAGTCTCTTAAGTTTTAATCTGCAGTTCATAATCAATAAGTTACGGTCAGTCTATATCTGCCCCTGGATATGTCTTACAGTTTAGAACCTGGTTTCTAAATCTATTCCTTACCATTATAAAGTCAATCTGGTATCTTCCAGTGTCTCCTAGTCTCTGTCACGTATACAGCCTTCTTTCATGATGTTTGAACTAAGTGTTGGTGATCATTAAATTGCGCTCTGCGCAAAAGTCTACCAAGCGATCTCCTCTTTGATTCTTTTTTTCCCAGTCCACCTTTCCTTCTCTTTCCTTCCCTACTACCGAGTTCCAGTCCCCCATTACAATCAAGTTTTCGTCTCCCTTAACTTTCTGAATGATTTCCTTGATCTCCTCACACATTTTTTCGATATCTTCATCATCGGCCGTGCTTGTTGGCATATAAACTTGCACTACTGTGGTTGGTGTTGGCTTAGTGTCTATCTTTACGACGATAATGCGTTCACTGTGCTGTTCATAGTAACTTACCCGCATTCCTATTTTCTTATTCATTATCAGACCTACTCCTGCTTTACCACCAACTGATTTTGTATTGATAACCCTGTACTCACCTGACCAGAAATCCTGCCACCGAACTTCACTGATCCCTACAATATCTAACTTTAACCTATCCATTTCTCTTTTCAAATTTTCTAGTTTACTTATGCGATTATGGGTTAGAACATTCCACGCTCCCGACCTGTTTTGTTTCTCTTGATGACGACATCCTCCTGAGTAGTCACCGCCCGGAGATCCGAATGGGGGACTATTTTACCTCCGGAATATTTTACCCAAGAAGACGCCATCATCGTATAGTGATACACTAGAGCTGCATGTCCTCGGGAGAAGTAACGACTGCAGTTTCCCCTTGCTTTTAGCCGTTCGCAGTAACTGTATGGCAAAGCCATGTTAGCTGATGTTACAAGGCCAGCTCAGTCAATCATCCAGACTGTTACCCCTGAAAAGGCTGCTACCTCTCTTCAGGAACCACAAGTTTGTCTGGCCTCTCCACAGATATCCCTCCACTGTGGTTGCACCTATGGTACGGCTATCTTCATCGTTGAGGCACGCAAGCCACCCCACCTCGGCAATGTCTGTGGTTCATGGGGGTAGAAGAAGAACGTAATGTTATATATAATTAAGATATTGACGATAATGTACAAAAAAGTACACAATATATTAACCGTGTAATTAGAAAACTTTTATTTCTGAAAGCAATGGCTGAAATGCAATTATTGTTGACGAATAGACAGAACAAATACTTTTTTAATGTCTTGTAACAGTTTCATTCAATGGCTAGTGTTTCCTGAAATCAGGGAAGACCAGTCATTGAATTTTATATTGTCAGGATAGGGCGTTACAACTCCCCTTAGCTGTTGTGTTAATCGTTTCACATTTTATAAAAATATAAGGATACACACCATGCAATTACTATCAGAAATGTCCCCCTAATCCTTATTTATAATTGAAATTAACGTATTTATCTTTTACAGATGTTTCTCATAGGTATTACCAGCCTAATTATATTTGGTTTTTAATTCTTCTCTTCCGAAAATACACATCTCGTATATTAGTTGAAGTCTATTATTTTCTTACATTAAGTTCCTTCGTCTCCATCCATTCCTCTCCATCCCTTCCACAATCATTTGACTTACACGTCATCTTTCAAAAAAATAAAAAAAAAATAAAAAAAAAATCAAATGTTTGTTAAGCTTATGGGACTTAACTACGGGGTTATCAGTCCCTAAACTTACAACCTACTTATCAACTAGCTTATCCTAAGGACGGCACAAATATCCTTGCCCGAGGGGGGATTCGAAACCCCGACCGTAGTGGCCGTGGAGACCGTGACTGAAGCGCCTCAGTCCCCTCAGCCACCGCGGCCGGCATCTTTATTTAATTTATTTCGATGCACATTTTATGATGTGTTTTCAATGCACTACACGTACTGTCCGACTGGTGTTCCAAATCCTACTACAGAATCAGTTTATGAACATAAAATTGCTTCCCATTTCCCATATTCTCCGAGTCTTACACTGTGATATATATATATATATATATATATATATATCACGTTCTATGTTCTATGCCTCAGAAATTGATAATGTGCTACTTTTATTGAATATTTTCATTAGATTTCCCTAAATATACAAATGCTATGAATGACAGTGAAACGAACATTTTAGTATTAATAACTTTCTGAAATAACTTCATTGTGTGCCTGTTTCCAAATATAGAGGAAGCTATGACATCTTTAAAATCAAACAATAATTTGGAAATCAATTACTGAATCCTCTTCAACATAATGTTTCATAACTGCTTATCAGACGTGAATTGCAAGTTCACATAATTTGCAAGTGAATAAAAACAAGATTCGATAATTCCCCCTCGAGTATTGTTACCTAGAAAGATTCTTCAAATGATTCGTTTCCCGATTATTCTATATATACATATACATGACTAAAAAAAGGTGTGCGTTGCGTAGCCCTTTGTGTATCGCATGTACAAAAGAAAAAAGTACCATTCGATGTTCAGCTAACTAACGCAATATTGAAAGCATTCGATTGTATTTCGTGCGTACGTTCCACGTATGGTTCCCCGAGTTACATCGATCTCTTTGAAAGCACAACGAGCCATAAAAGTAACGTATATACAAAAGGAGTTTTATTTTCGGGTTTAGCTAGAGTGTTGGGAGATAGATTGGCTGCCGCATCACCTTAATTCAGAACACGAATATTGCTAGCGGCAGTGTAGGCTGCGGTCTTTCTGTTGAATTTTAAAGCAGTGCAGCAGACAAATTCGTAACCCATTCCCATTTCTGCCGTCTTTATAAGAACTGTTACTCTTTCCTTTCAGTTTCCACGAACCCAGTCCCTCTGGAATGAAGCAGTTGAATGTACTCTGAAAAAGAAACCGAATACTGTGACCATCCGTCCATAGTCGAACTAAAATAGCTCATACGGATTAGAAGATGTGGAACGCAATAAATCCTTCATCTTCCGAAACTGTGATTAGAGTGAAAACAGCGTGTACACGCATTGTTCCTCTGCCAGTAACATCAACAATTCTGAATCACGAGCGGGTACAATCGTCACGGAAACATCTCGATGTGACAAAATTGTCTTTCAGATTAATTACACTTCGTGAATCATTACGATAGTAGCCGTACTAACCGACGAAATTTTATACGATTGCTGCATTTTATTGGCTGAGTATGCAACTGTAGAGTGATATCATTTAATGTGTTGCTGATATTTGCAATTTATATACACAACAAAGACAGCATGTTTTTGTTAGGTCTTTAGTCCGAAGACTGGTTTATGCTTCCCGCTACTCCAGCCTTCATCTCCGAATTATAATTCCAACCAACACACATCTCAATCTGTACGTAATACATTTTATTCAGATTTCTACCAAATGACGTAATTTAAAATTACGAATTCTGTCACGCTCTTAATAAGAGTATTTTACAGCAGCTTCTACAGATTTTATTGACCAACCTAAAGTTTGACGGTGGATTCCCGCCCGATGAACTATTACAATTAATTTCAGAACATTTTAGATACAATAGAACTGAATAACATTTCTGCCACTAAACTGGATCATCATATACAACTACGAAGTTTAAAATGCCGTTTGTGGGGTGAGTAGAAATACTGTACGAAGAATTGTATGCGGTAATTAGTTACTGCTGAATCACATCCATTCGCCAGAATTCAAACATGAGTTACACAGACGAATATCGTCTCTTGATATTTAGTTTGACAGGGCCTGAGAGTAGTAACAATGCGTTACCGAAACTACTAAAGAAATAGGTTTATAACAGAAACGGCTGAAGGCGTGTATTGAGGTATTTATAAAAAAATTAAACATGATTCATTTTCCACTATTGTTTCTAAATTAAAACCTGTATATCGAAACTGTCCTTAAGTCACTAATGAAAATTTCAAAACTAAATTCTTCCTCTGAGTAGTAATAAACCATTCGTTGCTCACGTCACGCATGGTACTTAAATGCCAGTTGTGCGAGGTATAATTATCACACGTGAGTAATTGAGAACACTGAATTCTTTCAGCACTCTGTACGTGTTTTGCGAGAAGATGTCCTACAGCAGTACCGTTGATAATACGTTTGCAGTATTTTGGGTGACATTCACATTTTTCATTCGTCACCAGGCGTGACACTTACTTCAATACTACTGACTGTTGTACTTACTGGATTCTCTAGGCACTGACTGTTATAGGTACTGATTTTCGAAGGCTGTGACATCTGCAGTCAGTATGTGCAGTGGACCACTGACTACTGTTGTTCATTGATTGCCTTAAGCCAGCAACTGATGTACACAGTGACTGTTTTAAGCCGTGTATTGCGGCAGCATTACTTGCATATGAAGTGCAAGTATTTTTTCATCTTTTTCACCCTGGTCACTGGTTAACCTGCTCAGTCGACTGGGATAAACACTAATTATAATGAAGTTGAAAATCAGTTTTATACAATCCAAACCATATCTTGTCATGCAGTACCCTCTCAAATTGTTCTTCATGTGGGGATACACAGACTTGCTGAATATCTAAACGCAGGAATCAGTTGTGTGTAGTCTCTCAGAATGTAATCTCTGAGTTAACTGATTTTTATTGTGACTTTGAGAACTTCATTCTACATACAGATGGAGCTTATCGACATCATACATTACTGTCTTGAGCAGTTAAACCGGCAACCCACGCGCAATGGAAATATTTTAGACCTTATAGCCACAAACAGGCCTGACCTTATTAACGATGTCTGTGTAGAGACAGGAATTAGTGATCATGATATCGTCATAGCGTCGATGGTGATCAAAGTTCATAAACCAGTCAAGAAGGCTAGTAGCGTGTTTTTGTTGGGAAGAGCCAACAAGCAAATGTTACGATCGCACTTAGAAAATGAATGGGCATCGTTTAATTCCGGGACTATGGATGTAGAGGAATTGTGGACTAAATCTAAGTGCATTGTTAATAAAGGGTTAGAAAAATATGTGCCAGTAAAGACGATTAAGGATGGAAAAGATCCACCGTGGTATAATAATAATGTTAGAAAGCTGCTGAGAAAGTAAAGGCTGTTGCACTCTCGATTCAAAAAAGAACACGCAAATGATGACAGGCAAAAGTTAGTAGAGATTCGTGCGTCTATAAAAAGATCGATGCGTGAAGCATACAATAATTATCACAGACATACCTTAGCAAAAGATCTTTCCGAGAACCCGAAAAAATTCTGGTCCTATGTAAAATCGATAAGCGGGTCAAAGCCCACTGTCCAGTCACTAGTTGATCATTCCGGGGCAGTAATAGAAGGAAGCAAACGGAAAGCTGAAGTTCTAAATTTAACCTTTAAGAAATCTTTCACGCAGGAGGACCGCACAAATATACCATCATTTGATCAACGTACAAATTCCGAAATGGGGGACATAGCAATAGGTATTTCCGGTGTAGAGAAGCAGCTGAGAGAGCTAAATACGAAAAGCTCCGCCGGTCCGGATGGAATACCAGTTCGGTTTTACAAAGACTATTCTGCGGCGTTGGCCCCCTACTTAGCTTGCATTTATAGCGAATCTTTAATTCAGTGCAAAGTTCCTAGTGATTGGAAAAAAGCGCAGGTGACTCCCGCGTATAAGAAAGGAAAGAGAAATGCCCCTTACAATTACAGGCCAATATCGTTGACATCGGTATCATGTAGAATTTTGGAGCATATTCTCAGTTCGAATACAGTAAATTTCTTTGAAACGGAAAAGCTTCTTTCCATGAATCAGCACGGGTTTAGGAAACATCGTTCATGTGAAACTCAGCTTGCCCTTTTCTCACATGACATCTTGCGAGCCATGGACGAAGGGCAACAGACGGATTGTGTTTTTCTCGACTTCAAAAAGGCGTTCGACGCAGTGCCACACTGCAGACTGCTAACGAAGATACGAGCTTATGGAATAGGTTCACAGATTTGTGACTGGCTGGAAGACTTCCTAAGTAATAGAACGCAGTACGTTGTTCTCGACGGCGAGTGTTCATCAGAGACGAGTGTATCGTCAGGCATGCCCCAGGGGAGTGTGATAGGACCGCTATTATTTTCTATCTATATAAATGATCTGATGGACATAGTAAGTTGTAATTTGCGGCTGTTTGCTGATGATGCTGTGGTGTATGGGAGGGTGTCGTCTGTAACTGACTGTAATAGCATACAGGTTGACTTAGACAAAATTTCTAGTTGGTGCGAAGAATGGCAGCTCAATGTAGAAAAATGTAAGGTGATGCGCATGAGTAGAAAAAACAATCCTATAATGTTCGAATACAGCATTAGTAGTGAGCTTCTTGATGCTGTCGCGTCGTTTAAATATCTAGGCGTAACATTGCAGAGCGATATGAAATGGAACGAGCAGTTAAGGACAGTTGTGAGAAAGGCAGACAGCCGACTTCGGTTTATTGGGAGAATTTTGGGAAGATGTACTTCACCTGTAAAGGAGACCGCGTATAAAACGCTTGTACGACCACGTCTTGAGTATTGCTCAAGTATTTGGGACCCGCAGTAGATCGGTTTGAAGGAAGACATAGAGGCGGTTCAGAGGCGAGCAGCTAGATTTGTTACCGGTAGGTTCGACCAATGCGCGAGTGTCACGGAAATGCTCCGGCAACTCAATTGGGGATCGCTGGAAGAAAGACGACGTTCTATTCGTGAATTTCTGTTAAGTAAATTTAGAGGGCCGGAATTTGAAGCTGAGTGTAGTACGATCTTGCTGCCGCCTACTTACATTTCGCGTAAAGATCACAAAGACAAGATAAGAGAAATTAGGGCTCGTACGGAGGCATATAGGCATTCTTTTTTTCCTCGTTCAATTTGAGAGTGGAATAGGAAAGGAAATGCCTAGTAGTGGTACAGTGTACCCTCCGCCACGCACCTTACGTTGAATTGCGGAGTATGTATGTAGATGTAGATGTAGATGTACATGAAGTGGACAGTCCTAGCGAGTGTCCATTTTCAGAATTACGACATATGGATTCGAACTGTTCGTGCTAGACAACAACTGCTACTTTGCAGTACAAGAATCGATCTACGATTGTCCGATATGTGATTAGTGTTCCGTCAAACTATTCAGCTGTTTTTGTCAGTAGATGGGTCTTGATGATGCCGCTACTTCTTCCTTCAGGTACCTTAAATTGTCGAATGCAATATTAAATATAAAGGAGGTGAAAATGTAAAATATTTTTATATTCTCACAAATTACAACTAATATTCGTGAAATCTGCTAAATGTTCAAATATTAATCGTTCTTTGTGAGAAAAAACCCTGTTTGCAAGCACATGTAGAAAATATGCACATATTGCCTTGAAAACATATGGAGCAATGTTACTGACCAAATAAATTCCATTAACTATTAAGTATGCTCTTAAAATTAATCACCAACAACTGTGGCTTGTTGTCATGCCACATTACACTGGGGAATAATTTGTAACTTAATTTCTGTTTACTTCGATTTTTAGACTGTTTTAGATTTAAATTGACATGCTGATTCCAAAACTAATTAGTTTTTTCTATCACGTCAAGTTTTCTTGTCCTACAGTTGTGGGGCATAGGATTACGTTTCTGACAGGTAACTTGTTTGTTACAGAAATAAGTGCAGCCTCTGTCGCCAAACCTTAAACCAGTGACGACTGGAGAGGGTAGTGACACCGCACGACAGGTTACGCACGAGACGCTATAGTAAACAGGTGTACATATCGCTCTGGTGTAGTGAACTTGACGTGACAGAGAAAAACTGCTTACCGTTTTGAATTTAGAGATCAAAAATTACTTCATAATCACAGATCTAAGACAACAAAATGGCTGTTCCCTAGTATTATCACCCATTACTATTTTGCTGCTTGCTTGGGAGTCCATATATGGTGGCAAATGATCTACAGATAGTCGAAAGTAATCGTGACAGCTCAGCTAAAGCAGATGATCCACCACATTACATGTGAAGGCAGACCACAACACTGTGAGGTGACAGCCAGCTGCTATGCCCAGTGATGCACGTTTTACCAACAGAAAGTATGAATCATCAGACAAAGACACTGTTTTTCAGTCATCTAATTTCTAAACAATATGGGCGCAAGTCCGGATGGGCCACTGTACGTTATATTATTATGGTGGTGTAGGCATTCAAATCGTTGGTTTGCGACCATAGTCCATTAAGAAGGAATTGCACTGCTTATCGCTAAAGAATAAGTTTGTTATATGTACCACCATGATTTATGCTAATATTTCACACAATGGTATATGTCAGTTAACACGCAACTCAACAACAAACGCGATTGACCTCCATTATTGATTGCAGGCTGTGGGATACTGTTGGTTGTGAGAGGTAATACCTGAAATTTGCTATTCTTAGCACATTCCTTGATACTGTCTACCACGAAATATTGAAAAGTCTAAAAGATTTCCTAAATTGAGTAATCAACCTCCAACTTCCAATTTGAAGACAAATTTCTATCTCACACCTTAAAGCCATAATTAGGTCGGAAACCTTCTTTTATGACTCACTGAACTCCCAGCTCTGCCTATGTACTGACTTTTCATGAATACTAGTATTGCCTGTGGTCGAAATTCGACCATTTGTGTGTGCAGAGTCATGAAAATTAAACAAATTTAAATGTAATTGGAATGTATTGAGCACTGGACAATCAACTAGACACTTGAAATGTATTACTTAAAGCAATTACTCTTTAAACACATAATTGGAATTATTGCAATGAATCTGAATATATTAATACAAAATTATTTAATTATATTTAGAACTATATGTAAAAGTTAAGAATTGAAAATTATGAAGAATTTAAAAAAAGTAGGGGGGAGTGGGAATCGTGTCTGTGATCTTAAGATTGGAACTCCAAGCACTTACTGACTAGCTAATTTTACCTGTACCAATATGTCGCCTATAACGGGTTATAATATAGTGGCAAAACTTATGGAGAATTTGGAGTATCATCATAAAATTTCTTTTTCTTTGTACATCCCTTAACGGCTACGTGCACCCATAATTTTTTGTATTCGCAACATCAGTGACAAACCACCTTTCGAATTATGAACTTTTCATTCGTCTTCTTGCACGATTAATATTAACAATCTGTACTCTCAGTTTCGTGTTAACGTATTTATATAATGATGGACTTAATAATACTGCTTTCTGTATCGGTATATATCTTCACCCAACGCCTTTGTGCACCTCAATGTATTAATTCAAACGTCTAAGGTAGTGTTACAATGTTTCAATCATATGAGTTCCATATTATTGTTGGACATAATAGCAATAAAAAACTATTTTTGTTGTTGTTTTGAATGGTTTATCTGTCTGCCTAAACTGGAGAAAAATAGTTGCTTCACTGGTAACCGGTATATACACTGGAGAACTCAGAATCTTATTCTTCTCCTTCTACCCCTGTTCTTTTGTCTCACTTCCCTAATTTCATTTTTTATTTATAACTAGCTAAAAACCCGACGATGCCCGGTATTTATTTATTTATTCAAGCCTTGAGAAGGTACCTCTCCTATCCCTTCTCTCTCTCTGTCTATCTCCTTTTTTCTAAAAAATATGTTATATTTTTCAGAGAATATATAAGAAATAATACTCTCTTGCATAATGTACAAAATTTCAAGTACAGTTTCCAAACAAACAAAGATGGAAATCAAAATACAAATGATATATAACATTCAGACATTCATTTAATACACAACATGACTATAAAAAGCACCGAGCGAGATGACTTTAGCAGTGGCAGCACACTGGACTCGTATTCCGGAGGACGGCGGTTCAGACCAGCCTCCAGCCATCCCGACTTATGTTTTCCGTGTTTTCGCTAAATATCTCCAGGCAAATTCCGGAGTTGTTCCTTTCAAAGGGCACAGGCGATTTCTTTCCCCATCCTTACCCAAACAACACGAGCGTAAGCTCCGCCTCTAATGACCATGCTGTCGACGGGGCGTTAAACACTAATCTTCCTTCCTTCCTGACTATAAAGAATATTTATTGTGAAATGTCCAGGATTTAATGCGAATATTTTCTATGGTGAGCCCATCCCTCAGAAAGCGACATAAAGCTATCCGTGAAAGAAACATGGAGATATCAGATAGACTCCGCAGTATTGAGTATATCATCCTGAGATTTATTAAACAGGAGGTTATGCCTGATCCGATAGTTTTACGGAATCTACGGCAGAACTTTTGTGAGCGGTAGATCTTCTTTTCGTTTCATCATTGTGTGTGTGTGTGTGTGTGTGTGTGTGTGTGTGTGTGTGTGTGTGTGTGTGTGTTACAAAACGCTTCATAAACGTTCGAAATTACATGCAAACTTTGTTGCAGGCCCCTAACTACTCAAATATATATATAGATAATTACCTATCCTATCGCCATAAAACCGCGCCTAAATCCTTGTGTGTGTGTGTGTCAGTTACAAAACGCTTCATAAACGTCCGAAATCACATGCAAATTTTGTTGCAGGCCCCTACCTACTCCAATTTTCCAATAATTGACGCATAAATCTGGGTATTCTCACGTGGTTGCCTCTCATTATTTATGACGTCATATCTCCAGAGATATTAGTCGTGCTGTTTCGTTTTCGGGTCAGGAACCTTAGTGGCCGTTCGGTGAACAGTTCACCAAAGTTTCATTGCAGTCGAATGAATGGTTTATGAACACATAGAGGACATACAGACAAACATTCATTTATATATATACAGGGTGTTTCAATAAGTGTGTTTGCCTCTGTAACTTATAAAATAATAGGTGACGGGAAATTTTAATGCGGTAGGTCAACACAAAAAATTTTACACTTTCTGCGGAACTGTGAACATAGTTTATTGTATTATTTTCCAAAGAGTTACAGCACAGATATAATTTTTAAATGGAACAATAGTTTTTTTTTTTTTCTAGCGTGCATTGGATTCGTTGAAACCAGCTGCGTCCAAATCAATTTAAACTACATTCCTATCATTGTTAGTTTGGGAGCTACAACCCTTCAAAGTTTAGGGTGCGGAGGCTACGACACCGTAGCTGACTGGCTGGTGGTCATGAGACAGTGGGCCGTGCCCCAGGGGATAGCCACTCGGCCAGTGAGCTACGCTATCGCACCCTCCGCCCCCTGAACTCTGAAGGGTTGTAGCTCCCAAACTCATAGTGATAGGAATGTAGTTTAAATTGATTTGGACGCAGCTGGTTTCAACGAATCCAATACACGATAGAAAAAAAACTATTGTTCCATTTAAAAAATTATATCTTTGTTGTGTAACTCTTTGGAAAATGATACAATAAACTATATTCATAGCTCCGCAGAAAGTGTAACATTTCTTGTGTTGACCTACCGCATTAAAATTTCCCGTCACCTACTATTTTGTAAGTTACAGAGACAAACACACTTAGTGAAACACCCTGTATATATAGATTATTATTTTGAACATACTGTAAACTGCTCTAGAAAACAGCTGCCACAACCTTGTTACACCGGTGGAACAGACTTCGCTCATGAACTATAAACTCTGCCGTTCTCGGTAAACGAGGAAGGTTGCAGTTGATGTTTACACATCCAGCAGGGCGGGGTAATGGCGAAGTTGGGAGCGTACCCGGTAGTGGGACGCGGTGCGGGCGTGCTTCACGTCAGTAGGAAGGGTGTGGTGGCCGCAGGGAGGCGCGGGGGTGGCAGGTGATTTGTGGCGGCAGCGGCGGGGGTGGGCGGCAGCGCGCGCTATGCGAGGAATCCGCTGCTCTGCCACCCCACCAGAGGAGGGGCGGGGGGCGAGGCGATCCTGCAGCCGCCGCGTCCGTCGCCTGAGAAATGGCCACGCCGTCTCCGCCTGCATGCCGTCCGTCTCTGGCCGCCCCCACTCCTACACTGGCCGGGGGACTGGCGATCGCGGCACTGCTTAACGACACTGCTGTTCACACACACACGTAAGGCAGCACACAGTAGAACAAACACAACTTTACTGATCCTTTTCTTTGACATGAATATCTAGTCTTTGCCGAGTACTTCAAACTTATGTTCAGTCTAACGCCCCTCTTCTTTCATCCATTCCTCTATCTCTTCCTCCTCTCTACCTACACTTCGTCCTCCTCCTAACACCACCTCCAATCATGTATCAATCATTCCGCCTAATCTTTCTCACTCTCCTCCTCTCCCCTCCTCTTTTCATCACTTCCTCTATCTCTTCCTCCTATCTACCTACAATTTATCCTCCTCCTTCCAACCCAACCTACAATCATGTATCTATTATCCCCCCTAATCTCTCTCCCCTCTTTCTGTCCAACTTTTACTCCTTGTGCATTTCCTCCTCTGACTCTCACACTCTTCCTTCCCTCTCTGTCCACTTCCTCGTCCAACTCTTGAACTTTTCACAGCCTCTGCTTCGTCATCCTCCCTCTACAATACATCCTTCTCCCACCCCTATCATGTGCTTCCCCATCCTCCTGTCCTCTGTCTAGTATAAAAAGGGAAGAGCATCAAGTAACAGACATATCCCAAAACCTAAAAATACTCCACCTAGCCAACCAAAGGAAAAGAATGAGCCTCCTTAGGTAAAATGAAATCTATACTCATAAATGTGCATTCCCCTTCTGACTTAAAAAATTTCAAAATTTATTCACCAAACCTCATATTAAAAACATAACCAAAGGAAAAAAAATGTCAACAAAACGTAAATATAGTAATCCTACAAGTACTATCCATTTTCAAACACTCCAAAATGTTTGTGAATCTATCGGACCAAACTGCGTGGTCATCAGTCCGTAGCTTACAAACTGCTTAAACCTAGGTATACTAACCTAAGGACAACACACACACACACACACACCCATGCCCCAGGGAGGACTCGAACCTCCACGGCGAGCATCAGCGCGCTCCGCAGCGAGACCGTTTAGACCGCTCGGCTACTCCACCGCGGCTCAAACACTCCCAATGTATGTAAAATAGGTTACATTCTTCCTGTGTATATAGAGTAATACATTAATTTATAATTTATGATTTTCAGATAAGTATTCAACATGATGTTATCGCAATTAAAATGTTAGAAAGCAATAGGTTCACCAAACCATAAGATTTTAGTGAATTATAAATAAAGTATAACTCGAACCACAGATATTTTAGTTATACTAAGATCTTTGAGTGTAACGTGAACAAAAACTGTTAGATAACATCATGGCTGCCGTTACAATGTGTGTGTGTGTGTGTGCAAGATAAAAATTTAAAAGCATAAGAACCAGCCACAATACGAAGGAATGGCGTTAAACAACCAACACAGGACAACGTAATTACATTTGTTTATGAAATCTTACGAATAAGTAACGCGAGAATCAAACTAAATAACGAAATTAATGATCTTGCACAGGCAAGCTGCAGCATACAAACTGACGTTGACGCTTCCAGATTGTACCTACTGCAAATGATTTGCAAAAATAACGCCAACTGATGATGGGTGAAATTCCGAAACGTGTTTTGGCGAAATAAATTAGTTGTTTAAAAAATTGGTTTGTTGCTGTTACTTATAAAAAACAAAATCATATAATCCACAGACACGGTGCTCAACAATCCAATAAAACTGTCAAATTATTTGTAAACGATGGTATACGTAATTCACACAAAATACCTACATTTCATATTTATTAGAATATTCTAAAAGTGCATCATCTCGATCCCCTCACCATGCCTCCTCTAGCCTCCTCACCTGCTCCTCTCACCTGTCTATCAGTTCTTCACCTCGCTCTCTGTCATTCTCCTCATCTATCTTCTCCTCCTATCTCTGCCTATCCACACCCTCCTTCCCACATCTCTGAAACATTACGTGTATCTCCCGATATTCATGGTAATCACTGAAACGGCCATGAAATATGTAAGTTAATTCCAGCCATCCTCTAAATGGTATCTTTCGGACTGTAAAACTCCACGAAACGATACATGCAGGAACCAACTTCCGTGGTAATTGCAAAAACGACGTCAATCTTTTGGAAGGTACGCTCCGCCATGCACTGTTGGAAAACTTATGTAAAGAGTGATCTTACTCCTGTTTCCATCATGCAGTGTGAAAAATGTCTTCAACATCTGAAGAAAGCTGTAGGCTGCTATCGAAGTCTGGAAGTGAAGTACCCTTTTATGTAGACAATGTAGACAGAGACAGTTCTCTTTTATTTGAACGTACTAAAATTTCACAAAGATTGAAGTACAGTTGCAGCCTAGTGACAAAGTCTGCTATAAAGTTGCAAACTTCATCAATATCGTAATAAAATGTTAGATTGGGTCGAAGTATATTGTAAATTACCCTTTGAGATGTACTAGGTGCACGGAATAGCCACGTTGTCTAAGGAGATCGCATTGGATTGGCCGAGTGTTTCAAGGCACCTTGCTGCACAGCGCATGGTTGCTCCCTTTCGTATGGGGGTGAGTGTTACCCTTAGGTTAGTTTAAGTATTTTGTAAGTAACTGATGATCATGTCAATTTGGTCCAGTAGGAAATTTGAACATTTTGCCAGGTACGGTGCCAAATTTCCTCCTGTTTTGAAGGTCAAGTGTACAAAATTTTATGATGACCGTAGTATGAATTACAGACAAACAACACACGAGGACGCATGTCACTCCGTCACACCGGCGATGTTACATCTCGTCCGCAGATCCTTTCGACGACGCATTGAATTATGCATTGAGGAACATGGACACACATTTGAACATCTCATGTAAATCAACTTCCCACCGCCATAACACCCATCACCCAACACACAGTCATGTATTATGTATAGCGTGTGGTATCTGCCCCTGAAACTTCGAAGGGTTGTAGCTCCCAAACTAACAGTGATAGGAATGTAGTTTAAATTAATATGGACGCAGCTGGTTTCAACGAATCCAATGCACGATAGAAAGAAACTATTGTTCCATTTAAAAAATTATATATTTGTGCTGTAACTCTTTGGAAAATGATACAATAAATTATATTCATAGCTCCGCAGAAAGTGTAACATTTCTTGTGTTGACCTATCGCATTAAAATTTCCCGTCACCTATTATTTTATAAGTTACAGAGGCAAACACACTTAGTGAAACACCCTGTATGTTAAAGCACAAACCGCAACCACAGGGGAACATACAAACACAGACGCAGATTAAACACAAGATATTTAATGCCGACAGTGTGTAACATAACAGCTGGAGCACAATTATGCTACATATAATCTGTAGATGTAAATAACACAAATGTAAGACATAAACAACAGTACGAGTAAGTATGGAAACAAGAATGTATCTGAGAAGTCATCTAATAAGACAAAAGTGAAAACTGATGATGTAGCTACAAAAATTTAGACGACAAAATTCTAATGGGGAAGCATGGGAACGATATTCATACCAAGCTCATGCACGCACATTGGGAAACTGTGTACTTCATTGAAGAGTCTATTATGAGTCGTGTGCCAAAACCACAACAATATCATTAATAATGATAGAAATTGCGGCTTGGTGGTTATGATATTAAATATTTATTTAAAAACACATCAACATCGTTTAGTGACTGAAGATCGTCAATGCAGTTTCAAGTCCATTGGAACTAGGAACGCCGGCCGTGGTGGCCGACGGGACTGAGCCGTTTCAGTCACGGTCTGCACGGCCACTACGGTCGGGGGTTCGAATCCCCGCTCGGGCATGGATATTTGTGCCGTCCTTAGTCTTAGCTAGTTCATAAGTAGTTTGTAAGCTTAGGGACTGATGACCCCGTAGTTAAGTCCCATAAGTTCTACAAACATATGAACATATATATGAACTACGAACATGGCTTATAATATTTTACAGTTAAATTAATAAAATGACATGTCAGGGTGCATTACTTATTCAACTGATATGTAATGAATCCTAATATATCATTTTAAGCGTTATAAATGAGAACAAAATTTAAGTTATGTACATTTATTCATTGGATGTGTAACTTCACTGAGAATCTTCGTTGCATGAACGAAGTTCATATGTTATGTTTTTAAATAAATATTTTATATCATTATTAGTAAACTTGGAAACCACCATATGTAACAAATAATTTAAACAACAAAGTAAGAATCCCTGAAATGACACATCTATACATCTTATAAGATTTACTGTATGTGGATATGTGTGTATGTATGTGCTACATCTCCTCCTGAAATACTGGACCGATTTCAACCAAACGAGGTACACATGTTCCTTATTGTTAGGCAACAACAAGAACGACTTACGACACATACGTAAGGAGATATGACGTCATAAACAATGACAGTGGTGAAAATCGGCTTCCTCAAGCGAAAATATTTTACATCTGCTCCTAAACTAATGGACCTATTTCAAGAAAGTTTTGTACAAATATTCTTTATGGTCAGGAATCATTTGCTATGGTGGCAAAACCCACCTACGATACATAGTTCATTCAATACCACGTCATGAACAGTGAAAACTGCTCCATCGTGCAGCAAGTGATATCGTGATTTTATTCCTCAACTACTTGCGAATGAGAGCACTTAGCGGCTGGCAATAAAATTTAAAGATAATTTCAAATATTTACAAAACTTTTTTCTCACTGAGAGCCCGAACGAAATGATGAAAGGAAAAAGTTTATCGCTTACTACTTATTCGATGTTCATAATGCATATCTACGGCATTTGGCATGACGTTACAAGGTATTACTTCAATACTGTAAATTGTATTCGCGAGACATTTCACAGATAGTACACTGAATGTTTCTTTGATATTATATCACAGTTCGACATATAGTTCATGAGATATGAAGTCGTAAACAATTTGGTTCACTGAAAACCTCATGATCACACATGAGGTATCGATTTATTACGTCTTTACTACAAACACCATTCACAATATATTTTGCAGATATTAGGCTCTTATACCACTGAATCTACGCGACTCATGACTTGCGAGACTAGATTCATCCACTATTTATTCATCGCAGACAGTTTCCTATTACTCTCTACACATCAGGAATGTTATATTATTGTAAGACAAACAGTCAAGGATATATGATGTCATAAGTATGGATCTGTATATTTCTTTGTTTTACTGTTTCAAATACA
This sequence comes from Locusta migratoria, assembly GCA_026315105.1. Classification (NCBI taxonomy): domain Eukaryota; kingdom Metazoa; phylum Arthropoda; class Insecta; order Orthoptera; family Acrididae; genus Locusta; species Locusta migratoria. The sequence goes on from CM048744.1 coordinate 275,390,874, forward strand.
TGAATACATGAAAATGGAGTATTTTTCTAATTTTTATTTTCGTTTGTAATATAAGACTTAAACATGCATATATACCGGGGAAAAACGGGGTTTATCAGCTAGTTGGTACATTTGTCAAATATTTCAGAAGGTATTTGCTCGACGGTATACCGGTGTCCTCCTCCCATGAAATGACAATGCTGACGGGAATCTCTTTGTTGTACATCTGTTTCTTTCTTTCTTATTTCATTCATATTTTCTCTTCTTTAGCAAATAACTTACCAATAGTATACTGTATATCGAAAAATTTACAACCTCATACAACAATAGCCAACAGGTCTCAAGCTAATAAATAAATATGCGTTCACGTCACCACTCGCCGTGCCTTGGCAGACATGGACGGTACAACAATACTTCACAGAGATTCTGCGTCCGCACGTCCAACTCATGACGGCGTAGCTTGCTCCGGCAGTGGTTCAACAAAACAATGCTCACCTGCATTCAGCGTGCGTGTCTAAGGACTGCTTTCAGTGTGTTGACGCCCTTCCGCAACCAGAAAGATTCTCGAACCTGTACAACAATGACCACGTGGGGAAGGGGGGGCATCTGTCCAACTACCAACACGTGAGACTCTGTGGAACAGCAGCAACAACTGTTGCCAAACATGACGCAAGGGACAATCCTAATGCTACTTGACACTACCGCATAAGGGCACATATTGCAACAAAAGCGGTGCGACACTCTATGCCAGGCGTCACACTCATTTAAGAAGCGAGCCAGTTAAGACAACTGGTGAGATGCATGGGGCCCGAAGCACTCTTACTTAAAAGTGTGGGTTGCGGCGATAATATGTGAACAAAGAGTAATTAAACATTCTAATGAGATTTATTAAATTCAGTACAATAATTTACAATGATGTACTCATTATGAAACTTCCTGGCAGATTAAAATTGTGTGCCGGAACCGGGACTCGAACCTGAGACCTTTGCCTTTCGCGGGCAAGTGCACTACCGACTGTGCTATCCCGACACGACTCACGATGCCGCCTCACAACTTTACTTCCGCCAGTACCTCGCCTCCTACTTTCCAAACTTCACAGAACATCACCTGCAAACACGCGAGACTAGCACTCCTGGAAGAAAGGATATGGTGGAGACATGGCTTAGCTACAGCTTAAGGGATGTCTCCAGAATGAAACTTCACTCTGCAGCGGAGTGTGCGCTGATATGAAACTTCCTGGCGGATTAAAATAGTGTGCGGGAACCGGGACTCGAACCTGGGACACTTGCCTTTCGCGGGCAAGCGCACTATCGACTGTGCTATCCCGACACGAATCACAATGCCGCCTCACAGCTTTACTTCCGCCAGTACCTCGCCTCCTACTTCCAAACTTCACAGAAGCTCTTCTGCAAACACGCAAGGCTAGCACTCCTGGAAGAAAGGATATGGTGGAGATATGGGTTAGCCACAGCCTAAGGGATGTTTCCAGAATAAAACTTCACTCTGCAGCGGAGTGTGCGCTGATATGAAACTTCCTGGCAGATTAAAATAGTGAGCGGGAACCGGGACTCGAACCTGAGGCCTTTGCCTTTCGCGGGCAAGCGCACTACCGACTGTGCTATCCCGACACGATTCCCGATGACGCCTCACAACTTTACTTCCGTCAGTACCACGCCTCCTACTTTCCAAACTTCACAGAAGCTCTCCTGCAAACACGCAAGGCTACAACTCCTGGGAAGAAAGGATATGGTGGAGACATGGCTTAGCCACAGCCTAAGCGATGTTTCCAGAATGAAACTTCACTCTGCAGCTGAGTGTGCGCTGATATGAAGCTTCCTGGCAGATTAAAATCGCTTGCCGGAACCGGTACTCGAACCTGAGACCTTTCCTTTCCGCGGGCAAGCGCACTACCGACTGTGCTATCCCGACACGACTCACGATGCCTCACAACTTTACTTCCGCCAGATTCATTCTGGAAACATCCCTTAGGCTGTGGCTAAGCCATGTCTCCACCATATCCTTTCTTCCAGGAGTGCTAGTCTTGCGTGGTTGCAGGAGAGCTTCTGTGAAGTTTGGAAAGTAGGAGGCGGAAATAAAGTTTTGAGGCGGCATCGTGAGTCGTGTTGTGAGATTACCGCCCAATAGAAATATTGGTAATTAATAGCATTTGATAATTAAACAGTATGAAGTTCACTGCAAACATTGACCATGCCAATGCACTAAATGTCACACAATTTTAATCTTATTAATTATGGTAGCAATGTATGTACACAGTTGGGTGACAACATTTATAGTTAGCCCATAGGTAGAAATTCTCCACGTTGAGATTTGCTGTGTGCTTGTAGCTGACGGGAGGCCAGCGAGCAGGCCGACGTTGGTGGCTTGTTCCAACTTACGATTTTCCAGTTCGTTTCTGGTGAGGGGAGAGAGGGACAATGGCGAGTGCCAGGCACAGTGCAATGCACAAATATTCTAATACTACTGGCATTTGAAGTAATACGATGCAGTTAGGAACCTTTAAGGCCCTCATTACAAAATAGCCTGTTGACAAATAAACAATACATTAGCTGATATAGTCACATCTGACGTAATATGTTTAATTGACAATGAAAAGTAATAAATTACCAATAGATACAATATATTACCTATTTCTCATTTTATTTTCAATTAATCTTGTGTATTTTACCTTGAAGTATTCAGTTAAATCACTTATCTGTGATATAAGAAATTGCACGATTATAATAAATAGTACAAAGGATGTTTATACTAATATAAAAACGTAAGAAAATATTTGTTAATGTGTAGTGTAATTATTTTGATTTTAAATAAAGTTTTAGAAATGTATTGGCTGAGCGCTGTACGTTGGCAAATCGGTTACAACAGCTCACATGGGGAAGTTGATAACATAGGGGAAAAAACCCCAGCAGTTGAGTTTTGGCACGCGCATGTGCGCGCGAGGGCAGGAAGTGAGGGCTCCGGAGCACGTGGTGAGCTGGCCGGGCGGCGTCGCTCTGCATCAGTCGGCATGTGGACCTCGAGGTGGAGGTTATAGATTTGTGTGTGGCAATCGCCACGTGTGGGTGCTCGTCGTAGACTGCACCAAGTTGAATCGAGTGCTACTGTGTGTTTGTGAATATTTAGCCGGCGGAACAAGGTGTGCATCGCATTGAATTAAAGTGACTGTGATTTGTTAATGTAACACGTGTCGTCGCATAGGCATGAACATAAACGTTGTTTGAGACTGCCACATGGTGATAAAACAATTTGCGACAAATATTCATTTTTGTCTGGGGGCTCACGAGCTATAACTTTATTTGGTAAATGTGTCGACGTACAGACGTATCAGCCACAGGGTTCAAATATTGTGAAATAAACAACATAAAGTGAACTTTCACGTGTTTTCAAAAATAGTAGTTAGTACACCCTTTTCTCTCATGAACTTGATTTTATTATGAATTTGTTTTGTTAATCATATGCAGGGAAGGAAAGCTGCGAACGTGTGATATCATCCCCTAGAAAACGAGTCAAACAGTCGCAATCACAGTTCCAGTGTTTTTGCATGTTTAGGAATTTGGTTCGCAGCTGGTGGTTTTGAGTTTATTTTTTAAAACTTTCCATATTTTAAACTCTCACCCCGACCTTCACGCTCGCAGTGTCGGGATAGCACAGTCGGTAGTGCGCTTGCCCGCGTTAGGCAATGGTCCCAGGTTCGAGTCCCGGTTCTGGCACACAATTTTAATCTGTCAGGAAGTTTCATATCAGCGTACACTCCGCTGCAGAGTGTAGTTTCATTCATGTAGTCATTTTATTTAATATTTTATTAATATTTACAAATATAACTTTTTTTTTTTTGCCTGGACAATTGCTGGCCCTTTTCTACTACCCGATTTTCAATATCTGGATTCAAAGATTGAGAGCAAACAACCTTCATTATGGTATCCAGATGTTTATCAATCAGTAGAGATGTCTAAGAAGTTTTATTTCATTTCATACATGAAAACAGTTACTCACGATAGTATGTACGCCCAAAAATGCATAAAATCTGTACAGCATTTTTTAAAAACTTTTTCCTAAATAATAATATTTTTAGGAAATCTTATTTTGGGAATTTTGTTTTTGAAACTGAATCGTTTTGTGAAACAAAAGGGGGAAGGCAGAGTTAAAATTTTCCTTTGACTATTTTAAACCACCGGAACGCTTATTGAAATCGTTTTTTATTTCATCAATTTTATCTCCGTATTTTGAAAATGAGCAACTTTGATTTTGTGCTATTAATTGTCCATAAGTAGGAAAACGAGTCAAACGTACTTTTGCATGTGGTGCTTAAACAAAGTTTTCTTTTAATTCCATAGCATGGAACTGCAGCGTATGTATTCGATTCTAAGTGGTCTTTTCCTTGTAATGTCATATTAAGGTTAGTCAAATCACCTGCAAAATTTGTTAAATAAGCTGTGTTATGCACCCGCAATGGATCTATTTTAATTGATCTAATTTTGTTGTCTTTCCCCTTAATTTTCAGCAATAAAGTTATTTCCTCGAAATGCTTGTAAAATCTCTTTAATATTTCAGTCAAATAAGGGAAGTCTTCAAATTCGGATATTAAACCTTTTTTAGGAATTAAGAAAATTGGTGATGTGTAAGTGCTCGTAATCGGATAAAATTGACTACCTTTGAAACTGTTTTGAGAACGTGGTCCATTTTAACAATATCGAACTGTTTGATGAAGAAAACAATAAACCGTTCCATATTTCAGTTTATCTGGACACCTACCCTGTAAGTTTATTGTTAGTCGTCACACATATCGTCTAATTACACCGTCACTGAGCTCCATCAGTCGTTACAGTGTGTTAAGAGGTAAGTTCATGTTTCAATAAATACTCCGCCGTAGCGGAATGACCGAGGTGCTATGCTCCAATGCGCGAGGCCATTCCCCGTCGGGAATTCGAATCCTCCTTCTGGCATGGATCTTTCTGTTGTATTTAGTACAAGTTTATAAGCAGTTTTTAAATTTAGGGACTGATGACACCGCAGTTAGGTCCTATAAGCTTAACAAACATTTGAACATTGTAAATAATCCGCACGGCATTAAAAATATCTTCTCCAGTTTTTGTAGCATCAGCAGATATAAAATCTTCTATGACCTTCAAGTTGTTATTGCACCCCCGAGAAATCCAACGACTTGTGCAACGTCTCTGATATCCGTACTTTCTTCAATATCAAGTAAAAGACCTATATTGAGATAGAGAGGCTCTGTAGTTGTGAACTGGTGTCATTTGCCATTTCGGTATACCTTCCATCACCGTATTCATTGATAGGGAAATGTCTCTAAGTGCCTGTGCCTTTTCCAGACATACGAATTCTGCAGCTCTGTTTACAGCAACATCAGAGATCTTTTTACAGATTCATTCCGAATTTTGTAAGCACTTAGTGAATTCTTTGTTATTATTCATTTTTCTTATTTTTCCTTCGAAACATGAGTACTGTTCTTCGTGAATTCTGATAGATTTTCGCTAACGTTGTATTCTTTAGCGACACTAATCGTTTATTTACAAAATACACACGTAATCCTACAGTTTACATCCTTACAAAAACAATTGCCCACCCAGTTGTATTGAAATTTTCTTCCGTCGTGATTAACCTACCGTTTTTTATTTAGAATTGGAAGTACCATGTTCTCAAAAATGAAAGTACATTACATTTAAATCTGCCGTTGTAGTGAGGAATGAGACAGTTACAAATATAAGTTCGTATTAAAAGTGAATCGTGTACATCTCTCTACTTTTTTTTTTTCTAGAATGTTTAGATCTGTCAAACTAAGTTATTAAACTGTTACATTATCGTTGTATTGTCGTCGCAGCGTGGAAGATTGAATGAGAGAAGGGAGGGTGGGGCAATCTTTATCCGTTTCGTAATCGATTTTAAACATATCTTGTCAAAAATTGTAGCAACCGTACTTAACTTAGAATGATTGTAGAAACAGCCAAACTAGTTGTACTTTGTTTAGATACTTGATCTAGATTTCGGCACTAATTAATCTTCTGAAGATGGCACCCTTAGTTGGTGCCGAAATCTAGATGAAGTTTCTAAACAAAGTGCTACTTTTTTGGCTGTTTCTACAATCATTGTCGTTTCTCATTGTTGACAACTGCGATCTTTTTGCATCTGGATGGATGTAAAATGTTTCTACTCACAAAGGTCCCTTGCCGTCTTGAAGTGTCTCCAATTGACCCGCAGTTTAGATCAGAACTACTGGAGCTATCTGACATCTTATCATGAAGAAAGAACAAATAGCCTTGGGTAACTAATTGTTCTTCGACACATGTTGTACACTGCTAAATATTTATAGATGTATATTGCTTTTATCGCCACAAAACCTGTCGTAAGAAATATTTGCATTCCGTGAATATAAATGGAACTAGTTTACATTATGAATGGCTTTGTGGGCCACATGTGGCCCATAGGCCACCAGATTCACAACCCCTCTCTACGCACCTGGTGCGAAGTTACCTTCTGTTACCGAAAGTTACATGATTTCTTATCTCGGTTCGTACACGTTCAGCCATTCGTTCTGGATGTATCACTTTTCGTCAGGCAGTTTATATGGTTTGACAAGGTGGTATGCAAGAACAGAAGGCAGCAAGTTGCAGTCATAATGGACGGATGTGATTAGTGGCCAGACTTTAACCTGCAATGACGTTGGGTATACTTGTGATTTACGTAGTGGAGTCTCATTTTCATATGCGTAACATCTGATCCTGACAACAGATTTACATCTAGCGACATATTCTGCCACCGTTCCTCCATATTCAACACTGCAATAGAATGAGCGCGACGTTCGGCAGGACTGCCAACCTTTCCGGCTATAAACAGCACCTATGTAACTGGCACAAGACCGACCTATACGCTGTCTGCAGAGGTAGATTACTTCATGAATAGCGGTGCGCTGGCTCGGATGCTGGAGCCGTCCGTTTCGAACTGCTGGTACCAGCTCACGGGACGCCAGCTGTTGCGGTATCGATTAGTCTTCGCCAGCACGGTATGCGCTGGCCGCCGGCTGCGACCTCTCGGGATAACACCCCTAATGGAGCCGCGGGATGCAGCTTAGCGCAGTGGGGTGCAGCCAACGCGTCCGCGAAGCTGGCGGATCGAACGCCCAGTCTGTGTGTGACCACAGTCCAACATACACAGCCGCTGCTGCAACGACACCGGTGCTGTTAGTTGCAGCCAAGGCGTCGTGAGAGAGATGTATCTTTATCATATCTATTCTACGCAATTAACCAAAGATTTTACAAATGTTTCAAAATGAGAAGCCAGGATCTAATAATTCATTAAATAACGACCGGTTTCCGTGCACTGTGTCACCATCATCTGGTAACATATGTGTTATAAGCTGGTCAAAAATATAAAAGACATGCAAGAAATAATGTAAAAACATTAAAAAATAACATACATTTGGGATTAAGAGACACTTATTCTACCTTGTTAAAAGATTGGGTATAAAATAACAAGTGCAACATTGCACTCAGTCATTATATAAAAAATACACAAGAAAAAAAACATGACAGCTAACAAAATACTGACAGCCCTGAAGATTCTAGCCGCTGCTGCAAAAGTTATCACCGACTGACGTTGCAACGACACCAGTGCTACTAGTGGTAGCCAAGGCGTCGTGAGAGAGATGTTTCTTTATCATATCTATTCTACGCAATTAACCAAAGATTATATAAAGTTTTTAAAAATGAGAAGTCAAGATCTAATAATTAATTAAATGACGAGCGGTTTCCGTGCACTGTGTCACCATCATCTGGTAACATATGTCTTATAAGCTGGTCATCTGTCAAAAATATAAAAGACATGCAAGAAATAATGTAAAAACATAAAAAAATAACATACATTTGGGATTACGATACACTTATCCCACCTTGTTAAAAGATTGGGTATAAGATAACAAGTGCAACAGTGCACTTAGTCATTATATAAAAAATACACAAGTTAAAAACATGACAGCTTACAAAATACTGACACCTCTGAAGATTCTAGTTTACATTTTGGCGCAAGATGGCAGCACCATGGCTGGATAGTGTTTATAAGCCAGTTTCATAGAAGTCAGTTATTGCATAAAAATAAATTGTCACATAATTTTATTCTAAGATGAAACCCATATGTATGGGTGACATTACAATTATATATTACATTTTTTATATTTTTTATTTTTTATATTAATAATAATACATATGGTATACCTTATATAGGAGTCCAGTTTTTAATTAAAGTTTATTAATAAAAGTAATCCAAAGATTTTATCTTATTATAGCGTTCCAAGCGTTATTGAAATAACGACAGACAAAGCCATTTCTATACGGAAAGTGAGACCTTACAAGATTACCCATGACGCACCAGTCACGTAGGCCGCGTACCGTGTAGTCGCGTCCACTTTCTCAAGATGCACGCATACGATCACTAGGAGACGGAATAAGATGGACCCTATTATCGTATGGAAGTGCTTCGCGCATTCGCAGACGACCGAATGAGGAACCCTGCTGACAAACTCATCCAAGTCGCGAATTTGTTATGTGTACTTATATCCTGATCAGAGGAACGTAGTTTTTCGACTCAGTCGTTTTGTAGAAGGTGAAACTATAGAAGAATTGAATTAAAAATTACATCTAACATGTGAACAACTTAATTGAATACAGAGATATAGCTGATGATATGAAAGCCAAACAAACTTACAGCAAATATAAATGAAGACATTTTCACTGATTTATCCGTCTGTTCTTGGTAGTACATCATCACACTGACTTCAAAGTAGATTTTTCTGTATGTTCTACGTGTTCATTTCCACTTAGTTACCTGGTTTTCGGCTTACTAAGACATATTCAGACTTTAAAGTACGTCGAAAATCGGTTATCATTATATAAGAAAGGTAACACGAAATTGTGGTAAAGATTACTAATTTATTCGTACAAGAAGGCCAATGAAAGTTACATAATTGGAAATAATGTTTGTCGTAGATTTCACGAATATTAATATGATGTGTGTATTTAGCCATTAAAAGTGGTAAAAGGAAGTAGAAATTTTCCTGTCTACAGATTGGATCAAGTACTACATTCTCCAACAATCAGCTCACTGATTGTCTATTCGCCTCGACCAAAGACGCTGTAATGCAGCGCATCTGCAGTATTAAAGTAACGTATTAAAATAAGTGAATATCGAAACATGGAGTGCTCCCAACTCACTTTCTTGTACCGTTCAAATGCTTCATTTTCGCAGTGATTAAGAGTGGTTAAAGGAAATGGATGTTTTCATATGAATGCCGACATAAATGATGATGCGGCGGGAGAGGCATGTAGCGGTGCACGGATGGAACTACGAAGTCGACATGTTGTCAGCTCTGGAATTCTGAATATCGCAGTATCGAAATAACATTATTTCTTGGCGTTGTATAAATATACGAACACCGAAATTGTAGTTCCATTTCAAATATTAGGCTAATTAAAGTTATATAATTCGAAAATGGCATGAGAAGTATATACTTCTGTTTTCATTTGTTGTTATTGTGTCAGGCATTTTCCTTAACACGTAGAAGATACCGTTTCATACCTCCCAATGCTGGTTAAATTTTACCAAATATCCCAGCGGACTTCTATGATAATGTTGGCAACAGATGCTGAATAGTGAAAATCCTGCGAGTCACCATTTTAGCCAATCGATTGAAAACGCTGATGTTTCCTTACGGAATCATCGCTTTACGAGCGCAATTATTTTTACTGAGCGGACGAGGGTACATACAAGAACCTATCAACCATAAAGCAGGAACAGCATTATTTGTTTACTTCATGGTCTGTACGACACACTAATCGAGTCATTCTATGTGGTTCGAACAAATGGGCAAAGATTTTCTATCGTGTTGTTGATGTTGCCAACATAATCACGCGAGGCCGCCGACATGGTACGTAAAATTTTACCCCCACTGACCATTGTAAACACAATTGGTCGGCCACAGGCAATACTAGTTTAAGTAAAAGTCAATATGGTGATCTACCAAGAGCCGGCAAAAGAATCAGTCAAACTATCCAAATTTGCATGTACTTTAAGTTTGTTGTACATATACTCATTAAAATTTGGACACAAGTTATATGACATTTAACTGTAAATCGTCTATATTCCCATCTTCTAAAATATTTGAAATTTTACCTGAAACATATTGTACAGTAGTTAACAGATGAAATATTTGTTTTTGGTGAGCACTATTTGAAGCTTTATCAAAGTGAAAGGTCTACGTACAGACATCTGAGCTTCTTCATCATACACATAGGAGGCTCAAATCGCAGGGGCTAGAAGTATGTAATCACATTTTATAAAGAGGACGTTAACACATGTGAACGACATAGTTCGCATGAACTGCACGAAAACAATTATATACAGTTTCACATTGGCAGTCTGAAACACAAATAAATGTTTTAATCATCACAATAATTACGATATATCTTACAGTTTCAAAAAAGTGATCTTAACACGGCGATTCACTTGCTGTAAGTTGACAACAAAACCAAAAAGACACGTGAAGCATACGACTCGACAAACGCGTGCCGTTTGAACGCTTCTGTGTAGTTCGACGTTCTATCGCATGGAGCGCTGCAGTTGACTGAGACTTTCTTGCGCGTGTTGCACGTCTCGTATAGAAATAGCTTAATAGTCCCCCAAATAAATGTAAAAACAGGTGAAATACCAGTCACTCAACGATATATCAATAATTTATTCATGATGCAGTATTTACGAATTAGTGTGTTCATGCTGCTTATTCCGCTGAAGGTAATCTTTATACACTGCTGGCCTCTAAAACTGATACACCAAGAAGAAATGCAGATGATAAACGGGTATTCATTGGACAAATTATTATACTAGAACTGACATGTGATTACATTTTCACGCAGTTTGGGTGCATAGATCCTGAGAAATCAGTACCCAGAACCATGGGCGTCACCGATGGGGAGGGGGGGTGGGGGACAGGGGGGACGTGTCCCCCCCCCCAAAAAAAAAAATTCGAAAAACAATTTTAAGTCTTTTGCCTTTTTTGATAAATAATGACATTTTTGAACGAATATCTTCAAGCTTAACTAACAATACACGCTGAAAGTTCTTATGCACTATTAAATATTTACATGATTTACTAAATGCTAGTAAAGCATTATGAGGTACAAATACGAGCACTGACACAAGACAGTGTTACGGACTGTCTTATGGGGCAAGCGTCTCTAGTTTCCTTTTCTACATCTCAATCCTTACAAAGTTGCAATAATAAGATTTTCTAGGTACCTTCATTAGAATATTAGGAAAGTATCTCACAAACGTATTGCGAATATACTTAGTAGTAAAGATGTAGGTAGCGAATTAACATCAATGAGCTTGATGGGCCGTTATTTAATGCATCTTACTGTTTATGATCTCTTATCTCATGAACTATACGTCCTAATGTGAAATAATGTAGAAGATAAATTTAGTGATAGGCTTATATTTGCATACTGTATGTCAAAAATATCGAGAATACAGTTTGTAGTATCCAAGTAATAAACTTTAACGTCGAGCCGATGCCATAATTTTACTTCAAAAACAGTGGAAAGTTACTATGCGAGAAGCTTTTTCCTTTCATTTCTTTGCAGGCGTTGTCAACGACAGGTTTCTTAAACGTTTATCATTGCGTCTAAACTTTGTCACAGTAAACTAAGCGCACCCTTTCTCAAAGTTTGGATAAACAGAATATGGTTACGAATCGCGGGCTACTCTCCTTTTTTGTCACCCACCGGTTGGAAGGTAGTTCCACCCCCACAGATTCTATTATTTGAAGGGAAACAACAGTATAAATGTGTGTATGTACGTAGTCTGCAAGTACAGTGTGTATGTATAGATTTGAGCAACAAAAATGGCTTTGGAAGCATTGACAATCATTATTAGCAGTGTTAAATAGCTTATCAGACAAGGATTGCCTATTAGAGGACATACAATTACGGAAATTTAATGGAACTGTTGAAACACCGTAGTGAAGACAAACCAACTCTGAAATTGTGCCTCCAAAGAGAACAAAGTTACACCCATCCAGTGATACAAAATGAATTAATTGAAATCCTTGGTAAAGAAATTCTTAATAACATAGTTCAAAAATTAAATCAGTGAATCCTTTGATTTATTCTGTGATGGCACAAGGGACATTTCCGGCGATGAACAAATTACTTTCTGTGTAACATGGTGTGATGACCATTTAGAGCCTCATGAAAGCTTTTTGGGGTTCTATAAAACTAGTTATGTATGAGGATCGTATAGCTGCACTCATTTGTGATGTCCTGCTCAGATTTCAGCTTTAAGTAACCTTCGTGGACAGACATATGATGGAGCAACTAACATGAGTGGAATGCATAAAGGGGCTCAATCAATTGTAATTGACAAACGGCCTTTGATCCATTTCATTCACTGTGGTGCTTACTGCTGTAATGTAATTATGAAAGCAAGCAGCGAATTTTCAACAACTGTTAAAAACTCCATGGAATCAGCTAACCCATTAGGAAAACGGTTTTCAAAAACAAAAGTAAAAGATCCCTTTATAGATACTATTGAAGATGTGGCTGAAGAACGTGTCAGTAACGTTGCAAATATCAAGCCTATATGTCCTACTAGATCGCTGTACCGACAGTCACAAATCAATGAAATTTTGAAAAAACAAAATATGATTTGGTTAACGAGACATTGCATGAACTAACAGAAAAGGTATACGAGTGAGCCATTGGCCTACTTAACGTTTCTGAGTCTAGCAAAACGCACCTTGGTTTCCTAATGGTGAAAGACGTATTTGAGCTTTTAGAAATCTTGAACAGGAGTTTCCAAGGAGAAAAAAATAATGGTCTCGGGACTTTATTCTGCAATTGAAATTATAACTGAGGGCCTTAAAAATCTCAGGACAAATGAAAAGTTTTCTTCTATGTACAAAGAATGTAATATTAAAATATCCGAGCTCGGCTTAGAACAGCTGCAACTTCCAAGGACAAAAGTAATTCCCAAGCGATTGTCTGATGGTATAGATCCACATCAATTTCTGTCGCTTGAAGAACTTTACATTCAGAAACATTTTGAAATCATTGATTGAGCTCTCCAAGGGCATAGACATAGGATACTTGACCAACCCGGTATGAAGAAACAGGTTTCCTCAGAGAAAGTGTTCTTGGAGAAAAAAACGATACAATGTGGTAGCTCCATGCACAGAAATACATGATCAGTCTTTGAAAACAGAACATCAACTCTTTCATCTACAATACAATGTAAAATGCACGAAAGAGGAAAAAGCTGTTTTGGTTTCTATGAAAAAAGAAGTCCTTGGATTGTTTTATAATCTTGAAGCGTTGCTCAGACTTTGCTTGTGTGTTAGCGCCACACACCAGACGTAAGAGAACGATCGTGGAGAAGGCAGCGATCGACCGAAAGCCAAAAGCCAATCGCAAGCAGGCGCCGCGCATCCTGGAGATTCCACTCACTCTCTCTTATACACACCCACACTCACGTCGTATTAAATTGTATTTATGTATATAAATACAAAAATATATAATGTTGGCAACACTCACAGATCACACGAAAAACAAATGAACAGACAAAAACAACATAACCACACAGTAGTTAAGTATAAACCAATCGAAAGGCATTCCATTTAAAACAAAGTGAAATGCAATCTGGATGCAGTGGAAATGAAGTGTGTGATGTTCTGAAATGGAAGAAACGTCACAAAAACAGACTACACGTGCTGTACACAGCCGAAAGACAGACGCCATAAAGAAACCAACTCCAGCCAACAAAACGGAGAAACAGCAGTGAGCTGTAAAGAAAACAACACCGTGAGTAGACCAAATATCGAGTTAAAACACATAAGCCTAACGTGCACAAAGTTTTTAATAACTGATTTTAATCTATGTATCGAAAACAAACTGTACAAACATTTTGCATCATTTACAGACCACAGAAGATGCTTTTAAAATAAAAATTGCAACGCGTCTAGTGTACAATAAATCTCTTTACTGCAGTCAGTATAAGACGGATTACCTCTTATAATCAATATTAACAGCTGCTGCGAAAGATGGCCACACAACCAAACATAGTATTATTTTGAACATTATGCAAGACAGCCTTATTTCTTGAATACTCTCCCCTAAACATGACATGTTGTTTAAAAAAGGAGATGGACACAGAGAGGAGGGATATATGAGAAATACCAACTCAAAGCTTGAATAAGTAACTAAAATTCCGGGGAACGCCGGGTTTTCAGCTAGTAGAATATAAACAAACTTAAAACGTAAATTCCTGTTACAGGCTGTTCCTACACTACAGGCTCAGTGATGTGTAAAATGCGGTATGGAGTCTAATGATTCGAACATTAGTACAGTTCACTCGTCTATCGTGTAAACGCGTATACTTTTGAGTGTAATTATTTTGCTTACCAAACGAATGTATTGAAGATTCTTGCTGATTTAGGGTCAGATATAGTAACACTTGTGAATTGGTTGATGCTTCATTGGAAAACACTTTTTTCTTTCACTCTTCTTGACCGTCGATGCTTTAATGTAATGTTTGTGAGGTTTTTCCTTCACCAACAGTTGTGATGGCAGATATGGTATAATAAATAATGTAGGTATTGCATTCCATATAAAATTCTTACGATGAACACTTACCCATTTTACTAGACTTTTATTGACGTTCCTGAATAGAAAACCGTCGTCTTTTTTGCCATGAGTAAGGTTTTCTTTTCTTTATAGACCATTTTTTTTTTTTTTTTTTTTTTGGTTCTAAACAGAAGATTAAATTTTCCATTAAATAATCGTAGATTTCGAGAGAATCTTCGATAAACTACCCTGCAAAGTACCGTTCCATACCTTCCAATGGTTCTTACGAAACCTAATCAAGACAAATATAGCGCTATTTTGTGGTTAAAAATTCGAATCTTTGTAAATCTATCGGACCAAACTGCTTGGTCATCAGTCCGTAGCTTACAAACTACTTAGACTAAGGTAAACTAACTTAAGGACAACACACACACACCCTTGCCCGAGGGAGGACTCTAACCTCCGACGGCGGGCAACCGCGCGCTCCGCAGCGAGAGCGCCTTAAGGTACGACCATAGTGGGCAGCTCCACGCTTCCTGCTCCTCGGCGGCAGGGAGGCCGCTGGAAAACCCATTGGGGTGGCCACAGTGCACCCGCGCGGCCGCCTCAGCTCGCTCACATCGCTTTCACCAGCGCGGTATAAAATGTCGGTATGTGATTGGGAACCTTGACAGTGAAGTAATTGTAACTACTGCCCTACTGTAATCTCAAAATACATACACTGTGACAGACGGTACACTGTCAGTTGCAATGTAATTTCAAGTAAAAACAGTCTTGGTTGCTAAGTGGTGTTATTAATTACAAATGACACGTTCTGCCCTCACAGCAGGATATCATCTTATCTGCATGATAAACGTTACATAAGAATTACTACAATACTTAAAGTAGAGCCGGCCGCGGTGGCCGAGGGGACTGAGGAGCTCCAGTCACGGTCTGCACGGCCACTACGGTCGGGGGTTCGAATCCCCCATCGGGCATGGATATTTGTGCCGTCCTTAGTTGTAAGTAGTTCATAAGTAGTTTGTAACTTTAGGGACTGATGACCCCGTAGTTAAGTCCCATAGACTCTACAAATATTTGAACTTAAAGTAGTGAAACAGGGGTTGTTGGAGTAATTTGCGTGACATTTGTCATTCAAATAACGTGGTGATACCCTGCTGTGAGTGCGAAACGCGTCATTGGGAATTAATAACACCAATTTGCAACCAAGACTTTTTACTTGAAATTAAAATTTGACTGGTTGCTGTATCAGCCACATCAGGGACTATAGAAAACCTTACATAGTTACATTTTATGTATATTGAGATTATAGGACAGCAGCTACAACTTTTTCCCTGTCATGATCCAACGGTTACTACTCCATGCCATCAACTAGTAAGTCCAGTTTTGGCATATTATGCAATTTGCGATGAAAACCTTTTTTTTCGTCATCATCATCTGTGGATGGTGCCAAGTTATAACAGTAGTTTCATTATAGCGCCACTGATTTACTTGCATTAAACTCAACTAGAGAGAAGATGCACTTAAACTGCACATACGAACTGCATATTCCAACTTAAGTGTCGTTGTAAAAATCTTTAATGTCCCCCGCTGTTGTTCTTTGTGGAGAAAGTCTGTCAAAAATTCTTCTGGTAATTTTAGTCTTCCCATTTCTATTGCATGTCGGAAGGGACATTCAACAAAAACACTAGCATTCTCTTTTCCTTAGAACCCTACAGTCCCCATTATGAACTTGCAGTTTTCCGTTATTGACAGCTAGCAATCCAATATTTGTAACTATAATACATAGAACCAGATACCAGATTTACTGTCCTTTTTCTATCCGAACTTGTATGCTATCATTATTTTAAAACCAGATCAACTTTGCTATTTGTTAAAGTCATTTTCTGTTGGCTCGGACATGTGCTTTATTACGAAGGTTGACTGACTGAACTGCAGGCTAGAGGCTCAGTAGTTGTGCATATGGCGCCTAGATCAACTTTGCTATTTGTTAAAGTCATTTTCTGTTGGCTCGGACATGTGCTTTATTACGAAGGTTGACTGACTGAGCTGCAGGCTAGAGGCTCAGTGGTTGTGCACATGGCGCGCCGAAGGAGAGCGCGCGGCGCTAGCGCCCTCAAATTTCAACACCCAGTTCGCTACACTGGAGCGATGTATCGCTTTCTTTTCAGCTTTAAAAACAATTTCACAATGTTGGCTACATTTCGTACGCAGTAATGTATAACCTAAAGTTAACCAAACGAAAAGTAGCCAGCGACTATATTTTTCACTGGCAAAAGCTTCAAATTTTATGCGGTAGGTTAACTGGAAATTAAGTATCGTAATAACTATGGCGAATACCGAAAAAACCGACACTCCGTTATGAAACTGTTATGTTAGCCTGCAAGATGTGCGAAGCTCAGTGATGTACGGCAATTAGTTTCCTCAGAATCGAGTGAGAAGTATCTTACATCAAGGAAAGCGCATATAACCGGAAGAGGTGGTTTTTATTTTTTTACAGGAGAAGGAGAATTTTTATCGAAAAACTGCCATCAGCTGCCATCGCGCCGTTGCAGCACGCGTGGCGACCGCTGCAGGTTAAGCGGCCGAGCAGCTAGCTAGCGGGGAGCCGTTCACTATGGCCGTGCCCTTAGACCGCTCGGCTACGCCAGCGTGGCATTTTGTGGTTATTACCGATGTTTACGGCACTACATACCTTCCCTGTTGTGATAGGTATACTAAAATAAATTTAAACGGTATTGTTCACACTCGTCCGATATCGTATTCAGAAATTTTGCAGCGCTGCGGTCCTGGCGCATAACAAAGTTCAGTGGGAGTGACGTTGCAAGTGTGCGTGTTTTTAAACTTTTTCAGTGGGACACTGATCTTATACTCCTGTCTCTGGCTACACCTGGACACGAGAATTTAACACATACTGGACACTGACTCTCTTTCTTGTGCAATGTATTGCATAAACCGCTTATCTTAAACATAATAGTCTGGGTAAGTGTACAACTTTACGAATTAATCTTTTTAATAAATATATGAATTATTTCCCAATCAATTTCCAAAAGTAATGTCACCTAGGGTATTTCTACTGGAATGAGCGGAATTTTCTGGAAGACAACTTATTTTATTTAAAAGAAAACACAAACCACGAAAAAATTATTTGACAGGGAACAACGAACTGAAAAAACAATGAGGAAAAATGCGAAGGAAAGAATTGCCGTGTTTCCCCTCCATCTGAGATTATGACAATTTTGAGAAATTACCCCCTACACTTGTGACGCTACTAAGGGTTCTCATAAGCCCTGAATATTATAGCACGGAACTCATCATCAATTAGTGAAATCAGAACATCCATAGATTAATGTTTGCAGCCGCAAATACGTCACCTTATGTACTTCGACGTGTTGTCTGTGGAAGTGCACTAGTCCCAGCGCTTGTAGAATACAGCACTGCTCACAATACGCAGGCCCGTAATCGGCGACACCCGCGCGCTACTTCAATCTCGTCTGTACTCGACAGCACCAGTACCGAGAATCTAACTATGGTTTGTCCACTATAAGACCAGAACTCCGAAACAAATTAAACTCTGTCCTCGACAAGGCCATGTTGTCGACTCATGTTGCCACGTATTTCTAAATTTCCACCCCGAAAAATCCACGCAACGTTTGTTTCACCAATCCCAGCAAACGATATGAAATGAAGCCACACTCACAGAGCTGACGTACACAGCGTTTCGGGCAATCAATGACGAAACGCTCGGTGCCAGAGAGGCGGGAGATGAAACAGTTGCTGTCCACCAGGAGCACACAGAAATCGCCTTGCTGATACGCCGCTAGCTGGCGTCTGCTGCCCTTTGTGCTTCAGCGGTGGAGGTTCGGCCGCTGGCGGCCCAAATTCCGAAAACCTGGTATAACGTTGCCCTTGCTTCGTATGATGCCATAATTGTTAAAGTAGATTCCGCGATTATATTTTTTGGACAAGGAATTGATGGTACCGAATTTTTTTGAAGTTTGAAATAAGTTAGTTCAAGTACAGCACAAAATGAACATTAAAGCAAATAAACCACGGGTTGCATATTAAAGTCGGCTGGAACCTGCGCTTCGTATTGTAGAAGCTGGAAATAATAACTTTTTTTAATTTAATATATGAACGTTGAAGACACTTTCCGTAGTAGATCAATGTACAGACTGTTCACTTCGCTTTTCATTGTTGTGTGACCGTGGGTGGAACATGAACTTACTGGTAATGATGAAAATTTTTTAAAAAATCTGCGGACTTCGTGAAATTACAAAAGAAATGACTGCAGGTTCTAAAATCAAGCAAAGTATAGTATAAGGATGATTGATTGATTGAAATTTTGCAGACAATGCGAAGCGATTGTAATGGCGTCTGAACATTAAGCTACTACAGAGGCGAAGGAGACTGAAAACAATAGAAAATAAGTATTTGACGTGGAGGGATTCATTTAAATAAAAGCCAAAGAGAGGGCATGATTTTGAATTTAAGTAATATTTTTTACAACAACTTGCATGACAGTACCTGACATTGAATAGATAAATGAATGGAAGACGTCCGTACAGAACGAACATAGACAAGAGAGTGAGTAAAAACTACTATCTCGGTTCCGTCTTCTCTCTTGTTTGGGAGTAAAAAAATGACGAACGAAATTAAATTAGTTGCATTGCGAGTCAGAGGGGACCGGAGGCGATAAGTATCGCTGATCAAAGATAAACAAAAAATTAATAAAAATTTCAATGTATCGTTACACTGGTCTCTCCTAGACTCCTTGCAGAACGAGCGTTCACGGTCGTGCTGGCTACCCAGGTCCTCAAAACGTACATGCAGTTCCCAACGACATGCGACATTTCATTACAATCCCGTAACGTTACCAGTGTAATACCTGATATAGATTCCTAATCCAGTAATGAAAAGCGTAAGAAAAAAACACATAATATTAAGATAAAAGATGTAATTACAACAGAAATTACACATTCCCCATCAGATATGGACAAAAATAACTAGTGAAAGGGTAGCGGCAAGGTTAGGATACTACCTTTCAACGTGACTGAATGCAGGGTGTTACAAAAAGGTACGGCAAAACTTTCAGGAAACATTCCTCACACACAAAGAAAGAAAATATGTTATGTGGACATGTGTCCGGAAACGCTTAATTTCCATGTTAGAGCTCATTTTAGTATTTACGGATGAGGCTTCATTCCAACGTGATCAAATTGTAAATTTTCACAATCAACATGTATGGGCTGACGAGAATGCGCATGCAATTTTGCAATCACGTCATCAACACAGATTTTCTGTGAACGTTTGGGCAGGAATTGTTGGTGATGTCTTGATTGGGCCTCATGTTCTTCCACCTACGCTCACTAGAGTACGTTATTATGATTTCATACGGGATACTATACCTGTGCTGCTAGAACATGTGCCTTTACAAGTACTACACAACATGTGGTTCATGCACGATGGAGCTCCTGCACATTTCAGTCGACGTGTTCGTACGCTTCTCAACAACAGATTCGGTGACCGATGGATTAGTAGAGGCGGACTAATTCCATGGCCTCCACGCTCTCCTGACCTCAACCCTCTTGACCTGCATTTAGAGGGGCCTTTGAAAGCTCTTGTGTACGCAACCCCGGTACCAAATGTAGAAACTCTTCGTGCTGGTATTGTGGACAGCTGTGATACAATACGCCATTCTCCAGGGCTGCATCAGCGCATCAGGGATTCCATTCGACGGAGGGTAGATGTATGTATCCTCGCTAACGCCGGACATTTTGAACATTTAGGTAACAAAGTGTTTGAAGTCACGCTGGTACGTTCTGTTTCCGTGTGTTTCCATTCCATAATTAATGTGATTTGAAGGGAAGTAATAAAATGAGCTCTAACATGGAAATTAAGCGTTTACGGACAAATGTCCACATAACATATTTTCTTTCTTTGTGTGTGAGGAATGTTTCCTGAAAGTTTGGCCGTACCTTTTGGTAACACCCTCTATGATAGACGGTGGTATATCCATGCAGGGTGTATTTTAGGATGGGTTGAATTGCAACAAAAAATGCCATATAACATTTCTCCAATTTTCATTCATCACAAAGACGGGGGCTGAAAATATGTGTTACAAACAAACTGAATGCAACGGCAAACGAGGAAATTCGAAGTTGACTTTCAAAAATTCCACCGTTGCTGTTCAGTTAGTATCAATTAAATGAGGATGAAGTATATTGTGGTTTGTAGAATTTATTAATAATAATTATCTAATCAGTAGTCTACTATTGCTGTAATTAATAGTGATACAACAAAAATACACTTCTGCATTGCAATTAAATGACCACGAGAGCAAAGTTTATCATACTTTTTATTGATTGCGCCACCAGTTTCAAGCTTTGCTCATTTCGAAGTCGTCTCTCTAAACAAGCAGTTATCAATGCAAAAATCTATATGAAATGTATATATAAGTAATATTATGCCTTAATGTATTTTTTACTTACACAATATGATGGTAAATATTTTTTTATGAATTACGTGCTGCTATATATTGTTTGTTTATTATAAGGACGATTTCTGTCAGAGATGAGGCGTTAAATTATTCACAAAGACATTGTATGCCTTTAAACTTAATCTTTGCTTTAAATCGGATCATACCATACGAAAAATTTAGATTTCTCTTTTGTTCTAAACCATCTATGACTGCTAAGGATTTTGTCTAAGTTATAAATGTACTTTTTATTTCTGAGTTCCGTTTGTTCAATAAGTATTGTATATGGATATTTTGCTATCCGCTCTATGAAGAATACAGAGATTGCGGTGTAGAATCTTGATTTTGTCGTGGCTCCATGTTGATTGTTTTCACTTCTGTTTGTATGTTCTTTGTAGCCGGCCGCGGTGGCCGAGGGGACTGAGGCGCTCCTGTCACGGTCTGCACGGCCACTACGGTCGGCGGTTCGAATCCCCCCTCGGTCATGGATATTTGTGCCGTCCTTAGGATTAGCCAGTTCATATGTAGTTTGTAAGTTTAGGGACTGATGACCCCGTAGTTAAGTCCCGTAAGCTATACAAACATTGTTCTTTATATCTTGTCGTAAATGTTCACTCTGTCTGTCCAACATAAAACATGTCACATTTATTGCATTGGATTTGTGTAAGCCTTATTGATCATATTTGAGGTATGTTTGTATTCTGTGTTATCTTCACTCCGTATATATTATGTGTGCAGAAGCTAATTATAAAATTATTATTACGAAATGTCCTGCTTACTTTTTTAGAGATATTTCTCAGCTATGGTAGTGTAACGAATATTTCATCCCTCTCTCTTTCAGTTTAATCCACATTATTTCTTCATTTTCGTTTGCACGTTTTGTCCTAATTTTATATGTACATAATTTATCCTCTATATTAGGATGGTAGCCGTCATTTGCTGTCATAATTTTCATTGCATATTAATCAGGTGGCCGTTTAATTACAGTGCATTTCATGCAATTTTTAGCTGCAGAGAAGCACATAAGAGAAATTTTTAAAAATGCATTTATGAGTTCTCTTAATAAGTCCACTGAGGTCAATTCCTTTGTGAGGTGGACACTATCCATAATCCTAACGATGAAATCGGCATTTGCGCTTAATTTTTCTATGTAGACTTTTAACCATCTCAATAGGCCAAAATGCAAAGCGGTTTGTTCCTAGAATTGTGGTGAAAATGAAAGGTGCCGATATCTACCGAACGTCTCCCGGGGAATGTTCGCTTTAGCTGATGTATCATCTGATCACTAGAATGTGCAGGACCCCGTCAAGGTGCAAGAACATACGCATTCTTATCGCAAAATGAATTTCATACAATAATGCCGCAAGCGCATTCTCAAGGTAGTGTGAATTACATGATTCTGTAAGAGAACTGGTCCAATCAACTGATTGTCTATCTAATCATAAAAGTGGTGTGTGTATTTGGTTGAGAATAAAAGTAGTGTGTGTGGGTGGGAAGAATCGTCTCACTGTTTATGTTAAGTGACGGTACCCGCTAAAATTCACAAATATATTTTAAGTTATGGTTTTGGCTTAAAAATAACTTGACTAAGCAAAGAGACTCACAACCTTCCTTTGCTCTGTTAGAATAAATTACAACTGACATGGAATGCAGTACTCTTACGTATATGTGGTTTTGTTTCATGCGCAACGGATAACACTTTAAATTGTACAGTAATTAAAAAATCAACTGTAATTAAACTCGTAATGTGTGTGCACCTTAATCTCTAGTGTGAGAGACAACGTCAGCAAATGAAATGTTCAGATTTGTTAGCGTCCACCATATACCAGTAACCAAACTATCCACGCACAATTCGACTGCGAGAGCCAGTAAAACAGCGTACTACTACTACTACTACTACTACTATTGTGATATTTTGTCACTTGAATAAATATGATTTTATACAAAGACGTTCAAGATTAATTGGATACAAAAATCACTGAGCTTGATAATGTGCCTATCTGTACTACAATTACCATACTGATTCAATGATATTAAAACGTCCTAAAATCTGATAATCTTTTCAAAATATCAAACATTGCTAATATTTCTCATCTCTTTACGTGATCTGTTTCTCTTCTCGTCAGACAAATCATTTTAATATTAACTGTTACTAACATTAAGTGACCTAATAATATGAACTTTTCTTAACACTGAGAAAATCTCTGACTATGAACTCCACTGGATTTATGAACAAACTACTTCCTGCTCTCATTAATAGACCAATCTATCCTGCCAAAATACCTACACGGAACTGTTCTAATTAACACTTATAAATTTAATAACACCATAATTAATCAACACTATCACAAGAAACAATGATCAGATCGGGTTGCAAATTTGCTTTCAAATTGGTGAAAGAAAATGATAAATGAAGCTGCACTGAACAGAATTCAGTAGCAAAAAAAGTCAAACATCAACTACATTACTTCATGTACAAGCTACAATTCATTACCTTATTAATGACGGCATTCATTAAGATCTGCTTTACAAGATTACAATCTGTAGACTTGGCCGCGATTCTTCAAAACGGCTAAAGCCTTAAACCTTTCGATTTTTTACTCCTCGAGACTTACACACCGACAGACTTACTTGATAGATCCACAACTACTTCTTACACATCGAGTGATCTCTACCACAGTCACACAACGCAACAAGTGCGAGTGCAAGACACACTCCAAAGATAAAACAAAGTCCTTCGTTTACAGCAAAGATATGAAAATAAGTACAGCATGTTATATCGATTAATAAAATGATACAAAACAATACGTAAATTTGTTTTCTACAGAATTATAGTTTAGGTTTCTATAACGAAATATGCTCAAGGCTGACAGGCAAAATTAAATGAAAATTGTATTGCGTACTCCTTTCAATCACACCACACATTTGCAGATAAACGTTCTTGTAAATTTTTCTCCACGATGGCATGTGGGTTTTCTTCGGATCATTGATGTGAATTGCTGGTGTTACTGATGCCGTCACGGGTGAAAGTGGCTTCATCAGTAAAGATTAAAAGTGGGATTACTTGTCAAATAACCAACGACAAAGTTTCGACAGCTATCTTCAACTCCCGCTCGAAGGTTTGAAAAGAGCTGTAAATGATAAGGATGGAATACGTGCGAACGTAATGTCCGCCATACCATTGTATGTTGAACACCGAACCGTGCCGTAATGTAACGTGTGCTCGTTGATGGACTAAGTTCTGCCGACTCAATAATGTCTTTTACTTCATTCACAGACTGTTCATTTACACGTTCAGATGCAATATGACTGCTGGGAACTATACTACTGTCAACACTAAACACTCTTGAATCTGGTAGTTTACATATATAAATATTATATTCTCTACAGGCATCAGAACGGTTTCCATTAAAGAAACCCTACACAAATACTATATCGGTACACCCAGCATGTGTACATTAGAGTGCTATGCTTACACGTTACAGAACAGTTAACTTGCTAACAAATTACAGTGAAAACTTTCAATGTTAAGTAAAGCATCACTTCACAGCTAAAATATAAACACACCACTGCTGACATTCGATAAAAACGCTCATAAAAAACAGAGCAACCCGTGTACCAAAACACGAAACGATAATCCATTGAACTACAAATCAAATGTTCAAATGTTTGTAAATTTATAGGACTTAACTACTGGTTATTAGTCCCTAGGTTACAAACTACTCAAAGTAAGTTAAACTAACCTAAGGACAGCACACACATCCATGCTCTTTTTTTTTTTTTTTTTTTTTTTTTTTTTTGAGGTAGGTGTATGTTTTGCGGTTGTTGGTTCAGTTCGTTCTTGATTGTTCGTTGAATGTTCGGCTCACCTTTTTTATTACAGAGGCGTGTCATCCACATCTCGCGTCGGAGGTTCGAATCAAATGTTCAAATGTTTGTTAAGCTTATGGGACTTAACTACGGGGTCATCAGTCCCTAAACTTACAAACTACTTATCAACTACCTTATACTAAGGACGGCACAAATATCCATGCCCGAGGGGGGATTTGAACCCCCGACCGTAGTGGCCGTGCAGAGCGTGACTGGAGCGCCTCAGTCTCCTCGGCCACCGCGGCCGGCAGGTTCGAATCCTCCCTCGGGCATGGATGTGTACGTTGTCCTTATGTATAGTTAATTAGTGCAGAGAATACAAAATACTGTTTTGCGCTTTTACATTCTAGTTCGTCATGTTCAGGTGAGTTTCGGGATTTTTCTGATTCTTCACAAAAATGAAGTACGAGTATTCGCTCTCCGTTCTGTTTTGTAGTTCAGCGCTGTAAGAACATGCAAATGTTTTACTGGAAAATTCCAGATCGCTTCCTATTACGATACTTGCATAAGGAAGCAAATGGTACAGTTGTATGTCCATCCAGAGAACGACAGCTCTCGTATGTCACGATGGTACGCAGGTATCCTTTTCTGTCCTTATTGCGACCCATAATAACCTAAAACGTTGACTTGTAACTATTAGCACCACATTATCCAATATTTGGTTTAATATAGTCGCATGTATTCTGTGATCTAACAATAAAATAGTAGCACTTAAAATCAAATACAACTATTCACTAGAGTTGGCTAAAACACCATGCGCAAATACTTTACGAGTAAGACGTATTGTCGGTATAATCTTCCAGTTCAATGCGTTTCTTCAGAAAAGGCTCAAATCACACTGGTAGCGTTAATGACACAAACATCCCTATGTTAATTCACGATGGCGTATTCATCAACACGGCAAGAGAAACATTTTTGTCATATCTGTGGTTATAAAACACCTCTAAAAAATTTCAATCCGTTTTGACTAAGTATTCAATTCGTACTGCAACGAAAGTTTTAGTATTAATGAGAGCTTGAGGTCGTTTAACATGAGGGCATTTACATACAGTTATATACGACGTATGTCCACGATGTACTTTGTGATCATTGACACCAAGATCGTTTAAATATTATTCGAGACTCTAGCTTTTGAATACCATCATCAGAGAACTCTGTCGCACGACTTTCTATTGTTTTAGTTATATTTGTAGAAAAAAATGCAATAATCTAGTGATCTTGAATTTTTGGAAATTTCTGATACACCTCGCGAATTATATAGCACATATTTTGCAAAACTGCCTCATCAACATTTTCTGCGTTCATTGATGATAGTAGGCTCTCCAGATCAAACCAGGTGCTTCACTACTGTAGGAGCTCCGCCAAATATTTCGACAAGTTTCTAGATCAGTAGTTTATCAAATTGTTATTGACTAACTTCACTACAAAGAAGTGTGTCGAACAGTCTTTGACTCGGGGACCCAAAAGATGGTGCCAAAAATTCTTTAAATGTTCCTGGTAACTTATGCTCAAAAGTAAAATGATGTCCACATTGTAGTTTGTGAAACAATTTACATTCATAATTAAAATTTCTCATATTCCATTGCAAATGGATTCTTACTTTAAGAATAACCCTTGTACTTTTGCCCGTAAATGATCTTAGTGAAGTGTTTCAGATCTGTCTTTAATTGCGTGACACGCGTGGTAATAGCGTTGTTACTTACGGCTTAGAAATGGAATGAATAGTAAGGTCAAAAGCCTTATCTGCACATACCCAATTTATATCGACCAGTTCTATGTGTAAGATCCTTTTCAGCGTCGTCAACGGATAGCTTAGGTCACATGCCCTCATTCGAAAAGAAAATGATTTGTAGGACGGAATAAAGATTAGGGTATACCGTCCCGTCAGTAGCGTGGTCATTAAGGACGGAACTCATGCTCATTGGTGTAAGGGTGGGGAGGGATACTCCTGTACATGACCGTGACAATCCAGAATACGGTGTAATTTCTGCACCACGAAAGTCTTTATTCGGTGCATTAAACGTCAAATTTCCTTGTTCGAGAAGGACAAGAAAATTTTATGCCTCTTTTGTTTTCTAACTAATTTTGGCTAAGGATACTACCACAACTCAAAATAAAATGCGATTATTTAAGAAGTTGTACAAAAACTAGGTATACCAATATCATTCACAAATAACCTGAATATATGACATGTAATATACAAGCACCATAGGTTTTGCACACAAAATATAAAAAATGAGGAGGTTCTTTTTTTCAGTTTTAATACTTTGGAATCATACAAGAACATGGTCTAGAAAAATCTGCAAACAAACTTCGCTGTCAAATAATGACAACTGCATTCAGATTAACACAAAGTACTTATAACATATGATCACTTTCTGAATTCTGTAAACTTAGACATTATAGCACTATAACCAAACGTTAATATCTTTATGGAGCAGAAAATTTAAGTTTTAATAGAAAAGTTATATTGAAGAAATTCAAAAGAAAGAAGGGTTATTAGGATAATATTAGTTGCAAAATTACTAATTCAGAAACTGGTACGCTGAGAAGCAATAAATAAATAGAAGAATACACAGACACAAATTGTGACATGTGAAAACGAGTACTTACATGTTACGGGCATATTAAAAGCATAACACTAATAGGTTCACGAAACGAATACACGAGTTAGGCGCAAGCTGAGTCAATTAATTGGATCGCTGTAATTAAGGAGGAATTTAACCTCTTCCTCCCCGACGGGACTTAAAAGTCCCTGCCCATTTCCGGAGTCATAAAACAAAGTGGAAAATGATATCTGACGTGTGTTCCTGACGGGCGTTAGTGTCCCTCTGATGTATGATATGAAACTCTCGCTGGCTCACACTGTTCAGTATCTCTGCTCACAGAGAGCAGGAAACAACATCCCGTCTCATGCCTTTTTGTCCGATTTAGTCAGGTGAGTTTTGCTGTCACAAAAAGACACTGTGACATGTTCTGACGATGGTAATTTGGTTTTGTATTGTTTTAGCTAATAGAAACTGATATTATTCAAGGAATCTTCCTGAAAGATTTTAGTACTGACTCTGTGTCATAGACATATTGTGCATGTTATTTTTATATTTGTCTTTGTTGCTAGGTGTCAGTAACAAATGTAGTTTTTTTTATTTATGAATTACGAAATATGAATACGGTTCAAGGATGACTACAATTTGCCCCTCCTCCCCCCTTCAGATCAATATCTGAAATTGAATTTCAATATAAAAATTTTGCTATCTGTTTGTGGCTGGTAAATCCTTATGTTAACACCGAAAAGCATTTCATAATGTCTCCCAATTGCATTGTATCCTCTTGAACAATGAAGTTTAATTTTGTAATTATATATTTTTTGCATAAAATAAGGAACACGATACTGTGTTAATACACTAATATGGTTTTATTCAATTTGGTAGTAAAATAACCAAATATGAAGTTATGTGCTCGAATATCCGATAGACTGGGCAGGAAAGGATTAAACTATCTGGTATAACTCAGGCTTACGCTACAGTCGTCGGAAGGTATTTGATTGGTAAATTGGTCAGTAGGAAATTAGAAAACGAACTGCAAGACTGTGGTCATTCATTCTGAAAAGTTAAAACAAATTGGGCACAAAAGAAAGCTTAACCATCAAAAGCGTCGTAGACTATTTGCACTTCGAGTTGGACCCATACGTGAATAATAATAATAATAATAATAATAATACTGTAAATGTTACCTGCGTTATTATTCTTTTCGTATACTGTTAATTTTGGTTTACCATATATCATTTTTTAATTTTTTTTTATTTAACTTATTTATTTTAGTTCCTGTTTTATGAGGACTCAGAACATGTAGTATTTTAGAATATTCATATACATGTATATTTCCTCTTAGTTTCCTAACTCTCTTTCTCGTGATACTGTAACCCCATTTGCCTTACCCCCTATTAATTCCAGCTACTTGATAATGTCTTCAACATATGTATTATAAGATATCGTTCCAGTTTCAATATTTCAATCAGAATTCAGGAAATGTTCGAAAAGTATTGAAGGTTGAGAATAAAAGCCGATGTTGCTACAATTCCTTTTTTTGCTAGTAGAACGAAAGTAAAAGGAAACAGGGTCATTACGACCCCACATCGTCATCTGAATCTCACTTGGACCTAGGAGGATCTAATAGCCACGCTACCGACGAGAAGTTAAAACTTAATCTTCATTGGAGGTCGAAGTTCGCATACGTTAACTTCGCTCACTGAATTCTTGATTAAGTTTTAAGTGTGACTTATAACCAATATATGCTACTCTCAGATTGTAAGTAAATGTTTTTGTTGTGGTCTTCAGTCCGTAAACTGGTTGATTCATCTCTCCATGTTTAGTGGGACGGATTTGCGAGCCTCTACTCTCCTATATCAGCTTTGTTTTGCAGAAGATGGAATTATGAATGAATAATTTAAGAATTAATAAGAAACGATTTACTGAATGTATGTGCTAAGATTTCTTTTGTTTATGATTTGATACTTAAAAGTGTTTTGAGCTTGTTCTGTCTGTTTCATGGTTAATCGAGGTGCTGCAATGAACAGGAACAGCGTCACCGCAGCACCGACCGCCACCACAGAACTCGCCATCATATGACGTCACGGGGCTTCGGACGACTCTGCGCCTTCTCTATTGCAACACATCGATCGTCCACTAAGAAAAAATTCATTAAAGAAGAAAAAATACTATTGTATCACGTTAATTCTGCCTCATGTTAATGTTTGATTGGATTACTAGCAAATGTTAACGCTTGTTATGTAATTTGATGCAATATATGTGAATTATTTTAAAATGAAAGAAGACTTCAAACTTTATATTATCAAGAACTTATCATCAATTATAAAATATTGTATTATGGGAAGTATAATATGATATTTATTATGATTTTATACGTTTTTCCACATCCAAGGAAATAAGTAGTGGTTTGAAAAGTTTATTGCAAGTTATCAAGTTTAGAGAGGCACTTGAAATTAGTGAAGTTCTGTTTGTGAAATTTTAATCTAGAAATCTGTGCATTTCAATCGAAATCAAGGTCTGGCTACATAACTTTGAAGTGATTTTACATGTTTCATTTATTTTTCTTCCGCTGATACAAGGACCTGTTCTTTCATGTAAATTGAATGAGAGATGATTTTTTTTTTTTTATATTGTGTAGTAGAACATAGACTTTGGGAAGAAGTTCAACGGCACGGTATATGTGATAAATTGTGTTGCTAGGTGACATTCGAGTTATAAATGGTTACTTAGCAACTGACAACAACATCTATAAACAAGTTTTTTAATAAGACTGAGCTAGATTCATGATTAAATCATGATGTGGGGAGATTATCTAGAAAACGTAACGTCCCTCACTACCCTTTACCTTTTTCCCACAGCACATGCTACCCTGCGCTGTGCAAATCTCATCATCTGGGAATACGAAAGGCAACCTACATCCTTTTGAATCTGCTTACTGTATTCATCCCTCGGTCTCCCTCTACGATTTTCACCCCCACACATTTCCTTCTAATGCTAAGTTGACGATTCCTTGAAGTCTCAGAATGTGTCAACCAACCTATCCCTTCTCTTAGGATATGCCAGGAATTCGTTTTCTTCCCATTTCCGTTGAACACTTCCTCATTAGTTACATGATAGATCCATCTAATCTTTATCATTCGTCTATAGCACTACATTTGGAAATCTTCTGTCATCTTTTTGTCTGAACTCCTCATCTATTTTTCACTGCCATACAGTGCTACAATCCAGACATATGTTTTCAGAAAGGACTTCCTAACATTTTAACTACATTGGATGCCAACAAATTTCGCTTCTTTAGAAATGTTTTGCTTCCCATAGCCATTCTGCTATAACAGAAATGCCGGGGAATCATTACTGTGTGGCAAACACATGTGGGGAACACAGCTTGGCAGCAAGCTGGCAGGAAGCGGACTGCAGCATGTAGCTAGGGAGACCGCTCCTGGTTTTTGACACATGCCTGGATCTGAGTAATAGCAATCGCTTAAGCAAGATGCTGGACAATGGACTACTAAATAGTCTCGATAATAGCTTATTACCTCAAGCTATCCGCTTCAAACCAATACACATTAACCATTCATCTAAGGATTTATGACACTTATAATAATTTAGTATGAAATACAGTCACATCATCCTATCCTCCACAGCAACTGAGCAAAATGATCTACACCTCTTATCGTCATGTTAATACATCTGTGTAATGAATAATTTTTATTTTTATTTTTATTTTATTTATTTTTTATTTTTTTTTTAATTTCATTTCTATTTCTTCAGTAAATTTACGAAAATATTGTGTAGTGTGAGATGTCAAACCCCTGAAAGCTGGTTTGTTGATCTATTGACTTCATACATTATTTGTACTTTTCTTTTGTTTTTTTTTTGTTTTTTTTTTTATTATTACATAAATTGAAACAAATTTACATCAGTATGTACAGTTTTCTGGATTTTTACAATTAACAATACCTATTGATATAAAAATTTTGCAGTAGAAATTGACATGCTGTAAGATTAACACAAAATTATTTATCACATGGAAATCAACTCATATGCCTCATTCATAGCTTATTATTACTTTAGATCATTTTTGTCAACAGTTTTCCTTTCTGCGAAGTTCCTTCTTTCAGTTTGTTACTCTTATCTTCCATCCATCTGACCTTCTTTACCCAATCCCTTGCTTTTCAAAAACGATGTCAAGCATGTTGCCAAAAAGATTTTTGTGATTTAAAAATCTCTTTATTCGCCAGTATTCCGTCTCCAGATACATTATAAAATCAACAGTATTGTCAGGACCTCTTCTGTTAATTATATAATTTACATAGTTACCCAGTAACCACATTATACTGTTATTCTTTTTTTCGGGGAAATATTTTTCATCAGGTCGTAAAAGTATTTGCAGCGTGTATTTCCGTTCATTAGTTCGTGTGAGGAGTCCCAACTTCTTCCTAATCCACTCCCAATTTCTCAGGTGTCCTCCACATGTAAATCTGTGTACAAGCGTATCTACCAGTCCACATTTACCACAGTTATATGTGTCACTCATTGCTATCCGATGTAGTTTTTCATTGGTTGAAACTACATCATTAACTACTTTGTACCAAGTAGACTTCACTTCACTTGAGTTGATTTTAAGATGTATATTTGTCCATACAGTTTTCCAAGTGATGTTTGGATAAAGCATTTCTATTTTATTAGGAGTATCTGATTTTCCCCAGTGATTTATATATGTCTTGATGTAATGTGAGTCTTTTGCAAGATTTCGCCTGGCAGATAACTGATGTCTACATAAAATTCCTTGATATGCTTTAGTTTATAGTTCAGGTTATTGACATTAATCGGAGGCTGCATGTTTTCTGGCCGAACAACAGAAAATATTTTGCATGTTATGTTATTTGGGTCTTCATTTATCATCATCATAGTACGTTTAATAAATAGTGCCGATGCTTTCCTCCTCATGTCTTTCAGTTCTAGGCCTCCTGTCAATTTTGTTTTTGTTAAACAGCCCAGTCTCACTTTGAATATACTGCCTGTCCATATCTTTCTATGAGCGAGCTTCATTATCTTCTTTGTCTGCAATCTGACTGCTGGGAATATTTGTGCTATATAATATGCTTTGGAAAAGATATATGTGTTTACGATTTTAATTTACTTATTAATCATTTTCTGTATTTATATATATTAATTCGCAAATGTTAGCCCATGGAGTGTTTGAAAGCCAAATAGTCACATGGTTGACCGAGTATTTATAACTTTTCTATTTATTATTTATAATTCTAAGTTAGTTTGGAATTGTTCAAAGTTAATTCAAAATACATCTTTTCTTTTAAGAACTCTGCTACATTGGGAGTGGACGAAGAGCTGCCAATGAGAGTGAAAGCTGTGACACAAGACTGCTGTGGTCAACTGAAATACTTCGACGGTGCGGGTGCAGAACTCCCTGGGGTCTGCACGAATACCTTATGGCTCGTATTGGAAGAAGAAGAACGTGCCTGGATAGCCGAAGTAGTTCGTTGGCTACAAGTTGTAATCTGCGGGGCAAACGGACGAGTTTCGGGACTCCAACAGTGACAAGATTTAATGTGTGACGGTTTAAGAACTTTAAATTTTTATGACTCCATTCGAAATTCAAAGTGGACAGGGTATGTGAACCCAAGCGATTATTTAAAAATATTGATATGTTCGACTAATAATTGATATCGAGCTGATGGTTATTTCCTGCTATGTGATCGCTAATGTACTTAGTATCTGAACATCATCGTTGATTACTTAGTCGAAAATTCGCAAGCAAACATTGTCATAACACAGTTGAAGCATATGTTCTGATTATTATTATTATTATATATATATATATATATATTTTTTTTTTTTTTTTTTTTTTTTTTTTTTTTTTACAAATTACTTTTCATTCTTTAGCAACGCTTCCAGTAGATAAATCTTGTGTTTGAATAAACATTAGCTGAGATATCTGGCGTTTAGATCATTTTCAAACGTTACAGTAAAACCTCTTTTACTAATTAATCATTTTCTGTATTTATATATATTAATTCGCAAATATTAGCCCATGGAGTATTTTAAAGCCGGACCAAAGGTGCACGCTAATATTTGCAGCTATTATAGTTGCTGGCCATGAAAGCAGACATGTATGTTTCAGCCCTTATAAAACATCAAGCCGTTACTCATTTACTGATCCGTACACATCCCATTAAGTGCATGCTGTGTTTGACTAACATAGCTTGGTGTCGTCAATATGAGAAGACATGTAATGTAACAACTACCACTGACTGTTCATCTCTTTTATATTACAGCTATAGCCTCCACCCCCATTCAACGGTACTACATTTCAGATCACTATTTTAGTAATGTCTTTTACATATACTCAATCATGCTTAAGTGACTACTTTCCTTCATAGCCCAAACGAATTATTTAGTTTTATATTGTATTGGTGTTGTGTCTGCTCTTTCGGACGTCCGAAAGAACAGACACCACACCTGTTTCGCAGCCAAATAGCATTTGCAAATGATTGTTAAAGGAGGGGAAGGAAGAAGGATAGGAAAGAAAGGACTGACATTGGCCGCATTTGAGCATTGATATTATGCAATGGCGACAAGTGAAAATGTGAGCCGAACCGGGAATCGAACCTGGGTCTCCCGATTCGGGCCAGCGGTCGCCTTAACCACTTGGACACCCGTGCTCGCCTCCCATCCGTCTCAAATTCTCACATGTCGCACGCTATGTTTGTAGCGCCCCTATCGCCCATGCCCTCTTACACTCGCCATTACGGATTCCCGTGCGAGGTCGGACGTATGACCGCATCTGCGGTGAAATAACTGAAGCTAACGCCGTCGTCGCGTTTAATACTTATTGTATTGGGGTGGTATCTGTTCTTTCGGACGTCGGGTGGCCAAGTGGTTAAGGCGACCTCTGGCCCGAAGCTGGAGACCCGGGTTCGATTCCCGGTCCGGCTCACATTTTCACTTGTCGCCATTGCTTAATATCAATGCCCAAATGCGGCCACTGTCAATCCTTAATTTCCTATCCTACTTCCTTCCCGTCCTTTAACAATCAATTGCAAAATTTAGTTTTATCTCTTCCTTATAGTAAACATTTCACTACTCACACTAAGCGAAGTTATATGTAGATGATGATGTATGTAACGAGAATAGCGCAGTGTTTCTAGTCGTGTTCAATGTTCATATGTTTGTAAATCTATCGGACCAAACTGCGTGGTCATCAGTCCGTAGCTCACAAACTACTTAAGCCTAGGTAAACTAACCTAAGGACAACACACACACCCATGCCCCGAGGAGGACTCGAACCTCCACGGCGAGCAACCGCGCGTTCTAGTCGTGATGAACGCAAACATCTGCTGCTAGGAGCAGCACTAATATATAAAGAAGAGCAGTACGAACTCGTGTCGGTTTGCTGTGTGTGTACCGTTTGCCCGTTTCCGACGCGCGCTTGCAAAACTGCGTGTTGTTTCGTATCGGCAGCGACCGCCTTGCTCCTGCCTGTGTCACCCGCAGCCACAGCGACCTGATGCGGTTTTGCCGGTCCGCACTTGTTTGCCACCGCATAGCTGGTAATTGAAAACAAATGTTTACCTATCGCCAGGCTGCCGGCGAATGGAGTGGCCAGCTGTATCGAGGCAGCATCCGTATCTTCTGCTGTTCATTCTGTTCCATCATTTCGCGTGCATAACTGACGTCGGCAACACGCAAGTGTTTTCGGGACATTGCAGGATGGCAGTTAGTGGTCTTACTTACATATGCCTCTATCTTCGTAATTGGCAAAGACAATATCAAGTCTGTGGCGTGCTACACTTCCACTCTACAACGGTTTAGTGTTACTTAGTGTGGCGTGCGGGGTACATATCAACTGAAATACGTTCTTCTAAGCTGTAGTAAGACTAATCATATCTATCATGGTGCTTACTGCAGTGATACATGAGCAGTTATGTAAATTATACTTAACTTTTCATTTTTTCGGGTTAGAGGCACTTGTTGTTTTTGTGGTCTCCAATCCACAGACTGTTTTGATCCATCTCTCCACGCTACCCTGTCCCGTGCAAGCCTCTTCATCTGAGAATGAGTTCGGCAACCTACATCCTTTTGAATTTGCTTACTGTATTCGTCCTTCGGTCTCCCTCTACGATTTTTACCCCACACACCTCCTTCTAGTGCTAAGTTGACAATTACTTGATGTCTCAGAATTTCCTACCAATCGATCCCTTCTCTTAGTCAGGATATGCCAGAAACTCCTTTTCTCCCTAATTCGGTTAAGCACCTCCTCATTACTTACGTGATCTACCCATCTAATTTTCATCATTTGTCTGCAGCACCACATTTCGAAAGCTTCTATCCTCTTTTTATCTGAACTCCTTATCGTCCATGTTTCACTCCCATACAATGCTATACTCCAGACAAATGCTATCAGAACGGACTTCCTAACATTTAAATTAATATTGGATGTTAACAAGTTTCGCTTGCTTAGAAACGCTTTTCTCCCCATAGCCATTCTGCATTTTATAATTTATATTCTCTACTTGGGCCATCAGAACTTATTTTGTTACCCAAATAACAAAACTCATCCACCACTTTTATTGTCTCATTACCTAATCTAATTCCTTCAGTATCACCTGATTTTATGACGTTGCATTCCATTACCCTCGTTTCATTCCTGTTAATGTTCATCTTATATGCTACTTTCAACACACTGTCCATTCCGTTCAACTGCTCCTCCAGGTCCTTTGCAGTCTCTGACAAAATTATTACGTCATCGGCAAACCGCAAAGTTGTTATTCGTTCTCAAATTCAAATGTTTGTTAAGCTTATGGGACTTAACTACGGGGTCATCAGTCCCTAAACTTACAAACTACTTATGAACTACTTACGAACTAGGACGGCACAAATATCCATGCCCGAGGGGGGATTCGAACCCCCGACCGTAGTGGCCGTGCTGACCGTGACTGGAGCGCCTCAGTCACCTCGGCCACCGCGGCCGGCTATTCGTTCTCCTTGAACTTTTATTCCGTCTCAAAATTTCTCCTTGAATTCCTTCTCTGCTTGTTCAATATACAGAATAAACAACACTGGAGAAAGGCTACAACCCTGACTTACTCCCCTCCCAACTTCTGCAGCCCTTTCTTTCCCTTTAATAATTGCCGTCTGGCTTTTGTATAGGTTGAATATAACTCTTCTTTCCCTAAATTTTACCCCTGATAGCTTCAGAATTTGAAAGAGTGTATGCCAGTCGACATTGTCAAAAGCTGTCTCCAAATCGACAAACGCTAAAAACGTAGGTTTTACTTTCCTTAGCTTATCTTCTAAGATAAGTCGTAATGTGAGTATTGCCTGCCGTGTTCCTACATTTCTCCTAAATCCAAACTGATCTTCTCCGAGGAAGAAGCACTTATAATGTATAAACTGATGCATAATATTTTCATATTACGTGAATATGTAACATCTGAAAAACCATTATTTACACTTTTGCCGCCGATAAATTAGCCACTTCTGTCGCAATTGGCGCTGCATGTAGCAGACCTGTTGTGCACGTTGCTGGACACCGGGACACTGGAGCAGGTGGGAGGTTGTCTCCGTTGCTCCACATCCACCAAATCGCGACTACACTTCCTAACCTCATTTAATCAGATCGCTCTTACATTTTGTGAAGCCCAACCGTAGTCTGTCCAGTGATCTCCGTGTACTTGACTCTGCAACGTGATAGTACTGGTAGACCTTGCACGATTTATTTCAGTTAGGCAATGATGTGGCGTTCCATGTATGGGGTGGCTTCAGAAGTTTTTTTTTTATTTTTTCTGCTCACTTTTTGCTGCCACCTCTCGGCGGATGTCGCTGGGTGCAATGCTCTCAAGATTGTCCAAGCGTCGGGTTCACGCGCCCAGTGATAACACAAGCGCAGTTAAGAGCAACATCTGGTATTTTTAAATGGCTGGATTTGTAACACACTGGGCTTGAATATTCCCCATGCTAGGTAGAAGGGTCTTACAATGTTCTGCATGCTCCCCACGTTGTACATGTTAGGTTCTTTATGATACAGTTCCAGGATAGGTTAATGAGCGGTCAAGGGTGTCACCTAGGTATTTCGGATGTGTACAGTATTCTAGTGTAGTTTCTTCCCAAGTAACTTTCAGGGTTCTATCTGCCAGTCTGTTTTAATGTGGAAAACACAAGTCTGGGTTTCACCAGGATTTCGTTTCAATTGTTTATCCCTGTAGTAAGCTGACAGTCTCTTAACGCTTTAGATAGGTTCTCTATAACAGTTTCAAAGGAGCGGCCTTGAGCAGCGATAGAAAGACATCTCCATACATGCAGCTCTGTGCTATTTCAGGTAGTGGTTGATCGTTTGTATAGATGTTAAAGAAGGCTGCATCAAGCAAACTACCAGGGGGTGGGGGATACGTTCTCCTGCGATTTCCATCTGCTTCGTTCCTCCTAAAATTCGACAAAGAATCTTCTAGTTTCAAGGAGATTGCTTATGAAACGGGTTCGTTGGTAACAAAATTACGAGTATTCAGCGGTAACTGTTTATTTCCATTTATTTCGGCTGTACATCGTTCAGATACCATTGTAGCGATATTTAACTAGACTATCGGCAGTGTTTTGATGATCTTTAGCGGCACTGAAGTCTTCTACGATTAACAGTGTCATAAGGTGCTGTTAGATCTGTAAATACAGCTCCTGTGATCTCTTTCAAACGCATCTTCGAAGTCCTGTGTTTGTTTCCTTAGACGTGCAGCTCTTCTACGGTCTACATCCAGCCTGCTGTGGAATGTATATTGTTTATAGCCTCGGCGTTAGTCTATGTAGGATGTTCCAATGTTTGTAAATCTATCGGACTCAGCTGGTGGGTTACTAGTCTGTAGTTTACATACTTAAACTAATGTAACCTAACCTATAACGGCGTATCTATCTCTATGTAGGATAAATCTTTCAAGTTGAAGGGAGCTGATGAACAAGTGTGTCCAATCCTACAAGACTCCATCAGAGAAAGACGCACACTTGTGCTTCCTATTTTGGAGTATTGCTGCGTATTGTGGGACCCCCTCCTAATGTGACTGACAGACGATTCAGAGAAAGTTCAGAAAAGGACAGTTCGTTTTCTACTATTGCGATATAGGGGAGAGAGTGTCACAGAAATGATGCACGAGTTGGGGTGGAAATCATTAAGAGAAAGGCGTTATTTGTAGCGACGAGAACTAATTGCGAAATATCTGTCACCAACTTTCTCTTCTCTTCTTGTTAGCACCGACAAACAGAGGCAGGCATGATTATGAAAATAAAATGATAGAAATCAGTTCGAAAACGGAAAAATATGGGTGTTTCGTTTTCCAGCGAGCTATTAGAGAATAGAACCGCTGAGCAACATCATAAAAGCGGTTCGATGAACCCTCTTCCATGCACTTCAATGTGACTTGCAGAGTATTTATGAAGGTGCAGGTGTAGAAAGCGCCTTGGAATATTTCTCGCAAATCCTGGACAAAGTTGCAAAAACCAGTTTACTCAACAACTGGCGCGTTCCAAGGCGCCTTTCGGCTGAGTGCGCCTCTGCTTCCCATCCGAGATTCCAGTCCTTCCTAGGCATGGGTGTGTTTGTTTGTGTGTGTGTTGTCCTTAATATAAGTTCATCTATTTTCTTCCCATAGTTTTACAAACATTTCAAAATGTTCAAATGGGACAAAGTAGCTAAGGTCATCGGATTTACAAACTACTTAAGGCATTGTTGATAAAACTCTTCTGGGTATTGGACCGCATCGTCAATATATCAAATATTTCACCGACGTTTCGGCCACTATTGCAAGCGGCCATCTTCTGGGTGTTACGTTTACTGCTGGATGAGGGAAAGCTGGTGTCTTAAATATTGAATGTTGCCAGTTACTGGTGGTTTCTGCTCTCTTTCATTGGTTTTGTGTCCCAACTTCGTCGCCGCTTTTGTGTCCCAGCCTCGTCGTAGGTGTCGGTGGCCGAGTGGAATGAGACCGACACGCTGGTGCAGGTACGGAGGGGAGCAGCCAGAAACTATAAACACTCGAGTAAATTAGAAAGAGATATATTGCACAGAATGTAACAATACTTAACTTTTACATAGTACTGCAGAATGTTGATACATAGTGGTTAGAGGCCTGCCTAGTGCCTGTACAATAGCAAAGTCTTCACTGGTGCCTATCTGATTACGAAGGTCCTAACTCGTTGCTATCTCAGTCCGAAGTGCGAAGTGAACGATGTCCTTCAGTGGTGGCCACGAGCGGAGTTGTCCCAGAGGGCGCTCGTGGCTGTCGTCGGAAGAACGCCGCGCCGTGCATGCATGGCGGCGCGCGGCGAAAGTAGGTGGCGCGCACTTTGTACTTGTGCGACACCACACCCCTCCCCCCCCAAACCGCCGCGCCGTCGTGGCGTAGGGCTGAGGGCCACGGCGACGGCACTGGGAGGAGGGCCTGGGCGGGGGCGTTACTGGTGGGACGAGCGTCGTAGCTGAAGCCGGGATCGAGACGCCGTCCGCGCCCCGGCATCCGCCTTGAGATCCTCCAGGGAACCCGCCGAAACCTGGGGAAGGGCGCCCGCCCCCGCCCAGAGGGAGCAGGTCATCATCTTCTGAGGTGCGTGGCCCAGGCGGCGGCGGCACGCACGGTCCCGGAGTCCCTCTCGGTGACGCTGTCATCTGCGGCGGCGACAGCGGCGGCGACAGCGGCGGCGTCGCGTCGATCTCCATCGGGACGATCTCGTAGTCCGGGGACGAACGATGTGGTTGTGCTCCCTGGCGGTGAACTGGGTCTGGAATCAAGAAACCGGAGACAGGATCGCGCGGCCTGTGCAGGCGCAATTGGTTTGCGTGGCGCCGCAGCTCCGACCCTGTGGAAGAATGTACAACAAACATATTGCTACCGAGCACGCGATGAATGGTGCCCGGCAACCATGTCTTCTTGTTTCCAGCAAACACCCTGTACAGCACCGGCGTAGAAACCTGAAAACGCGTAGCGCCATACGAACCGACTCGGTGCGTGGGAGGCTGCAGCAGGTGAAGGAGAGTGCGGTGACGGCGGCCGTGTAGCAGCTCGGCAGGAGACGGGCCGTCACGTGGCATGCACCGATACGTAGACAGGAAAAGTTGAAGAGCTTGCTGCCTGGGGTGCTGACCTTTCATCTTCTCCATGTGAGACTTGAATGTTCGAACAAAACGTTCTGCTTCACCATTGGACTGAGGGTGAAAAGGTGCGGTGGTGATATGCTGAATGCCATTCACACGACAAAACTGTTGAAATTCCGCACTAACAAACTGAGGTCCATTGTCACTGACGATAGTTTCAGGCAAGCCTTCGATGCAAAACACTGATGTTAAGGCACTGATTGTACTAGACGCCGTCGTTGAGTTCATGGCAATCACAAAAGGAAACTTGCTGAAAGCGTCTACAACAATTAACCAGCGCGTATTCCAGAAAGGTCCGGCAAAGTCAATATGTAAACGTTGCCATGGTCCCTTGGGGCGTGGCCAGTCTGAGAAACGTTGCGGTGGAGCCGCCTGATGCTCCGCACAAACAGTACACTGTAACGTCATGTCCTCTATCTGAGCGTCCATACCAACCCAGGTACAATGACGTCTGGCCAGTTGCTTTGTCCTAACAATGCCCCAATGTCCTTGATGCAGGAGGCGTAACACTTCACGTTGCAGGGAACGAGGAACAATCACTCTTGTTTGGTCGTTGTCGGTATGCAACAACAGCACACCCTGACTTAAAGACAATGCCTGACGTTGTGCAAAATAACGTCGAACCAGAGGTCGATCAATGTCTTTGGCTCTGGCAGGCCACCCTGAGCGAACAAAACGTGCTACCACACTTAGGTCTGCATCCGCAGCTGTTTCCTGTGCAACCCGACGAGAGTTCAAAGGGAAATCTGCGACAGCTGTAGCATCTCCGGAGTCTATCTGACAACATGCCATTTCGGAAGAATCAAACGACACATCATGGCCAACCGGAAGTCGGGAAAGTGTGTCCGCGTTGGCGTGTTTAGTGGTAGGTCGGTACAAAATCTCATACTGATAATTAGACAGTATTAAGGACCATCTCTGAAGCTTTTGTGCCGTACGTGGCGGAATTGGCTTTGTGGGTGAGAACAACGACGTGAGAGGCTTGTGGTCTGTCAACAAATAGAATTTTCTGCCATAGAGATAATGATGAAACTTTGTGACGCCGTAAATGATTGCTAAGGCCTCCTTTTCTATCTGACTGTAATTCTGTTGCGTCGGCGTCAGTAGCTTGGATGCAAAGGCAATAGGACGATCGTGAGAACCAATGCGATGTGAGATTACCGCGCCCAGACGATGAGGCGTCAACTGCTAACACTACAGGCTTCTGGGGGTCAAAGGGAATCAAACATGCATCACTGAGTAGTGCCGACTTTAGTTTGTCAAAGGCAACCTGACAATCTTTAGACCATACAAAAGGAACATTCTTCCTACGTAAGTGATGCAGTGGAGCTGCAATCTGAGAGGCATTGGGAATAAATCTGAAATAATAGTTCAGCTTTCCCATCACTGCTTGCAATTCATGCACATTCTTAGGAGCAGACAAGTCTTTGATTGCTCGAAGATGTGACTAAGGGATGAATTCCTTGGGCATTAATCACATGGCCTAGGTACTCTATTTCAGTTTGAAAAAACGAACACTTTGCTTTATTACAACGTAGACCTGCTGCAGTCAAAACTTTGAAAAGGCACTCCAGGTTTGCTAAATGTCCGGACACCACAATGTCATCTAAATAGTTCGAACAACACGGTACGGAAACTGTCAGCTGTTCCAAAAAACGCTGAAAAATAGCGGGAGCGGAAGAACTGCCAAAGGGTAGGCGTTGAAATTGAAAAAGGCCCATGTGAGTATTAATGACGAAAAACTTTTTTGACTCGTCAGCAAGTGGAAACTGTAAGTATGCCTCTGCTAAATCAATCTTAGAAAAGAAGCGAGACTGTCCTAATTTGTCCATCAGTTCCTCAGGTCTGGGCAGGGGATAAGTGTCTACAATTGTTTGACTGTTCACTGTTGATTTGAAGTCCGCACAGAGACGAAGTTTTCCTGACGGCTTGGGTATAATTACTATAGGCGAGGCCCACTGACTCGCAGAAACAGGAGAAATCACCCCACTATCTTGCCAACGTTTAAGTTCTTCGGCAACTGTATCACGCAAGGCGATAGGCACTGGTCTAGCTTTACGAAACTTTGGAACTGCAGATTCTTTTAAAGTTACATGTGCCACGAAGTCTTTTGCACAACCTAGTTCCGGCGAAAACAAGTCACTGTATTTGTCACACAATGCATTGATTTTATCCTGAGGCACTATTGACGAAATTTGAAGCACATCTCTTTGAATTGATAAACCAAACAAGTCAAAAGCATCTAGTCCAAAAATGTTCTGCGTAGATTTGGCCTGAAGAACAACAAAAGCAACTGTTTTTGTTACACCTTGAAAAGAGGCAGGCAGGCTACATGTTCCTAGCACGGGAATATTTTGACCTGTATAAGCTGTTAACACTTGCTGTGACGGCGACAATTTTGGCGAACCCAGAAGTTCATAAGTATCTTTATTAATTAAGGTAACAGCGGAACCAGTATCAAGCTGAAATTGCACAGTCTTATCTTCTATGGAGAGAGTAACAAACAGCTTGTGCTTCTGGCGCACGACCGGTGCGCGAATGTGGGCAACGTCTAATACATATTGTTTTCTGCGCTTGCGCGGGTTGCGTGCGCTAGGAAGCGGCGCATACTCGGCACACAGCGGATTAACCACACTGTCACTAGATGACACTACCGCCGGATCGGCGTCCGCGCAATGCGAGGCTACTGCACTAAAATTACTTTGAGTAGCTACACCAATTCTACTGTCACTAGCTACACAGTACTGGGCACTATTACAATTAGAAGTTGCAGAAGGCACTATTTTCACTACAGGAATGCACTGTTCATAGTCATTTTGCGTGTCCCGAACCCTTTTCCGTTGCACTGTTTTACGCGCTCGTCGGCGCTTGCTACGTGGTGCACTATATAGTTTTGCCATAGGCGCAGAACTTCTTTCTTGCAATTGAGAACCAACTAAAGCACTGTTTAATTCCACAGCCCGTATAACATTTACAGAATGAACTGTTCTCGCACTCTGCGAAGCACTGTTTCTAACGTTACTGTTCTTTGAGTTTTTAATTTGCATACACACAGACTGCACATGTCCCGATTTGCCACATTGATAACAGGTTGCGTTGCGACTAGGGCAATGAGCACGCTTGTGGCGAGACACACACTGGGGGCAAGATTTACGTACATTTTTCTGAAATGAGCGTTGGCTCCCGTTATTCAAATTACTGTTTCTAACACGACGGGGCGACCTTTGCGTCGCACTTTTACACTGGCTACTGTTCACTGTCTGTTCAGCACGGCCGTTAGAAAAATAAGAATCACTAGTGCTATACTGAGAACTACGGCTAGGAAAGCGTCCGTTGCGGCGCACTGAATTTACACTATGGCTTTGCATTTCTACATCAGCTAAGTCAAAAGTATCATGCGCTTCTATAAGCTGCAGTACACTGTCTAAGGAGGGGTCAGACTGTTTCAGAATTGCTGCTCTAATTCTGGGGTCCTGAATATTCTGCGTAATCGCATCCCTCAACATCACGTCACTATACGAAAGTCCACAAGAGGAAGTAAATTTACATTGGCAGGTTAAGCCCTTCAATTCCGTAATCCACTCTTGGTGTGACTGCTGCGGTAATTTTTTAAGTCTGAAAAATCGGTACCGCGCAGCGGCTACGAGAACTTTCCTCTCGTAATGAGCATTCAGTGCATCTACAATTTGTTCAAAGTCTACATCACGAGGAGATGCGTGCGGGAATAGTTTCTGCAGTTTTTGGGGCCCACCACAGACAATAAAAGATGCTTAACAGTCTGACCTGTAAGTTGATGAGCCGCGACGAGTTCTTGAAACTGTGCCAGATAATCACTCCATTCTTCCTCACGTTCGTTGTATTGGCGAAACGTAGGAAGTGTTGCGGCGGCAGGTGTGGGCTGCTGAAGCGGCGGCTTGTTGTTGGTTAGCTGCCTGCGCTGTGAGCTGGGACACCGCCTGGAGGAGCTGGGTAATTTGCGCCGTCTGTAACTGAATAATTTCCATTAAGTTTGGGTTCGGGGTAGTGGCCATGCTGACCGATTAGGCGCCGCGCATACAAGTAAATT
Source organism: Locusta migratoria (assembly GCA_026315105.1). Classification (NCBI taxonomy): domain Eukaryota; kingdom Metazoa; phylum Arthropoda; class Insecta; order Orthoptera; family Acrididae; genus Locusta; species Locusta migratoria. The sequence goes on from CM048744.1 coordinate 275,435,611, forward strand.
AGAACAAAACACAAATACAATATGAAAGGAGGGCTCTCTCTGCAACAAAAAAGTCCACAAAACACGCAACAAAATATGTTCCCCCAAAAATCTTATTATAAGTGTGGGTGGGCGGGAGCAATTTTTGCGTGCTCCGACTGCTGCTGTCTGGCTGCTGCAAGCGGGCTGATCCAAGGTTCTATCACTCCTCGTCGCCACTTTTGTGTCCCAACTTCGTCGCCGCTTTTGTGTCCCAGCCTCGTCGTAGGTGTCGGTGGCCGAGTGGAATGAGACCGACACGCTGGTGCAGGTACGGAGGGGAGCAGCCAGAAACTATAAACACTCGAGTAAATTAGAAAGAGATATATTGCACAGAATGTAACAATACTTAACTTTTACATAGTACTGCAGAATGTTGATACATAGTGGTTAGAGGCCTGCCTAGTGCCTGTACAATAGCAAAGTCTTCACTGGTGCCTATCTGATTACGAAGGTCCTAACTCGTTGCTATCTCAGTCCGAAGTGCGAAGTGAACGATGTCCTTCAGTGGTGACCACGAGCGGAGTTGTCCCAGAGGGCGCTCGTGGCTGTCGTCGGAAGAACGCCGCGCCGTGCATGCATGGCGGCGCGCGGCGAAAGTAGGTGGCGCGCACTTTGTACTTGTGCGACACCACAATTGGTATTTCCTTTATTTCTTCCTATTGGTGGTAAGGGAAGTTCTACCACCGCTCCTCATTCGCCAGTTTCAACCAATGGCAAATGTTAATGTAAACACCAATCAAGGACTTCCCTTTCCACCAATTGGAAGAAATAAGGGAAATACCAATTAAAGAGAGCACAAACCACCAATCATAACTGGCAAGATTCAATATTTAAGACACCACCTTTCCCTCATCCAGCAATAAACGTAACACCCAGATGATGGCCGCTTGCAATAGTGGCCGAAACGACGCTGAAATATTTGATATATTGACGATGCGGTCCAATACCCAGAAGAGTTTTACCAACAATGACAACGGCCGCGGAAGCCTTCGTTGATACTTAAGTCATCTTAAATTAATGTACGCCAAGTACTTCACACATACACCCATACCAGAGGGAGGACTCGAACCTCCGACCAGAGCAGCCGCGCAATCCGTATAAAGGCTTCCCAGACAGCGCAGTCATTCTGCCGCAGTTAAGAACATAGGGGCCTGAATCACATGCATTTGCCGTAAGCGACTGCTAAAGTAGAGCTTTTTGGAAGTGCGACATTTTTCTTGATTAAGGTATTAGATCGATTCTATTATCTGGTTTCATTAAAGGATTATTTTGAAACTAAAGCAGATCCAAATAATAAAGAATTGTAATAGCTTGTATTCAAAATACGGACTAATATTAATGACATTGTAAAGTTTTTTCATGTGATATTCTTATTTGTCACTTTCTTTAGCATTTTTCACATGTGTTGCGGATTATCGGACAACTCATATAATTTTTATTGTTTTGACTGTTTTTGCAAAAGTAAAAAACATCTCCGAAATTCCTCTTTATGAATATAAGATCTTTTAAAAATATTACACCGTTTTTGCTTACTTTCACCGAAAATTCATATGCGCTTTGATTACAAACGACCTTGGAATTAAACATGTAAATTGTGTTACTTACTTAAGCCTTGTTGTTCTTGTGGTCTTCAGTCCGCAAACTGGTTTGATGCAGCTCTCCACGCTACCCTGTCCTGTGCAAGTCTTCATCTGAGAATAAGTTCGGTAACCTACAACCTTTTGAATCTGCTTAATATATTTTTCCTGGCTCTCTATCTATGATTTTTACCCCACACGCTTCCTTCTAATGCTAACCTGACAATTCCTTGATGTCTCAGAATGTGTCCAACCAATCTATCCCTTCTCTTAGTCAGGATATGCCAGAAACTCCTTTTCTGCCCTATTCGGTTAAGCACCTCCTCATTAGTTACGTGATCTAACCATCTAATTTTCATCATTCGTCTGTAGCACCACATTTCAAAATCTTCTATCAACTTTTTATCTGAACTCCTTATCGTCTACGTTTCACTGCCATATACTGCTACACTCCAGACAAATACTTTCAGAAAGGACTTCCTAACATTAAAATTAATATTGGATGTTAACAAGTTTTGCTTCTTTAGAAACGCTTTTCTCCCCATAGCCATTCTGCACTTTATATCTTCTTTACTTCGGACATCAGAAGTTATCTTGCCACCCAAATAACAAAATTCATCTACTAATTTTATTGTCTCATTACCTAATCTAATTCCTTCAGCATCACATGATTTTCTGAAACTGCATTCCATTACTTTCTTTTTATTCTTGCTCATGTTCATCTTATATCTTACTTTCAAGACACTGTCCATTCCATTCAACTGCTCAGATCTTTTGCAGTCTCTGACAGAATTACAATGTCATCGGCAAACCGCAATGTTTTTATTTCTTCTCCCTGCACTTTAATGCCCTATCCAAATTTCTCCTTCCATTCCTACACTGCCTGTTCAGTGTACAGATTGAACAATTTTGGGGAAAGGTTACAACCCTGACTTACTCCCTTCCCAACCTCTGCGTTCTTTACTTGCCCTTCGAGTCTAATAACCGCTGTCTGGTTTTTGTATAGGTTGAATATAACTCTTCGCTCCCTACATTTTACCCCTGCTACCTTCAGAGCTTTCTCCAAATCGACAAACGCCAAAAACATAGGTTTGCCCTTCCTTAGCCTATCTTCTAAGATTTTGTAATGTATTGCCTCTCGTGTTCCTTCATTTCTCCTAAATCCAAACTTATCTTCCCCGAGGTCGGATTCCACAAGTTTTTCCATTCGTCTATAAATAATTCGTGTTAGTATTTTGCAACCATGACTTATTAAACTGATAGTTCTGTAATTTTCACAGTTGTCTGCACTTCTTTTCTTTGGAAGTCTACATAACTACAAATCGAGAATACCCCTTCCCCCTGCCATCCGCCCCCCCCCCTCCCCCCAACGGTTCTGACGCCAAAAATTGTGGGGCGCGCTTCTGCCACAATATGAGTCCCACCTGCCGCTTTAAACTACGTTTTATTCGTATAGAGAGAAAAAAAGCGAAAGAGGCGTAAAATGGCCAACACACACAGAACTGTCAGCTAGTAATGTGGCTGCAGCTAAGAAACAAATGTCAAATGCCTTCCGATGTCGACTGACGTCTAGTCATTTTAGCATTAGGGAGAGCTCTGTCAACCAAAGAATCACAGTAGACGTAGCCGTTGATCTGCGAGCTTTTAAGTAGCCCTGGTGTTCACAACCATCGAACTATACGCCGGAAATATAAAATTATTAAACCATTCCAAAGAAATCAGACGCAGACAGGTGTGAAAATTACAGAACCATCAGTTTGATAAGTCATGGTTGCAAAATTTTAACACGAATTATCTACAGGAGAATGGAAAAGCTGGTAGAAGCTGATCTTTGGGAAGATCAGTTTGGATTCAGGAGGAACGTAGGAACCCGGGAGGCAATACTCACTTTACGTCTTATCATAGAAGATAGATTAAGGAAAGGCAAACCTACATTTCTAGCTTTTGTAGATTTGGAGAAAGCTTTCGACAATGTTGACTGGAATTCTTTCAATTTCTGAAGTCAGCAGGGGTAAAATACATGGAAAGGAGAGTTATTTACAACTTGTACAAAAGCCAGACCGCAGTTATTAGACTCGAAGGGCATGAAAGGGAAGCATCAGTTGGGAAGGGAGTAAGACAGGGTTGCAGCCTTTCTCCAATGTTGTTCAATTTGTACATTTCGCAAGCTATAAAGGAAAGCAAGGAGATATTTGGAGTGGCCATTAAAGTGCACGGAGAAGAAATAAAAACATTGCGGTTTGCCGATGACATAGTAATTCTGTCAGATACAGCAAAGGACCTGGAAGAGCAATTGAACGGAATAGACAGTGTGCTGGAAGGCGCATATAAGATGAACATTAACAAGAGCAAAACTAGGGTAATGGAGTGCAGTCCAAGAAAATAAGGTGATACTGATGGAATTAGATTAGGTAACGAAGCAATAAAGGAGGTAGATGAGTTACTTGGGCAGTAAAATAACAAAAGATGGTCGCAGTACAGAGGACATAAAATGCATAATGGCAATGGGTAGAAAAGCGTTCTTGAAAAAGACAAATTTGTTAACATCGAATATTGATTTAAGCCTAAGGAAGTCCTTCCTGAAGGCATTTGTATGGAGTGTTGCCTTGTATGGGAGTGAGACATGGACGATTAACAGTGCGGACAGGAAGAGGATTGAGGCTTTTGAGATGTGGTGCTACAGAAGAATGCTGAAGATTAGGTGGGTGGATCGCGTAACTAATAAGGAGGTACTGAACAGAATTGGGCAGAAAAGAAATTTCTGGCATACCTTGACTAAAAGAAGGGATAGATTGATAGGACACATTCTTAGACATCAAGTAATTGTGAATTTAGCGTTGGAGGGAAGTGTGTGGGGAAAAAATCGCAGGGGAAGACCAAGAGATGGATACAGTAAGCAGATTCAGACAGATGTAGGTTGTCGTTCTTATGTGGAGATGAAGAGGCTTGCTCAGGATAGGGTATTGTGGAAAGCTGCATCAAACCAGTCTCAGGACTGAAGACCACAACAACAACAAACCCTCTTAAATCACTCTTATGAAGAAGCAGTGCATATAGAGTATTAATAACACTTTCAAGGCCATTTAAAAAAATTTAAACAAAATATTTCTTTTCATATGCGTAATGATTCGATGAATGTATATTTAATAGAATATTTGACGTTTTTGTTTGTTTAATTTATGTGTTGGGAGAAATTTGGGGTGACTCCAACATTGTGCAGGATATGTTTCCTGCACCCTAACTCACATAAATTTCTGTTTATTACATTTTATGACAGATATTTTCAATTTTAAGCCTACATAACTACAAATCGAGAATAACCCTTTCAGATTTTATGTCTACAACTACATAAATACTCTGCAATTCACATTGAAGTACATGGCAGAGAACTGGTTTTAGGGCGTTTCTCTACAGTTTCATTAATAGCTCGCGGAAAACCTAAATTTTTCCCTTTACCATATCTCTAATTTAATGATTATGTCTTCCTGTGTAGATTGGTGCTAACAAAATATGTTCGCATTCGAAAGAGAAAGTCAGCGAAAGAAATTTCGCAAATAGATCTCGTCGAAACGAATAACGTATTTGTTTTATTGACATACACTCCAACGTGTGTAATATTTCCGTGACACTCTCTCCCCTAATTCGCGATAAAACAAGAAGCTGCCCTTCTCTGTAGTTTCTCTAAATCGTCTGTCAGTCCCACTTGGTGGAGATCCCTCAATACGCAACAATACTAAAAAATAATACACACAAGTGTACCGTAGGCAGTTTATTTAATAGAAATGTTGCATCTTCTGTTATGCCAACGAAACGTAGAATTTGGTTCGCTTTCCCCACAATATTTCTATGTGTTCTTTCCAAATTAAGTTGTTTGTAATTTTTTGCCCTAGATGTTTAGCTGATTTTACGGCCTGTAGTTTTGACCGATTTATCGTGTAAATGAAGCTTAACGGATTTCTTTCAGTGGTAATATGGATGACTTTACAGTTCTCACTATTAAGGGTCAATTGTCAGTTTTTGCACCATGCAGAAATCTTATTTAAATCGTTTTCCAGATGCTTTTGATCTTCTGGTGATTTTTACTAACCGATAAATAACAGCATAATTCGCGAACAGTCTAACAGAGTTACTCAGATTGTCTTATAAATAATTTATAAACGAAGACTAGGAGTCCTATAACACTTCTTTGGGGAACGCTAGGTATCACTTCTGTTACGCTCGACGACTTTACGTCAATTACAACTAATGTGTCCTTTCTGTCAGGAAATCCGAATACAATCACACAACCGTAGCGATATTTCTTAAGCACGCAGTCTCACTAGAAGAAGCTTTTGAGGTACAGTGTAGAAAGCCTTCTGGAAATCTAGAAATAGGGAATATATTTGACATCCCTTTAAACTGGTTTTAGAAATCTACATGTCTCTTCTCTCTCTCTCTCGTTCTCAATCCGAAGATTGGTTGGCAGCAATTCTTCTCTTCCGCACTTCTCTGTTCTCGGATAGCCTCTTCACTTTCTGATATGATTCCACTCGTACATCTCTTTGAATCTGTTTCAAGTACTGCAGTCTGGGTCTTCCTCTGCCTCTTCTTCCTTCTATCATCCCTTCCATAATATTAATTATAAACTCATTGTGTCTATACAGATGGCCTATTAACTTGTCTCTTCTCTTCATTATCGTTTTCAGAAGTGCTATTTTTTCGCCGATTCTTCTAAGAACTTCTTCGTTTGTCATCTTGGCCGTCCAAGGGATTTTCTGCATCCCCCTCTGACACCACAATTCAAATGCTTCTAGTCTTCTCTTGTCGCAAACGCCGAGTGTCCAAGTTTCCGAGCCATACAATGCCACACTCCACACATAGCATTTTATAAATGCTTTTTTGTCTCTTCTTTTATATTTCTTGATGTAAGAAGCATCCGTTTATTGTTGAAGGCTAGTTTAGCTTGCGCAATTGTACTCTTTATGTATGCTGAACTTTTGCCATCCGGTGTAATTTTACTTCGTAAGTATGTGAATACATTAACTTGTTTCGATGGTGCGTCATTAATCTTAATATATCAGGTGCAATTTGCTCGTGGCTGCATACCATGATCTCTGTCTTTTTTGTGTTGGTTTTCATGTTATATTTAGCTGGCAGAACCTCATTCATTCATGATAACGCCTTTTGCAGATTTTCTTCGCTCTCTTCAATGATGGCTATGTCATAAGCAAAATCTTATCATTTTAATTGGTACTCCATTGATCTTAATTCCTTCCATAGAGGTCTCTTAATATTTAAATATTACTTTGACATTTCATATGTCTGGAAATTTTGCTGCTGTGTAGCATTTCGAAATCCAGTTTCTCTTCATAGCAAACAACAAATGAATAACACTACATCAAACTATATCCGTAATTTGTTTCGTAAGTTTATATGTTTTCAGGATATCTCTGAACAGAAGCAATACATAGATGTCGATAACCGTAATTCGAATAAAAAAAATTGATGTTGTGATGGTGTTCCGGGACAAAAGGAGGTCAAAAATTTAGACTTAGAACAATCGTCTTTTGGTGACGTAAATCTGTAATGGACTCTAAAAATAACCGTTTTGCCATTTACCTTAAATCATTCAAGAAAATCGCGAGTGTCTAAATCTGCTCGCTCGTTGTCAGTGCCTTCAAAGGAGCTGCTGTAAAGGAGAGCTACCTACGGAATATACTGTGAGCTCACAGATAAATAGGACGCCTGAACAAAGCAGAAGGAAAATGTGGCAGCTCATTTACTAATTAATACGTTAATTGGCTCATTTATCTTCCTTCAGCGAATAATTCATTATCCCCGCTTAATAACAATGGAAAGTTTTAAAGCACCCAGACGCACACGAAGACGTCTTTTTTTTTGTTCCAGCTAAGGCCGGAGATTAAATTATAGTACGAAACAGTAAACAGATTCAAGAGGCGACAATGCGAGGCAAAGACCTTTAAATTATTCCAGTATAAACTTACTTTGCTCAAGGGATTTTTGTGTAACTCTCTGTGATAGTATTTCCTTTGTAGAAGGTATTATTTCAGTGCAGTCAGTGGTGCCAAATCTTTTCTTACGTTACGGTTACGTAATTCTGTAAAATACGTCATAGCTTCTGCAATTCGTTTGAGATGTATTCTTCTCAATCAAATGTTTTTAATCATGTTTGTCATTTTTAGAGTCTACTAAAAAGAAATTTAGCAACACAGGGATTTTGAAACGTCTGTCCATTATATATACATGTGGCGTCTGTTCCGAAAGAACAGACGTCACTTCTTATCCTGCAGTTATTATTATTATTTAATATTCACAGAAAATATGACATCAACTGCGATTGGGCAAAGCTGAAAATGTGTACCCAGCCGGGATTCGAACCCGGGTCTCCTGCTTTGTAGGCAGTTGCGCTGACCCCTACACAATGATCACCGCACCTGCAAGGACTACCTAAGCACGCCTCCTGTCAGATACAAATTCCCATCTTCGCCCTGCCCACAGTACTCAAACTCGTAGTTATGAACTAATTCCCGTAAGAGTAAGGGCTTCAAACTTGCCCACCCCTCCCCACTAATGATAGGATCATTGCCCGTCACCGGCACATTATATATACAAATAATGAATCCACTGCAGGATCAGAAGTGACGTCTGTTCTTTCGGAACAGACGCCACACATATGTGCCGGTGACGGGCAATGATCCTATCGTTAGTGGGGAGGGGTGGGCAAGTTTGAAGCCCTTACTCTTACGGGAATTAGTTTAATAACTACGAGTTTGAGTACTGTGGGCAGGGCGAAGCTGCGAATTTGTATCTGACGTGTGGCGTGCTTAGGTAATCCTTGCAGGTGCGGTGATCACTGTGTCCCCAGTGGTGTAGGGGTCAGCGCAACTGCCTAGAAAGCAGGAGACCCGGGTTCGGATCCCGGCTGGGTACACATTTTCAGCTTTGCTCAATCGCAATTGATGTTATATATTCTGTGAATATTAAATCTGTCCATTATGTCTGACTAAAGAGAATAGGTTTCTGGAAGGCATTTGTCCAGGCAAAAGAAAATGTTCTTGTCTGGACGCACCTTTCGACTAAAACAGTAGCTTAGTTATCATATGAACCCGGCACAATAATCAAGATGGAACACAAATTCTTACTAGTAATAAAATGTTAAAAAGGGTGATAGAACTATTAAGTAACTACGATGATTTTCAATAACTTCTTTCGTCGAGACCAAGAAATGTTGTAGACAGAAGTTTACTGACGAGGTCATAACACAAAATAAATATTTACTGCATATAATTAGTTTGTTTACAACGGTGCGGAAATGGCTGTGTGGTTTGGGGTGCCAAGTAACGAATTGCGAAACTGCCTCCGTCGGAGGCTCGAGTTGTCCTTCGGGCACGAATGTGTGTATGCGTTGTCCTTAGCATAAGTCTTTTTAAGTAGTTTGTAAGTCTAGTGTCTGATGGCCTTAGTAGTATGGTCCCTTAGATTCACAAACATTCCAATATTTATTTGTACACAGTACAATAAAAACCTGTGTGCATCAACCGATCGAAGTGGTGCAGTGATCGTCACAATGAAGTCGTATTGAGGAGGACCACGATTTAAATACTTGTCTGCCCATTCAGATCCAAATTTTCCTTTGTTTCCTTAAGCTTGTACAAGCAGATGTCGGGATACTACCCCACCCTTAAAAAAATTCCAATGTGAGCTCTAATGTCCTGGATATCCAAAGTGTTTTAAGCAGTAAGTTTTCTTCCTTCTTTCCCCTAGTGTGATTACATTACGGATCATATCTTCAGAAATCCGCTTTCAATAAGTTATGTTAGTGGCAAAGAGAATATAAAATATGATAAAGTGTGCAGCAAAAGTCAAAGGAAATCCAGGAGAATGATACCAAATTATATCACGATTGTCTAATGTCTCTATCACTTTTAGTTCACATAAAATGCTTGAATGACGACATCCGCGGATTGTACTGCCACCACATCTCTCTCAGGCAGTGATACAAATATTTACCTAATGGAAACACAGGACATGTGTTGCTTAATATGAACAAGCGCATTGCAAAATTAACCCTATTAAATCAGAATGCAGGTTTCGAACATAAGATTTCGCGAGGCATAAGCAACAAACTGATGAAGGCTTGTTAAGATTTACGGCAGAGTACAAACAAGAAAATACACGTGAACATGGCAACAGCCCCTGATCACTGACGTTTCAGAAGTAGCGATCGTATAGAAGCGTCGAGTTCCGTAGGGATTCCACGCTTCTGAATTGCTTCAATGCCTTCTTCAATCCAATGTCATCGAGACCCCGAACACTCCACTAGTACTCAAGTATTGGTCGCACAACTGATCTGCCTTTATATGAGAACTATACATTACTAGTTGTCAAAAATGTTCAAATGTTTGTAAAGCTTATGGGACTTAACTACGAGGTCATCAGTCCCTAAACTTACAAACTACTTATGAATTACTTACGAACTAGGACGGCACAAATATCCATGCCCGAGGGGGGATTCGAGCCCCCGACCGTAATGGCCGTGCAGACCGTGACTGAAGCACCTCAGTCTCCTCGGCCACCGCGGCCGGCTTGCTAGTTGTCTCATAATCAATCATTTCCTTTCTCTCTAATAGAATATTGCAATTCGATCCATTTCATGTTGTTTTGCACCGTTCCTTCTAGATATTTAATAGACATCATCGTGAAAAGCAACGTGGAACCTGTATTCACAAACGATGTTTGTTCTAATACTCTTCTAGTTACATATCCTATATTTAGAGCCAAGTTTTATTAGTCGCACCAAATAATTCTATTCAGGTTAGAACAGGACTGTCATTCAAAGTGTATTGTCATTCAAAGACTTCAGCAAACAATTCAAGATTGTTGTTTATGCTATTCGTCAGATCGTTTATTTTTGTAGGCGACAAGGTCTGATCTGCTCCCTGTGGCATTCTGGACTATACATTTGTCTCCTCTACTGGCTGTCCAGCACGAGCACTAGGTGTTTTGAGCTACTTACATAACTGGGAACCAATTTCGTCTTCACGCACCTGTTTGTGGCAATGGATTCCACACAGATATGGATGTAGAACCTGCTTTTCCCCTTCATTCATTGCTTACAAGATACAAGAAAAAACCATACTGAAACGTCCTACGCAGTGTATAAGGGATCGAGGAGAGACTGCATTTTAATTCAGTTTACTATGCTTATTGACTCTGGATTCAGATTGAGAAATGATAATGCATTGTGAAAGGTACTAAGACCTTTACATTTGTAACATTAAACTGGATTAAACACTGTATTCGACTAAAATTATGTCGGAATCTATTGCAATACTTAACAGTACAGAAACCTGGAAGCTGCAGCCATGTCTTCGAGTGCGTAATTACTACATTTCCCCTCCAGTTGCTGCTTGTGTGTCTTCTACATCTACATCTACATCTACATACATACTCCGCAATGCACCGTAAGGTGCGTGGCGGAGGGTACAATGTACAACTACTTGACACTTCCTTTCCTACTCCACTCCCAAATAGAACGAGGAAAAAAGGAATGCCTACATGCCTCCGTACGAGCCCTAATTTCTCTTATCTTGTCTTTGTGATCACCACGCGAAATGTAAGTAGGCGGCTGCAAGATCGTACTAAACTCAGCTTCAAATTCCGGCCTTCTAAATTTCATTAACGGAAATTCACGAAAAGAACGTCGTCTTTCCTCCAGCGATCCCCATTTGAGTTGCAGGATCATTTCCGGGGACACTCGCGCATTGGCCGAACCTACCAGTAACAAACCTAGCTGATCGCCTCTGAACTGCTTCTATGTCTACATTTAAAAGGATCTGCTGCGGGTCCCAAACACTTGACCTATACTCAAGACGTGGTCCTACAAGCGTTTTATACGTGGCATTCTTTACAGATAAAGTACATCTTCCCAAAATTTTCCCAATAGATCGAAGTCGGCTGCCCGCCTTACTCACAACCGTCCTTACATGTTCGTTCCATTTCATATCGCTCTGCAATGTTACGCCTCGATATTTGAACGACGCGACAGCATCAAGACGCTCACTACTAATGCTGTATTCGAACATTATGGGATTGTTTTTCCTACTCATGCGCATTACATTAAATTTTTCTACATTGAGGGGTAGCTGCCATTCTTCGCACCAACTAGAAATTTTGTCTAAGTTATCCTGTATGCTATTACAATCAGTTAAAGACGACACCCTACCGTACACTACAGCATCATCAGCAAACAGCCGCAAGTTACTCTGTCCATCAGATCATTTATATACATAGAAAATAATAGCGGTCCTATCCCCTGGGGCACGCCTGACGATACAGTCGTCTCTGATGAACACTCGCCGTCGAGAACAACGTATTACGTTCTATTACTTAGAAAGTCTTCCAGCCAGTCACAAATCTGTGAACCTATTCCACAAGCGCGTATCTTCGTTAGCAGTCTGCAGTGTGGCACCGCGTCGAACGCCTTTCTGAAGTCGAGAAAAACGCAATCCATATATCGTAATGCTACCACCGCTTATGCACCTGCATAGCAGTGATGATATTGAAAGTGACCATAGTTTTCAATGCCAACCGCACGCGATCTATTTGTATGATAGTACAATACAGTACTTTCCACTATAGTCGGTGGAGACACACATTCCTCCTGGATCCAGTTGGGCGGTGAAGTGATCGACATCGAGCACTGTCCTAGTGGTAAACGCCGTCGTATTTGCTGTGATAAAATGCTAACGAATGGGGTGCCAGAGCGCCACTGATATATTGCCGTGCTGTCTCCCTGCCTTCAAATAGCGGGACAGATGTTCGAGAGATATTATTGATGGCAGCCTAAGCCGTAACACGTGATGTATGGCGGTCACGAATCACTGCTGCGTTACAGCGCCACCCGGTCCACCGTTAAACCGTCAGGCGACCATCAGCATCGGGAAGGCTGTTCGGGACTTTTAACAGCTCGACGAGCTGTTGTAATGTCTCTGGTCGTTCAATAACGGCAATATGGCTGCCCTCTGCGGGACCGCTACCGAAATGTTCCGAGCGTGTCATTTGTTCTTGATGGCGCCAATTACACGGTGCGCTGTCCATGCAGCCATCTATACGAACTACAGCCTGCGCATTGAAAAGCGTGCGTACACAGACAATTTTATCTTCGACAAGAGATCATTGTATTCCTAACAGCCAAATTACTTTTAAATCTGTCATCATTTGTTGTAGTTAGAGAATTCATCTTTCATCTCTGCTATAAGTCAGCAAAAAATATTTAGAGGAAATATTTTTGATAGTCGTTTTCCTCTATTCATACTTTATTTCTTCATTGTTTTTCTGAATCCTTCACCCCATAACTTATATATTTAACACCATTGTTCAAGCACTATTTTTAAATTCGATATTATTGTTATACTAGCTGAAAACTCGGCTATATTTAGCGGAGAATAAATAAGAAATAAGTCTGTCTCGCATAGTGCATAAATTTATAAGTGCAGTATCCAAACAAAGAAACTTAGTAATCAAAATACAAATGATATATAAAATGCGTAAGATGTCCTATTTATTGAGTTATATGTTGTACAATAGTATAATTTTTCAAAAAAAAAAAAAAAAAGTTCAAATGTTTGTATAGTCTATGGGACTTAACTACGGGGTTATCAGTCCCTAAACTTACAAACTACTTATGAACTAAGACTAAGGACGTCACAAATATCCATGCCCGAGGGGGGATTCGAACCCCCGAACGTAGTGGCCGTGCAGACCGTGACCGGTCACGGTCACGGTCTCCTCGGCCACCGCGGCCGGCTATAATTTTTCAATTTTCTATTCATTTGTCTAAGTATTGTACGCCTGTAAAATCGTTGCGAGTACAATTAGTAACAAAGAAGTAATAGATTATAACTTGGTGCGTGATGGGGCAATTTTCCATAAACGTTACTGTTTATATACTCATATCTCATGAATTACGTGTCGTACTGTGATACAATATCAAAGGTACATTCAGTTGTATGTGTGTATACCGCCTGTGAAATTTCCTGCGGATACAATTTGTAGTATAAAAAATATAAATTGTAATGTATTACTGAACGCCATAGTTTTATTCCATGAACAGCGGAAAGGTAGTAAGCGAGAAACTTTTTTCTTTTCATTATTTTGTTGTGGTTGTCAGCCAGAAAAAGTTTAATAAAAGTTTGAAATTATGTTTAAAGTTTATTGCAAGTCACTAAGTACTGTCATTCTCATGTACGGTATTTATAAAGTCTCGTCGCATTACGTGGCAATTTCTTGGGAATATATTGTTTCTGACGTTATTTCTCCTGAACCTCGTGTCGTATGTGGTTGTTACTCCTTCAGCTATTGTTATCTTACGTGAGGAATATGTGTACCCAATTTGGATGATATCAGTCTAGTGGTTTAGGAGAAAATGAGCAGCATTCTCGCTTAATGCAGCAGTTTTTCGCCCGTCTCATTGTTTATGACGACATATCTCGTGAAAAGTGTGTTGTACGTGATTCTTACACTTACGGCAACCGTCCTCATAGATTGAAGCTTACGTGTACCAAATTCCATAAAGATTGGAACAAAACTGTAGATTTGTATGCAACACGTACAGATATACGGACACTCTGCTTTATATATTAGATAAAATGTGTGTCGATTTTCATTTTCTGAATTCGCAGCGTAGTTAAAGTGAAATATTTTTGCATAAAGTTTAATGTATGATTTCGTACCATCCACATTATTATTCCCTACGCCCCTTTATCTATTATCGTATAGTGCTATTATTATAACTTTGAGAAACTAGAGAGCGTATACTGCATTCAAGTTGGAGCGATGGTGATGTTAAATGTGTATAGAAGAATGAATACTTCATGACCAGTATCGCTATACTGGAGATTCAAATTCTCGAATACTGGCAGGATACATAAATTATTTTAGCGATAGATTTTTGGGGTATTTAGCTGCATCAATGTAAAATAGCTATACTTTAATGACATATTTCACCACAACAGTAACATTCGCCTTAACTGACCCTGATCGGAGAATTCTTCCACAAATTCAAGCACTATTTTTAAATTCGATATTATTGTTCTATAACATCTCTATCGATTTTCATTTTCTGACCGTTTTTTGACTATTATGTTTATGTGTACCTAGTAGTCGAACTCAATAGACTAAGTCAGAGTGGGTGGTTCGGCGACTAGTTTTCATCCCAATGCCTGTACGGTACGCTAGTCATACTTGTCTTCCTGTTTCTACATCTACACAGACATACGAGGCGCGTCCAGAAAGTAAGTTATGTTTGGTAATAAAATGAAACTGAACACAGATACAGAAGAAATTTTTATTGCACAAAATTCTACAAATCTTAAACTACTTTTCCACATAACTGCCGAAATTTTTCAGGCATTTGTCATAGCTTGGCACCAGATTTTGTATACCTTTTTCATAGAAATCTGCCGCCAGTGTCTTCCACCAGTTGGAAACAGTTTCTTTCAGCTCGTCGTCATTGATGAAGTGATGACCGCCAAGGAAAGATTTGAGATGTAAGAACAGATGAAAGTCGCTAGAAGCGAGGTCAGGGCTGTACGGAGGATGGTCAAACACTTCCTAGCCAAATTCCTGTAGGAGGTTTTTCGTCACATTTACAGTGTGTTGTCGTGCGTCGTCGTGAAGCAAAACAACAGCTTTTGACAGCAGTCCCCGGCGCTTATTCTGAATGGCACGGCGCAATTTCCGAAGTGTTTCGCAATAAGCATCTGCTTTGATTATTTGACCACGCGATAAGGAGTCAATGAGTAGGATGCCTTACCAGTCCCAGAACACTGTGCACATCATTTTCCGAGGTGTCATGATTTGCTTCGGCTTTACCTTTGGTGGGGATGAAGTGTGCCTCCATGCCATTGATTGCCGCTTACTCTCAGGGGTGTCGTAAGAAACCCACGTTTCATCTCCTGAGACTATCCGTCTCAGAAATTCTCCGCCGCTTTCAGCATACCGAATCAGAAACTCAAGTGCACTACCCATCCGTTGTGTTTTGTGTTGCTCAGTGAGAATCTTTGGTACCCAACGTGAGCAAAGTTTACGGAATTTCAGTTGTTTGGTAACAATTTGATGCATCAGTGATCGTGAAATTTTGGCGAAGTCCATAGCGAGAGTACTAATTTTAAACCTACGGTTTTCCTGGATCTTGTCATCAATCGCGTGAACCAGTTCCTCCGTGGACGCCCACTTCGTTCTGCATCCTGCGTATCACTACGCCCGCCATTGAACTGTCGGACCCATCTTCTCACCATCGAATCACTCATCGCATTTGGTCCGTAAACATCGCAAATTTGCCGATAAATTTCACTTGGTTTCACTTTCCTCGCATTCAGAAACCGAATCACCGACCTGATTTCACAGGCGGCGGTATTTTCAATCAACGCCTACATTTCAAACAAGCACAACAAAGCGCACGTAACTGACAGCGATCTCCAAATGACGCACGTTCTTCTCCTTGATACACATCGTCTACAGCGCATGAGCGGAACTGCAATCGCAGCGCTGCAGCGGAGATAAATTGAAACGAAACTTACTTTCTGGACGCGCCTCGTATATAACACACTTTAAAATGAATCTTTATAGGGGAAAAAGTGCAACAAACGATGATTGCATTCTAAGCGGCCTTTTGGTACTAACAGAAGAATACCACGATACAAACTGAGTAGTTACTATTTTAATGCTATTACTATCATATATCGTTGTCGCGAAACATGGCGGGAAATTATCTAACACAAAAATTAAAATATTGTTAGAGTTATATTGCTTTTCTGTTAATGACGCTCTATAATAACAAAATATCAGTGGTGTGTATACTTACGGCTCACAACAGCAGAATCGTAATAGTATCGTCGAAAACATTTTAAGAACAGAAATGAACTCCAACATGATGTTCTCAAGTTCCAAAGGAACTGATTGTGATTATATTCGCGTGCTGGATGCACACTTTCGCGATGTGCGATTTTTTAAAGCGGATTTGGAGCCTTTTAAAGTATGCAAATTAAACACTATGTTTACATTCTTGGAGACTATAACTCCTTATTAAAGGCCTCTTCGTATTGCACTTACTTCTTCGTGTACTTGGCAGCTATATCTTGAAGAATAAATCCTGTTAACAGTAATAGTTCCTCGGCCGTTTATCACGGCAATATTACTTATTTGTAGCTATGAGTACACTTTTTCAAAGTAGTAGGTTACCACGAAAGAAAGACGGCAAATAGGCCTCTAATGTTTATGAAACAAGTCTGAGCAGGCAGTACTGAAATAGTTGAATAACCGCAATGGGAACGTTCAGACATTACTTTGATACCGCAGTAATATTATGGAATAGTGGTTAAGTTTTTCTAATTCTCATTAAGAGCCGAAGTTACAAAGTGAATGGTTTGCCAAGGATTTTCTTCGATGCTAACCAGTGTAAATAAACATTTGTTAATGTTATTCTCCTACTTCCCAGCATCCCTAGCAAATCAAAATAATTAAAGCTCCAAAAATGCTCCTAAATACAATAGCACTTGAAAAGCCATGCTTAACTCCAGAACACAGTTTACAGTCATTTCACGACTGTATTTCCATTCACTGCCTTCGTATGGCAGCCTATTATTTGATAATTCATCGCTTAGTAAAAACGTTTTCATCGTACAAAAGCGTGTGAACCGAAACATTGCTGGATCCCACCGAAGATATCCTGCAAATACTTATTTAAGTATCTACGTATCTTCACAGTGTCTCCGCAATATATGTATCCAATTATGAAATTTGTTACTAATAATCCAACCCGTTGAAAGGTAATAGCAATGTGAGAAACAAGAGTAGGGAATAGGATGTTCCAAACTAGTACGGCCACATATAACTTTGTCACAGAAAGAGGAAAATTATACTGCCTCATAATTCTTTAATCACTTTCTAAATAGCATCAAATGACTGACAGATAGCCAAACTGTATTTGAAAATGAATTAAAAGAATTTCTGAATGACACTTCCTTCTACTCGTAAATGAATATTTAGATATAAACTAGAAATTTTACAGAAAAAACAGAAATAAAAGAAAGAGATAATTAATGATGCGCAATATCAAGTAAAGGTACGTTTCATGTTACTGACAGATTCCACGCAATTCGAAATGTCGTTACAGGAACTTTCGGGTGTGAAGCCGGATCAAATGTTTCAAATTTTTGTATAGTCTATGGGACTTAACTACGGGGTCATCAGTCCCTAAACTTACAAACTACTTATGAACTACTTACGAACTAGGACGGCACAAATATCCATGCCCCAGGGGGGATTCGAACCCGTGACCGTAGTGGCCGTGCAGACCGTGACTGGAGCGCCTCAGTCCCCTCGGCCACCGCGGCCGGCGCAGCCGGATCCCTTCGTCATTCTGACACGATATCTCGGCCTGGAAACATCTGGCCATCTTTAGGTGAGTAGATGGCTGAATGTTTCCAGGCCGAAATATCGTGGCTGTACACTCGAAAGTTGCTGGAACAATAAATACGCCGGGAAAACTTCAGAAATCACACGAAATACCATGTTCATGATCTGTGGAACAAGTATTAATGTAATGTAGTGATACACGCGATTTTTCAAAGATCAACGCGGTGCTTACCGCTTTCAGCTCCGTTCGCCTTCCAAAATAAACTTCTGCTAAGTTTTTGTTTCTTTCACCCACTACTTAACCATATATATATTTTTGTGCCGCTAACTTTTTTTTTCGAAACCGACATCATTAAACATATGTAGTCATTTAGGGCCCGTATTTTCTTAAATAAACATCCCATAGTTAATCTCTAAGCGTGTATACTCAGTTTCATTCATGATTCCTGCTCTTATCCTGGTTAACTATTTAGTTACTATATTTCAGTTTTACAATTCCAGTCATAGCACGAGGTATAGGCACCATTACACTTCAGTTTGAATTTCAAGGAATTATTAATCTCCAATGTCTAATTTCACACCTCATTTCATTTTATTTCTGTAGTAAAACAGCCTCCACTCTTAAACATTTTCGAAGTCTGACTATTCCTATATAGTTTTCAATCTATGACTAAATTTTTTGCACGGTCCACCGCATATTATTACCTGATGCTTAACAGGCCCAAACGTTTATCTGCGGTATGGTTACCATAAACTGAATGATCTACCTACGTCACTGCTACGTCAGTTTCCAGAAAATACAGCAGCCTGTGAGCTATTTTAACTTCTTGCTGTTTTTACAGTGATATTTCAAACCTGTTGTCTCAACCTCGATTACTACATCCACCATTCGTTCCTTTTACTCATAAACTTTGTCGTTTCAGCCTTTTCTTTGACAAAATTGACTTTAGTTTATTTATTTCAATTTTTTCACTCTAAATTCATCCACGTATGATGTACGTAATTTCCTGGATTTTTGCAGTTGGCCTATACAGACAACAGAGGCGGCATATCGCTCCAGTAATTTGAGCCTGACGGGAGGCGAGCACGGGTGGCCAAGTGGTTAAGGCGACCGCTGGCCCGAAGCGGGAGACCCAGGTTCGATTCCAGGTCCGGCTCACATTTTCACTTGTCGCCATTGATTACTATTAATGTCCTAATGCAGCCACTGTTAATCCTTTCTTGCCTATCCTTCTTCCTTCCCTCCCTTTAACAATCATTTGCGAAAAATATAATATGTGAACTGGAGAAGGAGCCTGATATGAGAAGGCAATGGAGGGAGGTGGGGGAGAAGATTGACCTAGGAAATGTGAAGAGGAGTTGGAGGGGAGGCAAAGAGATGGACAAAGAGTGGGATGAAAAAATGGGTGAAGGGACAAAGATGAAAGATCCGAGACTAGTAGTAGTACGAGATGGAGGGTGGGGGTGGATAGAGTTTAGGAGATGGACAGATGAGGAAGCAGGACAGAGAGTGAGAAGGAGATGGACTAAAGATTGGAATAAATAATCCCCATCCTAATAATATATAACTTTCTGTATAAGGCGAATATGGTAAAGTGGTAAAGCCAACAATGTAGAAATACGTGAAGTCACTTTTGCAGCACCCTGCAATTGTCACGTATCTTAGAGATCGCGTCTCCGTTGTCTGTGTGCCCCGACGAAATTAGCAGAAAACGTTCTGCACAGCTAGTTTCGTGTTGGAACCTCTCACTGGTACCGCGGAGAGCCATTGAACTCGGCGTGGCCTAAACCGCGCGCGGCGGCGTGCGTTTAATTCGGCAGTTTGGACACGTCGCAGTTGCTTATAAACCGCGGGCGGCGCTGTAACGGCGCCAGGGCCGGCCGAATTACCGACTCATCAAACATTAACTGCGGCCCACGCCAGCAGCGGTAATCGCGTTCGTGGCAGACGCTTGCGGGAGGCGAAAGGGGCGCATTGGGGTGGAAAGGGGTGAGCCTGGCTACAGCCGCGCCTGTGTAATTCCACCGCCTGCACGGACGCGATTGCCGCTACCCGCTACACGGCCGCGTCGATAATGCCGAAAAGCCGTAGTTAACGCGGCCCGGCCCATCTGCATGCAGACGCAGCCCTTCTGCCGGGATACCGCACACCGGTAATTGTTATTCCCGGCGTGACGCGCCCAAACACTTCTGCCCAGCCGGAACGCCTTATTCGATTACACACTACTGGCCATCCCAAATGCCGCATCAAGGACGACCGCGGATACCGCAGCTCAATTTCTTTCGGAGACAGCACGTTGTATATAGATCACGTGATTCAAAAAAATGTTCAAATGTTTGTTAAGCTTATGGGACTTAACTACGGGGTCAGAAGTCCCTAAACTTACAAACTACATATCAACTACCTTATACTAATGACGGCACAAATATCCATGCCCGAGGGGGGATTCGAACCCCCGACCGTAGTGGCCACGCAGACTGTGACTGAAGCGCCTCAGTCCCCTCGGCCACCGCGGCCGGCGATCACGTGATTGATACGAGGGATGTCCGCAAAGTATGTTGTCTTGTGTGATTCCCAGTTCTTTAATATCCTCTTCTGTTTCAGTGATCCACTTCGTCTTGTTTTTGCTAATATTTGCGTTGTGAGCCTGGTTTCATTCATCCTGACGATATGTCCATAAAATTTCAACCTTCTATTTCTGATGGTGTCCGTTATTGTTTCCATGTCTTTGTAAATCTCTCTAGTTGGCCACTTTATCCAAATTCCTTCCCGAAACACTGAACCATATATTTTCCTCAAAATTTTTCTCTCCTTTTTTCAATCTCTCTGATCTTCGTATGATCATGAATCACTGTAGTTTCTGCAGCATAGAGTGCCTCTGGTAGGACTACTGTGTTGTAATGCCTTAGTTTTGCATTGACAGAAATAGATTTCTTATTATAATGGTTCCAAGTTAGCTTATATGCTCTTTGTAATCTTGAGACCCTTTCTTGATTGGCTATTGAGTGCAGTACTAATGGTTGGATCATCTCTCCTAGATCTCTGAAGTGAGAAACTTGTGCCACTTTTCCATACTGAGTTGTGATGGGGAGACTATCTGCAGGCTTATTTTTTAAGTGTGTTTGCCTCTGTAACTTATAAAATAATAATTAAAAAATGCTCAGTCTCTGTTGCTATATTTTATTCTCCAATAACGCGTTTCGCGCTGTTAGTGCATCGTCAGACTGGAAAAAGACAAATGTTTTGTTACAGTCCGTGTACCTGGCGGGCAGCGAATCTAATGTGGCTAATGTGAGTAAATTTGAAAATTCAGACTTACTTCGGCGGAGAGGGAGCCACAGAACTGTCTATAGCTGTGGAGGAGGTACCTTAACAATTTGTATAAGGCGAACTCTGCCCATACCGCTCTGTTTAACGGTCGCATGTATGTTCCGCAGTTATTGACAATACTATCAGTTGTAAACGTGGACCTGCCGCGACAGAGACTCCTCTGCTGCTATGGTGAGTTTTATCATATAAAAAGCGTCCCATTAATTTCTATACCATACCCCTTTAATCCCTAGTTATTCTAGTTGTACGTTTACCTCTTTGCAGGGCCCCAAGGCAACAGAAATTGTTAAGATACCTCCTCCACAGCTATAGACAGTTCTGTAACTTTTGTCTTTTTCCAGTCTGACGATGCGCTAACAGCGGGAAACGCGTTATTGGAGAATAAAGTATTGCAAGAGAGACTGAGCATTTTTTAATTATTCAACACTGTTGCTGCACCAGCACCATTATGGAATGGAATGAAATGTATAAAATAATAGTTGACGGGAAATTTTAATGCGGTAGGTCAGCACAAGAAATGTTACACTTTCTGTGGAGCTATGAACATAGTTTATTGTATCATTTTCCAAAGAGTTACAGCACAATAGTTTTTTTCAATCATGCATTGGAATCGTTGAAACCAGCTGCGTTCAAATCAATTTAAGCCACATTCCTATCACTGTTAGTTTGGGAGCTACAACCCTTCAAAGTTTCAGGGGCAGATACCACAAACGCTGCGCATAAGGCAATGCGGCTTCTATATGTGGTGCGGCCGAGTTGTAACCGCGCCGGTGTCACGGAGCGAGAAGCTTCCTCGATGCGCTGTTAGATTGCCGACTGCCGCCGCACACGGCCGTATACCCGACAGTTGGAGCCACACACACAACCGGGGCTCAATATACCACAGTTACTGACATCGGATGACGATGGCACACACGAACAACGAGTAAGTTGACATGTTGCTGATGCTCGGCGAGTGCCGACACGATGCCACTGAAGCAGCCACGGCGTATGCCATGAGATATCCTAGGCGAAGAGCCCCGGCAGCGATTACGTTCTTACGTGCCGAACAACGACTTCGGGAAACAGGCAGCTTGGTAATGCGCCGCAGTAACAGACGAAGACCTGCAAGAAGTGAGAAGACGAAGTTGTTTGTTTTAGCTGCACTACACCACGATTCTCATGTCAGCTTATGAGCCGTTGCTGCAGTCGCTGGTGTCAGTCTCACATCTGTGTGGCGTATAGTACACGGCCACAGGTTTCACCCGTACCGCCTGTCACTGACCCAGGAGCTTCATGGGAACAATTTCCGTGCAAGAGTGACATTCTGTGAGTGGGCCATGCGTAATTTCACGCTGGAGTCTTTACAAAGTGTTATGTTCTCTGATGAGTCCATGTTCACAAATTATGGTGCAGTGAATCGTCATAACATGCACTACTGGGCCGCAGACAATCCTAGGTGGGTACGACCTGTCGACCGTCAACGTAGGTGGTCTATTATCGTGTGGTGTGGAATCCTTGGGGATGAAATCATCGGTCCACACTACTTCCCAGGTACACTGACTGGTGTGTTATATGCGCTGTTATAGCCGACAGTTTGGGTGGTCTCCTTGAACATGTGTGTCTACACACGAGAGTCCATATTTGGATGCAGCACGATGGTCACCCAGCCCATTCTGCGTGTGCTGTTGTGAAAGAACTAAACAACAGGTTTGCAGGAAGATAGTTGGGGCGCATCGAGGACGCAAGTCGCTCCGTCACACCAGCGATGTTACATCTCGTCCGCAGATCCTTTCGACGGCGCATTGCATTATGTATTGAGGAACATGGACACACATTTGAACATCTCATGTAAATCAACTTCCCACCGCCATAACATCCATCACCCACCACACAGCCATGTATTATGCACAGCGTGTGGTATCTGCCACTGAAACTTTAAGGGTTGTAGCTCCCAAAGTAATAGTGATAGGTATGTAGTTTAAACTGATTTTGACGCAGTTGGTTTCAACGATTCCAATGCACAATAGAAAAAACTATTGTTCCATTTAAAAAATTATATCTTTGTGCTGTAACTCTTTGGAAAATGATACAATAAACTATGTTCATAGCTCCGCAGAAAGTGTAATATCTTTTGTGTTGACCTACCGCATTAAAATTTCCCGTCACCTATTGTTTTATAAGTTACAGAGGCAAACACACTTAGTGAAACACCTTGTAAAACGAGTACAGAAACAGAAAATATAATTATTGTACAAAAATCTGCAACTGTTACACTACTTTTCTACATATCTTCAGAAATTTTGTAGGCACTTGTCATAGTGTGGCACAAGTTTTTGTGCCTGGCGCCGAGGGGACTGAGGCGCTCCTGTCACGGTCTGTACGGCCACTACGGTCGGGGGTTCGAATCCCTCCTCGGACATGGATATTTGTGCCGTCCTTAGGTTAAGCTAGTTGATAAGTAGTTTGTAAGTTTCCCTGCTACAAGACCTTGTTCCCTAGCCCAAACTGAGAACTGTTCTCCAGGTTCATTTTAAATTGTGAATAAATTTTTTCTTCGAATTGTTGTTGGTCGAGCAAGTAACGTTGCAGTTACACTTATTACGAAGAAGTCGTTGAATCTGATAGGAAATGGGCCTCCGAAAGGGAATGGAGAAATATTTTTTTTCTTTTCGTTAGATTCAATGGGAGTCCTAAGTGTTGTAACTCATTTAGCAGTTTTCTTTTTAAGGATGTTGCAACTGTGGAAGAATCGTATTCATTATTAACAGCTATGGTTTTTACCAAATTTATTTCTTCCTCGAGTTTTTCTTTCGAGAGTGGGATGGAAATGGCTCTGTGGATGGCAGAATGAAAGAAAGCATTTTTGTGACATTGACATACATAGAAGAGGCGGGTACAATTTGATCAGCATATGTTTCTTTTCGGTAGATGTTGAAAGAGATTTTATTTTATTCTACTGTTAAGGTCAAATCGAGAAAGTTTAGATGACAAGCCTCGTTTTTAAGTTCACAGATGAAGGTGATATCCTCATGTAGTCCATTAAAAAGAGTAAAAATGTGATCAGTGCCAGTGTTGGGTCCTTCGTAGATGACTAAAATGTCATCGACATATGTAGAATAGGAAACAGTGTCTAACATTGCAGTAGAGAATTAGTGGAAGAATTTTTCTTCCACAGAATTGATGAGAATGTCGGCAAGGATACCCGCTAACGGATTTCCCATAGCAAAATCATCGTCTTGCTGGTACAGTTTCTTCCGACTTGATCCAAAAAAATTGTATTCCGTAGCCAATTTTTAACTGTTATGCTTATTACAACTTTGTTAATCGTTAATTCTCTCTACTAATATTGTATTCCCAAACTGACTCCTTAGCCATCTCTCATGTTAAACGAAGCTTTTTGTAGCAATTCTTTTCTCAATACCGTTTCTCTGTGTAGAGTAGCCTAGTTGTAATTGCGGCTACTAAATGGCACTACTGAGGTAACGTCTACCTGTTCACAACTCCACTTAGCACACGCCAGTCTGATGCCTCCGGCAGGCGTGCAGCCCATAGTGGTTAGCTTTTTCTAAAAATTTCTTTTTAAATTTCGTGATGTAAGTTTTACAGCTGAGTTGTATATTTTATTATGTGATTTGTTTTAGTTTATAATTTATGATGAAGGCAATCAGACGGCGTGATATAAGGCGTCCAGGGGACAAGAGTTAATCACCTCATACACTGGGATAGAGGGTATATTAAATGATGTTTCCCATTGTGTTTTCGGTATCACATTACTTCTAACAGGTTTGATTCCATTTCCTGGAGGTGCTCAACGACCACACAATGATGAACACAACAGATGTATTTCGCAGCTTTGGCCGTTTCAAACAAGCATTATGAACGCTCTGAATGTAACTCTAATGTAGTTACATTCAGGGCATTCATAAAGCTTGTTTGAAGGACACTGAAGATGGTAACTAGGTGATTGAAATCGATCTGTGATTTTTTTAAATAAAACATTAACGGCCAATGCTGTGAAATACATCTGGTGTGTTCACATCTAACAGATGTGATGTTTGCTAGAGAACGGGATCCAGACATTAGTGGTGGATTTTATATTTCCACTTATAATCCTTTTGTTTCCTTGAGGGTAACGTCCAGTTTGTGAGTACTCCGGCTGTTATATCAGACTGCTGTACTGTAGTGAATAAGATAATGCTAGAACAATAGTTCTAAGAGTTTTCCCCATTTGCTGCCCATGTCGTTCCTGTTAGTTTATGGATTATATTGATTCTGCTTTTGACTTTTTGAGCTGTTTAGTTCGAGTTTTGGTTATAGGTTAGAGACTCTCTAGTGTTACGCACAGATAAGTACGGAAATGGTTATAACTGACAAGGAAGGTACATGGGCTCGAACAAACATATCTGTATGAACGTTTGGTTACAGGATCTCTACGTACACCTCAATGTGCTGGTGGGTGTCGTTTTCCTGCAAATCTCTGCAATCATACTCTAGATAGCACTGTGGATGTAATTTTAGACGCCATACGTATTGCAGATATCTTAACTATAACTTATGTAATAATCATCGTACGTGTTCTCTAGCGAATTGTCATCAAAAGCCGTGATGATAGTTGCAACTTTAACCTTCTTCCCGAAAGTCTGTTGGTATTCACTGCCACTGCTTCCATCGCCTCTTCCCTTACTTATCGTAGCACTACCGCTTGCAATGAGTTGTTCGTCATTATCATCCGTATTATAATTATTATGAGTTTGTAAGAACAGTATCTAACTTATGCTCATATTTCTGTACCATAACATATACGAGAAAGCATGCAAATAATTTATCTTGTACACTAATACCATCTTCACGAAGAAGGGTTCTTCGTAACTTCATCCCAACCAATCGCAATACATTAGCAGGATGGATTACCAATCGCCACCCCAACTGACCCTTCACCACACAAATAACGTCGCAACATGCAACTTCGGAGGTACACTGCACCGCCCCTACTGGCGAACCGACAGGTCAAAGTTCAATGCGGCATGGCACACGCAGAGGCCTCTAACGGACGACTGCAGAGTTTTGCAGATGTTGGAGTATCACTAGTGCAATAAGGGATCTTTACATTATCTCTCATATGATTTTGGTGTATATGTGTTTGTTCTGGCCCAAGTACTTTCCTTGCGAGTCTCTTCCCGACATAAATACGTTGATTTCCTTTTGAGACTCTTATTGAGGCGGAATTCGCAAACTATCGACGTTATAGTTGACATTAAATGATCACCATTTCCAAACTTCTTATTCAAGTTATCAAGACTAACTAGTGATTCATTACACCCTTGAATCAATTCCTCCCTGCTGTAGTAGATATGAAACTAAACCCACTACCTCTCTCGTTCGGAGGGAGCAGTCAATTTACATTAAGCTAATCCCCAATGTCAGAGGAAAAAAACAAAAGTGTGCTGCGCGAAAGATTTATCTGTGTCGCTTTCGCTGTAATACGGACACAGCTCTTCATCGAACAGAAACTAATCTCAGACGCCGTATTTCGAAGCACGTCCTGCGATATTTACGATTTCAGGAGGTCGCAAATGTTGCGTCAGACGCGTTGCCGTTCGTCACGAGATTTATTCTGTTTTATGCCTCGGCTGAAAGGGCTCAGCGCCACCGCAGTCACTGCTGTTCATATATTCCCATCGCCGCGCTAAACGACCGACGCGCGCTGCCCGCCCGAATAGCGCCAGTTTCACGAGCGATTTCGCGATGTATCTTTATCGCCCTATAAATTATGGAGCGTAACGTGGAATGGAAGTAACTTATTTCTTGTGGCGATAAAGAATTTTCATTAGCAATGACTACGACCAGAATTAAAACGTGACGCCACACTTAAGATACGGAACCTATCTCGAGCATCGTAATCAGAGAACATGAACGTATTTCACATACATTAACTGCCGAGAGGGCTTACAGTAACCATCATCATCATCATCATCATCGTTACAACGACCGCAGCTTTGTGGATCAGTTTGGAAACATATTTTTATGAAGTTCTTACCTATCTCTGTAAACATAACATTTATCAGACAAAATGCTCCTCTTCTCACAGTTTGCCTCTTTTACTATAATTAACATTTTATAGATATTAAACTGAAGGAGAGGCAATGAATAAAAATTTGTGGCGTGGCTGGGATTCGAACACGGGACCTCCTGCATACTAATATAAAACTAATTGGAAGAAACATATTCAAGATCTCCTGAAACGTCTGAGTTCAGCTACTTATGCTATCAGAGTCATTGCAAAATTTGGTGATATAAATCTTAGTAAATTAGCTTACTACGCCTATTTTCATTCACTGCTTTCATATAGGATCATATTCTGGGGAAATTCAACATTGAGTAAAAAGGTATTCATTGCACAAAAGCGTGTAATCAGAATAATTGCTGGAGCCCACCCAAGAGCATCCTGCAGACATTTATTTAGGGATCTAGGGATACTCACTGTAGCTTCACAATATATATATATTCACTCATGAAATTTGTTATCAACAATCCGACGCAATTCAAAAGTAATAGCAGTGTGCATAGCTACAACACTAGGAGAAAGGATGATATTCACTATTCAAGGTTAAATCTAACTTTGGCTCAAAAAGGGGTGAATTATGCTACCACAAAAGTCTTTGGTCACTTACCAAGTAGCATCAAAAGTCTGACAGATAGACAACTAGTATTTAAAAAGAAATTAAAGGAATTTCTGAATGGCAACTCCTTCTAAAATGTAGATGAATTTTTAGATAAAACTTAAAAAAAAAAAAAAATAATAAAAAAAATCCTTAAAATATTGACTGTCAAGTATTGACAACATTTACTAAACTGAAACGTTCCACATCATTACGAAATGTCGTATATATGATCTATGGAACAAGTATTAATCTAATCTAACCTAATCTAATCTAATCTACCTGCCTGTTAATGTTGGGGATCGTGTAACATCAACATGTATTTCGTAAATAAATAAAATTAATTTCTAATAGGATTAAAATTTGGAAAAAAAAATTCGGAGAAATTCACTGAAATATTCTGAATGGAATGAACGAATGAAAGAAATAACTAAACTGCAAGTAATTCTGCCAGATACCATGAAAGTGCTTCGGCAGGTAGGTATAAAAGAAAGGACGAGCTCACCTTTACCGACGTCTGCAACTGCATTCAGCACATAATAAAGCCTTGCTGAAAGAAATTCTCATTGTAATTCAAGGTAATCTCGTCCTAGAGTGAACTCGGAGCAATTAAGGTTGGTATTAGAACTTTCGTTATATGAATCGTTGCCAAATACAACCACACATAAAATAAATTATCGGATCTCGCACATATGCAAAATACTGACGAGATGATTGCAGGTTCCAGTAGGCACAAACTGAATGGAAATGTAGTGATTAAATAATAACTTCAAGAAATTATTTTCGTCTATACGAAATCCAAGTCGCCATAATGGCGCCGAGTCACTGCAAGATTAGATGCTTGCGTTAGCTGCACCAGGGCTATCGTTTAGGGCTATGAATGAAAAAAAATATTGTTAATGCAGTAAATCAAGTTTAAATGGATTTATTAAAGAAATATGACGGAACATCATACTCACATTCTCGTAAACAAAAAATCAAGAAAAATCGTTCAGGGGACTAATGGCGTCCGATTGAAACAAAAGCTGAATATCGACAGAATATTGCCGTCGTTCTCCT
The DNA here is from genome assembly GCA_026315105.1 of Locusta migratoria. NCBI lineage: Eukaryota > Metazoa > Arthropoda > Insecta > Orthoptera > Acrididae > Locusta > Locusta migratoria. The sequence continues at coordinate 275,464,659 of CM048744.1, forward strand.
TCACGCCGCAGAAAAAAGAAATTCGACGACAGGGTTATTCCTTAGCGTGACGGAGAAAGACGCACTCTCGAATAAAAATAATAAATCTTTGGCCTTTGGAATCACTGTATCGCTATACTAGGCAGCTGCTACAAGTACTAAGCCACCATGACTTAATGGATACTGAACCGTGGTGCCATGTGACTTTTAATATTACCATATAGAAAGTGCCCCATAAATAACATATTTTAAAGTCATTTGAAATATTAAATCAGATAAAATGTAATTAGGATAGATATTCAATTCATTTTTTTCTTACTTGGAATCGATAGGCTACGTAAAAGATATACAAAGAAACTCTAATTATAATGTCACTGTAACTAATTAAAATCTCTGATTTTAGTATAAAAGTAATAATCCCATCGTACTCGCTCTCTGTTCAAGTGTCTGCTCTGTTCTATTGTCTGCTCTGTTCTGATTGTTCTGTTGTCTGAATTGTACTGATAAGATCTGTCACTACAATATCTTGAAACGAACATTATTAACTACTGATTATTGTTCTTAACTGATTGTACAAAATCCTCAGATATAAAATGGATACTCAGGTATGCAGTAATTGCTTTCTGTTGAAATTAATAAAGCCCCTCATTTGAAGATAACTTCAGTCAGTTGTTCAGTTAGTTATTCATTTTTCCAGTCCCTCCATTTAGTGATCATGCTGTTTTCAGGTATAACTAACTATTACGACTTTGGATGGTTCGGTAATTACACATGTTAAGCTTACCTATCTCGTGTAGCTTGCCATAGTATCTTTGACTGTAATTAAACATTTTGCAATATTTATTGTCTTAGACCCTGCAATCACTTTTATGTAATGAACAGTTCGAAGTCTGATTAGCCATTAATCTGTATCAATTATTAATTTTCATTTATTAAATTACAGCCGGCCGCGGTGGCCGAGGGGACTGAGGCGCTCCAGTCACGGTCTGCACGGCCAATACGGTCGGGGGTTCGAATCCCCCCTCGGGCATGGATATTTGTGCCGTTCTAGTTCGTAAGTAGTTCATAAGTAGTTTGTAAGTTTAGGGACTGATGACCCCGTAGTTAAGTCCCATAAACTATACAAACATTTGAACATTAAATTACCTTCATTCAAAATTATGCTACACGTGGATTGAATCTTAATATTCCGAATGTCTGCTGATAATTACGCGGATTACAACCAATCTCACTACAGCTTATCAACGAGATCAACTACACCGCTGTTTAAGGTAACTATTCGTCGAATTCTGTAGGTTGCTTGCTCTGCAAGATGTTTTAAACTCGTAAATGTTTGGCCATTTAACTTCATTTCATTTTTTTAATTAACAGTTCGTCTAAATTGAAGGCTTAGTCATTGATTATTATTTTAAAATAGTTGAACAACTTCTGTACGGCCAATTTTTCAAACCTAAATAGTCAGGCAACCAATTATTCTACAGGCTGGTGGAGTTACCACTTCCCTAGCGCCACTTGCTCGTTCTGTTAAGATCGATTTCGGTCGTCGCTGCCATTAAGGTCTTTGGTTCGATGCTTGGCCCGGAGTGTACGGCGGCAGCGAGTCGGAGCTGGCCAACGGTGCGCGAAGTCGGCGTCTGCAAGGCCTGCGGGAAAGATGTGGCGTCACGTCCTGGTTGCAGACTCTTCGGGGCTACCGGCAGTGGACGTCGCACGCAGCCTGGTTAGCCGGAACCTCGAAGGCCTGAAGTTTCGTACCGTGTGCAGCCTCTTGCTCAAGGACAGAAACACCCCTTGGACCATGCGAGTATTTGTTCAGAAAAAAAAAGTGAACTGTAGGTAAGTACTGTGTATAGTGGACCTATTATTGTGAACTCCCTTTCTGTGTTATACTGTTGTTAATTTGGATATTCTGTGTTAGTGGTATCTTCCCAAAGTTCAGTATGTAGACTATATGAATTTTATAGGCAACTGGAACTCAAGAGACAGTAATCTTTTTGTTGTCATATTCCTCAAGCCGTGCACCGTCGCCTGATCAGTGAGCTGGGTGTTTCAAAAAGACTATTGTTATAGGTTCCGGCAGATGGAGGTTATATAATGTTATTAGCTCACGGCTACTTGAAAATCGAACAGTAGTAAGTTGTTTTTCTCTGGCAGTTTTCCTGGCCAAATTTCTGTTCTTGTCAATGATAGTTTGCTGTTAAGGTAGATCAACTAGTGGTATTTCACCGGTATCTGTTCTTATCTCTTTATGCAGTCTACCGGTCAGATGGGTTTGGAATGCAATGGAATCTTAGGGTTTAACGTCCCGTCGCAGCTGGGTTTAACTATCATCCTGCTCGATCTTAAGTTTGCCCAGAATCGGTTATATACTTGTTGTGGTCTATTGCGGCGAGAAACTGTACCACTTGCTTGTATGTTTACAGGATTTCTTGGCAGCGTGCGTCCCGTTTCTGTTTCTTGGGCCCGAAGCAGTGACTTTGTACTCCCCCAGTAACTATCGTAGTTGGCTGGCGGCTCCTGTTAAGTACTTCTTGTAATGGTGGGTTTCATTGGCAATTTGGACGTCATTATATATTGAAACGCTTGTTGAAAACTTCGGGCTACAGTTGTAGTGTTTAAGTGGCTACACGCCATAGCTCTCGCTGTACTGTGACGTTAAATAATGCCCTTACCATTTTCTCTGTATATTTATTCTTTAGGACGACCTTCAGGGCTCCTAACTCACCCTTCTCACCCGAATTAGATCACCCGCTGAACCTGAGGTTATTTACTTATTATATAAATCTGTTTTTACCTGATCTTAAATTAAATACGCAAATCAAGTTCTTCACGTTGTTTAAATATATTGTTATTTTATCTAAGCCTTATGATTATTATTAAATTAATTACTGCTTGCTAATTTATGAGCCTGTAGATCTGAGTGCCGCAACTTGTTTATATTCTGGTCATTGTTATTGTGAATAAACTTTCTTGATGTTTGTTTAACAAAATTATGATTAAATTAATGCTTGCCAATTTGCATGATACAAAATAAAGGAGGTAACGGGAAATCGCAAGCGATTTAATTGAGGGTCCTACCTTCCACTTGAAATTTTCTTATCCTATTACCACGTCTCAGATACGGCGAATGACCGGATTTTCTAAGGCACGTCTTCCTCCACATCACAAACTTCAATTGTGCCTCATGTTCTCCTATGTAAATAACTATCAATGTAGCCGAGGTTCTCCATCAGCGGAATACCAACCGCAGCAATGAACGACAGTGGGAACTATCCTGCCTTATCCCTCAGGCACTGGTGATATATGTAAATATCAAGTGATTAATCGTTGTCCTTAGACATGTTTTGTCTAGGTATATATCAGAAATATTAAATTGCAAGAGGCCATTGGTTCGAATCTGCCATTGCACAATATGTAATTCCATACTACTCCTTCCGTTTAATATCTCTAATATATATATATATATATATATATATATATATATATATATATATATATATATATATATTGAGACAAAATATATCTCTGGACAATGATTTATTATTTGATATTTACATTAAATTCCTTTACTGTCTTTTCAAAACTGATTAAAGTATATTTAAAGATGATGAGTATGAGAAATACATCTAAATAAATAAATAATCGTATAGTGGAACACCAGGACAATAAATAAAATGTCGTAAATGGATATCCTTAGGACAGATAGACACATCAGTACACATATGTATTCAGTAATGTACCTGAAGCTATAAAATGTCATGTAGATAAAGAAAGGGAAAAATAACCTTATTTTTGGAGTCATTTGCAGCTTCATTGAACATTAGCTTAAATCAGAGGATCCCAAACTGTAGGTCGCGGCCTGATAGATGGTCGCAGGAAGTCATCAAGTGGGTCACCGAACTTCAAAGTATCTAAATAAAATACCGTATGGATTAAATAAGGGTAGAGTTACTTCAAGAGGAATGCTTTATAAACTAACAAGGTATATAGAAAAGGCTTTACAAATGAGGAACCAATGTGGCCAATAACATACTCAGGCAGATATGAAGTAACTTCGGGATGTCAACACTGCACCCTCCAAGTGTCGTGTGAATCAGCTTCTTCATCCTTTCTCCAATGGGGAAATCTTACTCTATTTCATTGTTGTTGATTGTTTTATTTTATACTGCATTTATAATTGGTCTTTATTTCTGTATGGACGCGTGGTTTATGACTAGATCGTCCCATATCGTGTAGGGAGGTGGAGTACCGAGTGTCTAAAAATAAAACTTTCAAGGAATTGATGGTATCCCCGACTGCTTAAGCAAGCGTCCATTTTCTTTTTGAGTTTTGATTTGTTCAAAAATTTAAAATGATCAAATGTTTGTGAATCTATCGGACCAAACTACGTGGTCATCAGTCCGTAGCTAACCTAAGGACAACACACACACACACACACACACACACACACACCACACACACATGCCCATGAGAGGACTCGAACCTCCGACGACGAACAACCGCGTGCTCTGCAGCGAGGTGCTTGAGACCCCTTGGCTACTCCAACGCGGCTTTTGATTTGTAAAAGAAGAAAACTTAGCGTTGTAAACGGTTTATGCCGAAAACTAACAGGGTTCATTGCAGATATAGAAATCAAACTAACTCCCAATACCAAATGTTGTGGCGTAAAGTCAGCGCCACATACCAGACGTAAGAGAACGATCGAGGAGAAGGCAGCGATCGACCGAAAGCCAATCGCAAGTAGGCGCCGCGCATCCTGGAGGGAGTAACCGAATATGCGCGCCCTCTACAAGCGGCTAGATCTAGGCCAACATACGTCTGGACGCCCTGCAGTTACTATTCAGGAATACGTCAGTTACTAGTGAGATCTCGTCAGTTACTGTTTAGGACTTAGGGCAGTTACTAGTGAGAACTCGTCAGTACTAGTGAGAACTCGGACAGTCACTACTCAGAACTCAGGCAGTTACTAGGCAGCTACGAAGTCAGAAATAGGACAAAACTAAGCCAGAACACGGCGACGAATTTAGCAGTAACTAGGTCTCAGCGCAGCTAGTATCCTACGGACGATGCCGCGAGAAGCGAGAAGAGAGAAGAACCAGACATATGTTCTAAAGATGAGTACGGTACATTTCAGTCAATAAATATCCCGTAATACTAGGTACATCAATGTTTTAGATGTCAAAGGATCCTGCACCAATACCTATATTGACAAGCAGACCGGGACGAGTAAACATAAAAAAAGGCGACGAGGTCACAACACTAAACACTACCACAAATCTCATTGATATTTATTATTTGTAGAAAGTTGTTTTTAATCGGAGAAAAGTCTTCTTTTTTATATAATAGTTCCTGTCACCAGTTTCAAAACTCTTACACAAGGTAGTAACATCTTATGTGTATCATCCCATAGAATTTTTATATTATTAGTAACTGTCTTGCAGTCAATGTAGTGTATATACCGGGTGCGAAAGATTTTCCTGAAAGTTTGTGAGCCCCACTAAGCAAAATTTTAGGAAACACTGGCTTCAATGAATATAAATTCGTACTCGATCATTTTATAGTATGAACTATCATTCTAACACTAAACTCTCTGCTAATGTTAACTAATTTCGCTCGGTTGAATGTGAATTGATTCAAATGCCTCTCCTTAACTTGTTAATCTCAAAGACCACTGCCCATGGAATGTAAGTGTAATTTAATAGTCAGTTAATCTTACTTCGTATATGAGTCTGGTACATTATCGCAGTATAAACGAAAATGATTTATTGAATCTGAAGGTCATTGATTTATTAAAGGGTAACGTAAAATTCTTACTTATGAGTCATCTGCAGAAAAGGAATATTAACTTCCAGTCATAACCACTGCATGAGTGCAGAGCTGCAGATTACATCTAGCACCTATTACTTTATTGACCCCCATATAAAATGCACGGGATGTGATATTACATAACGAAGTTGACATGTCAAATGTGATTAAATGCAAATAAAGTGGCAAGTACCTTTTGTCTCTGTCCAACAAATATTACAGTTTCCTACCTCATTTATAAACCACTGCAAACGTGTTTTCTATTATTCAAAGATGCGACTACAAAACTTCATTACCATTTATTCCATTGCTACAATGCTGTCATTTACATTTCTTACGAGTGTGGAATGTGATTACAATGTCAAGATGGAAAATTTAATTGTCGATGAATTCCTTCCGCTTTGTATTATCACTACAATAAGGACTTATATTGCAAACAAATTTAGGCCTTATTATCAAAATGAAGTAATTTATGGTGTTAGATACTATTTTTCTATTACGTTACTGTACACTTGCCAAATGAACTGAAACTGATGTGTTGTCTATCATTTTAAATAGTTTTTAAAAAAACGACCTGTCACAAGTATGGTATAAAAACGTTTGTTTCTTTTAGCCATGACCGGTTTCGAATTTTCTTGTAAATACATCTTCAGACGAATGACATGGTTTCCAGCTGGAACCTCATTTTATGCCTTTGGTAGTATCGACGCCGTGTTTCTTCCTGGTCTCTGACGAAATCGTCCTGTATTTCTCTTATGTATTTTAAACATTTTGTGTTTCAGAACATGCACTGCATGAATGCTTGTAGCTGTTCGCTGGTTTTAAATATAAATATTATAACACCACGATTCACACAATATAGTTCTGACAAAACATTGATATGTTAAGAGTGCATCTTACTTCTATGAGCAGACTCTCAATTCAACTTATAAATCAATGCAAGCGCTTACTCCGCAGTCAGAATAGAAATGTTTAGCATTTATGTCGCAGATTTTTTGTAAACTCTCGTTTCAAGAGAGAAAAAAAAAGAGAAAAAAAAAAAAAAAACAAGCCAAACGTTTCCTGTGCGTTACGTCGGTGATACGCCTGTTTTGGAATACAATAATGGCCGAATATTACAACCATAAAAAATTAAGCACTTCAACATTCATAGCATAATCAACCACGAAACAGAAAATTAACAGATACCGAATCGGACACATTCAGGCAGTTCCATTTTAATGAGATCCATCTGTGCCGTAACAGAGTTCGATTGCATTCGTTCGATGGGGTCGTGTGTACAGAGGCATGATAATTCAGTATGACAGTCTTGGGATTATTCGGCCGAAATCGCCCTTGTTCCACGGACCAATTAGTCGAACAAACACCGACCCCGTAGACGTCTGCTTTAATTGGGTGGAGTTATCCTCGCTAAAATCCAGCCAGCTGTAATAAATATTGACCAAGTAATCTGTATTTTCCGCAGGAAATTACGTAAATTATACAGAGAATTAGTACTCGTCGCCTTCTTGTAATTTCTCTTATGTAGTCTTTGTCACAAAGAATATATATTCTTACTAGTTATCCAAATTTTTCTCGTCACCGTATTTCACAGTATTATTTATTTATTTATATTATCGGTAAATAGTTTCACGATAGCATTAACGAGAGAAAGGTTTTGATTTATTGGGTTACACAGTACTTTCGCGTTCAATTATGAGATAGTCTTTGACAGATATTTATTTAGTCACAAAAATTTCCCAAAGTTACCTCAATGTACACGAAGAATCAAGAAAGTGTGAATGTTACCGTGGTCTGCAAGTACAGCCAAGCATTTTTTTAATATTAATGCTCCACTAACAATCATTTTACAATACATCAATGTACATAGTTCCTGCCATAAACTGGGAATATCAGTAATGATTTTTCGAAGTATTACAGCAGAAGAACTACTATCTTAATGTAATCTATACTAATAAAAATATTGTAAATGTACGTCTGTGGTTTTACACATCACATTTCCAACTTAAGAGACGAATTTTCACAGGAAACTTGAGCGAGGTTTAGGTCAACACATAGACATGATTTCAACAAAACCGAACCACGAAGAATGATATATTGTAATTTTAAATGTTTTTCGTAACTGTAGTGTCTGTCTGTTCATCTATTTGATACCTCTGACCTACGAAAGTACTTAACTAATTTACACAGAGATATCACAGATCATTTGAGCATATCATGCGGTTAGGTAAAGGCTTTGATCAATCAAAATCGGAACCGAGAAAGTAAAAATATCATAATTTAAACATTTACCTAAAAGCAATCGTGAGTGTTCAATTGTACAGTCTTCTCTCCAAAAGTGCTACAAGGATATTTTCGGGATTTCACAGGCAAAATGAGAGGATCTTGGGACTAACAATACGCTTCATCAAAATCATATCAGAGCAAGAAAACTGAACTTACTTGAAGTTTTCTGCTTTTAAACACGGCGAAATGTAGTGAAAAACCAAAACAGTTACTATTAGTTTCATACAGCAGCAAATAAACGATACGTATTGCCTCGATAACAGCAGTAGTTTGGTAAGCGTATCTCAGTGACAGAATTAAGCGACCCATCGTTATCTTTATGAATACAAATATAAAGTGTCATTGAACAGAGAGTTCCGGATTTCGTCTTCTACATTAAAATCTTAACGACATTTCTTTGCTTATTTCTAAAGGTTTCATTTGTAGTTAAAACATAACGATATCTCTTCGCTTTTATCGATATGTTTCATTTGCATATAAATTTTTTGCAAGAACAATCGAATTTGCATACATGAAATAGCAATTCGGTGTGTACTTATTAGATTTAGAATCTGTTCTGTTCACGAGGAAGCATTCCTAGGAAACTGTCGAATTTTTCATAAAACAATGTAGCGGCTATAAGGCTCCGGATGTTCTCTCTTGATTAAGACAACTGATTTATTGTATGAGGCAATGCGCAGCCCAACGAGTTGCTTTAAAATAATTGTACCTTATTTAGATTTCAGCATCTCTATTGGTGTCTTCATCAGAAAATATAATTATGACATGAGACGTTAATACTTACAACATACTATGTCGAGGAGTCTGATGCCGTTTCTGACTGCTAGAACGTCGGCAGCCCACAGCGGCCAGCCTCTTCATTTTCAATTTCTTTAAAACACTAATATTTAACTGGCATGTGATTCTGTAAAATAATTTCATTTGATTTTAACTATTTACTTCTGCATAAGTAGCTGCCTTGAGCAAAACGCTGGTTTTTATATTTATATGGCTTTAAAATGGCACAACAGAAATATTTTTAGTTTTTACAGGTTATTACAGGTCCATACTGTTAATAAGAATTATGAACAAATATTTCACATATGTATACGTACCTCGTTTTACATTTTGGACCAGTTAGTTTTCGTACATCATTCCTGAAGGTCATCGTTTACAGTTTGTCATCTGCAACCATATGACACTTATATACAAAACTGTTTTTTGTCAAAATATTTGATCTGCTTTCTTAGGTTACATTTAAGTTTAGGTCTAGTACTACTTAATTTTATGTGAATAGCGTCTTTCAGTGTCCGTGTTTATTTGTTTGCTAATAATGCCGAGACAAATCAGGAAATCAAGGGAACTTAACAGCTAGACAAAACAACGCATATTCAATACAACTGTCGGTATTGCCCTATGGGTTTGAATCATGGAAAATCAAGAAACAGCTGATTAGCAGACTTCAAATATTTGTGAATAGAAGCTTGAGGAATATCTTGAACATATGGCGGCCACAAGTAATCTCCAACAAAGAACTATGGAGAAGAACTCATCAAACACCCATTGATATTGAGATACGACGTAGGAAATGGAAGTGGATTAGACATATATTAAGGCGTGGCAACGACAACGTGGCAAGACAAGCCCTAGAATGGAATCCACAAGGCAGCAGGAGAAGAGGCAGACCAAGGAATACATGGAGAAGGAGTGTAATAGCAGAAGGGACCGAGAAAGGAGGGAAGGCCTGGACTGAGATCAAGACAATGGTGCAGAACAGGGGCCGGTGGCGGAAGTTCGTTGATGCTCTGTGCTCCACTGAGGAGATACAGGAAATAAGTCAAGTAAGTCAAGTAGTATGTTCAATTTACATTTGTTGGTATCTTCAATAGCTGATTCGTGAAACAGAATTTTAATGTTCACTGTCACAGTATGTGAATTGAGAAAAAACAAAATGGCGAATAGACTAGACAGTTGACTGTGTTTTGAGTGGTAAATTTGAATCTTGGCAAGATGGCGGATGGACTATACTGTTTGAATGTGTTGGGGGTGGAAACTTCGAATGTGTGTGTGTGTGTGTGTGTGTGTGTGTGAAAACACACCCAAGAAATGGACTTCAACATCAACATAATTAATGTCATGTTGTACGACATGAGCATATTATGGTCCTTGTGTTAACGTCTCTTGTTATAATATTACTTTCTGATGAAGATACCCACAGAGATGTTGACATCTACATAAAGTATAATTGCCGGCCGCGGTGGCCGAAGGGACTGAGGCGCTTCAGTCACGGTTTGCACGGCCACTACGGTCGGAGGTTCGAATCCCTCCTCGGGCATGGATATAGTTCATAAGTAGTTTGTAAGTTTAGGACTGATGACCCCGTAGTTAAGTCCCATAGACTCTACAAACATTTGAATGTATAATTATTTAACACTTGGGGCTGCATATTTCCTTATGTAGTAAATTAAATAGTTACGGATGCTGCTATAGACAAGCGATGTTCAGAATTATAAGTAAATTGATGTTGTTGACGAAGCGATCCCACAGATGTTCTATTGTTACCTACTGACGGTCGCAAACTTTAAAGCCTGTGATATGCAGATGCCCTTCTTTAATATCATTTGCGAAGCCTGGGCATATAAATAGTACTAAAATAAAAATTTAGTCAGTCGAGATCGACCATTTGCGATGAGAAATGCTTTAATTTTAATATCATTAGTAGCAAACTTTTCTAGGTGTCAAGGTAAAAGAGTTGCTTATTGTCTTGAATTATCACTTTTTGGAACCTGTGACTCGTGTGCCTAAATTCCCCAAAATATACATCGCATTACCGTCAGGTTGGATCATTAAATACATTTGATCTTATAAAATGAAGTGGGTGATACCAATAATTAAGAAAACTTATATACTAAAATAAACTATGAAACCTAAAGTCATATACATATCACCATTTACGTCTACAAATTATCAGAGGATTCACAGAAGGAGCGATTTGCAGTGTAACGACCATATAAAATTAATCCCGAAATATTCATTGCAAGAATCCCCAGGATGCGTACATATATGAAAATAGGAAGAATTTACAAATCTCTTGTTCACCAATACTTGAGTACTGGTCGTCAGTGCATATCCAGACCAGACAGGTTTGACAGAGGGGACAAAGAGAATTGAATCGAGAGAAACACGCTTAATTACAGGTTCATTCATTAAGCGCGGAAGTGCGGTGTGAGCTACAGTTGTGGGATCGAAGGTTTCCGGAAAAGTCAATTAATTTATTACTTTCATGTACGAATATCTCATGGAAAAAGACCAACTGGATAAAATTAGACAGGTTGAAGCCGGCATATAGGCTTAGTCTTTTTTCCGCGAACCAGAGCCCCGTGGAAAAAGAAAAACAGGCTGTGACAGAGGTAGCCAATATTCTCCCTGCAAAACACTTTGAGCTTCGGATACATAGATATATACTTGCACTGCAAATATTGCGGAAACAGAAAGTGCGATTGATGTGCCGTTTTCACAGAATAGATTCTTAGTCAGGGGCTCGTACTTTTAGCCAACAAACAGATTGTAATATTACTTCGAAAGTGCATTTTAATGCAAACATACAGATTTTGTAATGGAACAATGATTGTTTCTATCATGCACTGGAATGTTTGACACCAGCTGTGTACAAAGAATTTTGAATAACATTTCATCACGTTTAGTTTAGCAGCTACCACCATTCTTGTGGGCGGAGGCTACGACAGCGTATCTGACTGGCCGAGTGGCTATACCCTGGGGCACGGCCCACTGCCTCATGACCACCAGCCAGTCAGCTTCGCTGTTGTAGCCTCCGCCCCCAAAACTTTGAACGGTTGTAACTGCCAAACTAAACGTGATAAAATGTCATTCAAAATTATTTGTACACAGCTGGTGGCAAACATTCCATTGCATTATAGAAACAATCATTGTTCCTTTTGAAAAACTGTATGTTTGCATAAAAAATACAATTTATTTGTTACAGTCTGTTTACTAGCTAACAATATGAGTCACTAACTACCAATCCTTTCTGAGAACCCGTACATCAATCGCACTTTCCGTTTCCTCAATATTTGCGGTGCAAGTGTTTGGTGATTTATCCTGTATATGTAGCCCACTGTTGTTTACTTTCATATTTCACGCCGACTTTGGAGCATTATAATCGATCCCTATACTTTTAAGTCTTAAACTTGTTCATCCTTTCTGCCCTGGCTACCATTTCTTCATCCGTTATGGTGGATTTTTTTGTGTAAAATGTCTTTAGTTTAAATCTCGTTTCATTGTTTTTTTTTTCAGTATCTTCTCTTCTCGGCCTTCAATTTGTGCATTGTCAAATTGTCAAGCCCAACTGATCTCATTATCTTGAACCTCTTTAAACCAGTTGTTAATGGTTTTATTTTGTAATAATTGGTGAACAGTTGTTTTAGTAGCCTTGTTTCTAGTAGTCTGGAAATGTCAGAAAGCACGCATCCCTTTCTGCTTTGTATGAATTACTGACCCAGTTTCGTGGAATACAATTTCGTTACGTAATAGTCGCCATTGTTCCTCCACTTGGTATATTTTGTTTATTATTGTTCTAAGAATTCTGTCTACCTTCTCTAGGTTGTGTGTTGATTTAGTGTTCAGATTGAACAGTGTTTCACTAGAATAGGTTACCTGAGGTTTAATAGCTGAGTAGCACTGTCTGAGACCATTCGTCTTGTTCGTTGGCCAGTTGATACGTTGTGCTTTTTTTCAGTTTGGTTGTTCTGACTTCTACTGACGTTTCTTGTTTGATTTCCGAGTTATAATCTCCTCATGGTATTTCAATTTATTTACAATTTTAATTTCTTTGTTATCCTTCATTGTAATGGTTGATGTTGAGAGATGGCAGCCCATCTCTCATCTTTATTATCGATGTTTATTGTTGACGTATTGTCTTAATGAGTCCTGTACATAAAATTTTCTATTACTGTCAGGAATACGATGCAGGGAAGATTTTTGCTAAGGTGAGATGCAGAGCTGACTTGGCCCTGAGGGGGCGAATTCCTTCCTACCTGCGCCCTGCGGCGCCGTAGGAGGCCGGGCGCGCTGGCCTTGGGTGGCACACTGGCAGGGCAGCAGGTCGTAAAAATGTAGCCTTCTGTCCCAAACTGTGAAGGAGAGGCATCATCTACACTTTTTTTAGTAGAAGATAGCAGGGCACACGGCTGAGGCCGAGGGTCCGAAAGGGAAAGCGACGGAATGTTACTGGCAGCCGCTCCCACGGGCGACGGTTAGAGCCGTTTAGTAAGAATCGCGCCAAAAGTTTGTGTGGAAGGGATGCCGTCTTTGACTGGCTGATTTTCAAAGCGCCAGCTTTTCGAAATCAGAGTTTGTCTTGTGAGATTTTACTGGCTGGAGTTCGAGAACTCGACGCTGATTGGCTTTTCGTAAAAACGGCGTTTCTTGGGGGGGGGGGGGGGGGGGGGGGTCTTGAGCAGAGACGCGGTGATAGAAGGACTTCGTGTTTCGTAGCGCTGGGATACGGACGCGTCTGGTGACGTCCTGTACTCGCAGTGTGCGGACTTGGAGATTTTGCTTATTGAGCCGATACTTGGAAGAGTGAACTTGTATAAGTTTCAGGGTACACTCTGTGATTTATACTGGAGCTGATTGTTCTTGTTTTCGGTTTGAATAAGGTCAGCCAGCCAATACTAGTGAACCGAAGCACTAGTTGCGATATACTCAACTTCTGGAGTAATTTAGAGCTTCAGTACTCGTGCGTACTTGTCCACGGTCACTGAAGTGGTCCTGACTTGGCAGAATTGTTTGAGATCGTAGGCACTGTGTACTGCCGAGCGCGACGGAGCGAGTTTTCTTTTTTATTTCGTGGTCACGGAAATTTTCGGCTCACAGTCGCCCTGCCCCCACGCCACTGCAGCGCAGCACCTTCACACGCAAGTCGTCAGTTTGGTAATGTATGGCAAAGCGCTCGCCAGCAACATATAGTCGATACATCAGGTTCTGCCTTATAGTGGGGATTGTGTAGTTAGGGAAGTCAACCCTGCACTGGTATTCCGACTCGATTATCACGCTAAGAACATTATATTATTTCACGATAGGGGTTTATGACTTGCCAGTCGTTACTAATTTCCAGTTTCATAATAATTTGAGTAACTTCATATGCATTAGATTGTTCTTTCTTATTTGGTTATAAATGTATTCTTGTTGTTTATGATCTTAGTATTGGATTTATCATTGTGTGTTTTATTCTACTTAAAGAGGTGTAATAAATATTGCTGGATTTGAAAGATGTTTTTTCAACATTATTATTCGTCAGATCCCAGTTAGTTCGTTAGATTTTTGGTGGGGACAGATTATTAATTATATTTTATGCCACTTGCAGGAAGTGGAAGAGTCTCATTACAATTAGAACTGCAACAGGGCAAATCATGCAAATTATTTGATGTGATGTTAAATATCAGTAATTAATTCAGGGTCAGCCGCACCTGTCTTTCTATTTATTAACCCACATTAACCTTGCCCAGCCGGAATCATTCCTATCCATTTAACATTTTTTCACCACCAAACCTTACAATGTTACTACCCAGAAGGATGGCATCATTTTGGTCTTTTCAAACTAAATCTGTAGTCAGACTTTTGCTGTTTTTTTTTTCTAATTCTGCAATTTGGTGTTTAGCCTCTTCCACAGTATTTGCGAGAAGCGCCAAGTCATCAGCAAAGCCCAGACCATTGAGTTAGATATTTCTGCCAATCTTGGTATTTAGTTGACATTTCTTTTTCCACTGTCGCATAACTTCCTACACACTGTAGTTAAATAGTAATGCTGAAAGATCGTCCCCCTGTCGTAGTCCAGTCCGGATTTCGAATGATTCAGATGGCTACCCTCTGAATTTAACCTTTGATTTAGTATTCTTAAAGGCGATTCCAACGAGATTGAGTTTCTGGTGCAATCCAAATTCCTCTAGAATTTTATCTATCACCGTCGGAGGTTCGAGTCCTCCCTGGGGCATGAGTGTTTGTGTTTGTCCTTACGTTAGTTTACCTTAGTTTAAGTAGTTTGTAAGTTACGGACTGATGACCACGCAGTTTGGTCCGATATATTTCCAAAGATTTGATTTTTTTTTTTTTTTTTTTTTTTTTTATGTAGTGACTCACCATGGATACTGTCGTACGCTTCTTTCAAGTAAAAAAAAAAGTTGTATCCAACTTGTAGTTGATGTTTTATGATCTATTTAAAGCTGATAATTTGATATGGACAACTTATTTTAGGACGAAATCCTCCTTTAGCCCAGTCAAAGAAGGAAATTTATGGGCAAAGATTGGTATAGTCGCAGTTTTTGTACAGTGGTAGCGGGTGTGTCATGAACAACATACTAAAAATCCTGACCTGTTGGGTGTGAGCGTTGGGGTGGGGGGAAGGCATTTATAGGTCAATTTTTCATGTTTTTCTTAAATAAATAGAAAACCGTTGCTTCTGCTGAAATTATTTCCCAGTACAAAATTAAAGTACGTTGAAATCTCCTACAGAGAAGGCCATTTTCATTTTTTCTCTAAGACTGATAGTGTTCTCATTACAAGGGGTAAAAAAGCCAATTTATGGAAAATATCTTTTAATGGTATAAAATTAATGTTTATTGTTAAATGAAGTGGATTAGGATCAAATATTAAAAGCGTATACCTCACGTAAGTACATTACAACAGTACTGAGTAATAAATTTGCTTCTGAGGATGTGCCAGGTGGCAGTGGGAGAGGGCGGGCTTGGAAGGGGGGGAGAGGGGCTGGGTAGAAGGTGAGGGAAAGCGTGGCGCTGGAATGATGTCAAGCACTTCCATTATGTGTGCTTCTGCTAAACTAGGAGCGAGCTAGAGTGTGCCCACTCCATCTGCCCCATTAGATTGCAGAGGCAACTACACGCTGTTTCACCAAGTTATACCGACTCTTCCACATAACGCCTCATAAATAACTGGTGACGCAATGCACTGACATACCTGGAGAGTGTCGATATTCCACAAAATGCGTTGTATGATGACAGTTGTTGGAAGTGTTTATTTTCCACAAATACGTTAACAGCAAAGGGAATACAGGTATTAGTTACTATTTTTTTTTTTTTTTTTTTTTTTTTTTTTGCAGGTAAGGGTTATTTCACCATAAATAGAACTGCTTCTTATTGGGCAGGGGTATGTTCAGACATGGCCATAGAATAGACTCTAATGTGCTCCATTAAATGCTCCTGTTGAACAGTGATAGTAGTGTATTCATTAAAATTGATGTCAACTGATGTTTTTGTGAAGAACCTTCTCTTCTGCTCTGCTGGTTTTGTACTGTTAACAACACTATAACCATCAAAAACCACAGTACAATTTTGACCATAATGTTTGAGCACATATGCTGTTTACCGATTCCAAAGTACAGAAATATTGATGCCCACAATCCATTTCGCAAGGTGAACAAGAAAGCCTCTATCAGTTTACATTGACACTAGAATTTAGATCATGATTTGCTTAATTGTCTTCCAGAAAAGCATCATAGAAATAAGATTTCTTTCCTTTCCTCCTTCTGCCTTCGTTAAAGAGATCGAGTCGGAATGGAGTTAATTAATACTCCATTACTTTTCCAACATCATCATCACACTTTTTTGCAATGACCGTTCTTTGGAAAATTGTCAGTGGGTTTACAGTCAATGTTTCACCATGCACCTTTATGATATTGTTCATATTAGTCAAAGACATCACCACATTCTATTTAGACTATAATTTTCAAGTCACCAAAATTGCAAACAATATAACTCTTCATTGTTCTGGTACCAATTTCTAGGGCTTGGTAACTATTTATTTTTGCGTTTCCGATTATCCCTGTCGAGAGAGTAACCAATGAATTCACTTTTGAAAAACGAGAATTTTCACCGAAAATCTGATAGATCTTTGCTCCGTCTTGTCCATCCCTAATTTGCTATGACACTCTGAGATCAACATACTGGTCCCCACTGGAAAAGATCAGGCCAGTAAACTCCCATAAAGACGAGAAGATGGCGGTTGCTCCAGCAGATCCTCCAATCCACTTTGACAGCACAGAGTTAGTTATGCCCCTTCCTCACGTCAAACCACCAGAGCTTTTAATGGAGCACATTAGAGTCTATTCTATGGTCATGTCTGAACATACCCATGCCCAAATAGAAGCAATTCTATTTATGGTGAAATAACCCTAACCTGCAAAAAACAAAAATAGTAACTAATACATGTATTCCCTTTGCTGTTAATCTATTTGTGGAAAATAAACACTTGCAACAACTGTCATCGTACAACGTATTTTGTGGAATATCGACACTCTCCAGGTGTGTCAGCGCACTTCGTCACCAGTTATTTATGAGGCGTTCTGTGGAAGGATCGGTATAACTGGGTGAAACAGCCTGTAGTTGCCTCTGCGACCTAATGGGGCAGATGGAGTTAGCACACTCCAGCTCGCTCCTAGTTTTGCAGAAGCACACATAAGGGAAGTGCTTGACATCATTCCAGCATTCCACCCCTCTTCCCCCACCCCCATGCCCGCCCTCTCCCACTGCCACCTGGCACATCCCCAGAACTAAATTTATCCCTCACTACTGTTGTAATGTACTTACATGAGGTATATGCTTTTAATATTATCTTAATCCACTTCATTTAACAATAATCATTAATGTTATACCATTAAAAGGTATTTACATAAATTGGTTTTCTTTTACCCCTTGTAGTGAGAAAACCATCGGTCCTAGAGAAAAAAATGGATAGGACCTTTTCTGTAGGACATTTAACGTACTTTAATTTTGTACTGGGAAATGTTCTCACTAGAAGCCATGGATTCGGAGGTATTTAAGAAAAAAATATGAAAAAGTGACCTTTAAACGCCACCCGACCCCAATGCTCACACCCTAAAGGTCAGGACTTTTAGTATGTGGTACATGACACTCCCCACTACTACTATACAAATATTTACGACTAGACGATTTTTTTGTGCCATAATCGCCATTTTTCGGTCTTAGTTGACTAGGCTACTTGATATTCACCAAGTTCTTGGTCAATTTAATCCTGGTTGTTCGTGAAGACAATCCTCGAAAGGATTTTGTACAGTATGTGACATGAAGGAATTAGATTCCCCGATAGTTAATTGAATAATATCTATTACCCTTTTGTGTATTGGATGGGTTATAGCTTTATTCCACTCTTCTGGCATATTTTTAATATTCCAGATGACTATCATGTACCTATGGAGGTTCTGAAATGTTTGTTTATTTGCGTTCTCCCACAGCTCTGCGACCAGCTGATTCTCCCTTGCTGCTCTGTAGTTCCTGAGATTTTATCACTTATTTGAAATCTGATGGTGTAATCCTCTCTGGATATGTTTGAGTTTTTGGACTGGTTCAAAATATATGTATTCTTTGGTTACTCTGCATTTAGTAATTCTTTGAAGTGATCCGATAGAATGCTGGCGTTGACTTGATTATTGTGCACTAGTTTTCCATTTTGATTTTTCAACATGGGTCTGAATAGAGTATACTTTGATATTGTCTGAATATCTTGTACGCTCCTTCGTTTTATGCTGTCTGAAAGATTTCTCTATCCAGTTTGGGGTTTCCTTTTGATGATCTCTCTTAATTCTTATGATTACCTTGGTCGTTTGTCTTCCATCAATGGTTAGTTCTTGAAATTTTTCAGCTTTTTTTTTGTTGATCACTTAGTCATACTATAATAATAATCATTACCAGTTTGTCACTTGAAAGTGTTTTGGATCTTTCCTGAATACAATGCATTGTTTGTTAAATGTCTGGGATCATATTACTCCTCCTAGTGCATTTTCATGGTTTCTTTCTCTCTTTTTTTTTTTTTTTTTTTTTTTTTTTTTCCTTGGAGTTAGCTTAAATTTTATCTGTGTCATGTAATGATCTCAATCTATGTCCACCCCAAGAAGGACTGTTAAGTTATATATTTCTTTGTGGTACTTTTTATCCATTGCTACATTGTCTACATGACACTATAACTTGTGCAGTTTTCTCTTAAATCTTGAATTTTCTAGAATTAGTGATTAATGAAATACGGTGGTATGATGAATGATATTGCGGAGTGTATTTGGTTCGCGAGAGCTTTATTATTTCGCTCAAGTCCCTCAGAAAGGCTGCTAAGGAACCCCGGGACGCGCCACTTCGGAGTATCACCTCACCGCCTGTTACGACAACGTAGTAGGTTCGTAGGATGTATCCCATGTAAGAGAATTGTGAAAAATAATGTATGACACGTTATAATTTTGAAACTTTTTAAGACGAAGTCAGAAACTAGACTACCTCATGTATTTACTTGGATATCATACTTTGCATTCCTTGCAACATTTTAAGGTGTTACACGGAACGCCTATCAAAGGCATATGCTGGAACAATTTAATTACATATAAATATATGAAATGTCAGGGTAGCGTTTGTATTGATTAAAAAAATTAATTACTTAGGTCATGAATCTCAAATGTTCAAATGATTGTAGAGCTTAAGGGACTTAAGTACGGGATCATCAGTCTCTAAAATTACAAACTACCTTATATTAGGGACGGCAGAAAGATTCATGCCCAAGGGGGGATTCGAACGCCCGGCGGGTAACGGCCTCGCACATCGTAGCGTAGCGCCTCAATGCGCTCGGCCATACCGCCGCGGCTCATGTATCTCGCCTGCAAGTGAGTACTCTATCCAAACATCACTTTTTATTGTAATATGTTCTATATTATGTATATGTTAACGTTTATTTGTAATATTTTTCTTTTGTCTGTGTATTTATTGTTTGTCATGTATGTTTATGTTGTTCTACTTAAAAATGTAAAATGTATGAAATTTGATATCGATAATTGCTTGGAACTGCTTTAGTCAGACCAAGGACAATATTGTATGAAACAAGTGGCTGTGGCGCATTGAGCAATTGCGCGAGCAGCTAAGCAGTAAGTTCTGTGCCTTGACAACTGTTGCACGCACGTCTCGCGCCTCGCGGAGTGCTCAAGTTCATTTGAAATGTATTATTTTTATAAGAAGTTATAAAAGTGAAACAAAGTGTGTGATGCAAGCAAATATAGTGTTCGATCTGCTCATGGCAGAAATTTCGTAAGTAATAACTTTTCCGTTGTATTGTGCGGAACGGGATAGCGCTGTCGTGAACACTATAGTAGAACATGGTCAGGCGTTGGACCGTACATGGATTACGACAAAACCAGGATCTTGGCTCAAACCACCAGGTTATGGGATAGCATTATAACGGAGTCAATTGAAATCGAGATGGGGGAGGGTCTGATAAACCGGGAAGCAGGATATCATTTCAGTACCGCATGGAATCCGTCTCTGGAACTGCTACAGAAGCAACAGAAGAAAGGCAGCCCCTCCACAGAACCAGGGAGAGAGCTGCAGACGACAACCAACGCCCCGAGTGATTTCGGCGGTGTGCCACCCCAGCAACAGCCTGATGCGACGAGTAGCACACGGGTAGCACACCGTACTCAGATGTACAGGAGAGTAGTGTGGCCACGGATAACATTCTGTTGTGGTCACCAACAGCAGAAGAATCGCCTCTAAAGTGCTAGCAACGCGCAAGGCGGGCGCGGACCGTCTTTGGAGTATCTGGAGACGGAGACGGCCGCCACTGGGCTCGGACCGACGATGGATCACCCCAGGTCAGACGCCACTGCCAGACTGGAGCACATTGGGCGCGGACCTCATAGAAAGCACCAGACGCCGCCTAGGCAGAAATATCGGACTCGATCGGCTTCTCGTTCAGTCTCAGGAAACACCCGAAGAAGACGCCGAGTTGGTGACGAAATATCTTGTATGGAAGACTCGGATAACCGCTACACGCCGTACCAAAGGGCAATATGTCATAATAGAAGCATGTTGTACATCAACAACCATGTGACTTTTAGGACTGATACACAAATACTGTATAAATCAGCTTTCAATACTACAGGAACACAGGGAATGATGGGGTGAAGTGTAGAATGTCCGTGTGGTTTTATTGTGTACTGATATAGAGGTTTATTGTATTTTTTTCTGAAATGTTGTACATTTAACAGCAACGTGGCTGTTAATTTGTAAGTGTGATTTGGCATTTGGCACGTAAGTTCCAATGTGCCGTGTTTGTTTATTGTTCGAAGTTAAGTGTGGGCAGGGACTGGATCCTTTTCTTGGCACACGGTGTGAATAAAACTTCGGATTTCCACCAAAGACATTTATTTAATAACCTTTAAGAGGCAGGAAAGTGGAAAGGTGGAGTTTAACAGGTATTAAATATTTGTAAAATTACATGTCGACCACAGCTGCTTAATATATATTAGCTCAAAGCTACTGGTTTCCGATAAATGTACCACTCTCAAGCGCCAGCAAAACTTAGCCAGTTTTGTAATAGGACAGTTTAAGCAACTGGCTGAGCTCTGCGGGCGCTTGAAAATGTTTCAAATGTTTGTATAGTCTATGGGACATAACTACGGGGTCATCAGTCCGTAAACTTACAAACTACTTATGAACTATCTACGAACTAGGAGAGCACAAATATCCATACCCGAGGGACGGGCTCTTGAGAATGGTACATTCCTCGCCATTAAAATTGCTACACCACGAAGATGACGTGCTACAGACGCGAAATTTAACCGGCAAGAAGAAGAAAATGATTAGGTTTTCAGAGCATTCACACAAGGTTGGCACCGGTGACGAAGCCTACAATGTCCTGACACGAGGAAAGTTTCCAAACGATTTCTGATACAAAAACAGAAGTTGACCAGCGTTACTTGGTGAAACGTTGTTGTGATGCCTCCTGGAAGGTGGAGAAATGCGTACCATCACGTTTCCGACTTTGATAAAGGTCGGATTGTAGACTATCATGATTGCGGTTTAACGTATCGCGACATTGGAGCTCGCGTTGGTCGCGATCCAATGACTGTTAGCTTCGTATCACTAGCAGTCGAGATGACAGGCATCTTATCCGCATGGCTGTAACGGACCGTGCAGCCACGGCTCGCTCCCTGAATTGATGTGAACGTATGCAAGATGACAACTGTCTGCACGAACAGTTCGACGACGTTTGTAAAAAAATGTTCAAGTGTTTGTTAAGCTTATGGGACTTATCTACGGGTTCATCAGTCCCTAAACTTACAAACTACTTATGAACTACTTACGAACTAGGACGGCACAAATATCCATGCCCGAGGGGGGATTCGAACCCCCGACCGTAGTGGCCGTGCAGACCGTGACTGGAGCGCCTCAGTCCCCGCAGCCACCGCGGCCGGCGACGTTTGCAGCAGCATGGACTATCAGCTCAGAGACCGTGGCTGCGGTTACGCTAGACGCTGCATCACAGACACTAGAGCCTGCGGTGGTTTACGTAACGACGAACCTGGTTGCACGAATGGCAAAAGTCATCTTTTCGGATGAATCCAGGTTCTATTTACAGCATCATGATGGTCGCATCTGTGTTTGGTGACATCGAGTTGAACGCACATTGGAAGCGTGTATTAGTCATTGCCATAGTGGCGTATCACCCGGCGTGATGGTATCGGGTGCCATTCGTTACACATCTCAGTCAATTGTTGTTCGCATCGACGGCATTTTGAACAGTTGCCGTTACATTTCAGACGTGTTACGAGCTTTGGCTCTACCCTTCATTCGATCTCTGCGAAACCCTGCATTTCAGCACGACCGCATGGTACGGAAAATATTGGACTGCTACTCTGCCAGCACATTCTCCAGTTCTCTCATCAATTGAAACCATCCGGTCAATGATGGCCGAGCAACTGGCTCGACACAATACACCAGTCACTACTCTTGATGAAGTGTGGTATCGTGCAGAAGCTGCATGGGCATCTGTACCTGTACACGTCATCCAAGCTCTGTTTGCCTCAATGCCCAGGCGTATCAAGGCAGTTATTACGGCCAGAGATGGTTGTTCTGGGTACTGATTTTTCAGGATCTATGCACCCAAATTGAGTGAAAATCTAATCATATGTCAGTTCTAGTATATTTGTTCAATGAATCTGCGTTTCTCCTTGGTCTAGCTATTTTAATGGCCAGCAGTGTACATTAACCATACCGGTAGCTTTGAGCTAATAAATGAAGCAGCTGTGGTCAACAAGTCATTTTGCAATAAATAAATAAATAAAAATGAAAAATAATAATTTAAAAAATCTTGAAAAGTTAGTGATATTCTCTTGGTGAGCGCGTCGCTTCTGCAGACCGCTTGTGCTTGGCATCGGTCGGAGAACGCCGTGTTTTCGGTAGCAGTTGCTACCTGCGGCTTCGTAATCGTTGCAGCAATACATCGGGAGTACTGTCCGTGTGATTCGACCGCCGAGATGTCGGGACATTCATTTACTGGTGTCAAGGTTCCAACCGGCGACCTGAAGGCAACGCGCCCTGTGCTCTTGAACCGCCGCCTTCTAGATCACGGTCGACTTTTATTGGTAATACAACATCATTTCGTCCTTACCAACCACCCGGATAACTGAGATTTACCCTCCGGTCTTCTTTTCGAACGACGGCTTTCTTCTCGTCTTGAACTCCTCTCTGACTGGTATGTGTTCGACAGCGACCGAGCGCCGCGCTGCGTGACTGACGGGCGACTGAGTGACCGACCAAAACAACCACTGACCGACCGCTGACATAACGACCGCACTGCTGACTGACTTAATCACTGCTTGACAGCCTGCTGCATGCTCTGTACAGCGTTCCCAAATGTATACTGAACGGTGTCTTTGCCGTCTTCTTCGTATTGATCTGATTGTTCTGTTCACGTTACGAACCTTCTGGGAAAGTTGGCTGACGTTCGCTCGTTAAATCAAATATATCACTGATTGGGTAGTACTGCTGTGAAGCCTGTTAGGTTGCAAATTCTTTATTATAGGTCACACTTAATGTATAGCGTGCCCTCAAAAATGACGCGGTTCGGCTTTACCATCATCAGATTAGCATCTCTTCCGTGCCATGTGCACACGTGAACAGATGTGGAATGTGCACATGGCACGGAAGAGATGCTAATCTGATGATGGTAAAGCCGAAACGCGTCATTTTTGAGGGCACGCTATACATGAAGTGTGACCTATAATAAAGAATTTGCGACCTAACCAGCTTCACAGCAGTACTACCCAATCATTTCATCATGGTCTCCTGCTTCCTCAATGACTTTGTCACATTTACAAATATATCACGTTGCTCAGGTATATCTGCAGCTACATGGTGTACTCTGCAAATCACATTTAAGTCCCTGGCAGAGGGTTCATCGAATCATCCTTATACTATTCATCTACCATTCCATTCTCGAATAACGGGAAGAAAGAACACCTGAATCTCTCGTTCGAGCTCTGATTTTTCGTATTTTATTTAGATGATCATTTCTACCTATGTAGGTGGCAGTAAAAACATATTTTCGCATTCGGGGGAGTATGTTGGCGATTGGAGTTTCGTAAGTAGACCACGACGCGGCGAAAAGCGCCATTGTTGTAATGATTCCCATCACAGATCCCGTGTCATTTCCGTGACGCCGTCTGCCCTGTAGCGTGAAAATACGAAATGGGCTGCCGTTCTTTGGACTCTATCGATGGCTTTCGTCAAACCCACCTGATAAGGATCCCACACTGGGAAGCAGTACTCCAAATAAGGACGGACAAGCGTAGTGTATGCAGTCTCTTTAGTAGTTCTGTTGCATCTCTGCCAATAAAACGCAATCACGGGTTCGCCTTTCCTACGACGTTATCTACGTATTCTTTCCAGTTTAAATCTGATGTAATAGTAATTCCTAGATAGTGGAGTTTACGGCCTTCATATTCGATTGATCTATCTTGTAAATGTTTAACGGATTTCTTAACGTACTCTTGTGGACCACTTCACATTTCTCATTATTTACAGTCAATTGCCAATTCTTACACCACACTGATATCTTATTCAGATCTTTCTGAAGTTGGTTTTGATCTTCAGATGATTTTACTAATCAGTAAATGACGGCGTCATCTGCAAACAACCTAAGAGAGCTACTTAGGCTTCCTCCCAAATCGTTTATGTAAATAAGGATCAGCAGAGGACCAATAACACTACCCTGTGGAACGCCCGATATCACCTCTGTTTTAGTCGATGTTTTATCGTCGATTACTACAAACTGTGTCTTCTCTGAGAGGAAATCCCCTATCCATCCGCAAATTTGGGGCGAAATACCATAACCACGTAATTTGATTAAAAGCCTTTTGTGAGGTACAATGTCAAAAGCCTTCTGGAAAACAAGAAATACGCTATCGATTTGTTAACCCTTGTCGACAGAACTCACCACTTCGTGGGAGTAAAGATCTAGTTGTGTTGACCTTGCGTCAATAGATGATTCTGTACGAGATAATTCCAAAACCCTACTACAAATTGACGTTAATGAAATAGGCCTGTAGTTTAGTGGGTTTCTCCTACTGCCTTTTTTGAATATAGGTGTGGCCTGTGAAACTTTCCATTCTTTTGGTACAGATCGTTCGCTGAGCGAGCGGTTGTATATGGCTGTTAAGTAAGGAGCTATCGCATCAGCATAATCAGATAGAAATCTAATGGGTATACAGTCCGGTCCCGAATATTTGTCCTTATTTAGGGATTTCAGTTGCTTCACTACTCAGACGATATCTAATTCTACGTTATTCATTGCGGCATCTGTTCGAAATTCGAAATCTGGAATATTGGTTTCGTCTTCTTTGGTGAATGAGTTTCGAAAATCTGTGTTTAGTAATTCTACTTTAGTAGCACTATCATCGGCGGGATCGTCATTTCTATCACGTAGTGAGAGTATTGTTTCTATTCTGCCTCTAGTATATTTGACATATGACCAAAATCTCTTTGGGTTCTCAGGAAGGGTTTCATTGTGGTAAGTATTGTGAGAATCTCGCATTGAAGTCCTCGATAAATTTCGAACTTCTTTGTAGGCTAGCCAATCCTGGGGATTTTGTGTTCGTTTAAATTTTACAAGCGGATGAATGTACATAGTCATCTTTGGCGCTTGTCGCAACACCTGAATATTCGGTAGATGTCCTGAAGGCTTCAGCGTCTCGCCTATTCTCACGTCTCTTCGAGAAGTAGAACAAGTGAATGTACTTCGGTCTATTTACCGTTGTACCGTTTGGCGGTAGTGTGACGATTACTGCAGCACGTGAGCAGTCGGTATTCACCTTGGGGGCTGTGATGACTGATTGCTGATTTTCGAATTGGTTGACGTCCTGTTCAGAATTTAGCCCAACGTCAGCTACTGTCATTGCATGTGTTTCTACCAGAGCTTTCTGGAACAGTATTCTAAACTGCACTCAGTATGTATGCTTTCTACTTTAAATAACTAAATGATTTGTTACACATATGTTCTTCCACCACTTCATTCCTTAAATATTGTCTACTCAGTATTTTAATCTCTAGTGTATTTGGTTCATTGATTAACCACTCAATATTCTTAGTTTTATTTTACTATTTTATTCTCCAAATACTAATTAACTCAACATTATCTGGAAACAAGAGGAAGGTCACTGTCTACGTAAAATTTCGTATGGTGCCGACGTTTCGAACTTTTGAAAAATCTACAGTTCTTTCCAGATACTGGTGAAGTTTAGCAAACTTGGCCTTCAAAATAAGAGAAACGTCAATACTAAGTATAGTTTCGTTCATAGGGAAGGGTACTTTACAACAGACTTCGTCAACTATCTACATTTTTAGTCTGATATGGATCAAAGTTTGCACACTTGGCATTCAGAACAAGATGAAGTTCACTGCCTACCTATGATTTAACACAGAACCTTACAGCAGCCTTAGTTTGGCGGGTCACAATTAAACTTTGTTGACATTAGTTATTTCTTATAGCCAGCGGGGCGGAGGGGGGGTGAGGAGATGGGCTGAGCAAGTGGAGGAAGAAATAGGAGATAGGCTGAGAAAGGGGGATGTGATAAACA
Source organism: Locusta migratoria (assembly GCA_026315105.1). Classification (NCBI taxonomy): domain Eukaryota; kingdom Metazoa; phylum Arthropoda; class Insecta; order Orthoptera; family Acrididae; genus Locusta; species Locusta migratoria. The sequence goes on from CM048744.1 coordinate 275,491,651, forward strand.
TAGATAAGGAGGAGAATGAGATACAGAGAGGAAGAAAGAAAGTACGGAATAACAGAATATTGGACTAATAAATGCACAGGAAATGTCTGGTTGTCAGCTACGCAAGAACCTCGTTTATCCGGACTAGGTGGGACCGGCTGCAATCTGGATAATCCTGAAACTTTACATTAAATAAAACTAATACGTATTGTAATACACACACAAACTTTTATTCTAGCTCTAACAAGATACAAGTTTCGCTACTTAAAGTCTGTTCTATATTGTAGTCAACTCACGTTCATTTACTGAAATAGTGTGTATGATTTTTCTTATTCAAATTAGTGAGGCGTTTCGCTGCAGTACGTTCGAGTAGATATTTCACCAAAACCATTTCCGCTGGGGATCTGTCAGGCTTACGTTCTACGAATGTGATTATGTAATTAGTTTTTCCAGCTATGCCGTCGCCGCCTCTTCCACTGAAACACCATTTCCGTTGTATATAATATATTTTCGGTTATTCTTACAGTCTGGTACAGTTGACGTTCCCATGCCATATTCTACGGCTTTGTTTCCCAGTAGTTCCCTTTAGACAATTCTGTCTAGTGCCTCCAAATTGTTGTCCATGCAAACAAACATTTTCTTTCGCGGCGAGGCAATTTCAGACATATAGACTGAAAATACTCTGAAGCACAGTACAGGTAGGGAACAGATAAATAATGACCGTAGTAAATGAAACTGAATGCGTGGGACCGGCGATGTTTTTGTTGCCTTTGGTGCCAACATAACAACGATACATACATTGCAGCGTACTACAGTAATAACTCAAATGACGCACATTTTAACAGAACAAAATACGATCCAGATAAACCGGAAATCAGGATAAATGGGGACGGGACAAACGAGGTTCGTGTGTAATTTTATTTATAAAGTAAACTGTCCTTGTTTGTGTGTGTGTGTGTGTGTTTGTAATTCACACAAATCCACAGTGGGATTTCGATATTGAAGAATGTTGCACATTTGACGTTCTGAACAAGACAGGAGTCACTCTAATGTCATACGGTACCTTACAACATTCGATAACATTTGGTAGTTTCATTCCGATGTTAATGATTAAAAAAAAGTTCAGATATTTGTTAAGCTTATGAGACTTAACTGCGGGGTCATCAGTCTCCAAACGTACAAACTACTTATCAATTTCCTTAAACTAATGACGCAAACATCCATGCCCGAGGGAGGATTCAAATAGGGAACGGCCTCGCGCGTCAGAACATATCGCCTCAATGCGCTCATCCACTCCGCCCCGGCTGTTAATGATATTTGACACACTTGATCCAGAAACTAATAGGAAGATAACTGACTATATTAGATTTCATACGGTGCATGCGGAGGGAACTTTAGAATAGACTTTCTGGCCGTTTGACCGATGATCATTAAATTTGGTACTTCTACGAATGTTTTATGGGGAAGTTGGAAGCCACCGTATGGTGTATGACAAAAGGTACGTTGGCATAAACTTGGACATCATTTCAGTGATCACCATAACGTTAGTTGATATTATGAATTTTTCATAGACAGTGAGCCGCAACGACGTCTGTTAATTCGATTGCTAGTAATTGTCAATTACAACTATTGACAAAGCGCGACTTCGTCACCACGCTGTCCGTCCACAAACGAAATATAAAATTTTGTTCAAAAGTGTGTGAAGAAGGAAGAAGTTTCTTGTACGAAATAGGACTTTGAATTTCAACTGAACTGTCAAGATAAATGAAACTCTGATTGCCTATTCCTTAAAATTTCTTCAAAATATTTCGTCGAAAGTTCTCCGTTGTTTCATAAACCACAGATGTAGTTTATGAATCAGTTGTAAAATAAGATATCGATTCACAAACTCGAACACACAATTTCCACATTATATAAAATGATGATGAGTCCCTAAAACTGTATAAAGTCTTGAATAAATCCTGTAATAATCTTCGAAAATTTAATTCAGCACAATATTTAAAATTTCGGGTGTCTTAATGGCTGAAATGACTCTCTTCAACACAGTGACACTTGCAGTAAAATTTTCAGTTTTATTTTCCTACACACAAGTCAGTATAATAAAGTATACACAGACTTAGAATATTCTTGAGGAGAATCACGATAGAACTGAAACTATTTGTGAAAAAACATAGCTTTTGTAGTAATGCTAATCATTCTATTTTATCTTATTTATTCAGTTACGACGGTTGCCAACGGCGTCCCTTAACAAGATCTTCTCTTGCTCAGCAGCTGTCCACCCGCGACGTTTGATGGCCAGCTAAATCATCTATGGTACCGCAGAGATGTTATTCTCGTGGTTTGCACCGTTGTCACCGCACATGAAACATAAGAAAACAACACATATTGTTTGAAGAATCGAGTAACAAGAATCACTAACATTAAAAATAGGGTTATGTCAAGTAAGTTGACGAGGAGTCTAAGGTGACGAATTTTCAGTTTCTCCGATAACTCTGCAGACTATGCAACGTGCACCGTAGTATTACTTCCTTAGCGCGCTCTGCAGGCATGTGTGTTGAAATAGAACCGCTTCGTCATTATGTTTTGTTGATGCTGTTTTTGTAGCAATTTCTCCCGCTGTTTCAAAAAGCTTCATGTAAATAATACTTCTGTATTAATGAACATGAGTTGTATAATTTTGAATATAACTGCTATTGTCAGCGACCGTTACATCGTCAAAGGATAAAAATGCAGCCCTCGGCTACAAAAATAAAGTACTCTAACCTGGTTTCGGCAAAAACTATTCATCAGAAATTATAAACTAAAATAAATCATATAATAAAAGTTATAACTTAGCTATAAAGATTACGCCACAAAATTTCGTGCAGGCGTGCAGCCCATATTGGCTAGCTCTTTCTAAAAATTTACTTTTTTTACGTAAGCTTTAGTGCTGAATTGTAACTTTTATTATGTGACTTCTTTTAATTTACAATTTCTGACGAAGGCAATCACAGTTATTGCCGAAAGCAGGTTAAAGATTTTTATTTTTTCGGCCGAGGGCTGCATTTTTATCCTTTGAATATGAGTTGATTTCTCTTAAATATTGGCTTTACTGATGTTTCAATAACGGTTTAATGAATTTATTGTGTAAGACTGTGTGCATGTATAAATCTGAATCCAAAATGTCGACTGCTGTTACGATGACGAATTACGCAGTTCATAAGAAAGACAGAAGGAGTATTAGGCAAGGATTGGCTGAAACGGAGGAAAGTAATACAGTAGAAGAAGAATGGGTAGCTCTGAGAGATAGGGTAGTGAAGGCTGCAGAGGACCATATAGGCAGAAGGAAAAGACGTAATAGAAATCCCTGGATAACACAGGATGTACTGAACTTAATTGATGAAAGGAGAAAATCTAAAAATTCAGCAAGTGAAACAGGAAAAAGGGAGTAGAAACGTCTGAAAAATGAGATTGACAGGAAGTGCGGACTGGCTAAGCAGGAGTGACTACAGGACAAATGCAGAACTGTTGAAGAATGTATAACTAGGGGATAGATAGATACCGCCTACAGGAAAGTAAAAGAGATATTTGGAGACAAGAAAAGCAGCTGTATGAATATTAAGAACTCAGACGGAAAACCAGTACTAAGCAAAGAGGGTTAAGCTGAACTGTGGAAGGAATATATAGGGGGCCTATACAAAGGAAATAAACTTGAAGGCAGTATTCTAGAAATGGAACACGAAGTGGAGAAGATGAGATAGGAGATATGATACTGCGAGAAGAATTTGACAGAGCGCTGAAGAGTCGAAACAAGGCCCCTGGAGTAGGATATTCAGTCTGAACTGCTGATGTCGTTAGGAGAGCCAGTCTGTATCACCAGGTATGCAAGATGTATGAGACAAGTGAAATACCCTCCGACTTCAAGAAGAATATCGTAATTCCAATTCCAAAGATAGCAAGTGCAGACAACTGTGAAAATTACAGAACTATCACTCCAATAAGTCATGGTTGCAAAACACTTACACCAATTATTTACAGACAAATGGAGAAACTTGTGGAATCCAACCTCAAGGAAGATCAGTTTGGATTTAGAAGAAATGTAGGAACACGAGAGGCAATAACAACATTACGACTTATCTTAAAAGATAGGATAAGGAAAGGGAAACCTACGTTTTTAGCGTTTGTCGATTTGGAGAAAGCTTTTGACAATGTAGACTGGAATACACCCTTCGAAATTCTGAAGGTATCATGGGTAAAATATAGGGAGCGAAGAGTTATATTCAACCTACACAAAAACCAGACAGCGGTTGCTAGAGTCGGAGGGCAAGAAAGGGACGCAGATGTTAGAAATGGAGTAAGACAGGGTTTCAGCCTTTCCCCAATGTTGTTCAATCTGTACAATGAGCAGTCAGGGAAGGAATGGAAGGAGAAATTTGGAGAGGGCATTAAAGTGCAGGGAGAAGAAATAAAAACATTGCGTTTTGGCGATGATATAGTAATTCTGTCAGAGACCGCAAAACGTCTGGAAGAGCAATTGTATGAGATGGACAGTGTCTTCTCTCTCTCTCCATTTTTTTTTTTCTTTCTTTCTTAGTGACCCAACTTTCAATGACGTTGAACTTCCTAGCGGCGCCTTTAACAGGCTTACCATTTCCTACACGCTCCATTGACTCTTTCAGTGAATCTTTGCTACATTTCTGTCTCCCTGTCTTTATTTTGTTGTTGTTGTTGTGGTCTTCAGTCCGCAGACTGGTTTGATGCAGCTCTCCACGCTACCCTGTTCTGTGAAAGTCTCTTCCTCTGAGAATACGTTCGGCAACCTACATCATTTTGAATCTGCTTACTATATTCGTCCCTCGGTCTCCTTCTACGATTTTTACCCCACACGCTTCCTTCTAATGCTAAGTTGTCAATTCCTTGATGGCTCAGAATGTGTCCAACCAATCTATCCCTTCTCTTGGTCAGGATATGCCAGAAACCTCTTTTCTGCCAGATTCGGTTAAGCACCTTCGTGATCTAGCCATCTAATTTTCATCATTCGTCTGTAGAAGCACATTTCAAAATGCTTCTATCATATTTTTATCTGAACTCCTTATCGTCCACGTTTCACTCCCATACAATACTACACTCCAGACAAATGCTTTCAGAAAGGACTTCCTAACATTTAAATTAATATTGCATGTTAACAAGTTTCGCTTCTTTAGAAACGCTTTTCTTCCCATGGCCATTCTCCATTTTATATCTTCTTTAATTCAGCCATCAGAAGTTATCTTGCTACCCAAATAACAAAACTCATCTACTACTTTTATTGTCTCATTACCTAATCTAATTCCTTCAGCATCGCCTGATTTGGTGACCTTGCATTCCATTACCTCCGTTTTACTCTTGTTAATCTTCATCTCATATCTTCCTTTCAAGACACTGTCCATATAATTCAATCGCTCTTCTAGATCCTTAGCGGTCTCTGACAGAATTACTATGTCATCGGCAAACCGCAATGCTTTTATTCCTTTTCCCTGCACTTTAATGCCCTCTCCAAATTTTTTCCATTCCTTCACTGCCTGCTCAATGCACAGACTGAACTACATTGGGGAAATGCTACAACCCTTACTCGCTTCCCAACTTCTGCTTCCCTTTCTTGCCCTTCGACTTTAATAACTGCTGTCTGGTTTTTGTGTAGGTTGAATATAACTCTTCGCTCCCTATATTTTACCGCTGCTACCTTCAGAATTTGGAAGAGTGCACTCCAGTCGACATTGTCAAAGGCTTTCTCCAAATCGACAAATGCTAAAAACGAAGGTTTGCTTTTCCTTAACCTATCTTCTAAGGTAAGTCGTAACGTGAGAATTGCCTCCCGTGTTCCTAAATTTGTCCTAAATCCAAACTGATCCTACCCGAGGTTCAATTCCGCAAGTTTTTCCATTCGTCTGTAAATAATTCGTGTTAGTATTTTGCTACCATGATTTATTAAACTGATAGTTCTGTAATTTTCACACTTAAAAATTTGTATATACGAAAAAAAATGTATTCCGCCGGCCGTCTATTCTGTCTTTCCGTGCGTTGTTAACAGCCAGCTTGCGCAGACAATAAAATTGCCCCGCCTTCGCTCGGTGGCTGCCGGCTTAGTGTTCTTTTGTCGGGGCCTTTCAGAATAGCGACGATCGAGGCGATCTGAGAGTATCGACCGCATTCGACGCGGAGGCCCGTGCGACTGGAGAGCGGCCGTGCGGCCGCTGCCCGCTGTTTGTCCTTCAAATAGCCGCGCCGCGAGCGCCCTTTATCGCGGCCGTCAAATATTGACGAGAACATTTCATTACTATCCGGCCCACCGCTGTTTGAACAACTGTCCCGCCCATCGCGAGGGTTGTGGGCTACAAGTGAAGGGGGAGCGGCGCTCTGAATAAGGATGCATTAGGCCGGTATTACACTATCAAATTATTTGTCAAAGAATTGGACAAAGAAAAATTGGACGTAGTGCAATGCGAACATCGTCCAATATTTCATCCAATCTCGGCCTCGGCCTAGATTTGATCAAAGAAATCGCTCGTCTTCTGTTTCCTTCAGTGAGAAATGTGACCGCTTGGAGCGCTAGTAGTATACAGCTTCCTTACCACTACAGCTGTTTTATTAAGAGGTTAAATATCTGACGTTACTTGGACATAACGTTCGTATTCGTAAACATGGCTAGTAGTGGAATGTTTGTGTAGTGTTTTCTAGCAACAACAAAATTTTAAAAATCAGATGGGGCGTTGTATAACAGTTGACAAGGCAAATTCACACTGTCCGTCACGTCAATTCGCGTAGCCCAATACTCCGCGGCAAAAGTGAGCTTGAGTTACAATCCGTTAAGGAAAAAAGTCATTATATACTATCGGAATTTAAGTAATACCCCTAAATCTTAATACAGCCGAAGCAGATTTTAGAATATATGATTTTGGTAATGTGGTGTGCTAAGTTCTGGGAAATGAAGCAACTTTCAAAACATCGACATCTGTTTGCAAGCGAATCTATGAACATATAAATAAGTCAGCCAATTTTTGTAAGGAAATAGAGCCTATTTACTTTATCAGCAATGTTTCCCCCCTTACATTGTTAATAACGTCATAAACAATTTAGATTATCCTCTTTGTCAGTACTCACATTTTCCATTTAAAACTTTATCAACTTAACAATCTTATTCGTATACACTGTTTGAGTCAGCCTTTTTGTTACTCTATTGCAAACTGTGAAGGATGAAGAGCGACAAAATAATTAGCAGTGAACGGCCTGGCTGTTCTGCCGACGGAATAAAAAAGAAAAATCCTCCCAGTCCCGTAACAAATTTTATTTATCTCGCTCTGACACCCGCGGTTTCATCCAAGTGCGTTTCCTTTTTTTCCCCTCCTTCTCTTCTAAATGCAGACACAACACAACTGTAGTATAAACAATAGCTGAGCATTACACCGCCATTTTGAAGCAAATTTGACAAAATATTGGATGATAGTGTAATACCCCGTTTTGCGTTTCATCCAATTTCTTTGTCAAAAAATATGACCAATATTTCATCCAAGTTTTTCGTCCAATTCTTTGTCCAATAATTTGATAGTGTAATACCGGCCTTAGCTGCGGACCGGACACACGCCAAGCACAAGCTCTCTCTCTCTCTCTCTCTCTCTCTTTCTCTCTCTCCCCCCCCCCCCTCTCTCTCTCTCTCTCTCACACAAACTTCTCCTCTCCGTCACTCTCACTTTCATTCTCTTTCTCTCTTTCTCTCTCTCTCTCTCTCTCTCTCTCTCTCTCTCTCTCTCTCTCTCTCTCTCTCTCTCTCTCTCACACACACACATACATCACTAGTACTGCTAATGCACAAATCAACTCATTTCCCCTAATTCCATCAGCGTTTTAGCCAGATTCTTTGGTTTCAAAGAAGGTATACTGTAACACTTCCTGGCAGATTAAAATTGTGTGCCGGAACCGGGACTTTAACCTGGGGCCTTTGGCTTTCACGGGCAAGCGCTCTACCGCTGAGCTATCCAGACACGACTCGCGATGCCGCCCCACAACTTTACTTTCTCCAGTACCTCGCCTCCTACTTTCCAAACCTCACAGAAGCTCTCATGCGAACCATGCAAGACTAGCACTCCTGGAAGAAAGGATATGGTGTAGACATGGCTTATCCACAGCCTGGAAACATTCCTATGTTGTGGCTAAGCCATGTCTCCACCATATCCTTTCTTCCAGGAGTGCTAGTCTTGCATGGTTCGCAGGAGAGCTTGTGTGAAGTTTGGAAAGTAGGAGGCGAGGTACTGGCGGAAGTAAAGTTGTGGGACGGTATCGTGAGTCGTGTCGGGATAGCTCAGTCGGCAGAGCGCTTTCCCGCGAAAGGCATAGGTCCCAGGTTCGAGTCCCGGTTCCGGCACACAATTTTAATCTGTCAGGAAGTTTCATATCAGCGCACACTCCACTGCAGAGTGAAAAATTTCATTTTGGAAACATCCTTTAGACTGTGGCTAAGCCATGTCTCCACGATATCCTTTCGTCCAGGTGTGCTAGTCCTGCATGTTTTGCAGGAAAGCTTCTGTGAAGTTTGGAAAGTAGGAGGCGAGGTACTGGCGGAAGTTGTGGGACGCATCGTGAGTCGTGTCGGGATAGCTTACTCGGTAAAGCGCTTGTCCGCGTAAGGCAAAGGTCTCAGGTTCGAGTCCCGGTTCTGGCACACAATATTAATCTGCGCACACTCGCTGCAGAGTGAAAGTTTCATTCATTAAAATTCGCTTGTTTTCACGAGAATAGAATGAGTAGCGCCAGGCAGGAAAAATATAGGAATTTTTCAACAAGCATTTTGGCATGATTGTACATAATAATTTCAGTATTCACCCTTATTAAAGTAACAGCTATCATAATCCTTCCAACATGCTTATTGAAATTGTGTAGTGTCTCTCACCCACATTCCAATGTTTCTCGTTCCTGATTATAGTCACACCATTCTCGTGAAAACCAGCAAATTTTAATGTAGGCTACGTACTTTAATACGCTCTTTATACTCCAAACATATCAAAGTCGCCCCACACACATTTCACTTCCAATGTCCTCCTCAATCACCTGTACCCCTCCTACATTTTTCGTATATATAAGGTAATTTAATATATAATTGTACTTACTGGTACACTCACCGGGCAATATGTTTGTCTTGGCTTATTTGCTGAAAATTAATTTATAGTTATTTCTTAGTGAATATAGAATGTCAAGGCATTAATGTACAATACTGGCTAGTAAAATTGCTACACCATGAAGAAATGCAGATGATAAACGGGTATTCATTGGACGGATATATTATACTAGAACTGACATGTGCTTACATTTTCACGCAATTTGGGTGCATAGATCCTGAGTAATCAGTACCCAGAACAACCAACAGTGGCCGTAATATCGACCTTAATATGCGTGGGCAACAGAAACAGAGGTTGCATGTCGTGTACAGGTACAGATGCCCATGCAGCTTCAACACGATACCACAGTTCATTAAGAGTAGTGACTGGCGTACTGTGACGATCCAGTTGCTCGGCCACCATTTACCAGACGTATTCAATTGGTGAAAGATCTGGAGAATGTGCTGGCCAGGGCAGCAGTCTAACATTTTCCTTATCCATAAAGGCCCGTACAGGACCTGCAACATGTGCTCGTGCATTATCCTGCTGAATTGTAGGGTTTTGCAGGGATCAAATGAAGGGTCGAGCCACGGGTCGTAACACATCTGAAATAAAACGGCCACTGTTCAAATTGCCGTCGATGCCGACAAGAGTTGACCGAGACTTGTAACCAGTGTCAGCCCCTACCACATGCCGCTTGATACGCCAGTATGGCGATGACAAATACACGCTTCCAATGTGCGTTCACCGCGATGTCGTCAAATACAGATGCGACCATCATGATGCTGGTAAACAGAATCTCGAAAAAATGAGGTTTTGCCATTCGTGCACCAAGGTTCGTCGTTGCGTAAACCATCGCAGGTGCTTCTATCTGTAATGCAGCGTCAACGGTAACCGTAGCCATGGTTTCCGGCTGATAGTCCATGCTGCTGTTACCGTCTTCTAGCTGTTCGTGCAGATGGTGTTTGTCTTGCAAACGCCCCCATCTATTGACTCAGTGATCGCGACGCGGCAGCACCATCCGTTACAGCCATGCCTGTCATCTCGACTGCTAGTGATTCGAGGCCGTTGGGATCATGCACGGCGTTCCGTATTGCCCTCTTGAACCTACCGATTCCATATTCTGCTGTCATTGGATCGCAATCAACTCGAGCAGCAATGTCCCGATGCGACAAACCGCAATCTGCGATTGCTACAATCCGACCTTTATCAAACTTCGGAAATGTAATGGTACTGATTTCTCCTCCTTACGCTAGGCACCACATCAACGTTTACCCAGATAATGATGGTCAACTGCTGTTTGTTTATGAGAAATCGGTTGGAAACTTTCCTCATGTCAGCACGTTGTAGGTGTTGCCACTGGCGCCAACCTTGTGTGAATGAAAAGCTAATCAATCATTCGCATTTCACAGCGTCTTCTTTCTGTCGGTTAAATTTCGGGTCCGTAGTACATTATCTTCTTGGTGTAGCTATTTTAATGACTAGGAGTGTATATTAATAGCAGCAGAAGACCCAAGACCGAACCTTGTAGGACCCTATTTTTGATAACTGCCCAGTTAAAGGAATTAATTGTTTTTTATATATCATGTGAACTGCTTATTTCAACTTTCTGCGCTCTTCCAGTCAAGTATGATTTAAACCATTTTTGTACTGTCCCACTCGTACCACAATACTTAAAATTGTCTAGAAGGAACCCATGGATATTCAGATACATAACTACACATGAGCAGTGCCATGATGTAATCACAGTATTCAACTTATGTCTCGCATAAAGCAGTAGCCTACAGACTAGTGGCAACTACTACACTTCATGCTCTATCTTTGGTTGTTTGGGAATCGGTAGGAGTGGTTACTTGAGAGAGTGCCACCGCACAGGGATGAAAACTTGATATGAAGCTGGCTGAGTGAACTGGATACAATGTTGAAACGCGTTCAAGCCCGAGTACAGCAATCTTAGTGGCTATTAATGTCCTCCGGCCAAACCCGATGATAGTCTGTGGCGGTATCCGGACTGTATACTCTTGACGGTAGACGGATGACTGATGGCCCTTCGCTCCTGGCCCAAGACTGACGTTCTCCTCTAGCTCCTCGCCCATGTCCGCCGACGCCGTCTCCTCCTATTGGTCGGCGTCTGCGCATGTGCGGTACGGCGCCTCTAGCGCCGCGCCCGGAAAGACGACGCGCTGACCTGGCCACATCTCTGGTGCGCGGCGTCGATATATCCCTCCCCCCCCCCCCCCTCAAACCTCCTCACCGTCGTCGTATAGTGTCCCCGAGGAGGACGACGGCGAGGGGGTGGGAGGTGCAGACGAGTCCATGAGAACCGCAGGCTGCGGTAGCGAGGCGGCACTGGCCTCTTCCTGAGGCAGGCCGGGGTTCCCGATCCGGCGGCCGCAGCAGAGGGCGGTGATGATGCCGGCTGCGAACCGTGGATCCCGGCAGGCGACTGCGACAAGTGTGCTCTCGCAGGTGCCCACGCCATCGGGACAAGAGGACGAAGGATTGATACAGGTTGCCGCGTTAGCAGGCGGCGTGCCCCGAGTATCGACAGGATCTTAAAACAGAGGACCAGTCGCAGAAACCGACATGTAACAAGGGCTAAGCTGGTTCGCATGATGACGAATCACCCCGCTCGAGACCCGTATCAGGAACATAGAACTCGACAAACACTTTACGACAGTCCCCCGTTCCCAACGTTTGGCCCCCGTAAAACATCTGAAAAGAACAGGATTATTGGCGCCATACTTTGCCTGAGAGTGCGGAGAAGCCTGCGGGTGCAGCGGCGGATGCAACAGCTACAACAGGGTGCGGTGGCGCCGTCCGTGAAGTAATCCGCCGGCGAAGGACCGATGTTTGACCTTCTTGCTTCCCACTCCTAAAAAATTGAAAACGGGCAGCTGCCACATGCACTTGTTTATCATAGTACTTAGGCAAAGTCACGATTAACTCCTCATAAGAAACTGACTGAGGGGCGTTAGTGGGGAATAACTTGGAAGCGATTCGGTAAACTACAACACCATCACACGCGAGAAAAAAGGGAAGGTTCACAGTACCTTGTACATTGTATGCTGTCAGATGCGAAGTAAACTGCACCAACCATTCATGCCACGTTTCCCTTTCTTCTATAAAAGGGCGAAATGGAGGCACTGGAATAGATTGTACATCCTGTTGTGGCCTTGAAGGCAGCGACTGTTGTGTTTGAGCAGTCGCTGTTGTGACTGCGCGAGTTGCTCTACAGCTTGGGTGAGCTGTGACATCTGTTGTGCCTGGAACTGACAAAACTGAGTTAAGTCCATGAGCGGAGCGACAACCGTCGGGGCTACATTCTGAGAAGTAGATGTGGTAAATTGAAACAATATGCTACAAGACTAATATGACACGATACAATACACACTAACAAGATAAAATATTGAAGATAAACGACAAGAGCAATCAGAAAAGCATGTCGCCAGAGGTAGCTGAAAAAACAAGGCAACGTGGGCATTGTAAACAATGAAGAACTGTCGTGTCCCTAGGGTGGAACATTGACGACATGGCTACTACTTTCCCTGTTAACGGAGTTAGAGGGAGATAGAGGCTCCTCAGGAAAACAGTGGTGGTGAACAGAGAGGAAAGAAGTGCTAAATCGAGTAGAAATTGAGTTAAAAAAAGTATTTATTTCCCTTTAGCCTTATTAGGAGAAGTGTCTCACATTTTCTGCTTCTTTTACTCAATTATCATTAACGTACTGCGAATGAGCTATATATTCGTTCTTCCCCACAACTGACATATAGTGACTGGTGCTAGCTGACGCACAGCTGTAACTGACACACAGTGAATGGACTAGTTGACCCACAGCTATAATGAGACATAACACTTGGTCATGTATGTTCGTACTTACAGAAAGGATAACGTCAGTATCTACTTGGAGACAGATGCTGACTTGCCTCTGTTCCTCTGACACACGAAGAAATTCTTTAAATGAAATGGTTACTTATCTCAATGCTTTTGCCAATTGGGTACCTCTCGCCACTGATAGCTTTTACTGCTGCCGCATTCCTCGAGATGTCGACATGGTGACATCTCGGGACTGATGATGCGGGCGTTAACTACTGTGGAAGGCTCCACGGTAGAAGTTGCTGGGTGGCCCTGCTGATGGGTAATTGCTTCATATCTCGCTTCCTTCCTACAGCCTATCTTCTTGGGCTTATTTGAGACCACTCACATGGGCTACGGCTCTGTGAGCTATTCTCGGCGAGCCACGGCAACCTAACTGACTGACTTGTGCTGGGCTGAGACTCCTTATACATGCCTTCTCATGGCTCCTTTTCACATATTGCTAGTATTTCGGCACGTACCCGTCCGATTTCTCTCCAAAGGTTCTGACGCTTCCACTTACTAAGCTATTACAGCGTACTGCGGCTGGGCGAGGCACTTTCCCTGTCGCAAGGCGCCCTTGTTGTTCTCGCAGACGAGGAAACTGTGTGCGTTATGACACTACCGGCCGCTCGTCCAGCGCGAGCTGTCTCCCAGCCGGCCGCCTACAAGTCATGAGCGGATTTACTCATACCTCCCTTAATTAATGCAGCCATGACACGACAGCAAAACAACCACAAAGTTAAGAAGACCTCGTCGCCATTGCTGTATCTGTGGTTGTTTGGGAATCGGTAGGAGTCGTTAGGTGAGAGAGTGCCTCCGCAAAGGGACGAAAATCATTGAGCAGGTTATTACAGAGTGAACTGGATACAATGTTATTGCCAGCTCTTGAAGCGCGTCCGAGCGCAAGTAAAAGAATCTTAGATAGTGGCTAATATTGTCCTCCGGCCAAACCCGATGATAGGCTGTGGCGGTATCCGGACTGTATACTCTTGACGGTAGACGGATGACTGATGGCCCTTCGCTCATGGCCCAAGACTGACGTTCTCCTCTAGGTCCTCGCCTATGTCCGCCGACGCCCACTCCTCCTATTGGTCAGCGTCTGCGCATGTGTGGTACGGCGCCTCTAGCGCCGCGCCCGGAAAGACGACGCGCTCACCTGGCCACATCTGTGGTGTGCGGCTTCAATATATGTATCGACACAGCACTTCGAAGTGATCCTCATTCAGGGAAGATGGTAAACTTGGGAACTACCGTCTTCACAATGCGGGGTATGGTTGCTGCCTGAGTCCAGCTCAGAATTCATTGGTTGGGTTCCTAATGGCCCAATAATCCTGTCGACGTGCCAGTACTCTGGTGCTAACCCTGCTAGCCGGTATCAAGACATCATATGTGACCATGGCATCCGACTCCAGTGGTTCCATGTGGAAACCCACCGCCCGTTCGGACTGCTCACGGCAGCCGATACATGGAACACGCAGCGAGACGGCGAACTGACGCGACCGAAGACGACGTCATCTGCTGATCTAGCTCCTATCAAGCTAGCGCCTACTCCATGAAATCTTGTAACAACTGATTAAAGGTATAAACACTAAAACTGTTTTACTAGCGTCCTATGGCGCTCCATTAGCCGCGCCGGAGTATCCGAGCGGTCTGGAGCGCCATGTGGCGGATCGCGCGGCCTCCCCCGTCGGAGGTTCGAATCTTCCCTCGGGCATGGATGTTTGTGCTGTGTTTGGTATAAGTTAGTTCATAAGTAGTTTGTATGTTTAGGGACTGATGACCCAGCAGTTAAACTTAACAAACATTTGAACATTTGAATGTTCGCTCCACTACATATCTTCGCCTCATCGTGACATAAAGCTAGGAACCTACCGCTAGGCCCACAGCAGTACAGCGACTAATTACACGTTGCTTATATCCCCAAATAGGATACTTGTCACAGTTCAGTTAGTTTCGCTCTCGATAAAACTTACTGTCCCCTACAATGCACTGAGATATCATTCAGACCACTCTGTCTTCATTAATGGATGGAGTGAAATAAAACGAAATTCCCCCCTAGTAAATTATGAGTCTGTTGCCTGCTGTTTCAACCGTTGACGTGAGAGTCGACCTCTCCTGATAATTACTTTATTTGTGTCATGCATAACACAATCTTCAAGTCTTGGAAGCAGCCTGTTTATCACTCCTTCGATACGACATTGTCCAAAGCTGTTATGTGTCATATCATTCAACAACTGTACAAATGTAATTTAATAGTTGTGTCTGATTTAGGAGGCTGTCATTCAATGGGCGTAAGAGTAGAAAATAGCTCCTTCACAAACCAATGCAATGATCCTAGAAATATCTACGTTTTCGCGGACACGCCTCACTATTTTAAACTATTGAGGAACCACTTTTTAGACTAGACAGTGGCCTAATTTTTCCAGATGGTACCGAACTGAACGTTAGTATTTTTATAAAATTTATGCAAAAAGATTCCGGAGAAATCATGGTCTTAAATTGAAGCCAGAGTTTCTCAATCTAAAAGTAAATGCAAGGCAAAAAGTTGGACATGCAAAAGCATTTCTTCAAGCACAATTTCAAATGCAATATCAGTTTTATCCGGAAATAATTAGGCAGCATATTATTTTCAACTTATGGACGAGTTTTTCGATGCGTTCTTACGAAAGGACCTCCATTAACTTTGCCTTTGGTACTGATTACAATGTTTTGCAAGTACAATAAATAAATAAATAAATAAATACTCTTGGCGAATTCAAACAAACAATTGCTTCCATGAGAGTAGTAGAAAAGAAAAATATCCTTCCTTTCGAAAAAGGAGTAATAATAATAAATTCGTTTTCACCAAACTGAAAACAATCACCGTTAAAACAATAGTTTAGTTTAGCGCTGCCGCTCGAACGCGCTGGAGTACCTCTGTGTCGTCACAGTGGCCGGGGCCACTTCCAGCGGCTACGTGAGCCAGCCCCTGTATCTAGCCCTGACCAACCTGCAGTTGGCCGCAACCCGTAGCCTTCATAGGAAATGGAAGGACCCGTTCCGCATGTGGAATGACTCCATTCGGTATGCACACGGAGTGCACATTGGCTGTCTTCCCCTCCGTAGTAACCATATCCTTTAGGGACTCCTTTATGCGCCTAACGTTAGAGCTCCCAACTACAAGCAGGCTCACGCTCTGTGATATCCCGGATCTTGCAGACTGGGAGGTGACCGGATAAGTGGCAACATCCGGCTCAGGAACGGCAAAAACAGCGCCTTTCTCATATTGGCAGGCAGAACCGGTGAGCCCTCACGATCGCTCCCCCGGGAATTCTTCCGCTGCCTGTCAAGCACTGGGGCGACCTCTCACGCAGAACGAGTGTTGTGCCTGTCTCGTTGCGACCGGTGATGGCTGGTCGTGAATCGCAGGCATGTCGAAATGTCATAATCTAAATATGAATACCTATATTGACGTTTATGTGTTTAATAAGGTGTGTGCACGCCGTAGTTTGTAACAAAATAACTTTTTATTCCGCATAGTTCGATAATGTATTGCCGCTTTATACATTACAAGATGTACAGAAAGACCAAGCGAGAACTGTGGGCTAAAGGACAGGCGGTGAATATCGGGATGATAAACTGATGATTGACACTGTGGTGACTTATTTAGGGCCGGCCGCGGTGGCCGAGGTGACTGAGGCACTCCAGTCACGGTCTGCACGGCCACTACTGTCGGGGGTTCTAAACCTCCCTCAGGCATGAATATTTGTGTCTTAGTTAGTTGATAAGTCATGCAAAGTTCTTTGCTTTAGTTGATGAGTAGTTTGTAAGTTTAGGGACTGATGACCCCGTAGTTAAGTCCCACAAGCTTAACAAACGTTTGAACATTTTGAACTTATTTAGGAAAAGGAATAAGGGGCAGAAAATGAGGCAACCTTGCGTTTCTTCAAGACCGATCCATAGCCTGCCGTAGCTAGTAACACAGAGAGCGGCTCGTGGCTCCGCTACCGTTATAAAAGATCCGAAGGAGCCTCATTGTTCAGCTGGCCCGCTCCGCAACATCAGCGCAGACTGCCCAGGCATCAGCTCAGGCGTAGAGCACGTCGCCTTGCCTCACTGCTATGCCCGTGGAAAACGGCTCGAAATTATCACGCCCATTACGGAAGTTATAGCAATAAATATTCGTCGTACACTCTTCTCGCTTTACATAGGTCCATATTGTGCAATAATTTTGCTCAGAAGGGGACATTACTAAAGAGGGATTATTGACTATAATACAATCAAAACAATTACATCCATAATGTGCAATTTTTGAGGCCATCAAACCAACACTAGTAATAACATTTTAGTGACCGGCTTTCCGACGAACAGTATTTGAAGTTTGATGTCATCACGGAGGTAGCAGACAGGACAGAATAGCCGCGAGACTGGTACTGTTAGGTAGTAAGGGTCAGTTGAAAGTCGTGCAAATTGTATTAGTGTAGTGACATGATGGGTAGTCGGGTGTTCTGCCGAATGTCAGTGTCTACTCTGCACAATATTTCGGCTACCTAACTCGTAACCTTCATCAGGTGCGACCAGTCTCAGGTCGCACCTGATGAAGGTTACGAGTTACGTAGCCGAAATATTGTGCAGAGTAGACACTGAAATCCGGCAGAACACCCGACTACCCATCATGTCACTAGATCGCCGGGAAAGCCTGAAGAGTTACAGTATCAGCATAGTGATTGGGAAATATGATCATCTTACGACTGGAGGCTGTTCTAATGACACTTTCACACAAGGGACAATTTTGTCCTCGAAAGCTCGAAACCGTTAGAAACGACGTTTGCAATAAATGGCGATTATAAAACAGGACAGTGCTGTGACTCATTTCAATGCAAAACGTTGCATTTTATCGGAGAGAAACTAACTGGATATCAATATATATGTAATTCATTCAGCAGCGACAAAAACTCTCATCTACTTACAAAAGCGGAAAACACATATACAGCTGTACCACACACCTGAAAATATATTATTCCTCAAAAATGCATATGGAGGATTTCGATGAAGTGGTTAAAACAAAGTGGGCGAAACAATGTGCACACCTCAATAAAGCCACGTCATCACATTCCAAATCACATTCGCATTCGCATTCGCATTCGCATTCGCAGTCGTGTACCAAAAGCCACACCAATTAGTGCAGCAACACTATGCTACCATCTAGTGGCGTCAGCAGACAATTGCGGCGTTTTGCATGGAAATGACGCGCACCACTGTTTTGTTTATGGCTGCTTGTTATTCTAAGCATGGTTTCGTGCGGTTCCGAGCGATCGAGACTAATTGTGTCCCTTGTTAATTTGTATATAGAGAATACTAGTCACCTCGGCAATGCTTCGAAATTGCTAATATGTATGTCCTCTTGCTTTGAACATCAAATGTGCAAAACTGTATCGCAATCGTACGAATGATATTGATGTCTCAAAGAAAAGAGCTCTTTTACTTTTCCACAAATTGTCCTATTTTCTGGCCAACTATTTCAAACTTTTACTTCACTCAAAGCTCTCTCTCGCTTTGAACGTCGAATGTGCAAAATTTTATCGCAATCAGATGAATGGTTTTGATATTTCATAGAAAAATATCTTTCTATTTCTTCTGAATTTTCCAATTTTCCGGGAAACTTTACAAATTTTTATTTCGTAAGATCGTTACTCTAGCTTTGAACGTAAAATAGGCAAATTTTATGGCAATCTCAGCAATGATATTGATATCCAATAGAAAAAAGCTCTTTCTGTTTCTCGCGAATTTTCAAATTTTCCGGGTAACTGTCCCAAATTTGAAGTTCATAAGGACTTTCATCTTTCGTTGAAGGTTAAATGATCAAAATTTTATCGCCATCGGATGAATGGTTATCAACTTATAATGTTAAGTACATTTAGAAACACATTGTAAAAGGAACTTGGGTCGAATTCTGCGACTTTCCTTTTTAACTGTCCCTCTCTGTCTCTCTCACACTCTTTACTTCATTAAAAACTTTTCCAAGACCATAATGAACAAAACAAAAAAGAATTACTCCCTCTCCGTCATGCGAATAGTCAGTTATAGTGCTGAATTCAATCAAAAACACATTGAAAAACGCTTCTTCAGTTTTTCTCAAATTTTCCAATTTTCCGGTAGATTTTCCATAAAATTTACTTCATACAAACCTTTTACTGTCAAGCCGTACTCATACAACCATGTAGCAACTGATTTTTACTCTCAGCCGAGTGGTCTGGAGCGCTACGTTGCGGATCGCGCGGCCTTCCACGTCGCAGGTTCGAATCCTCCCTCTGGCATGGATGTTTGTGCTGTCTTTATTATTATGTAGTTTGTAAGAAGTTCACAAGTTTAGGGATGATGACCCCACAGTTAAGTCCCATAAGCTTAAGGAACATGGGAACAGTTTATTCATAGAAAAAAAAATTGCTTCGGTATTTCTTAAATTTTCCTTCTTTCCGGGCGACTTTTCCCAATTTTTATTTGATGTGAACCCTCATCTTGCTTTCAACATGAAATGTACAAAATTTTATCGCAGTTGGACAAACGGTATTGACAGCTCACTGGAAACAGCTGTTTCCTCTTTTCCGGTCAACTTTTCCATACTTTATGATCGTTTAAACCTTCCCTGAACTTTCACGAATATTTCAAGACTATAATTAGCCAAATCGGTTCAGCCGTTCTCCAGTTTTAGCGAGACTAACGAAAGAGAGAGAGAGAGAGAGAGAGAGAGAGAGATAACAGTTAACAATAATTTCAGTTATTTACTTTCTGACTGAAGTGATATCATCATATTGCTGCTAAGAATAGCGAAGTCAATACCTGAGATGCTAATATTTCTTTCTACTTGAATTATCTAACTGTGGTGCACTAATTCTCCTAATGGCTACATATTCCTAGCGTTTTTCAGTACATAAAACATATTGTGGTAATCTAGAGTAAGGAAACAAGTGAGAATGATAGTAATTTTATTTTGATTTCTCGGCGTAAATTAAAGATACAACATGTGATCAAAAAAATCCTCGTACCTTGCTGAAGGTCGAGTTGGAGCGGCTGAGAGCGGAGTGCGCGTTCGGTCACCATCGGATGTTCGAGTCCTTCCGCAGGCATGGGTGTGTGTGTATGTGTGTGTGTGTGTGTGTGTGTGTGTGTGTGTGTGTTGTGTTTAGCATAAGTTAGTTTAAGTAGTTTGCAAGCCTAGGGGCTGATAACCACAGGTGTACTAGTTTAGTCATGCCTGGTTCTCCTGGAGACATTAGTATTTCTGATGGGATGTCATCTACTCCAGGGGCCTTGTTTCGATTTTAGTCTTTCAGTACTCTGTCAAATTCGTCTCTCAGTATAGTATCTCCTATTTCATCTGTATCTATTTCCTCTTACCTTACTACAATATTGTCTTTTAAGCGGGTGAAATAATGGAAAATAATTAAGTGTGTTACTAAGACTATTTTGATGCTAGAAATGCAAAATATTTGATTTGGAAACATGATTAGAATTATTTGAAAAAAGTGTTTCGGGATGTTTTGAGTTCTGCCATAAATTGTGTAATGAAGGTTGGCAAGCTGTATCAAAATACTTTATTAGAAAAGCGTTTTTAAAGGTAAATATATGAAAATTTAAATTTAGAAGTAGAAACAACCAATGCAGATCATCCTATCTACGCGAGCGAAGCAGCGGGAATTAAGCTACTATTGGGCTCGAACAACACATATACACGAAAATCGTATGAGAGATAATGTAAAGATCCCTTAATGCACTAGTGTTACTCCCGCAACTGCAAAACTCTGCAGTCGTCCCTTAGAGGCCTCTGCGTGTGCCATTCCGCATTGCACTTTGACCTGCCGGTACGCCAGTAGTGACGGTGCAGTGTCCCTCTGTAGTTGCGTTTTGTGGTGTTATTTGTGTAGTGAAGCGTCTGATGGGGCGGCGATTGCTGATCAATCCTACTTATGTATTGCGATTAGTTGAGATGAGAACCCTTTTTCGTGAAGACGGTATTAGTGTAGAAGATGAATTATTTGCATGCTTTCTTGTATCTGTTATGGTACAGAAATATGAGCATAAGTTAGATACTGTTGTTACAAACTCATAATAATGATAATATGGATGATAATGACGAAAAACTCATTGCAAGCGGTAGTGCTACGGTAAGTGCGGGAAGAGGCGATGGAAGCAGTGGCAGAGAATACCAACAGTCTTTCGGGAAGAAGGTTAAAGTTGCAACTATCATCACTGCTTTTGATGACAATTCGCTAGAGAACATGTACGATGATTATTACATAAGTTATAGTTAAGATATCTGCATTAGGTATGGCGTCTACAATTACATCTACAGTGCTATCTAGAGCATGGTTGCAGAGCTTTGCAGAAAAACGACACCCACCAGCACATTGAGGTGTACGTAGAGATCCTGTAACCAAACGTTCGTCGGCCACGGTGGTCGAGGGAACTAAGGCGCTCCTCTCACGGTCTGCACGGCCGCTACGGTCGGGGGTTCGAATCCCCCCTCGGGCATGAATATTTGTGCCGTCCTTAGGATAATCTAGTTGATAAGTATGACATAAAAGTTTTCTGGGTATTGTACCGCGTCATAAGTAATAGCCTCACATCATGACGCGGTACAATACCTAGAAAACTTTTATGTCATCTGACTCTGGCCGCGGAAGCCTACCTAATTAGAGTTGATAAGTAGTTTGTAAGTTTAGGGTCTGATGAGCCCGTAGTTAAGTCCCAAAAGCTCTACAAACATTTGAACATTTTGAACCAAACGTTCATACAGATATGTTTGTTCGAGCCCATGTACTTTCCTTGTAAGATATATTAATGGCGTCATAAATATCTTTGTCTGGACTGCATGAATGAGAAACTAATAAATATTTGTAGGCGCCTCCATGTTGAATTTAGTACATTCAGTGTGTCAGGAGGTAGTATCGGAGCGTCGGGTCACATGAGTTTGTAGCATCACCCCCAGATTAGAGGCGGGCGTCGCCCCCGCACTGTGCGCCTCGCCGTGGCGAGCCCGTGCCCGCCCCCCTGGGAGGCCTCGCCGGACAGGCTGACGGGTCGCCGGCAGCGGCGGCTGTAAAATTAATGCCCGTCCGGCGGCGGCAGAACTTGAGGCAGGCGCCCCGCGCCGCGCAGAGGTCGCAATCGATACTCGCCTCGCCTCGCATCGCCTCGCTCACCTGCCTGTCGACCGACAGCAGCAGCCGACCATTAGTCGACCGGCCAGCTGACACGGCGCGACCCCTGCCTCCCTGATCAATCCAATTGTACCTGCCGGTCGAGCTTCGCGCGTCAGCTGTCGAGCTCACCGCGCTTTTTGCCACCTGCACACAATTTCCCGAAAGTACAGTGCCGTCTCGTCTGAAAACATTTTGGGTGTTTGCAATATCGTTTACATGCAGGTAAACATAGATTTGTGGATAACGTGCCTTAGAGAGTGTCAAAAAGACTCATCCGATTAAAAAAGCCCTAAGTACAGTGCTAAGAACTTTTAGGACATCAGATGAGATATCGTATACATTATACATATGCATTGGTTACAATTGTAATTTGTGTGTGATACCATATGATATTTTGCTGTCTCAGCTGATTACGTAGGTGTACATGCCGTTTACATAGTGCAGTGCTCCATGGGGCTACCATAACAACGAAACTGTAATTTTCGTTGGTATGTGATCACATCATTTGATTGGTCAGAAATTCGACGAGAAGGCCACCGAACTTTTTAGGCATGTATTGACCTCTACGTATTTTCTTTTCAATGGCGAATACTACGAACAAACGGAGGGAGTCGCCATGAGTAACCCACTCTCCCCTGTGGTCGCAAATTTGTACATGGAGAATTTCGAGGAGGAAGCCCTGGCATCATCTCAATGGAAACCTAGTTGCTTTTTCCGTTACGTGGACGAGACTTTCGTCATCTGGCCACATGGTATGGATAAACTCCTTGACTTCCTTAAACATTCTGAACTCCATACACCCCAACATATATTGGACAGACGATGCGTACCGTCGAGCATCGATGCGTTGAACACCAGAGGCACACACGATTGATGTATCCGAGCAAATCGGCGGTCGCTGAACATTGTTTGTCGGAGAATCATGCGATGGAGTATGAAAGCACTAGGATTCTGGTACAGACGTCGAGATACTGTGACGCACTGGAAGGCTCCCAGCTACCTGCCAGCTCCACAACATCGAAGGAGACAAAGACTGAAAGACTGAAACTGGTTGAATGAAATAAATTAGTGCATTCTAGACTGTTCTTTATTAACAAATTTAAATAGAGTGCTGTTAACCAAAAATAGAGAAACAAAAACGTTTCCAAAAATAAAAAATGAAATTTGTTCTGTGAAAGTATAAAAACATTGTAGATTAAGTGCTTCTTAGAATTGCGTAACAGAGCTAGTACTACAGCACTTTAGTAAGCAAGAAAATGAGACTGTGTCAAATTTCAGGAAGTGTGGATAAATAGGAAAGGTACAGGGTGTTAGAAAAGGAACAGTTTAGCAGTCTTACTCCACTCGTGGTTCCATTTAAAAATTATACAACTCAAAATTGCCAAGATACTTATTTGAAGGGGACTGATGAGCATTGCAGTTTTGTCCCTCTTAAACACCAAACAAACAAACCAACCAACTTATTTGAAAATTTTATTTGGTATTGTATCAATACGTGCCAGGTGAGGAAAACTCGGGGACTGTGTAAGCTTTCAACGTACAGAGACATCAGTACTTTTTCAAGCAACATCAAAGGACTACTGTAGCAACCTGCGCGGCGCGTCGACCTTTGCCGGTCGAGGCGCGAGTATGTAAGGGTGTTGTGCACCCTTCGTGAGTGCATCTGAATAATGGCCCAAATGTTCAGGTAATATCGGATTCTGGGGAAGAAGAGCAAAACGATAATGACGCATCTCTCAAAATGTTCAAATATTTGTAAAGCTGATGGGACTAACTTATATTACAGACGTCACAAACATCTATGCCCTAGGGGGGATTTGAACCCCCGACGGGGAACGGCCTCGCGCATCGTAGCATCGTAGCATAGCGCCTCAATGCGATCAGCCGCTCCACCGCGGCAGAGGTATCTCTCTCCTAGACGTAATGGGGAAAACATACGAAAGAATATTGACAGACCGACTCAAGACGTAGGTAGAGATACTGAATCTTCTTCCGGTAATCCGGGCTGGCTCCCTCGGCAACCACTCCACCAAATATCCACTATTCAAACTAACAAATGACGTTTCTCAAGGCTACAACACCGGACAATGTACGCTGGCGGCCTTTCTTGATATTGAACGCGCGATCGATAAGTTATGGCACAATGGTCTTGTATAGTCGCGGCGGAGCGCCCGAGCGCATTGAGGTGCTATCATACGATGCGCGAGGCCGTTCCCCGTCGGAGGTTAGAATGCCCCCTTGCCGTTTTACGTTAGGCTAGTTCACAAGTAGTTTGTAGGTTTAGGGACAAATCACCCCGCAGTTACGTCCCATAAGCTTCAAAAATATTTGAACATTCGATTTTCGTCTTCTATTCAAGCTGTATCAAATAAGAATCGCAACAAAAGTGGACCGATTACTACAAACCTACATTTTGAGTAGAGTGTGCAGGATCCGTGTCTCCACAGCAGCCTCTCAACCATTCACCCCGTCCACAGGCGTCCCACAGGATGGCATTCTGTTGGCATTACTGTACGTGCTGTACACTACAGATATTCTCCTTACCAACACTCCAGACGAGACTGTTGCCCTGTATGCGTATGGCACCGCATACTGGTGCACCTCATTACGAACGACCACACTGAAAAGGAAGACAAAGGCATACCTAAGACTGGATGAAGAAATGGCGAATTCGTCCCAACCCTACAAAGACGCTACTAATACTTTTTCGACACAGACACCTGACTAAAAAGAGACAACAACATGACGAAGACATACATCTAACACTCTTGAACGCGACTCTGCACTTGGAAAATACTGCCAGGTACCTCGGCGCGTTCCTTGACAAATACCTAAACTGGCAAACACAGCTTAATCACCTTCTAGACAAGACACGGAAATGACAAGGACTAATCGAAAAGTAGAAGATTGATTTCGTGGGTGTAGCGTGGAAACCGCGATCCACACATATAAATCCCTCATAAGACCTGTGTTGGAATACGCCAGAGCCCCTTTAGCAGGAATACACGACACCGTAGCGCAACGACTATACCGACAATAAAAACGACTGTACTTTTGCCGGACTCCCACTACTGACACCTAGCAACGAACTGTACCACATAGTCAACATAGAACCACTACAGACGAGACTAACCAAATTACGCGCAAACTACGGACGTCACATCCTAACTAAACGTCCAGGCCTTGAACACTACTTAACAACTAGACCAGGCACAATAAGACACCCTCAGTTTATATACATTAGTCCAAAACACAGCCAAGACCTTCCCTGACTTAGCACCTACCACGATACCCCTCTTCAACAACACAATCATACGGCCACATCTTGACACCCGGTAACAGACGCACGATATCTACACCTAGGGAGAATAACCACACACACACACACACACCACACACACACAAGCACACATACCGACAAACCACCTAATCACACTGCGGGCAAACCTACGTGTAATAATATCCACATAAAATGCAATAATACTCAAATTGGCAAAGAAAGACGCCACCACGCCTTCTGCACCCTGAAACATACTGCTCCCTCCATGCCCCATACTGGCAGTGATTACTCCCACCCCCCCCCCCCCCACCCAACCACAGAACACTGTTCTTATACAAAACATGTAAATACTGTAAACTCCAATACTACTAATAATAATAATTTCGTGTGGCTCATTGGCCTAGTGCAAGTCTTTTAATTGGACGCCACTTCGGCGACTTGCGTGTCCCTAGCCTACCCCAGTTATCCAACCAGGGAAAGGGGACTGTAAAGCTTAACGTGGAATCCGAACCACGTGTCGTTTCCGGCGATTCTTCACATCGTTGAGAGGTGAAGGATGGGTTACTAAATACCCACTATCATGCACTATCTGTAAATCACAATAACATAAATGTATCTTCCCTCCCACTCTTATTCTCTTTCTTTCCTTCTTTCTTACTTCTTTTTTCTTGTTGGCCTATATTCACTAGAATTTATAATTCTAAATATTTGTAAATTTCCATGAAAATATGTATATAGAAATTTAATTGTAAATACTTATAAAATAAGTTAATTCCAAAAAGTCACAAGAAACATCAATTAGCTAATTGATGTTACAAAATCAGCAATTGTTAACCTAAATGAAATTGATAGCACATAATACAAGCCAGATTTTGTAATAAGGAATAATAAAAATGTAAACCTTCCACTGGCTAAAAAGTGCGCCAGACAAGTGGTTGACTCCATTACGATGTTTGTTTTCGTACTTCCGCCCATAGAAAATGGAAAATCTTTGTCTCAAGGGTTGAGAAGCTTCTCCACATTTGAGGCGAACATTATCGATTGTAATTGTTTGATAATCAGGACATAAAAGTTAATTATTTCATACTTGGAGTGGAACACGTACCTGAACTGTTTCAAGTGCTGTTTAAATTGAAAAAAAAAAATACTTGACAATTTAATAGCTGATGTGCCTGAGATGTATTATAAAGAATATACCAATTTAATGAGAACTGCGCAAATGTCATTTTCGTCGTAGTCCCTGAGTCCTCTGAATTTGATAGAAAGTACGAACATTCTATTAATATAAAGTGCGGTCTAGCTGACTGAGGTTTAAGAGCAGTATGTTCTGCATCACTTTGTGGCAGCTCAAAACTTTAATTTTCAGGCTCTAGGAGACGCAGCGGCAGATAAAAGTCGCACCCAAAAGCAAACAATAGACTACACGGTACAAAACCATTACCGACAAGAAGGATAAAGCCAGCCCGCCGGCCAACAGCGGTAATCAACCCTTCCCGGAAAATTTGCAGTTGAGGGGTTTACCGAGCCGCTACGACAACATTGCATAAACGGTTACTAAAAAGGAGCTCATATTTCGTTTATAGTGTAATGGGAAATCAATCGCGAGCAATTTCTCTTTTCGTGTGGTCCACTTAGGATGTACACTACTGGCCATTAAAATTGCTACACCAAGAAGAAATGCAAATGATAAACGGGTATTCATTTGACAAATATATTATACCTGAACCGACATGTGATCACATTTTCACGCAATCTTGGTGCATACATCCTGCGAAATCAGTACCCAGACAACCATCTCTTGCCGAAATAACTGCCCTGTTACGCCTGGGCACTGAGTCAAACAGAGCTTGGACGGCGTGTACAGGTACAGATGCCCCTGAAGCTTCAACACGATATCACAGTTCATCAAGAGTAGTGACTGGCGTTATTGTGACGAGCCAGTTTCTCGGCCACCATTGACCAGACGTTTTCAGTTGGTGAGAGATCTGAAAGATGTGCTGGACAAGGCAGCAGTCGAATATTTTTCGTATCCAGAAAGGCCCGTACAGGACCTGCAACGTGCGGTCGTGCATTATCCTGCTGAAACGTAGGGTTTCGCAGGGATCGAACGAAGGGTAGAGCCACGGGTCGTAACACATCTGAAATGTAACGGCCACTGTTCAAAGTGCCGTCGATGCGAAAAGGAGGTAACCGAAACGTGTAACCAATGGCCCTATACCATCACGCCGGGTGATACGCCAGTATGGCGATGTGGAATGCACGCTTCCAATGTGTGATCACCAAGATGACGCCAAACACGGATGCGACCGACATGGTGCTTTAAACAGAACCTGGCTTCATCCGAATAAATGACGTTTTGCCATTCGTGCGCCCAGATTCGTCGTTGCGTACACCATCGTAGGCGCTCCTCTCTGTGATGTAGCGTCAAGGGTAATCGCAGCCATGGTCTCCGAGGTGATAGTCCATGCTGCTGCAAACGTCGTCGAACTGTTCGTGCAGATGATTGTTGTCCTGCAAACGTCCCTATCTGTTGATTCAGGGATCGAGACGTGGCTGCATTATCCGTTACAGCCATGCGGATAAGATGACTTTCATCTCGACTGCTAGTGATACTAGGTCATTGAGATCCAGCCCGGCGTCCCGTATTGCCCTCCTGAACCCACCGATTCCATATTCTGCTATCGGTCATGGGACCGCGAACAGTAATGTAGCGATACGATAAACCGCAATCGGGATAGGCTACAATCCGACCTTTATCAAAGTCGGAATCGTGATGGTACGCATTTCCCTCCTTACAAGAGGCATCACAATAACCTTTCCAGCCAACGTCGGTCAACTGCTGTTCGTGTATGAGAAATCGGTTGAAAACTTTTCTCATGTTAGCACGTTGTAGGTGTCGCCACCGGCGCCAATCATGTGTGAATGCTTTAAAACGCTAATCATTTGCATATCACAGCATGTTCTTCCCGTCGGCTAAATTTCGCGTCTGTGGCACGTCATCTTCCAGGTGTAGCAATTTTAATGGTCAGGAGTGTATTTTCTCATAGTGAGTGAGCCAAGTTGGAAAGACGTACCCCGCGATCTCCGATGTTCGATGTTGTGAGACGCGAAACATACACTTCCACAGCGATGGACTAATCGAGCCCTGACCTAGTAAAGTTATGACGGCTTATCTTAAAGATAATGAATATGATGTAATTTTAGTTATTGCTGTAAGTGAATTAAAATATAGTAATTAGATTTTCTTTATGTAGTTTGGTTTGCTACCGTCTTTTCATTTGCGTTATGAACCTCTTACAACCACTGTTTAAGGGTGACGTCCATAATTGCCTGCTCTCAACGAACACTACATATAGTCACGAGGAGGTCAACATTCCTCTGTCTGAAGATCCAGCATAGAACCGTGTAAAAAGGCGTTCACACCTACTAGCTACTACAAAATACTTTAGAACTTTATTGTGTAAAACGTGACAGGAAAACGTAACATTGGCTGACACTATTTTACTTTAAAAATTACACTTGGGTCACCATTCTGTGACTGCCCATCTGGACGTAAAAAAAAAAAAAAAAAAAAAAAAAAAAAAAAAAAAAAAAAAAAAAAAAAAAAAAAGCACACACAGAACATATTTCGTTTCCTGAAACGGTATAGGAACGCCAGATTTTAC
Source organism: Locusta migratoria (assembly GCA_026315105.1). Classification (NCBI taxonomy): domain Eukaryota; kingdom Metazoa; phylum Arthropoda; class Insecta; order Orthoptera; family Acrididae; genus Locusta; species Locusta migratoria. The sequence continues at coordinate 275,520,722 of CM048744.1, forward strand.
TCATTGAAGAATGAATGAGCAGGATATGAACATGAACTCTTTAAAGAAATCTAAACGCCGCTTGTATGAGAAGTGAAAGTCATGAAGAGAATCTGACGACTCCGATACACCTTTGTGATCAGTGTTAAATTGAACGCAGTGGAAATATACTATCTGAAATGAAGAAAGTCACACTGTATCTATGTTTGGTGACTGAGACAAAATAAATTAATGAATACATTCAAAACAATTATATATCAAAATTAAATCAAAATGGGATGAATCAGTAACACTAACTACTACAAATGATATTCAGATCAAAATATAACATTTTGTTTATTAAAATAGCTTCAGCTCTATAAAATTTTTAATAATATTGCATGAACTTGACACAATAAATAGTTGATTAGTTTAAGCAAGACTAATTAAAAATGGAGTTGAAACTTTATATTCTGTCTATGACTTGAATAATTCTTGAATACTACATACTATCCAGTGTTTCATTGTCTGTACATCAAAAAAATAAACTTATATTCCTAACGTAGAAGCTAAATAAAACACTATTGCTTTGCTGAACCTTGGGTGGGGTTCAGTTATGACGTAACACTACAGTGCTTCGAATTCGCTTGCCAACAAATACTGTGTACACAGAGATGTAGGTCAGAACATGATCCGAGCCAGTTAGCAACCTCAGGATCGCTCGATGTAGTCGTAAGGACGTCTGAGCGCAAATACAGCGAAGTGCAGTCGCCGCTGAGACGATAAACTCCAAATCCTCATCTCCACCGCAGCGGATATCCGTCTTCTCCTTTCTACAACCAGAACGGTTAATCAATAAAACTTTCCGAAAGGCAAGAAAATACGACGTTGAATGAATTCCTCTTCCCGGGGTGAACCGAGGAGAGCGCCAATTAAGGCACTTTCTGCTCTCAGACTTCTCGTCTGACGTCAGGAAACGACAGACGAATCGGAAAAAAAGAGTTTAAAAACCTCTTTTCGCAACCCGCTGTGCACTCTAGACGGGGAAATTCATGGTTCATACAACGCTCCTTAACAGCAGGCCCTCCTTCACAAATAGTTAGAACTGACAAGTGCTACGGAGCAGTGAGTAACTTCTGACATAAGGATACGCTAGCTCACACGATAACATTTCGTTCAGAAGATCGCTTTATATAGTTTGTTGCGATTCGTCACAATAGCATTCAGCGTACTTGTACGTGGTATTGTAGAAAGGAAAGGGGAGATAGATGAAGATGAGATAAAAGGTACGTCAAGGCGAGACGAATTTGATAGAACGCATCAGAACATAAAGGCGAAACAAGGCCCCTAGAGTAGAAGACATTCCCTCAAAGCTACTAATGTCTTTGGGAGAGTCGGCCATGACAAAACTATTCCACGTAATGTGCAAAATGCACAAGACAGGCGAAATATTGTGGAATTTCAATAAGTATGTAATAATTCGCATACCAAAGACGGAAGTTACAGTCAAGTGCTAATACTGCAGCCCTGTCAGTTTAAAAAGTCAGGGATGCAAATAGTTATTGAAGAACGGAAAACTGGAGGAATCTGATGAAGGGGAATATCAATTTGAATTTAAGAGAAACGAAGTAACAGGTGAGGCAATCCTGACCCTGCGACTTGTTTTAGAGGACCGAGCGAGGGGGTGCAGTGGTTACCACGCTGCAGTTCCAGTCACAAAGGCGGCAGTTCAACCCCGCCTCCGGGTGTCCAAATTTGGGTTTTCCGTGATTTCCCTGAACCACTGCAGGCAAATTCCGGGATGTTTCCTTTAATTGGGAACTACCGATTTCCATCCCCATTCTTAAATAAAATAATAATACCTCTTGTCCCGTCTGTAATAACCACGTCGTCACGTTTGTAGATTTCGAGAAAGCTTTTGAGAACGGGAGTTAAATACACTCTTTAAAATTCCTGAGATGACAGCAATAAATCGCGGATAATGAAAGATTATAACAATCTATACAAAGGTCACACGTCCGTGATAATAATCAAGGGACATAAAAGAGAAGCAGGGGTTTGAGAAGGAGTGAAACAGGGGTGTTGCTTTTCCATGCTGTTATGTATTCTGTGTATTGAGCAGGCTATGAAGAAAAGGAAGGACAAATTTCACACCGGGCTTAAAAATTCAAAAAGTACAAAATAATACTTTGCGGTTTTCCTTTGACGTAGTAATTTTGTCAGAGGCTTTATCTGTAATAGCAGTCCAAAGGAAGATGTACAATAGAAATGTGTTTTGTGCTTTGGACTGTAATGATGCTTCAGGTAGGGAAGATATCAAATGCAGAAAAGCTGTAGAAAAAAAAGCATTACTGACGAAGTGAAATTTGTTAATTTCCTACACTACGTGTTGCAAACTCTTTTCTGAAGGCATTTGTTTCGAATGTAGCCTATTACGTGAATGTAAAGTGGACGAGGAGTATTTCAGACAAAATGAAGTTACACGTTTTTGAAATTTGATGAAGCACAGGAGTGCTGGAGATAGCTAAACTGATGGTTAAACTGAATTAGTGAGAAAATAAATTTGTGGCATAGGCCCTATATAAGATGGGAGCGATTAATAGGATACATTCTGAGGTGCCACGCGTTAGTTGCCGTGCGGTCTAAGGCGCCATGCTGCAGATTGCGCTGCCACTCCCCGTCGGAGGTTCCAGACCTCCATCGGGCATGGGTGACTTTCTTGCCCTTGGTTTAAGTAGTTTGTGAGATCTAGGGACCGCTGAACTCAGCAGTTTCGTCTCTTAACTTTACAAATATCTGGACATTTAAAACAAAATGAGACATCAATAAATAGTCAGTTGAGTATTAGGAGGAAGTGTGGGGAGTAAAAATGGTGGAGGAGAAACAAAACATGAGTACCAGTAAGCAGAGTAAAATGGATGTAAGTAGAATTAATTATTCAGACATCAAGAGGCTTGAGCTTAGAGCAACGTGGAGAAGGCCGCGCGGTAATTTCCACGTTGTCACGGATTGCGCGACCGAACCCGCCAGAGATTCGAATCCTCCCTCAGGCATGGATGTGTTTGTTCTCCTTAGTATAAGGTAGTTTAAGTAGGCAGTAAGTCTAGTCACCAATGGCCCTAGCAGTTTAGTCCATTAGTTACAAGAACTTTTGAACTTTTCAGATCGAAGTAATGTAATTAGCGGTGTTTCCGTACATTGCTTTGCAGACTGACATTCACCCATCCACATTGTAACCAGCATATCAATGGGGAACAGTACTTTCCATCGGAAACGCATTCACCCTCACTGGTAGCAGTCCAAGGTAGGACAGAAAACTACTTTTATTTTCTGCAGTTTAAGTAATCACACTGCAGTCGGTGTTAGTTAAGTATGCGGAATCTTCGACGACACACTACACGTCAGAGGAGTTCACTGAGTGAGCATATTAACAGAAGGCGGCTTTCAATCTGCAAGGCAGGCGCTCTGTCGCCTCGCGTTAGATTGCAAACACCCAATACTATTGAGTATCGGGGAATATGTTGGCCAGGGGAAATGTGAAAATTCATCCTCTCACAAAACCAGTTCCGGACTGCGCAGGAAGTGTGAACGTGGAGCCTGATTTGTGGAAACATGGTGAAAGATAAGACTGAATTACTTTTTGTTTGGATTTTATCAAAAACTTTTATTAACTACTTAATATGATTTTCACGTACATAATACTTTTACACTCTTGATTTACATAATTTTGGGAAAATGGACCATACTTCTGCAAGGACATCAGACGAATTGACATTCACTTGACACAAAGTCGTAATTGAAACATTAAATCTGTACTGTCTTATTATTTTGTACGAAACAATGCGAAACAAGAAAGTGGTACACTACATTTAATGCACTTTTTTTTCTTTTTACATTGGCAACAGTGGGGTTGTTTCTTTTTCCCTGAAACAGGGTCTACAATCAAATCTGCGACGTAATGTTCGAGCTTATCATAGCTGGACTCAATATTTGAAAGATGGTCTTCCTCTTTGTATTGCGACACGGAAGTTTGATTCCTAAATTGCGGCGACAATTCTTCGGCAAAATGTCATATGGTCCAATTTTTCACCACACTTCCTGTAGAGGTGTCACGCATTGTGCTCAGCGACATCGACCAAATGAGCAATAATTGGGAAGTCCAATTTCTTTCCCTTGATAGAGTAGAAATATTTTTGTCATCTCCATCGTTTCCTGCACAAACTTATTGTAGCGATAAATGAGTCTGGGTTGTTTAATTGTTGTCTGCCTTTTCTACTGACGGCAATATCGCATTACTGGATGAGTTGGACTGATAGTATTAGAGTTGGTTGCATCTGTCATTACGGTGTTATAATTCCATGAAGCCACTCAAATATTGGCTGAACTGTCAGATCTGAAGTCGAATCCCTCTCTTGGTTTCATGTCTTGTCCCTTCTCTAGGTTACAATCTTTACCTATTCTATTGGTCTTTATTTTACCTGTCCTCTTAATTTTTCTTAGATGCAAGTCACACAGAAGATGACAGGAAATAAATAAATTGTCAAAATACAGTTTATATGAGAGTTCATCCAGCTGTCGACGTATGTTATTACTGCTCCATAACCAAGATATTTGTGAGCATATTTTTCCGCCAACGTACCAGCTCCTCGATTATCATTCTAACCACGTCATATATTCATTACATGGCCCCCACACCAAAATTTAAATCTATATCTTATAGGTTAGACTCGAATAAACTGTTTAGCCCATGCCGCCCAAAAGAAGGACCCAATTTTTCGTCAACAGAATCATACTTATGAGGGGGTAACATTAGAAAATCTGTCAATACTGTCTAGTTCGTCGTTGATGATAACGTGAATATTTCACATAATGAACTTGAAGCAATCCCTGGATATTTCACTAGAAACTAAAATGTTGTGAACATATGTTGACATCTCCCGATACATATCCGTTCTTGGCAAGACGACATAACCACTAGGAAGCAAAATAGCTAAAAAACACATCATTTCTCCTTCAAAACAATCTCCAAGTCTGCTTCTCTTTACAGCATATTGGTTGCTATATTTCACCATCGTGCTTATAACATCACTGTCAAGAAAAAGTGTCCTCAAATATTGTTTTATAGTACCCATTTAGGGACATTCTTTGGCTGTAGGAGTAAGTGGCTGCTTTACCCAGTTGTCCTTATGAGATGGTTTGGTTGATTTATTTCATTTTGGCGCAGGGGATTTTCTTGCTGTTGCGTATGACACTGCAGCCGTGGATGTGGAAGGCAGGGAAGCACTACTTGATGAACGGTCTGTATCTGCAACTTTTTGTCAGAATTGATGGATTTCGATTTTTTGTGTTGTTGGATTTATGGCCGAAAGTTTCAACTGAATTGCTGGAACATTATCAATAAATGGTGCTTCTTCATCACCAGAAACTTCCTCTGTAGCTTTTGTGGGTGGTAACAAAGCAACATTCAAACCATTATCAGGCAAGCCATTATCAGTACTCTACAGAATTCAAGCAGCTCATCTAATGTTACACGTTCCATGTAAATGAGTGCGTTGGAAGTGTTAGTGTTTAAATATATCATCCTAACTTATAAAAGTATTTTCATACAAACATAGTAAGAGTAATCTCATTGAGAAACTGTGGCTTATGAAACAAATGTTCGCAAAGCAACATTTATATGTGTATTTATCAAACAGTACTAACTAAAATTTGATTCCTAGTTCTGATATACCAGTAACAAATAACGAAAATTCTACACCATGAATGATGATAAATAAGCTTAAAGGCATTTTAGTAACCAAAGTAGTTTTTTGGTGCTGAAGTATTGTATAAATGCGTGTAGCCGCGGCGGAGTGGCCAAGCGCACTGAGGCTCTGTGCTCCGATGCACGAGGCCGTTCCCCGTCGGGGGTTCGAATCCCCTCTCGGGCATGGATGTTTGTGTCGTCTTTAGTATAAGCTAGTTCATAAGTAGTTTGTAAATTTAGGGACTGATGACCCCGCAGTGCGGTCCCTTAAATTTCACAAACATCTGACAATTTGAAACGCATGTAACTATGTTTCAAAAAAAGAGAAATGTCAGATAGCACTGTGTCTGTTTTTGTATGCGTTATGCTAATGACGTTACAAAAGGATGTGCTTGAACAAACAGTCACTGAGGTTATAGTCTGATGCAAATACGCATATCGTCCTTTACTAGATTAGTACGACATTTTGAGAGAATGTATGTACAGTTATATTGTTAATATATTCGTGCACAGAGACGTTATACTTAGCCATCAACAAGGAAGCCAGGCAGAAAATCAGTTTCAGCAAACGAAATTTTGTCACGCACAAACAGGAACTGCGACTCAAAAATGAAAGCTAAATATTGGTTTATGCAATGGAAAGGTTGAATTGGACGAAGTTTGTACTACTGCCATCTGTTTGAAGGATGAATAACTAGTAGTAGTATAAGTGGTGTTAAGATACTCTGTGATTATCCTTCGTGAAAAACAACAGCTGTATCTGGTTTAGACCTTTATAGAAATCTGGGGAAATAAAACGTCGATAGGCAGTTGGCGGTCTTCGTCGCGGTCATCTTTAAAGTCCAGTAGGCCACTTTCATCCTTAATTATTCTGATTATTTTTCAAAAGCCTTCCTCACGATATGTGAGATGTACCACGTCCTGCATTGATTTACAAAATTTACAATTTTACAGCGAATAGAACATTTATAGATACACCACACGATCTACATCTACATAGGATACTCTGCAAATCACATTTACTCAAGCACCTTTATACTATTTATCTCCCATTCCATTCTCGAATAGCGCGCGGGAAGAAAGAACTCCTGAATCTCTCCGTTCGAGCTCTGATTTCTCGTATTTTATTCAAATGTTTGTAGAGCTTATGGGACTTAACTACAGGGTCATCAGTCCCTAAACTTACAAACTACTTATGAACTAGCTAATACTAAAGACGGCACAGATATCCATGCCCGAGGGGGGATTCGAACCCCCGATCGTAGTGGCCGTAGAGAACGTGACTGGCACGACGCAAGCCGCTCGGCCACTGCGACTGGCCGTATTTTATTCTGATGGTCATTTCAACCTATGTAAATGGTAGTCAATAATACGTTTTACGCATTCGGAGGAGAATGTTGGAGACTGCAATTTCCTAAATAGCCCACGCTGCAGCGATAAACGCCGTTGTTGTATTGATTCCCATCCCAGACACTGTCTCCCTTGTATTGTGACAATACAAAATGAGCTGCTCTTCTTTGAACTCTTTCGATGTCTTCCGTCAAACCCTCCTGATAAGAATCCCACGCTGGGTAGCAATACACCAAAACAGGGCGGACAAGCGTAGTGGATGTAATTTCTGCTGTTGCATCATTTAAGGGTTCTGCCAATAAAATGCAGTCTCTGGTTCGCCTTTCCCCCGATGTTATCTACGTGTTCTTTCCAGTGTGCCGCGGTGGAACGACTGAGCGCATTGAGGCTCTATGCTACGGTGCGCGAGGCCGTCCCCCGTCGGGGGTTCGAATCCCCCCTCCCCTCCTACCCTAGGGCATGGATGTTTGTGCTGTCTTTAGTATAAGTTAGTTGATAAGCAGTTTGTAAGTTTAGGGACTGATGACACAGGAGTTTAGTCCCATAAGCGTTACAAACTTTTTTTTTCCAGTTTAAGTCTGAAGTAATAGAAATTCTTAGGTATTTAGTAGAGTTTACGGCATTCACTTTTGATTGATTTATCTTGTAAATAAAGTTTAACGGATTTATTTTCGTACTGATGTGGACAACTATACACGTCTCATTATTTAGAGTCAATTGCAAAAAAATACACCACCACGGAGATATTTAGATCGTTCTTCTGTTGGTTTTGATCTTCAGATGTTTTTACTAGACGGTAAATCACGGCGACATCTGCAAACAACCTAAGAGAGCTACTTAGATTTTCCCCTAAATCGTTTATGTAAATAAGGAACAGCAGAGGACCAATAACACTACCCTGTGGAACGCCTGTTATCACCTCCGTTTTACTCGATGCCTTACCATCGATTACTACAAACTGTGTCCTCTCTGACAGGAAATTCCCTATTCAGACGCAATTTTTTTGGCGATATACCATAACCACGCAGTTTGATTAAAAGCCGTTTCTGAGGTATGGTGTCAAAAGCCTTCTGGAATTTTAGAAATACGGAATCAGTTTGAGAACTCTTGTCGATAGCACTCATCACTTCGTGTGAGTATAGATCTAGTTGTGTTCCGCATGAACGATATTTTCGAAATTCGTGTTGACTTTGGGTCAATAGATCGTTCTGTTCGATGTAATTCATACTATTTGAATACAGGATATGTTCCAAAACCCTGCTGCAAATAGACGTGAATGAAATAGGCCTCTACTTTAGTGGGTTATTCCCACTGCCTTTCCTGAATATAGGTGTTACCTGTGAACTTTCCAATCTTCTCATACAGATCCTTCTTTGAGAGAGCGGTTTTATATGACTGTTAAGTAACGAACTATCGCTTTTGCACAATCAAATAGAAATGTAATGGGCATACAGTCCGGACCGGAAGACTCGTTCTTGTTAAGTGGTTCAAGTTGCTTCATTCCTCAGAGAAAATCTACTTTAATGCTACTCATTCTGGCATCTGTAATTCGAAATCTAGAATATTGGTTTCCTCTTTTTTGGTAAATGAGTTTCAAAAAGCTCTGTTTAGTAACTCTGATATAGCAGCGCTATCATCGACAGGATCGCCACGTAGCGAGCGTATTGTTTGTCATGCCCCTAGTATATTTAAAATATAACCAAAATGTCTTTGGGTTTTCATTTCAGCACCTGCCAGTCATCTTCAAGTGAACCATGGAAGACTGACGAGGTCGTCCTCCAGTCTGCAGTGTACCACACTGACCTGCGCGACGCCAGTGTCCTCACTGCTGAACTGCGGAAATCAGCTGTCGCCCTCTGCATTGCCGCCTGCGTGGACGTCGACGCTCTCTGTCGGTTTGCGCAAGGCGGGTGTCTACCGTATCCCATATAGCTGTGGCATGTCATATGTTGGTCAAGCTATTAGGACTGTTGAGGACCTTTGTATTGAGCATAAACGTCACAGACGTTTATAACAGCAAAAAAAAAAATCTGCTGTGGCCGAGCAATGCCTTGACACAGATCACCCTATGGAATACAACAAAGAGGAAATTCTGGCATGCACTTCCAACTACTGGGACTGTGTTATCAAGGAAGTAATAGAAATAAAAGTAGGTGACAAACTTATGAATATGGATGGAGGGTTCTGCTTAAATTCCGCTTGGGATCCTGGTCTCACTTGTCAAGAAAACAGAGGGACAAAACTAATCCGACCTCATCCATCGAGATCTGATATTTATCATCGATATTCTGACCTGTTTCATCCTTGGTCGTGTCGGCGCTGTGTGCTTGCTTGCTCGGTGTGTGTTACCTTCCCTGTTTACTCATTGAAAACCGAGGTTTTAAAGATCGTTGCACATTGCTTCCTCACTGCAGTTTCGCCTTGAAAATGGCAGGGTGCTCTCCTGCCGAAATATCAGTCGTCATCGATTTTGATACCTGGCAGCATACCCGTAAGTTTCGAAGTCGTTATTCTCCAGGATAAATTAAGGAATCAGAAGATTTATATTTAATGAAACTCGAGCCGAGATGGCGAAATTTGACAAAAATATTCGCAAAAGAGGATTTTCTTATATAAATAAAAAAAGATAAATCTGGTTGAACACCACCTCCTCCCGGATGGCGCCCTCGTCCCGACATGGACCCATTAAGTTAAGCCACTATTAACAAGTCAGGTGACTGTGAACACAATGTTTAGAAGCAGTTATGGAGCACACTCTACGTAGACGAAATACACCACGCAGGTGTTATCGTACGAGAACCTCTGACACGGACGACGGCCGTCACGAGGAAATATAAATACAAATACAATTCCAACAGGTCAGCGTAAACTTTTACTGCAGAATAGTGCGACGAATCCCATCAGAAAAGTTTGTGATTCGGGAAGTACAAATCAAGGGTCACAAAGGAAGCAAATGAAAGCTATAATGGAACTCGAGATCTGCCGAAGGACGAACGCAAACAGTGCCGCAGCGGCTGAGGTCTCCGAAGACGAGGAGGAAGATGACGCGAAAACTTAGTCTTCCATCGAGGAGGCAGAAATTGAATGGCGAATGGGCATCTCGGCCTGACGTGGCGCGGAGAGGAAGAAAAGTGCAATTATATGAGAAACTTTTCAGACTGGTTGCCGAACTTGGCGGGACGCTCCAGAAATGAAATTTCGCCCTACCGAGAATAAAGGCATGGAAAAGCGTCCGGACCCTGACGGTCCGTGAAAGGCGCTCCGGCAGACTCAATCTCCTAATTTGGACCGCCGCGCCTTCGCCAATGCGTCCTGCCCTCGAGGTGGAGTGCTCGAATTTCCAGGTGCTCTCTGCAACTGCCACTCTCACACTTGTTTCTAACTCTGGAACGCCTCATCATGAAGCATTCCATAGCATTCCACGCTATTACCTAAGCAATTTCTTTAATATTCGCATCGCTGGCTTTCGGTGCCGTTTGCAACATTAGTGGAAAATACACTCATGGAATATGAAAATACACCATGAATTCTTCGACCTAGCAAAGGGTGCAATTAAGCGGCTGGGGTGGATGAAATTAAGCTGGAACTCGTCAAATACAGTGGAATATCAGGTCTCAAATGGTTACACAGGATAACTGAAAAGGCGTGGGAATCGGGACAGGTTCCGTCTGACTGGACGAAAGCGATAATCACGCCAATTTTCAAACATGGAAACAGAAAAGATTGCAACAACTATGGAGGTATCTCTTTAGTTAGCGTAGTACGCAAAATATTCTCAGGTATTGTTGAAAGGAGAATGCGACTATTGATTGAGGACAAGTTAGATGAAAATCAGTGTGGGTTTAGGCCTCTTAGGCCTCTTAGAGGCTGTCACAACCAGATCTACATCTACATCGACAACTATATTCCGCAAGCCACCCGCAAGTGTGTGGCGGAGGGTACCTTGAGTACCACTGTCCATTTTCCCTCCTATTCCAGTCACGTATTGTTCGCGGAAAGGAGAATTGTCGGTATGCTTCTGTGTTGGCTCTACTCTCTCTGATTTTATCCTCACGATCTCATTGCGAGATATACGTAGGAGGGAAGCAATATACTGCTAGACTCCTCAGTAGAGGTAAGTTCTCGAAACTTCCACAAAATCCGTACCGAGCGACAGAGCGTCTCTCCTGCAGACTCTTCCACTGGAATTTATCGATAATCTCAGTAACGCTTTCACGATTACCAAATGATCCTGTAACGAAGCGCGCTGCTCTCCGTTGGATCTTCTCCATTTCCTCTATCGGGTACGGATCCCACACCGGTGAGCAGTATTCAAGCTGTGGGCGAACAAGTGTACTGTAACCTACTTTGTTTTAGGACTGCATTTCCTTAGAATTCTCCCAATGAATTTAAGTCTGGCACCTGCTTTACCGACGATTGATTTTATATGGTCGTTCCTTTTTAAATCCCTCCTAATGACTACTCCAATTTATGGAATTAACTGCTTCCAGTTGCTGACCTGCTATAGTGTAGCTAAATGATAAAGGATCTTTCTTTCTGTGTATTCGCAGCACATTACACTTGTCTACATTGAGCTTTAATTGCCATTCCCTGCACCATGCGTCAATTCGACGCAGATCCTCCTGCATCTTAATACAATTTGCCATTGTTACAACCTCTCTATATACTACAGCATCATCCGCAAAAAGCCTCAGTGAACTTATGATGTTCTCCGCAAGGTCATTTACATATATCGTGAACAGCAACTGACCCACGACACTCCCCTGTGGCACACCTCACATAACTCCTACTTCGGAAGACTTCTCTCAATTGAGAATGACCTGCTGCTTTCTGTTATCTAGAAATTCCTCAATCAAATCCCACAATTGGTCTGATAGACCATATGCTCTTACTTTCTTCATTAAACGTTTGTGGGAACTGTATCAAACGCCTTGCGGAAGTCGAGAAACACACCATCTACCTTAGAACCCATGTCTATGGTCCTCTCAATCTCGTGGGCGAATAGCGCGAGCTTTTTCGAAACCCATGCTGATTCCTACAGAGCAGATTCCTAGTCTCGAGAAACGTCATTATATTCGAACACAATACATGTTTCAAAATTCGACAACTGACCGACGTTAGACGTCTTGAAAACGGGGATGACCTGCGCATTTTCCAATTTTTCGGAACGCTGTGCTCTTTTAGAGACCTACGATACACCACTGCGAGAAGGGGGGCCAGTTCCTTCGCGTACTCTGTGTAAAAACGAACTGGTATCCCATCAGGTCCTGCGGCCTTTCCTCTTTTGAGCGATTTTAATTGTTTTTCTATCCCTCTGTCAATTATTTCGATATCTGTCATTTTGTAATCTGTGCGGCAATCTAGGGAAGGAACTACAGTGCAATCTTCCTCTGTGAAACAGCTTTGGAAAAAGACATTTAGTAATTCCGCCTTTAGAGTGTCATCCTCTGTTTCAATGCCATTTACGTCACAGAGTGTCTGGATACTTCGTTTTGTTCCACCTATCGCTTTGACATAGGACCAAAATTTCTTAGGATTCTCAACCAAGTCAGTAAAAAGAACTCTACTTTCAAATTCGTTGAGCGCCTCTCGCATAGCCCTCCTCACGCTACATTTCGCTTCGTGTAATTTTTGTTTGTCTACAAGGCTTTGGCTACGTTTATGTTTGCAGTGAAGTTCCTTTTGCTTCCGTAGCAACTTTCTAATTCGGTTGTTGTACCACGGTGGCTCCTTTCTATCTCTTACGATCTTGCTAGGTACATACTCATCTAATGCATATTGTACGATGGCTTTGAACTTTAGCCTACGGCAGGTAATGGAAAAGTGCTATGAGTGGAACAGGGAATTGTATCTGTTTCATAGATCTGGAAAAGACTTCGTGTTCCTAGGTGGAAGCTACTGTCAGATCTTCAAGATTATGGTACAGGAGGCAAACTTCTGCAGGCAATTAAAGGGCTTTGCGTAGACTGTCAGGCAGCAGTCAGAGTAGATGGCAAATTAAGTTCATGGTTCAGGGTAGTTTCAGGGGTAAGACAGGGCTGTAACCTGTCACCACTGTTGTTCATACTATTCATGGATCATTTGTTGAAAACCGTAGACTGGCAGGGCGGGATTAAAATAGGTGAAAACAAAATAAGCAGTCTCGCATATGCGGGTAACTTAGTTGTAATGGCCGATTCGATTGAAAGGTTGCAAACTAATTTTTCAGAGCTCGATCAGAGGTGCAAGGATTGTGATATGAAGATCAGCATCTCCAAAACGAATGTAATGTCTGTGGGAAAGAGATTCAAACAAACTTAGTGCCAAATAGGAGGAACAAAGTTGGAACAGGTAGACAGTTTCAAGTACCTGGGATGTATTTTCTCACAGGATGGCAACATGGCGAAAGAACTGGAATCGAGGTGCAGCAAAGCTAATGCAGTGAGTGATCAGCTAAGATCTACTCTCTTCCGCAAGAAGGAAGTAAGTACCAAGACTAAGTTAGCAGTGCACCGCTCTTTCTTTCAACCAACTTAGTTTCATGGGAGTGAAAGTTGGGTGGATACAGGTTACCTTATTCATAAGGTAGACGTTACAGATATTAACAAGAACGATTACATGTACTAATAGACGGGAACTATGACAGGAGGGTGTCCATAATGAGGAAATCGAAGAAAAACTGGAAATGAACACCGTAGATGAAGCAGTTAGAGCGAGCAGACTGAGATGGTGGGGTCTTGTTACACGCATGGGAGAAGCAAGGTTACCTAAGAGACCGATGAGCTCGGCATCGGAGGGTAAGCGAAAGTACTTAGATTCGGTGCAGAATGATTTTGAAGTAAAAGGCATAACATCAGAAGAGGCATCAATGTTAGCACTGAATAGGGGATCACGGATGAATTTTATTACAGGTACTATGTTGCAGACTGAACGCTGAAAGGCATAATCAAATGATGATGATGATGATCAGAGGGAAATTGTATGGACACATTCTTGAGCTTGTATACAACACACGATGACAAAGACAGAGCAATCGCACGTAATGCAAGCTGTAATTCATCCACGGAGACGGATCGCAGAGGTGCCGTGTGTAGTCTTTCGGAATGTCCAGCCATGAAATTTCCTCCTAGTGCCTCAGTTGGGCCAGATTTCGTGCAATTCGTGCAGGCCGCGGATGATGACATTCCATCCGATCCCAAACATGCTCAATGGGGGACAGATGTGAGGATCGTGCTGACTAGGTTAGTTTGTAAACACCTTGGAGAGCATATTGAGTGAACGTGCATTGTCCTGTTGGAATAGTGTATCGTCTTGTTGGTGAATGAATGGTACCAAGATGGGTTGATTGATGGTTTCAGTGTACCGTGCACTGTTCAATGTGCCTTCGACGATCATCCGAGGAGAACGGTCAGTGTAGTATGTGGCTCCCCACACGATGATGCGCGATCATACGTTCTAATGGGGCGTCTTAAGCTAACGCACCTATGTCGTTCAGCCCGCCCCAGTTGTGTGGCGTTAGGCGCTTAAGGAAGGACGAATGGAGACGTGTCTTCTTCAGTGATGAGAGTCGCTGCTGCCTCGGTGCCAATGATGGTCGTACGTCTGTGTGGAATCGTGCAGGTTAGCGCGGAAGTCCCTACGATCGTCTCCGAGGGAGAATTACAGCTTGCAGTGCTGTAAAAGGAGGATATACAAGCTACTAGCGTCGACATTACGCACGCAATTGTGACTGTACTCGCGTTCGAATTGCTCTTTTGTGTGATCGTGCGTTCCATAAATCCTGAAGAATGTATCAATAAAATTTCCCTCTTCTGGTTCGTCGAAATCTTGATTTTTTTTATATTTTTTATATTTTTTTTATTTTTTTATTTTTTTATTTTTTTTTTTTATTTTTTTTACATTTTCCAGTAGTGTAGTTTCGCATTTATAGCATGGCATGGAACAACCCTCCTTCTAATTTAATGTCCGCAAATAATTCATGGGAAATGCGTTGCCGTCATTATTCTCAGCCAGGAAACTGGTTGATACACCTCTCAACCCTACACTATCCTGAACAGGCCTTTTCATATCCTCCTAAGTACGGCAACAAGCATCTATTTGAATATTTACATTATATTTGCCTCTTGGTCTCCCTTTGCGGTTTTTCCTCCATACACTTCTCTCCGGTGCTGTTTTCCCTATTCTTTGATTTCTAAGAATGTGTCCTACCTTTTAGCCAAGGTATGCCAGAAATCCCTTATTTCACCAATTCTGTTCAGTACCTCCTCATTAGTTACACAATCTGCCCAAATAACAGCATTTTTCTGTAGCACAAATTTCAGAAGCTTCTACCATCTTACTGTCTGAAATATTTATCGTCCATGCTTCTCTACCGTACAAAGCAACACTCCACATAATGCTTTCAGAAAATACTTTTCAACATTACATTAATGTTCCATGTTAACAAACATCACTTTCACAAACACTTTTCTTCTCAATGCCATTGTACATATTATGTCCTTTGCACTACGACCATAATATGTTACCTTATTATCCAAGTAACAAAACACATCTAACACCTGTATTGTTTCGTTAGCTAATCTAGTTCGTTCAGCGCCGCCTGATTCTCATAGACGTAATTTTCGTCTTATACGCTCCTTTCAACACACTATTCCTTCCGTTCAATTGCTCTTCCACGTCCTTTGGTGTGCCAACAGAAAAGTTTTTTTTTTTTTTTTTTTTTTTTTTTTTCACCATGAACTTTAATCCCTTCTCCACATATTTGCTTGCTTTTCTTCAAAGCTGCTCACTGTACAGATTGAATAACATAGGGGAAAGGCTACAAACATGTCTTACTCCCTTCCCAACCTATGCTACCCCTCTCATGCCAATCAACATTGTTGATAAGTCGTAAGGTGTTTATTGTTTCGCGTGTTCTTACGTTTCTCCTAGATCCAAACTGATCTTTCCCGAGGTCGGCTTCTATCAGGTTTTCCATTTTTCTGTAAATAATTCGTGTGAAATTTTTGCAAGAATCACGTATTCAAATGACGTATTATTTTCGCACCTGTCTGCGCCTGTTATCTTTGGAATAAGGATTATTACAATTTTATTCAAGTCTTAGGGTATTTCGCCTGTCTCATACATCTTATATACCAGGTGAAACATTTTTGTCTTCGCTCAATATATTCCTTCCACCTTTCAGCTTTCCCCTCTTCGGTGAGAACTGATTTTCCATCTGAGATCTTGATAATCATAATGCGGCTTTTCTTGTCTCCTAATGCCTTTTTAATTTTCGTGTAGGCGGTATCTATTATTCCCTTAGTTATACATTCTTCTACAGATTTGTATTTGCCCCCTAGTCACTCCTGGTTAGCCATTTTCCATTTCCTGTCAATCTCATATATAGTCGTCTGTTCATCATTTTACCTGTTTCACTTACTGAAATTTTATATTTTCTTCTTTAGTGAATTAAATTCAGTATTTTCTGTGACATCTGACGATTTTTATAGGTCTGGTCTTTCTACGTATTTGGTCCTTTGCTGACTTCACTATTTTTCGAAGCTACCAACTAATATTCTATTGTGTTATTCCCGCCGTTTCTGTCAGTTGTTGCCTAAAACTCCCTCTGAAAATTTTTAGTAGTTCAGGTTCCTTCATTTTATCCAGGTTCAATCTCCTTACTGTCCCCCCTTCCTCCAGTTTCTTCAATTTCAGTCTGCAGTTCATAACGAGTAAGATATGACCAGCGGCTACATCTGACGCTGGAAATGTCTTTAAAACCTGGTTCCGAAATCTATGTCTGATAATAATAAAATTATGTGGTACCTTTCGCTGTTTTCTAGTCTTTTCGACGTATACAATCGTCTTTCGTGATTTTTCAGGAAGTGTTCATTACGATTAACTAATGTCCTATGCAAAATACTGCCACGAGACTTCCTCTTTTATTTCCTTTTTTTCCCCTACTACCGAGTTACGGTTCCCCATGATATCATGTTTTCGTCTCCACTAACTGTCTAATCGAATTATTTTATGTTACATTTTTTTTTTACCAATCTCATCATCGGCAGAGCTAGTTAGTACATAAAATTGCACTAGTGTCGTCGGTGTTGACTTTGTATCTATCTTGACTACTATAATCCGAACACTGCGCTGTTCATTGTAATTTACCCACATTCCTAGTTTCATATTCATAATTAGACCTAATCCCGTGATACCTTTTATTGAACTTCACAATATTTAACTTCAAACTATCCATTTCCCATTTTAAATTTTCTTACCACACTACCCTATTAAGAATTTAATGTTCCACGCTCCGATCCGTAGAATGCCAGTGTTGTTTTTTCTGATGGCTCAATTGCCATTCCGTGCTCCATACTTCAAGACGCTGCAGATACTCCTGCATTTCGCTACCCTATTCCTGTGCTGCGCATTCTAGATAAACTACATCGTCATCCGTGAAAAGCCCCATTAATCACCTACACCGGGGGGGGGGGGGGCTCTAGCACGCCAGAGATCGCTTCGACGACGTCTGAAGACATCTCTCCGTTGAGAATGACATTTTTCTTTCATTCCATTTGCTAGCAACGATTTAATCCAGTCACACAGCAGGTCTGATATTCCATAAACTCGAACTTTGTTCGTCACGCGACGGTGGGGAACGGAATCACGTTTTCAGGCCGAGAAATGAGGCAGCTACCTGCGAACTGGAGAGCCTGTATAGGGAGAGAGTGGTCATGCGCGAGACCGCTACTGATTGGCTGAGAGCTCAGAACGCCATGTTTTTACCAGATTTGGCGGGCTTTACATGTGAGTGAATAGCTACAGTGTGCGTTTCTGTACTGTAGTGTGTCTTAAAAGCTTCTGGCAGCGATTTCCTTGTGCAGTTACGTACAGGTTATATTACGGTAGCCACTGCTCCATTTTTTACGTCTTTTGTCGGTTCTATTTACGTAAATTAACGTGTTGTTCGTTGGTCGTTGACGATAACCTTAGAATTTTGTGGCAGTTTTTAAGATTTTAAGTTGGTTTCAAATGATTTACTGAGTGTAATTAATAAAATGTGTTACATAATCATTAAGGGCAGTCAAGAGAAATGCCTCGTTGTTCCTCTGTTGGCTGTAAAAACCTAAGTAAGGATTGTTAATTGATGGCTTGTTCCCAAGGAATGAGGAAATACGGGAACAGTGGACGATGGAAGTTAACCGAGAAAGCGGGAAACCAACGAATTATTCCTGCCTGTGTGAAGTAAATATTTTTTTGCTTCCCCCCTTCCCCGTCCCAAAGCAATGAAGGAATTGATCCAATTCGGTAACTGAACTACTGCCTCCGAAGTTCCCGCGTGGTGTAGTGGTTGCGTATTGAAGTGAGTCGCGAGTTCGAATACGGTAAGCGGTACATTTTTATAAACAGCTTTCTCTAGCTTCCTGTAAGTTCATGGTTGTGGTTTTGACATGTTGTGCTACGACGTATGTTTTAACATGACCACGATATCTCCCTCTTGGCTGTAAATTATTGGTAATTCACAATCCTGTAATTGGTTACGGGATGTGACGTGAGAAAGAGAGGGGGGGGGGGCGGGACTGTTGACTCGTCGGAGCTATTCAGTTACCTATTTTGGGTCTGTTTCTAGTGTTTCACTAGAGATAGTATTTGTATTTTTCCGATTTTTCTGTGATACAGTGTCCCTAAATGTATCGACAGAAAGACGTTTTTCGTATTTCCTAGTTTAGGAAAATTTTGTAACAACGACAGCACACTTAAAATGCGTTGTATCGGGGCGGGTAGCGATAATACTGTACTAATTTCCGCGATGGATATGCAGACAGAAAATTCAGTAATAGTATTGGTTTGAGATACATAACATGAAATAACCTCTTTTTCTTATTAATTAACTGCCAACTGTCGAAATTGTCAGAAAATTGTAAAATATGGTATTAACAACCGACAGTCATTGCTTCACGAGGCCTTATGAGGCCAGCATAAACATAGATAAATGGCATTTCTTTAACCGTGTACTGATTATTAAGCTAGAAGATGTGCTGTGGTGTTTTGGGTATAACTGATGCCTTATTTAAATTGTCATTTGGCAGGACTTCTGCCAGGGGCGCTATGTAAACGCACGTCCCGCGCGCAGTCTGGTAAAAACATAGCGGACACCGGTTGGCCACTCTCTCCCTATAAAAAATGTTCAAATGTTTGTACAGCTGATGGGACTTAACTACGGGGTCATCAGCCCCTAAACTTACAAACTACTTATGAACTACCTTACACTAAGGACGGCACAAATATCCATGCCCGAAGGGGGGATTCGAACCCCCGACCGTAGTGGCCGTGCAGACCGTGACTGGCGCGCCTCAGTCCCCTCGGCCACCGCGGCCGGCTGTCTCCCTATACAGTCTCTCTACTGCGAACCTGTATCTACTGCCCTCTGGATCTCGTGGATGAATAGCGCGAGTTGTGCTTCACATGCTCGCTGCTTTCGAAAAGCATTCTGATTTCTAGAACGGAGATTTGAGATGTCCAGATATGAAATAATATGCTAACATAAAACGTGTTCCAAAAATCTGTGTGAGGATACAGGGTTTTAATTTAATAACCTCTTTGGTACGTTTTGGTCGAACAGTAGTTATCGTTGGCATGCAGCGATAGCAGCTGGCCGACAACGCTTAGGTTTGAAAGTTTCTTGTTTGTTGAACGGTGTTCGGCAGTCTCCCGCCGACCGCAGAGCGAGGCAGTCTCACGTCGACAGTGAGTCCGTAAGCCGAGTTTAGCGGTGGCTAAAGTATTGCCCATCGGTCGTATCGCATACGAGTTTGGGCCGGAATTGCGTATGGAAACGTTTCAGTGTGGACTTATAGACATTTATCGTAGTGGCACGCGGTTATTTAATTAGTGTACTTGAAGAAAGAGTTATTAACATTTGTCGTTCCGTAATAAAGGAAGTTAACAAAGTTTGTTGTTAAGGAACAAGCCAGTCATTGTCAGCATCCTATACAGTCATACTATTGGAACAATTATTAATGATCCAGGATTAATTAAGCAGCACCTTCGTCCATCGAGGATTAGGTGGACGCAGCTGTGTCGTTATAAATGGCGAGTGTGACAGGACGTAGATTCCTTCAACAATCTTCGCATCCGGACGACGATTGACAGCAACATCATATGGTGAGTGTTAAATATTCAGCGGCGCCTCGAATTTTAATCAACTTTGGACAAAATTAACACAGTGAACAGTTATTTTGCCGGTCGCGGTGGCCGAGCGCTCTGCGGCGCGCTAGTCACGGTCTGCACGGCCACTACGGTCGGGGGTTCGAATCCCCCCTCGGGCTTGAATATTTGTGCCGTCCTTAGTATTAGCTTGTTGATAAGTAGTTTGTAAGTTTAGAGACTGATGACCCAGTAGTTAAGTCCCATAAGCTCTACAAACATTTGAACATTTTGAACAGTTATTTCATAATTCTTAAAGTGTGTATGATAAAAACTTCATTTAATAATGGCAGGTCAAATAGGAAATGGTAAAATAAAGGACATTGTAAACTTAAATAATCATGACAATTTTGAAAGTGATACTAACGATATGGTAGAAGTAATTAATAATAGTTTTGAACAAAATGTAGTACAAAATTAATATTCAGATTTTGGTGATAGTAAGCAAACGAGTGAAATAGGCAGTAACAATGGAAGCGTAATATTGGGAACAGACCATGTAATGATTCAGCTTTTGGAAGAAATTAATCCGTTCAGAGATACAAGAAAATAAGAAGGCTCAACAAGAAAATAAGAGAGAACTTGAAGAAAAATTTGAAAATTTTGATAAAAAATTAGTAAATCACAATTTTTCCATACGCAACTCCGGTCGGAAGTCGTATGCGATACGACCGATGGGCAATACTTTAGCCACCGCTAAACGCGGGTTACGGACCCAATGTAGACGTGAGACTGCCTCGCTCTGCGGTCGGCAGGAGACTGCCGCAGACCGGCCAACAAACAAGAAACGTTCAAACCTAAGCATTGTCGCCCAGCAGCTATCGCTGTATGCCAACGATAACTACTGTTCGACCAAAACGTACCAAAGAGGTTACTAAGCTAATACCCTGAATCCTCACATCTGTACTCAACGATGTCAGAGATATAGGAATGTAATTTTCGCATCTGATCGACCACCCTTATTGTAATTGGGACTGACCTGTACTTTGTTCAATCCTTGGGAACGTTTCGTTCCTCTAGAGACATTCGTACACTGATACTGCGTGTCTATTGCATTGTGTCGGACTTAATTCCATCCGTTCTTCAGCGTGAATTTGCGAATCTATTGTGTATCTGATCCCTCTCAACCTACATTTTATGTTTGTGTAAATGATACAGTAAACAATGAGAAGCACACTAGAATAAATAACAGTTGTATTCAAACCTTACCATTTGTTTACCTCGTAATTTAACCTCACTCCCGCTTACGTGTTAGATGTTTCAATCCTCAACGTTTCACAGCGAATTTAAATAAGGGGTCTTCTATAACACATTATTGGTTAAACGCAATGCTAATGATCCCGACAAAGGTACATGAGTATTGTATCAAAGCTTATCATCGCAATTCATTTTGTTTTGTAAATCTATCGCACTCAACTGTATGGTTATTAGTCCGTAGCTTACAAACTATTAAAACTAGGTAAACTAACCTAAGGACAACACAAACACCCTGCCCGATGGGAAACTCGAACCCCTGACGGCGAACGTCCGCGCGCACCGCAGCAGGGCGCCCCAGTACGCACGGCTAATCCGCCGCGGCAATTCATTATTATTATTATTTGTATGTTAGTAAAATGTAAGTGTACTAATGGAGATTTTTAGCCTATTGCCACAAAGAATTTTGTGTAAAATTTTTAACATACTGAAGCAGGGTGCCTCGGCAGTACTGAAATAACTGTTGGAATGCTTCTAGATTGCGGCAAATTTTCCTACATACTATAGATCAAGTACCCAGCTACACGCCTACAAATGTTTCTTCGCCGGCGTCGTCAGATGTCATAAAGTAATAGCTGCGCATGAAAGCAATACATGCGAAAAGAGTACACACAGAGTGAAATAATTTAAAATGGCACTTACAAAAATTGTAGTGTGGCCACACGCAATAAATTTTATCTACCACAATGCATCTAATGCGATAGCGAGATCTTTTCGAACACTTGTTTACTGTGCGCATAATCAACACTAATTTTGATGACTACATTACAGTTTTCAAGAATCGAAAAGCGGTCGCAAACAATTCAGGTACCCATATGATGCACGTACGTCCCGTGTTTCGATTAATTTACGTTTGCCAGTACATATAATCCTTCCATTCTGACGCAAATACGTTTAATTATGTGTACTTGAACCTTCATGTAGTACATCCATTTATCTATATATCCTCTGTTTAAAAGAGGAGTAAAAAGTGTAATCCAGCGATAGTAGGTTTCTGTATATGAATCAGCATTAACATGGAAACACAAAAAACGCGAAATATTCCCCGCACCGACTCAGTAGCTGAATCCTTAGTAACGGAAAATATTTATTACTTTCACCTCAGTAAAAATAATTTTAACTTACGTACCAGTCATTTGCCTACCTTCTACATATACGTACATGAAACGTTAATACTACTAAGATGAAGATTTATGGTAAATGTATATAAGAGTTATGTTTCCAGACTTCAAACTCTAATTACGACCTTATACGCCTATCACCCATTAACTAAATTAAACTTTAGAACAAACCCAAAAGTATGCTTTTAAGTATAAAGTATAATGATGTTCTACGAAGAACCGGAGTAAGAATCAGCGAAAATGCCTCATTTTCTTTTGCTTAAAGTTCGTTTACGCTAGATACTAACAGCTGTATCTACATATTCAATAAAAATTTGACATATTTAATACTGCATTTTTATTCCAATTCCTCTATACTACCATCTCCTAAAATATTTGTCATTTCCCCTGAAACGCCATGTGTATTCACCTTCTCTCTCTCTCTCTCTCTCTATTTCTCTCGCTCTTTCTCTCCATTTCTTCCTTTCTTTTTTATTGTTGTTACTTTTCTTTTTGTAATTTTACGCCCATCTTCCGTATACACAACAGAAGAATATTTGCCTTTTTATGCAACCTCTGACAATAAATTTCGGTAAATAGTCCTGTAACATTAACGTAGATGAACTATGAACAACGTTTATCTTACTGTACTTCGAAATAGTCACCTCCCATAATTATATCTCTGAGTTCTGCGATACATGTCCTGGAAACTTTGCATGAAGTCTTCCTTTGGGATGGTGTTTGAAAGTGTCGTCACGTTTCTTTGGATGGCAGGAATATAGTGAAATGTCTTTTTAAAACGAGTTTGAGGCGATAGAATACGAATAAGTCGGGAGGATTGAGATCCGATGTGTATGGTGGATGATGAAGTTGCACCACACCCTTTCTTTGCGAGTAACAGTTCGACAATATTGGCTGTATTTTGGCGAGCGTTGTTGTGCAACCTTAACATCCACCGTACTCACCGGATCTCAGTCCTCCAGACTAATTCCTATTCCGTCAACTCAAACTTCCTTGTAAAGAAAGAGATTTGA
Source organism: Locusta migratoria (assembly GCA_026315105.1). Taxonomy (NCBI): domain Eukaryota; kingdom Metazoa; phylum Arthropoda; class Insecta; order Orthoptera; family Acrididae; genus Locusta; species Locusta migratoria. The sequence continues at coordinate 275,544,331 of CM048744.1, forward strand.
CGGTATTCCTGACATCCAACGAAACGTGACAAGGCTTTTGAACACCATCGTCGTGCGAAGTTTCCAGGACATGTATCGCAGAGCTCAGCGATGCATAGTTATGGGACGTGACTACTTCGAATGACAGTTAGGTAACTGTAGTTCATAGTTCATATATGTTACTGTTACAGGACTATACACAGAAATTTATTGTCAGAGGTTGTATTCACTTGGTCGCAAGTCTTTTGATTCTTTCCTTTTGATGAGTCACGTCAATTAATTTTTGAGTGACTGTACGAACTAGTCTTCCAGATCGGGTCACACAGAACCATACCAAATGTGCCGTAAATTCAAAGAAATAATATCCGAAGCAATTAAGAAGCAAAGAAAGAAGATTGGTTTTTAACGCCCCATCGACATCGTGGTCATTAGAGGCGGAGCTTACGCTCGGATTACTTGGGTCGTGCCCTTTGAAAGGAACCATCGCGGAACTTGTTTAGAGTGCTTCAGGGAAATCACGGAAAAACCTAGATCTCGATGGCCGGATTTGAAAAACTGTCCTCACGAATGAGAGTCCAGAAGCAATTAAGCGATACATGCCATATAAATTACTTGATGCCGCATGGTACACAAAACAGGTCAGAATACTGTTGAAGAATAAAAGAAATAGATCATACCGGATTTACAGTAACGTGAAATACATTACAAAGCTCATTTTTAGTGCAGTCTTCAATTCGAGAATACTGTATCGAAATATTGTAGTACATGCAAACACTTGATGGTCATAATGTAAGAATGCCAGTAGTAAGTCACGTTAAATTCCTTTACTGTGCTATAGCGTTTGATGGCCTTCTCATATGCAACTTTCAAATGTTCATATGTTTCTTAAGCTTATGGGACTTAACTGCGAGGTCATTAGTCCCTAAACCTACAAACTGCTTGTAAACTAACTTGCCCGAGGGAGGATACGAACCCCCGACGAGGAACGGCCTCGCGCATTATAGCATAGCGCCTCAGTGCGTTCGGCCACTCCGCTGCAGCACAAGCAACTTTCCATTAAAATTTGAGAGACTGTGACGAGTAGCCTCGGTTCTGTGACTGGATACGTGATTTCCCGAACGAAAATTCATTCTTAGAAACAGACTGAACATTATCCATTAAAATGCAAGTGACGTCTGGAGTTTCCAGGGTATGTCATAGATCATCTGCTGCTCCTAACCTAGGAGATAATGAGAGTAGCGACGCTTGTCATCAGAAGATCAGTACCAATTGCAAAATTATCTAGAAAAGTTTCAGTATTGCATGAATCGAGACAGATGAGCTTCAACAACAAAAGTGTTAGGTCATCTACATGAGTACTAAAAGAATCCGTTGAATTTGGGTTGCAGAATAAATCACATGACTCTCAATGGTGGCATTTAACTAAATACCTTCAAAATACAATCATGAAAAGCTTCAATTGGAAAGAAGGCTTGGATAATCCTGTGGGTAACCGTTCCAAAGATACTTACAAGATACAACAAAACAACCACATAGCCTGCACCCCACTTATCCGTCCTCTGATTGCTGCACAGTATCGGATGTCAACATTGTTCAAAGAAGGGCAGAACATTTTCTGGTGAAATGTGGAATGTAGGTAAAGAGACAAGCATGAACGCGACCTGGGTGCTATTATAAAGAGAAAGAATTTTTTCGTTCCGGCAAGATCTATTTACCGATATTTCAATCTAATCAGAGTTCTAACGGAAAGATTTTGGTGTTCGTTTTCCACTTGAAAGTGTAACGGGTAGAGATATAGACTGAAGATGGTTCGATAAACAAGTAATTACGTTTGCTGGCGAATTACAGTGATGATAATATTACCAATATTTTCTCGCAATAGCGAATTTCTTTTAGCGTCACTGTAATTAAGTGTGAATTGGTCAATAGTAAAGTAGATGCAAATGTAGATGAAATGTAGCCTACATCTTAAAACAACGTCATATGAGTAACTGAACATTCCATGCAATTTTCGTGAATAGATCATTTGCAGTGTACTAAACATTTCCAAAAATGTTGAGTTGGTGAAATTTCTGTATGACCCTATCACCCTTTATTTAAAATAAAATTTTCAGTCAAACAATATGCCTCGCAAAGCTGTAAGAAACGACATTAAATTCAGGATATGAATTTGTATGTCAATTTTCCTTTCCTGCATTCTTTACTTTTGATACGTTTCATATACAATGTTGAGGTACACAGAAGAGCCAAATAAACGTGTATGGGCATGAGCATGCAAAGACAGTAGTATGTAAACAGAGGACAGCACTTCGGTCGGGAATGCCTGTATAAGACAATGAGCGTCTGGAACAGACGTTAGTTTGGTTTCTGCTGTTGCAGTGGCAGTTTACCACAATATACACTACTGGCCATTAAAATTGCTACACAAAGAAGAAATGCAGATGATAAACGGGTATTCATTGGACAAATATATTATACAATAACTGACATGTGATCACATTTTCACGCAATTTGGGTGCATAGACCATGAGAAATCAATACCCAGAACAACCACCTCTGGCCGTAATAACGGCCTTGGTACGCCTGGACATTCATGGCCGAGTGCACCAACCTCGGTCAAAAATCACGATAAACAAGGGTTCCGAGAACACGGTCAAAAGTTAACCGCGGTTAAAGCGTCTCTGCGGTGCACCAACGTTAATCACCGGTCAGCAAACCGTCGTCAGCCAATCGTACATTTGATCGTGATCAAGTCCGTGTAGCGCAATGAAAGGCACCCAAGTGATGAAAAGGTGTTAGTTGAACTTACCTACATGGTATTCTCGACTATCTTTGGTCAATGACGACAGTACCACGTGATTTGTATGTACAAGATTGTAAATACGGTAAAATTGTACGACGCTTCTCGCCGGGCTGCAGTGGTTATGTTGGCATCAATGGTAATGACGGCAACTAAGATGACCAATAAATATTTTTTCGTGACTACTTCAATTAAAACGAAAATTATTTTCTTCTGAACGGACAACGGTACATACGAACCTTTTAACCATAGAGCAGGTACAGTATTAATTTTGCTGCGAGTGAAACGAGCAGCAATAACATTTACTCTGTAGCTTGTGAAAAATATTAACTCAATTCTACACTTCATTGTTCATCTGTTGCCAACATAAGCACTGGAGCCCAGCGAGAAGTGTCGTAAAATTTTACCGAATCCAGTCATATTGCAAAGAGAAATGATTATTAAAAAAACACCATAAGACAGATTTATATAATTACTTAAATTATGATTTATTGTTTCGAACAAATCAACTCAAATGTCTTTGTTGTTCACAGCATACTTTCCCAAGCACCGCATGTTCACCTGGTAACAGAAATATACAGATAACATGTTTTAATAACACGAAACCTTTACGATTTTAGTTACGGAACATATCGTAATTTTTTATCCGAAACTTTTTCTGAATTTGGTAGTTACCTTACTGGAAATATTCATTAATTATGGCGCGGCGAACTGCTCTTCCTGGCAATGTGTCGTCGCGATATATGTTACTGTTGTCGCCAATAAGTATGTTAAATGCACCAGTTGCATATGCTCTTAACGTAATCAATAGTCTGTTCATAGGCGAAATAGGGTTATTTCTATCGGTAGCAAATTCTAACCCGTCACTGATTTGGTTTAACAACCACCACACTTTCTTTGGACAAACAAAATCTTTCTTCGAACATTTTGTCACTGTAATCTTCAAAAGAGTCCCCCTTTCCACAATCACGACGTTCCGCTTTTGATCCCGATTTAAATGATTGAGGTAAAATAAATCTTTGTCATTTCCGTCTAAAACAGTAAAACGCGCCGCCATCTTGATACTGCACACTCGTATAACCCTGATCATCTCGACAAAACCGGGCCGCGATCAACTCCCTCGTTTAACTTTGATCGGTGTCGGTGCACCAGAAACTTGAGTTGACCACGGTTAAATGCCGACTTGACCACGATTAACTTTTGACTGAGGTTGGAGGTTGGTGCACTCGGCCGTCAGTCGAACTGAGCTTGGATGGCGTCTACAGATACAAATGACCATGCAGCTTAAACGTGATACCACAGTTCATCAAGAGAAGTGACTGGCGTATTGTGACGAGTCAGTTGCTTGGCCAACATTGACCAGACGTTTTCAATTGGTGAGAGATCTGGAGATTGTGCTGGCCAGATCGGCCGTCGAACATTTTCCGTAAGGGCTCCTACAGGACCTGCAATATGCGGTGGTGCATTCCTTGCTGAAATGTAGGGTTTCACAGAGATCGAATGAAGGGCAGGGCCACGGGTCGTAAGACATCTGAAATGTAACGGCCACCGTTCAAAGTGCCGTCGATGCAAACAAGAGGTGACCAAGACGTGTAACCAGTGGCACCTCATATCATCACACCGAGTGATACGCTAGTATGGCGATCACGAATACACGCTTCCAATGTGCGTTTACCGCGATGTCGCCAAACACGGATTCGACCATCGTGATGCTGTAAACAGAACCTAGATTCATCCTAATAAATTACGTTTTGCCATTGGTGCACCCAGGTTCGTCGTTTCGTACACCACCGCAAGTTGCTCCTGTCTGTAATGAACTATCGAGAGAAATCGCAGACATGGTCTCCGAGCTGATAGTCCATGCTGCTGCAAACGTCGTTGAACTGTTCGTGGATATGCAAACGTCCCCATCTGTTAGTGTTCGAGACGTGGCTGCATGATCCGTTACAGTCATCCGCATAAGATGCTTCTCATTTCGACTGCTAGTGACACGAGGCCGTTGGGATCCAGCACGGCGTTCCGTATTGCCCTCCTGAACCCACCGATTTCATATTCTGCTAATAGTCATTGGATCGTAACCAACGCGAGCAGCAGTGTCAGATACGATAAACAACAATCGCGATAGGCTACAATCCGACCTTCTCCTCCTTACACGAGGCATCACGACAACGTTTCACCAGCTGTTGTTTGTGTATGAGAAGTCGGTTGGAAACTTTCCTGATGTCAGCGCGTTGTAGGTGTCGCCACCGGTGCCATCCTGACGTTAATGCTCTGAAAAGCTAATCATTTGTATATCACAGCTTCATCCCCCTGTTGGTTAAATTTCGTGTCTGTAGCATGTAATTTTCGTGGTATAACAATTTTAATGTCCAGAAGTGTAAGTAATTTTTGTACTTACAGTCGGTGCACGAGAAATGGGACACAGCATCTCGAAGGTAGCTAGGAGGTACAGATTTTCTCTTGGGAGCTTAGCACGGGTGAACAGCAAATATCGGGAATGCGGTAAAACATCAAATCTCTGACATCACTACGCTTTGAAATAGATCCAGCAAGAACGGGACCAACGATGACTGAAGAGAATCGTTCGTCACATAAATGCAACCTTTTCACAAATTATTGCGGATTTCAATGCCATCAACAATTGTCAGCATATGTACGATTCAACATAATCGGAATGGGTTTTCGGAGCCAAAGGTCCAGTGATATACACTTGCAGCGTGCACGACATAGCCGGCCGCGGTGGCCGAAGGGACTGAGGCGCTTCAGTCACGGTCTGCATGGCCACTACGGTCGGGGGTTCGAATCCCCCCGCGGGCATGGATATTTGTGCCGTCCTTAGTTGTAGGTAGTTCATAAGTAGTTTGTAAGTTTAGGGACTGATGACCCCGTAGTTAAGTCCCTTAAAAATAAAAAATAAAATAAAAAAAAAAATAAAAAAAAAAAAACGTGCACGACACAAACCTTTGAGTATCACCTGGACCCCTCAACACCGCCATTGGACTGTTGATGACTAGAATAAAAATGGGGCCTGGTTCCATGAGCTTCGTTTCCAATTATAATGAGCGGATGGACGTGTATGGGTATGACGAGAACCTTATGAATCCATAGATCCTGATTGTCAGCAGGGTATGGTTAAAGCTGGTGGAGGCTCTGTAATGGTTTGGGACGTGTGCATTTGGAGTGACATGGCACCCCTGATACTTCTAGACATGACTCTGACATGTGACGCGTATTTACGTATCCTGGCTAAGCACCTGCAGTATTACTGTCTACTATTCATTATGTATTCCCACGGACTTGAGCAATTCCAGCACTACTATTCCACTCCACACAGGTCCAGAATTGCTACTGAATGCTTTCAGGACGACTGTTCTGAATTTGAACACCACCACTGGCCACTAAACTCCGTAGTCATTATCATTATTGAGCATATCTGGGATGCATTGCAACGAGCCGTTCATAACAGATGTCCACCACCAGGTACTTTTATGGATTTATTGTAAGCCCTGCAGGATGCATCTTGTCAGTTCCCTGCAGCACTGTTTCAGACATTAGTCGAGTCCATGGCACTTCTACCAGTTCGCGCGGGGCCTACATAATTTTAGGCAGGCGTACCTGTTTCTTCGGCTCTTGAGTGTAGATACAAATTATGATGATTAGACGTATGAGTAATTATTAATGCCATTATTTACGTGAGGATGGTTCTTTATCCGGTAACGAGTTGTTTAGTAATCTGACATACAGCAACAGTGCGAAATTAAGAGTTTCCGCCGGCCGCGGTGGCCGAGGAGACTGAAGCGCTTCAGTCATGGTCTGCACGCCCACTACGGTCGGGGGTTCGAATCCCCCCTCGGGCATGGATATTTGTGCCGTCCTTAGTTTTAGGTAGTTCATAAGTAGTTTGTAAGTTTAGGGACTGATGACCCGGTAGTTATGTCCCATAGACTCTACAAACATTTGACCATTTTAAGAGTTTCCAAAAAATGCCCTAATTGCACTTTATTCAGGTCTCCTTGTGTATTTTATTGCTACTGAGTCCTTAGTACAGGTATCTGAGCATCGTTCAGAATTCTGTAGTTAATATTAGCCACGGAAACGCCTTAAAAACAAATAATTCTGAATATTTGTCACAGAGTCAAACCAATCCCAAACCTAATGGGAGCTTGACGGTTAAAACCCGCCTGCGCCAGTCCAGATTTAAGTTTTCTGTTATTTTCTGAAATCGCTAACACGGGAAGGGTTATTTTCAAAGTTAATCGCCGACTAATTTCCTCATCCTCAAAAAAAAAAAAAAAAAAAAAAAAAAAAAAAAAAAAAAAAAAATCGCAATGAGGCCCACTTTAGATATGTAGTTTTATAATTGTTTGCTAAAATTTCTGTCCAAAATAATAATGTAAATAATAAAAAATTATGATGAAACGTTTACGACATTACTATTGTGGTAATATCTATGCACCCAACACGTAATATTCTTTCTGACCATATTTTAATGAACAGCCGAAATTATATTATATTTGAGTTTAGCTTTGATAAACATACTCTTTTTTGAAGTTTTACCTCTTTGAACTATCATTTTAATATTTATCCCACATTTTCATTATATTTTTCCGTTAAAATATTACCACATGTCTTGCCTTGGCAGTTCAGAGTTTATTTCTTTGCCTGTACTAATTATAATGACTGTAGCCTAGACTCAAGCGTTGTCATATCAAAGCAATGTCTCTCTGAAAATTATCAAAATCACATCGTTCTTAAAGCAATGAATTATAATACAGCATTGGTTAGTTATTTAACACCTGCCATCGATGGTATGAGAATTACAAATTACTCACTCAGGTGTTCGTTATAGCATATTATGCGAGGAATTAGTTTGTTATGTACGAACATGTTACACGGTGGTTCGGAACTTGCTTGGGCACGAGAAAACAGAGTTATCTGAAATAATGAAAATAGGACAAAAGAAATAAACGTCCACAAAGTACCTGTTGAAACCGAAGAACCAATGTAACGAGAGAAAACTAAAGACGGTTCAACTAACACCATCTGAAGAGAAGGCCTGTGCGCTCCCATGTCACGTCACGCACAGTAGGTAGCGATAGCGTAGCTCAGTGGCTGTTCGCTGTGAGGCAGTGGGCTGTACCAATACCACCTAGAAGACAAGGCCTTACAACAGGCCGTGCCTACGTCACACTTAGAGGCCCCGGCTGCCATATGACTGGCCGGCCGCTGCGCGGCGGTAGGCATGCCCCAGCGGCCAGCCAGTGAGGTAGCGGCCGGGGCCTCTAAGTGTGACGTAGGCACGGCCTGTTGTAAGGCCTTGTCTTCTAGGTGGTGTTGGCTGTGCACCATCAGCCACCCAGTAAGCTAAGCCATCTGCATGACGTGATGTGGCACGGCAGTGCAAAGGCCTTCTCTTCAGATGGTGTTGGTTCAACGCCATCTGTAATAAAAAACAGTAAAATTCTCAACGAGCAACCCAGAACGAACATGAACAATTGACCGTAAAGCATCGATCCCCCTGAAGAAAAGAATATATACCACTGCCAATTTTTTTCTCTTCCTTCGTAAAAGGTTTTCGCACACTCTTGTTAAATGAACAAAACTATATTTGGCAAGATTCCGAGCTGTTCAAAGGTAACAGCGCATTCTCTGGAAAGTGCATTTGTTCTGTTTCGAGAACATCCCATGAAACACAAAGCAACGAACTGTAATCATAAACTTCGTTATCAAATGTACAGAAACTGTTGTAAATGGCGTAATGATAGTACTAACTTCGTATGTATATTAAGTACTAGAGTTGGTGGGAAAGTGGGAACACGTTACAGAGTGACAGGCATCATCAAATCGCTGTTATATTTGCAAATATTTCTGCAACCATGAAAGATATGAAAAAATATAACAGAGCAGAGTTGTATAGAATTTTCCTCTCTACAAAGTGAGTTATTCAATTTTCGTATGAGATGAAAGGCTCATTTGCAATTACAGTTACATTACAAACGGCTTTTTTTAGTGTTACTAACGTATTTTTTGCCCGAAAAATTTGGAAAAGGGAGGTTTCGGTCTCTGGCGGCCTACAATTTATGTCTGTGAAATTTGGTGCTGATCGGTTGAACGGTTCGACTAATAAAGTGGGAACACGTTACGGACAGACACACAGACGGACAAACAGACTGGCAGACAGACATCGTAAAATCGCCGTTATTTTTGTAAATATCTCTGAAACTATACGAGATATGGAAAAACCATAAGAGAGAAAAGTTGTAGCGAAATGTCTCCTCTGCAACTGCCAGTTGAACGGTTAAGGTGTTATGGCCGGCCGCAGTGGCCAAGCGGTCTTCAGCGCGCCAGTCACAGTATGCACGGCCGCTAAGTTCGGGAGTTCGAGTCTCCCCCCCCGTCATGGATGTTTGTGTCGTCTTTAGTATAAGGTAGTTCATAAGTAGTTAGTAAGTTTAGTGACTGATGACCCCGCAATTAAGTCCCTTAAGCTTAACAAACGCAAACAAACGTAAGGTGTTATTTTTATTTAAATTTCGAGATGTCAAAAGGCGTCACCTAAAAGTGGGCCAAAAACTGAACAAAATTCTGAAGGAACATCAACAAACAACCGCAAAGCATCGATCACCCTGAAGACGAACCACCACTGACATTTTTCTCCCCCTCTTCCTTCCTGAAAGGTTTTCATGCGCTCTTGTTAACTGAATAAAACTACATTCTGAATATTACGAGTTGTTAGAAGGTAACAGCGCTTTCTCTGAAATGTGCATTTGTTCTGTTTCGAGAATATGCCATGACATACACACTAACGTATTGCAAACATAGACTTCTTTATCACTTGTACAAAAACTGGGGAGATTTACAATGATTGTACTAACTTTCTATATAGATTAAGTACTAGATTTATGTGTAATTCGATATTACCACACTTACTCCGTTTGTGATTTTAGCTGTAAAAGAAAACGTAATCACGGTTTGAAACAGAAAATTTGCTCTTTATTTTAGCGTAGAACAAAGTAACATGATCGAAGTCATATCAGAACTACAGGAAAGATAATACCATCTACGTTAAATGCGTCCATAGCAACCATGTTAGAGACAAACATTTTAGTAGATGCATTGATTCAATTTAAAGACTTTCAATATATTCCATAGAAAGTGAATAAACGCTTAGAAAACAAAAAATAAACAAGGTAATTTGTTGCAATGTATACACTCCCTTTCCGTTTCATTAAGTAACTACACTTGTCACAGACATCTAGGTCTTCCTTTATATACGAAACTACCTATAACAGAACGTTCTTCAGAATGTTCATTATTAAAGTATCCTCCCAGTTTACGTGCATATGCTTCAGAAGATCATTGTTCAATTCGTTGTTACGTGTTTCAAATGTTTGGGACTTAACTATGGGTTCATCAGTCCCTAAACTTACAAACTAGCTAATACTAAGGACGGCACAAATATCCATTCCCAACGGGGGATTCGAACCCCCGACCGTAGTGGCCGTGCAGACCGTGACTGGAGCGCCTCAGTCCCCTCGGCCACCGCGGTCGGCTTTATCACGACATGTTCACAAAATATAACAAACACGCATTTTACAGCGAGCATACTTACATATGCACAACTGTAAACATTGAAGAACATATCTCTATTTTATTAATAAGAGTGCCCGAAACCATTTTAGCAAAAGAGGAGGAAAAAATTTTCAGTTAGGGGTGGGATCCAAACCATTGACCATTTACATTACAGTCGAACGCGCCGTCCAATACACTACCGCTAACAATTAGAAAATACGTCCTTATATCTTGTACTATTGATGGTACTTGTTAACTGATGCTAATATGGCATTTTTAGACATTACATTATCATTTATCGTGCGAAGAACGACGTGTTTTTAATAATTCTTCAGTGAGCCATTGGGTAAATTGTAATAAGAAAGTCAGCAAATACGCAACGCAAGATGGCGTATGCCAGAGAGGTATGTCAAAAGGCAATCGCAAAGACCCACTTTTAGTGCTACTACCGTAACCTAAAGTGGACAAATAATAGGAGTCTTGGCCCCATCTCTCACGTTGTTGAAGGACGGAGTAATGTAGCATTTTAATATGGAATTAAGGCAAGGGGTCTCCAAGAAATCGTTATATATAGTTCATTAGGCTAGGTTAAGCCATGGTAAAGTGCCAGTAAGATCTGATAGTCGCATCGTTGTTATTTGAGTATAAATCAATGAAATGCAGCAACCAGTTGCTTGTCGTTATTTATTTTGAACTTTAACGACCGGTTTCTGGTCTATTTTTGTACTGATGCTTAATAAATAAACATGCTACTAGTGGAATCAACGCGAACAGTTGCTGAAATGGATAAAACACTTCAATTATTTGAGTATGTTTGTAGTCAAAGCAGCGGAAACTCTGAGATGCGATTGCGGACGCGAGGTTGTCGAGAAACGTACAGATGCCAATTAAACCGATCAACGTCCCTCCAGTCACTCAGCTGATTTTAGTAGTAGAACAATCAGTAAGCGTGGTATACGAATGAAGAGACAAAACGGCAAAAACATAACGTCTACATCAACATTTACATACATACTCAGAAATTCACTTAAAGTTGCTTGTCGAAGGATGTTCTGCACCACTACTAGTGAGTGAACTGCTTTTCCGTTCCGCTCCCATATACAGCGAGGGAAAAACGAATGCCTGTTTATATCTCTCTGAGTCTCTCGTTGTGGTCTTTACGCGATATGTAGGTTGGCGGTAGTAAAATCATTCTGCAGTCCGCCTCATATTCCGGCGCTCTAGATTTCTCCAACAGCGTTACTCGAAAAGAACGTCGCCTCCCCTCCAGCGACTTCCATCTGAGTTCCCGAAGCATGTCATTAACACTCTGAATTGTTGAAATGTTTGTAAATCTGTCGGACCAAACTGCGTGGTCATCAGTCCGTAGCTTACAAACTACTTAAACCTAGGTAAACTAACCTAAGGACAAACACACACATCCATGCCCCAGGGAGGATTCGAACCTCCACGGCGAGCAACCGCGCGCTCGGCAGCGAGACGCTTTAGACCGCTCGGCCACTCTACCGCGGCTTAACACTCGAATTGATCGAATCTACCACTTAAAAACATAACCGCTCACCTCTGAACTACTTCTACATCTTCTTTAAACGGATCTGATGGGGATCCCAAACATTTCAGCAATGCTTAAGACGGTATCGTACCAGCGTTTTATATGCAGTCTCCTTTACAGACGAATCACACGCTCACAAAAATCCCCCAATTTAACGAAGTTGACCATTCGCCTGTCCTCAGACTGTCATTATATGATCTTACCATTTCATATCGCTGTGCAGCGTTACGCTTAGATATTTAATCGACGTGACTTTGTCAAGCAGTGCACTTCCAATGCTGTAATCGAATATTATGGGACTGATTCTCCTACTCATCTGCATCACATTACATTTTTCTACATTTAGAACTAGTTGCCATTCCTCACACCGACTAGAAATTTACTCCAAGTCATCCTGAATTTTACTACAGTCATTCAATGTCGACATCATCCTGTAGACCAAAGCACCATCACAGACGCAGATTGAAAGTCACTCTGTCCGTCAGATCATTTATAATAATAGCGATCGTATTACATCCCTTGGGCACCCCTGAGGATACCATAGTCTCTGATCAACACTCGCCATTGAGGAGAACATTTTGGGCTCTATTACTTAAGTAGTTTTCCAGCCAATCACATATTCGAGTACCTAATCCATAAGCTCGTACCTGTTAGGGTGGGTAGTGCGGTACCGTGACATACGTCTATCGAAAATCGATAAATATGCAATCTGGCTATTGCCCTACAACCACAACACGCAAGTTTTCAGGAAAGAAAACGGCAATCTGGGTTTCGAAACGATCGATGTTTCCTAAGGCCGTGCTGATGCATGGACAGAAGCTTTGCCGTCTCAAGGAAATTTACTGTATTGGATCTGAAAATATGTTCAAGGATTCAGCAGCGAAGTGGTGTTGATAATGTAAGATACCTGGTATGAGAAGGTATACATTTCATATTCAAATGTACCGCGAATTTGGGACCAGTGTCAAGCTAGTCAGGAATGGGTCATTTATCTTTCGTTGCAGGCTTATTTTTCGATGGTAGTAATATCGATATTGGAGACGGTGAAAATACTGTTGCCGGGAAGTAAAGCTGTGATTATTGAGAGTGTAGACTTTGCTAAGCGCGCGGATGAGATTGCAGAAGCGCGGGGACCGTGGTTGTGTGCAGTTGTTGTTCCGGCGGGATAGCCGAAGAGATGAGATTTTGAGACTTGAATGCTGAGCCAAGCTGTTTGTTTAAGATATGGGGACGAAAGGTATAGATGACGTTGGAGAAACGATCTTTTGAAGTTTTTATAAGGTAAAGTTTTTCATGAAATACTTGGCATGTTTCTGTGGCACAACTTCGCATTGTGAGGCTGAATTGATGCTAACAGTAACAGTCGGGAAATATCTTGCTGTTAGCTTGTGGTCGCACGATTCATGCTAGGGACCCCTTTCTGTGTTTTTTATGAAGTACGAATTTCATGAGTAGTGTTCTAGAAATATGGTGTTGTTGTAACATTGTTTGTGTAAGTAGAGTTAAATTTATTAACAGTAAAGAAATGTTTATCTTTGTTTAAAAATAATTTTGTAGGGAGATTAAATATCTGAATTGTATTTTTCTCTGAAAGATTTTAATTCATAAACATGACATTGTTAGTAATTTTCATGAAGTTACATCAGTTCGAAAAATAAAGCAGATATTTCATTTTTATTAATTAGTTCCAGTTTCTTAAACAGATTATCAGTTTATCCCTCCTCATATTTTTATTAAAAGTGCCAGAGATGTTTTCTGTAGTTAGTTTTCCAGTAATTAGTACAGCAGGAAGCAGTTTGATGTTGCGCAGATTTATGCAGTAAGTGAAGGTGAGAAAGAATCAGTTTTGGTCAAGCTTACAGTTCAGTATGATTTACAGATTTCAGGGTAGGACTATTCATAAAGTGTTCAGGTTAACGAGTGTTTGCACTGAGTCAGATTGCATTGACAAATATTGTGTTCGTTACATTCCGTTAAAGATAGTTAGTTCAGTCAGAAACAAGTTTGTAGGGCCATAATTATTAACACAGTTATTTTTATTATCAGTAATTTTCAGACAGTTAACATTGTTACGACACTCATACAGAAACAATTAGCCGTTTGTGTCTCATTATAATAAACATTACGCAGTCAGATAGGTTTTGCAATACCTTTACATTCACATAGAATACAGTTAAAAAATACGCAGTCAGATTAACATAACGTTGTACAACGGCATTCAGCTAGGCCAAGTTCAAACACACAGCAGACAGAAATTTTGTAAGAGAGAAGGAGAAGCGAGAAACTTTCAACAATATAGGTCTAGCGTTTCTTATACACGAGAACTACCTGTGACTCTTTCCAGTCTCTTGGTTCTTTGCGCCGGGTCAAAGATTCGCAATAAATGCAAGCTACGTGAGGGGCCAAAGCCGCTGAGTACTCTTTGTAAAGCCGAATCGGTACCCCTTGTGGACTTGACGACTTGTTTGAATTCAACTCTCTCAGCTCCTTTTCCACACCAGCTGTGCCTATTACTATCTCCTCCATTTGGGAGTTAGTGTGACCATCAAATGAAGGTATGTTTGCAAGGTCTTCCTGCATGAATGAGTTCTTAAATGTTAAATTTAAACTTCGCCCTTAATTTTGCTGTCTTCTATTAACGATCAACGAGTGACTGGATAAAGACCTTTGATCCGCTTACTTATTTTACACAGGACCAGAAGTTTTAGGATTCTCAAAAAAAGAAAAAAATAGTTCAAATGTTTGTAGAACTTATGGGACTTAACTACGGGGTCATCAGTCCCTAAGCTTACAAACTACTTATGAACTAGCTAAGACTAAGGACGGCACAAACATCCATGCCCGAGGGGGGATTCGAACCCCCGACCGTAGTGGCCGTGCAGACCGTCATTGGAGCGCCTCAGTCCCCTCGGCCACCGCGGCCGGCTTTAGGATTCTCATCAAGATCTTTTACTTAGTTACGGCGATAGTTATTGTATGCTTCGCGCAGTGCCATTTTATAGGCGCTCGAATGTCTTCTAACTTTTATCTGATTTGATTTGCTTCACCTTTCTTGAACCGAGAGTGCAACTGCCTTTCCTTTCTCAGAATATTTCGAATATTGCTATTAAACAACGGTAGGTCTTTCCCATCCTTAATCCACTTTGTCAGCACATATTTTTCCAGGGCTTAATTTACAATACATGTAAGTTTTGCTCATAATTTCTCTACGTCCACCGAAACAGAACTAAACGATGTCCATTGATTCCGTAAGTGGAACGTAAAGAATTTTTATCAGCACTTTTCTAGCACAGACATTCTCCTAGGCGTCTTGACCGATTCATTAACTTTGGTGTGCATTGTAGCTATGACGACATCATGATCACTAAGCCCTGCCTCTACAGTGACATCACTGACAAGGTCTGGCCTGTTTGTAGCTATAATATTCACAATGTTTCCATTGCGTGTGGACTGACGATTTTACTTTCAAAGCAGTTTTCGGAAAACGCAATCTACAATAGGTCACAAGAGAGCTTGTCTGTACCCCCTGTAGTGAAAGCATAGGCGTCCCAGCCTATATTACGAGGGTAGTGAGGGAGAAGCAAGTGTTTGATTGTTCTATAACTCAGGTGTAGATTCAAGAGTCAACACAGTTTCAGCCGACCAGTTGTATAAAATGGTTTATATCTATAAACCTTTACCCAGGTTTCGGCAAAATTAATTTTGCCTTCTTCAGAAGGATACAATAAAGCTCACATTAAAAAAGTTGTTAAAATGTGGCTGACTCCATGTCAATAGATTAAAATTTTAAAATTTAAAAACAATGTCACATTATAAAATTTTGGAGCATGTCCTCACACAGGTTGAGTGAGCACTGCACAATGTGACATTGTTTTTAAATTTTTAAATTTTAATCTATTGACATGGAGTCAGCCACATTTTAACAACTTTTTTAATGTGAGCTTTATTGTATCCTTCTGAAGAAGGCAAAATTAATTTTGCCGAAACCTGGGTAAAGGTTTATAGATGTAAACCATTTTATGCAACTGGCCGGCTGAAACTGTGTTGACTCTTGAATCGTGTTCCACCGTTGCTGAATTGCAGCCATGTTTAAAACTCAGGTGTAGCTTGCATAGTGCCTGTAGTCCAAAATTGTTGTTATACCCGCACAGATTGCCTAGGATGACACCTACTGTGAGGGAATAAGGTTGTTACAGCACCAGTAGGCATCGGTTACGCGTGTCTGAAGATAAATGTTATTTTGTACAGTAGAGGTTAGCTGAGGGCAGCGCCTGTGGCTAGGATCCGTGGTTACAATGAGCTCATGGAGCGATGCTACTAAATACAAATCTTATGTGAAATGGAGATTTGAAGGAGTTAGTAAGGAGTAAAAGAAGTTGTAGAAACCGAGTTAGTTACCTAGGACACCTGTAGAACACTACAGTGGATGTAGTTTAAGTTTTGAACTGTAGTAGGTAATATGTAAGATTTCAGTAGAATATAAAACATTTTTCAGGAAATCAGTGAGCCAACGAAAATTTGATAACATTGCATTTTAACTAAAATAAATTTTAGCTATCAATATCAATTTTAGCATTTATCAGGTTGTTAAATGTATCCAGTGTTAACATTTTAGTACTATTTCACATTTAAAATCCACACTTTCCTCCTCTCTCCCCTTTTGAGGAAAAAAATCAAGCTTTGAAGCTCTACATATAAAAACTAACTCTTTATGTTTTAGTAAATGTAATTCAGTACCATAAAATGCAAAACTTTCCATCAAAATGTATCAATTTTCTGTGAAAATGTCGATTTTTTGTCATATCATCTTAATACGTCGCACGTCCATAAACATACGTTAGCGACATTCAGTTATTTCCTGATGATGGCCGAAGAAGCCGAAAGCCGGTTACTGACTCCATTAATTACTTTTTTAGAACTTCAGGAATTTTTCGTTTTTAATAATATAGGCTTTATTCACACGTAAACTGTCCATGGAAAAAAGGATAAATTAATTTAATTTCAAATTGAAACATCTGTTTTTCACTTAGTGTGTTTGAAAACGTTGTTCTACAAAATTGCTAACAGTAAATCTTGAAAGAACGTGGAGTCCTTATTTCATCACATTCGGATCAGGGATACAAAGCGAATAATCATAAATGTCTGTTTGTGTACTTATCTTCGGAACTCCTTAATGAATTTTCATGGAGATTTCACTGGTAACATGATCTTCGCTTTGAACTTCATGCAGGCTCCGGTTCATTACAGTTACATCTCGGAAACAAAAGATATCGTAATTTATATTTTTGATACTAATTAATTATGTAACAAACTAATTTGCAAGTCTTGTAGAGGAAAGTTCATTGCGTTTCACAAGAAGATAGAGCGTATGTTGGGGCAACATAAAGGTTTTGTTTAACCATAAGAAGATAGGGAGCAAAAATTGGCAATTAAAATTTTTAGGAATTTTTCCTGCTGTATAGTATGACATAGTTCACGAAACTACCGACCGATTTTGCTGTTATATTCGTAGTACCCCAACGAAATAAAAACACAGCACTGTTACTTCTGTAGTTTATTGTCAGTGTCAGCAGCATTATCAGAAGCTTATTTCATCGACATATTTCTTTACTAGTAGAAACTAACATTGAACATCCGAAAACAATATGCGACTAAACGCGCTCAGTATTAAGTGGTAGTAAGAAAACAGTCTACTGCGCAGTGTTATAAAATGATGTACTACCGGTTTCGATCCTAGTGTGAATAATCTTCAGATCTGCTGCGATGTTGACATGTGGGGAGGAGCATACGCTTTGGAAACCTCCAGGTACTACCACCGCTAGGCAGTGACACCAGATGGAGGTTTCCACAACACTCTGCTCCTCTCCACATGCCAACACTGGAGTGGATACGAAGATCATCCACACGAGGATCGAAACTGGTAGTACATCATTTTTAACAGTGGGTTGTAGACTGTTGTTTCATTATCAGTAACACTGGACTTACCTGGCTATGATATAGGTGTACTAGTTTCGTTTTGTTTATTGAAAAGTTGACAGAATTTCTTCTTTCAAAGGCATTTAATTATGTTTGAGTACTTTGAGAACTGAATTTGTCGACTAAGTTATCATACAAGGATTTAGTTTTAACGACTGAGGTACTACGGATGTTCAGATGAAAAAGTACGAAACGATGTAGGTGTATAAATGAAATTTCATTCATAAGCAATCATTAGAGGCCCCTACCACGGCTATCCCACTGTTTAACGAGCCGAAGGATGCCATGTTCATAGAATTACTACGGGTGTGACAAGAGCCAGTACTCTACTGTGCCCTTCAGTTCGTTCGTCCCTTTGAGATGTTGGCCCACTTTAGGTTACCGTAGTAACACTAAAAGTGAGCCATTGCGATCGTCTTTTGACAGCTCAAAATTTAAATAAAAATAACGGCTTAACCATTCACCTGAGACGAAAATTGAATAACCGAATTTGTAGAGGAGAAGATTCTCTATAACTTTGCTCTCTTATGCTTTTTTTTTCATATCTCGTAGCGTTTCAGAGAAATTTGCAAAAATAACGGCGATTTTGTTATGTCTGTCTGCCTGTCTGTCTGTCTGTCCGTCTGTCTGTCCGTAACGTGTTCCCCGTTTTTAAGACGAACCGTTCAACTGATGAACACCAAATTTTGCAGACACAATTGTAGGCCGACAGAGACCAGAACCTGCCTTTCTCAAATTTTTCAGACAGAAAATACGGTAGTAATACAAAAAAAAAGCTGTTTGCAATATAATTGTAATTGCAAATGAACCGTCCATCTGACATGAAAATTTAATCACCTAATTCGTAGAGGAGAAAATTCTCTACAACTTCGCTCTATTCTGTTTTGTTAATATCTTGCATCGTTGCAGAGATATTTGAAAAATAACGGCGATTTGACGATGTCTGTCTGGCTGTAACCTGTTCCCCCTTCTTAGGCCGAACCGTTCAACCGATCGGCACCAAATTTTACAGACATAATTGTTGGCTACCAGAGACCAGAACCTCGCTTTTTCAAATACTTCGCACAAGAAATACGTTAGTAATACGAAAAAAAGCCGTTTATAATGTAATTTTAATTGCAAATGAATCGTTCATCTGACGCGAATGTTGAAAAACGAATTTGTAGAGGAGAAAATTTCTCTACAACTTTGTTCCCTTATGTTCTTTTTTTTTTCATATCTCATATAGTTTGAGAGATATTTGCAAAAATAACAGTTTTGACACCCTCCACTGAATTAACGATAACCAGCCGTTCGCTGGAAAGTCACGTGACATTATTCGCCCTGAATTCTCTCTCTGTCATAAGCCATCTTGCGTTGTGTATTTGATGATTTTCTTATTTTAACATACACGTTGTTATTTCAAAGCAATGGCGCACTGAAGAATTGACAAAAACACGTCGTTTTCCTATGATAAATTATAATCTAGTGTCTACAAATACCATATTAGCATAAGTTAACAATGCCACTTTTAAGTGTTGGCCGTAGCGTAGTGGGCAATGCGTTGGACTGTACGCTGAAGGTCAGTGATTCAAACCCCGCCACTACCTACAATTTTTTCCTAAAAGTGTTTAAGACACTCTTATTAATTAATTTTTATTGTTTACATTATTGCAAAAACTTATGAAACTACAAATCTAAAGTGGGCCTAAAACACGTCAGTGCGATTTTTTTTTTCCCTCTCGGACCAGTTGGAAGTCACAGGTCAGGCTGTAGGGCGCATATCATGGAGCAGAACACTCCCTTCGTGAGCAGCCCAGGCCCTTTGCTATTGATGGACTTCCGTATGCTACAAAGTGTTCCACAGTACATGTCACTGTTAATGGTTTTTCTGTGCCCGAAGAATTCGACGAGTATCGGTCCTCGGACATCGAAAAAGACGGTGAGCGTTAGTATGGCCACTGAGGGCACAGTCTTATATTTTTTAGAGGTGACGACGCATGCTTCGCGTTGCCAAATGTCGCACTACGTTATCTTATAGGCGCACAATAAAATTTCAACCGGCTTGGTTGTTCAGACGTTTCGTACTTTTTCATTTGAACACCCCTCATATTAATCGTAAAAAGCGATTGTAGTGCATGGATCTTATTTAAGTCGTTGCGGAGCATGTGCGTGCAGCTAGGATTCATAATTCTTCTTCCACTCGCGATTCACCTTGAAGACCGTAACATGAGTCCAGCTTACCCATTTCGGAGATACTCTTTCCCAATTACCGGACTACGACAATATCCTGTTGTCACAGTCGCTGATGGAGGCGTATTTCTTCGTTTGAGGCCAGTACGGTCGTTAGAGTGCTGCCTCATTTACTCCGCTTACATTCCGCGTCGTTATAATGAAGGTGCAGTTACTATCTGAGGTCAATTGTGGGCTGTAATTACCGAATGGCAGCGGAACGTGTACTACGTGCAAAAGGAGGAAAATTCCCTCTCCGTAGTCTGTGTTAGTACAGATGGCGTATCACTGACCTCATTTTGCGAATAATGCAGTACACGCGAGACGCGTTATTGCTTCCACTGCCCTTAGTGGAATGCATGAGCTAAAAACTGAGTTCACCAGGCCGCAGTCTTCTGTAACTGCACCACTGAGCAGAAGAGCAGCACAGAGGTAGTGAGTTCGTTATCGTGAGGCAGGAATACATGATTAGCGAATAACCGTAGTTAAGTGAGTAATTTGAGTAAAATATTTTCTTTATGGGATGCCATTCGTACTCATTTACGCATATATTCCGTAATAACCAAGATATACATCAGTGCATAATTCAGATAACAGCTTCCTCGTCGTGAATCACACTTTATTCATTTCTTTACACACTTTCCTTGCCGGCCGCGATGGCCGAGGGGACTGAGGCGCTTCAGTCACGGTCTGCACGGCCACTACAGTCGAGGGTTCGAATCCCCCCTCGGGCATGGATATTTGTGCCGTTCTTAGGAAAAGCTAGATGTTAAGTAGTTTGTAAGTTTAGGGACTGATAACCCCGTAGTTAAGTCCCATAAGCTTGACAAACATTAAAAAACACACTTTCCTTACAATAATAATAATAATAATAATAATAATAATAATAATAAATCAGTTATTTTGATTATTCTAATTTAATAACTGCCTCAAATTCTTAATCGCGGCTGACCAAACCGGACATCATATCTGTACTGTATGACTGCCGATACCGCTTTTAAAGTGTAATATTAAAACAGAAGCACTATCTGTCTCTACCAGCAACATGGTGGTACTCCAGTTGTAAGTCTGCCAGTTACGGGCTGAATCCACAATCGAACCAGATCATCCATCATTCAATGTAGGTGAAATCCGCAAACTTTCTAAGTGCATTGTCTGCTTTTTGTTCTGCATTTGTTATTTATTTTGTATGTTTGTAATCGTTTTGAAATTAGAGGCATATAGCCCGCTGTTGAGATTCGCTTCAATAAGACAAGCTTTCATTGCCACTAATTACTATATCCTACTATAACTGCAGCTGCATGTTTACAGTAATATTTAAAAATATAGGGTCTTCAGAAAGTGACTATGCATTGTCATAGTGCTATATGATTTTCATTATTAGTACAACATTTTTCCATTGCGTGTTCAAAAACATGCTGCAACTCATGCAAATGTGTCTTCAAGTTCAAGGGATTCACTTACGCATCTCATGACTTTAATACAGCAAGTAAGGAACTGCATAGTTACTTACTAAATACCATGCAGATTTCACCTGCTTTTACGCAAACAGGCACTTCTTGTGTTACAACACACCACGAAATTTGTTTGACTGCATATACTGAGTTATTATTTAATATTAGTATCAAAATTTTACTAATTTTTGTTCGCTGCTTCCTTAGCAACAACCATTGGCATGAACGGACCACAGGTCAGACGGTCTTTGGATATTACGATTGCTGAAACCAGAAATATTACATTTAGCAAAAACAATGAGGTGACAAAAGCCATCGTCTTATTAAAATATTGTGTAGCATCTACCCTTGGCCGGTGAATTGCAGAAACTCGGCGGAGAATGGTCTCAAAAAGTCGTTGAGAGTTCCCTGCAGGAAAACTGACAAATGATGCCGTCCTTAGTTGCCAAAGTGTTAATCATTCGCAGGAATGTCCACTATGTTCTTCAAACCAATCGCAAACAGCTTTGCCCCGATAATATAGCGCACTCAATATACAAAAAACAGTCTTGATCGCAGAAATTAACAGTTTCAATTAACCGGTTTCAACCTGATGTAGGTCATATTCGGAATTACAAGTAGCCCATGCGGCCAGTGCTGGACTCCGCTGGGCTGGGCTGCCCTGGGCTGTTCTGCTGCTAGCAGGTAACTGTTACCTGCTGGCAGCAGAACAGCCCAGGACAGCCCAGCCCAGCTGAGTCCAGCACTGGCCGCATGGGCTACTTGTAATTCCGAAGATGACCTACATCATTTTGAAACCGGTTAATTGAAACTGTTAATTTCTGCGATCAAGACTGTTTTTTGTATATTGATCATACCAAATAGATCGCTGTTTCTCCTACGACAACGTTGTCAAAATTAATAATATAGCGCACTGTTATCCACTAAAATTATGTCTTTCTTTGTGAGGATGTGTTCGATGAATGGCTCCAAATGTTTCCCATGAACCACAACATAAACATTTTCAGTGGAAGATCGCTTCAGCTGGACCAGTAGACACAGTCCATTTAATTTGAAAACAGCCAACACTATTATGGATCTATCACCTTCGCCATTTAAAAACGCTAGACATACAGTGATCACATTTATCATAACCGTAATACAGATAACGTTGTCAATTGTTGCGGCATTTGGCCCTTAAAAGCAAAATACACAGTGTTGTCTCTCCGAATCGGACAAGACAGACATCTTTACTACAGCTGTTGCTAGCACTTTCGGTGTTATGGCTCGGTACTAACATAATAGGTGGTTCATGCTTGATCTATTTCTCTACAAAATTACGCTAAGCAAGACTAAATCAATGTCACTGCGTAAATTTGCATATATAATCGAAATTACACTCACATTACTGACCCCCTCTCAGCAACATTCTTTTAATATCATTATTTTTCATTAAACCGTCTATCACGTCAGAATTCTCTATAAAATACGTTCTAACAAACCTAGCAGCAATGGTAACATACACATGCGGCTAATCGAAAATGTTACATACCGATCAAGCTGTGCCCTGTTAAGGTACTTTTGGCTGGCTACAATTTTCTCTCTGAGTTTATCTTCCAGAAACGGAACTGTTCAATTTCCAGTTTCAAATTACGTTTTACACTGCATTTCCGCCGCGGCGGATTAGCCGTGCGTACTGTGCCGCCGTGCTGCGCTGCGAGCTGCCGTTCGCCGTCGGGGGTTCAAGTCCCCGACCCCTCCGCCTCGGGCAAGGATGTTTGAGTTTTTCTTAGTTTAGTTACCTTAGTTTTAATAGTTTGTAAGCTACGGGCTAATAACCTAGCAGTTGAGTCCGATAGATTTAGAAACTTTTGAACATTTGCTGCATTTCCTAGCTGTGTCCTCAGCGGTAGGTCAGCGCAGCTGCCTAGAAAACAGGAGACCCGGGTTCTCTCTCTAGCTGAAAATCTGGCAAGAAGCATTCCCATCTGGGTGCAAAACTGACCCATTCGAATTTCCCTAAGGTTTTGCTGAAATCGAACGAGTTCTACCGTGTAAAGAATGTCTAACAGGGGGTTCTAATTGTCAGAGCACGTGATGAAAAGCGTCAAAATATTATGTGCAGCGGTCAGAAAAATCAGGGAATCAGTTGAGATATGTAGGTTCTGAAGTATTGTCATAGAATGAACTAAAATGGCCGGCCGAGGTGGCCGAAGAGACTGAGGCGCTCCAGTCACGGTCTGCACGGCCACTACGGTCGGGGGTTCGAATCCCCCCTCGGGCATGGATATTTCTTCCGTCCTAGTTCGTAAGTAGTTCATAAGTAGTTTGTAAGTTTAGGGACTGATGACCCCGTAGTTAAGTCCCATAGACTACACGAACATTTGAACATTTTTGAACTAAACTGATACGACGTCTGTCTGCCGGTACTACGGAGTGATGGCAATAACATAACGGTATATAATAATGATTAAGCATCCAAAATCGCATTTTTCATTTAATTTCATAAATGGCTGCATAATCATTATTAAACAATTATAGATCGCCCCACTTAACTATGAGTTCCTTATATAACGGTATATAGTGACAATAACCGAAAGTTTCTACAGAGGGGGCTGGTGTTGACCTGTGTTTACTTCACCAAACGAATTTCATGAGCAGGTAGTACAATGCAACAACAACGTGAGGACGGTTGGAAGTTTTGTCCCCATCTGCGGAGGACATTCTCAAGGCAAATCGTGGCTATTTTTAACGTCCGATACACACCCTGGCTCGTTACTGACTGAAGCCGAATTCCGTTTACTCGTGCTCTGTCGCAGACGGGTACCGTCAGATGTTTTGGATAGGCGCACGCAATTCACCGTTGCAACGATCCCCCTTGAGAATTCCCCACTCCCCTCCCCCCCCCCCCCCCCCCAGCAAATGGTGACGAAACTTCTGGTTTTAATAACAAATCCACAAGACCAAGGCACAATAGCCCGGAAAATTATAACAATATTGACATTTACGGGCGTGAATGTTTACATTTTGCAATATTTGAACATTTGACAGTAATACAAAACGATTGCGACCATGTTAAATAACTGTAGCAGTACTGCACAAACACTGTTAAGTCGCTTAAATATGAAATCGTGAGGTGTAAAAATGACTTCACTGCTTCGCGTTTCGATCGGCCCATTATCAGAAATCAAATGTGTCATACTGCATCTTTTACCTGTGACACTTTTGATGTCTGATTAAGGGACACACGAAACGTGTCTCAACAAAGCCAACTTTCCACCTACGAATGAGTTTCACGAAACGCTGTCGCTTCAGTGTGAAACTTCTGCCAGAATTGCTGAACGTCAAGAAACGTATATTTGCCATCCAACATGATGCTACTGCGTCCTCTTGCGATCGCGATCCTCCGAGCAAGACTTTGTGATCTCCCAGGGAGTCGCGACCCTCAGGTTGAAACACATTGCTCTAGAGAAATACTGAATTCTGTTCTATACAAATTGTTACAAAAAAAGTGGAATACTTTCAGAAGTAGCAGTACTCATCGAAAGAAAGAACAATAAACATGGATTCGAAACGCACACTCGCTAAGATAAATACGTGTTAACAGGATATGTTGCGCGCTGTGGCCACTAATGCCAAAAATGTTCAAATGTTTGTATAGCTTATGGGACTTAACTACGGGGTCATCAGTTCCTAAACTTACAAACTACTTATGAACTAAGTAATACTAAGGACGGCACAAATATCCATGTCCGAGGGGGGATTCGAAGCCCCGACCGTAGTGGCCGTGCAGACCGTGACTGGAGCGCCTCAGTCCTCTCGGCCACCGCGGCCGGCCACTAATGCCAATGCTTCGCTCTGCCCTTCAGCATACTGTTGTTGGGAAGCTTATCTACGATGTTACAGACTTGTTAAATTTGCTCTCCATCTCTCCCCAATTTAATTTAATACATTCATTACCTAGGTTCATCTACGCACAATAAATTGAGCCCTGAACGTATAATTGCTACTGATTATTCGAGGATTAGCACATGAAAATTGGCGATACATTACTCATAACTTAAATTTCAGTTATTATGTTTAACCAGCGACGTTTATTTGAAATAAAAGCTGGCGACCTCAACGTAACAAAAAAAAAGTTGTCACCCGACGAACACAGATATATTCCTTTTGAGCAGTGAATTGCAAATGGCTTGATCAGTGATTTAAAAATATGCAGTTTCGATATGTGTGATGGGTGAACTGAGGTAAGTAATATGGGGTGAAGAGCCGTGTGTTCAACATCGACGGTGTGCACTCGTTGGCCCAAATTATTCTACAAAGCTAAGATTATCTACTGAGCATGCAGACTGAAAAAAATCTTAACTGCAGTAGTTCCAAGTAAAAAGGTTCCAACATTGTAAGCGAAGCGATTTCAGTGGTTTTTCGCTCGTCCAGTGTTCTGATAACGTGATAGATCTGTTTAATGTTCAAATGTTTGTAAACCTTAAGGGACTTAACTACGGGGCATCAGTTCCTAAACTTACGAACTACTTATGAACTAACTACTACTAAAAACGGCACGCCGGCCGCGGTGGCCGAGAGGACTGAGGCGCTTCAGTCACGGTCTGCACGGCCACTACGGTCGGAGGTTCGAATACCCCCTCGGGCATGGATATTTGTGCCGTCCTAGTTCGTAAGTAGTTCATAAGTAGTTTGTAAGTTTAGGGACTGATGACCCCGTAGTTAAGTTCCATAAGCTTTACAAACATTTGAACATTTTAAAAACGGCACAAACATCCATGTCTGAGGGCAGATTCGAACCCTCAACGGCGGACGTCCGTGCGCACCGCAACACGGCGCTCCAGTATGCGCGGCTAATCCGCCGCGGCTGTGGTTAATGTCCCGGATTTAGTTGTGCGTTGTGTGATTATTTGTCGTTCACAAACTGTAAGTTATTGAAGTATTGCTCGATGCGTTCAGTACATGAAGTACGTGTGTACGGGTGAAACAGTTATTAGTAATGGTACTATTACTTTTAAGCTTACTCGTAAATTGTATCACGAACAGTTCCCGACTCCAATTATATATATATATATATATATATATATATATATATATATATATATATATATTTTTTTTTTTTTTTTTTTTTTTTTTTTTTTTTTTTTTTTTTTTTTACTAACTGAGCTGGCGATAATGAGGTGAACGTGCATACACATTAAGGGACCTGTCAACAAGTTTCCCCTATCGGGCAAAGTACTGCAGTGAAGTAGTCATACATGCTGCAACTCAGCAAACATGGTCAGTTTGAACTCGTCTCATTGCAACGTGGAGCACAGGATGGAGCCATGGAGCAACGCGTTATCATCATGTTTTGTTTTAAATCAGGCCAAACGTCGACGGAGATCCGTGGGATGTTAGTGAAAATGTATGGTGTTGAAACAGTGACTAAAAAGTGTTTTAAGCTATGTCCCAAGAAGCGTTTGCTGACAGTTTCCAACAGCTGTACAACCAATGTCAGAAGAGTAATGCAGCCGATTACTTTGAAGGCCGGTGAAAGTACAGTGTAAGTAACTCTTGCTTCCTATATTTCCTGAAACCAAGACAGACCTCGTAATTTTGAGAATAAGGCATTATTTTACGGCGCGATTGCACCCATCTGCTTCGACTCATCAACATGTCGGAAAACCGGTATACGGAATAATATTTTAATACACATGTATTGTAGATAACAATCTGCGTTTATCCTCGTAAATTACAGATTTCTACAACTCAATGTACCATCGATCACAGGTCTCATCCTAAAAATTCGTGCCTTCGGCACTCAGTTGCGAAAAGGAAACGTCTCTGTTAACCTATACCTCACTATCAGAGTGAAGCTTCAGACCACTTTTAAACACAAAATCTTAATTTTAAATCTTTGTGTCATGTACCTGTGGTTCGCCTGAAGAGCGGACAACCCACAATACAGTGAGGCGCCCCACAGCGGCGGTTCCGGAGTCACCAGAGGACGAAACGATCACCGCCAGAGAGCCCACTAAACCGGAACTATTTTCCTCCGCACAGTCACGTGAGACCAGCTCGAGACCGCCACGTATCACTTCGCGCCGACTATTTGGGAAGGGGGGGGGGGGGGGGCGCAGTACAACACGACGGCAGTTATCCGCCGACCGCCTACGAGCACCACAGCTGAAGGATCTAGACCGACGCCTCTGGGGAAGAGACTGCCAGCGACGCCGCGCCTCCAGGACTTCCCGCAACAGAATACGTCGTCCGGCTCCGTCTCCCTGGCCGTTCTCTCAAGACTGCCGTCATCCCTCTGGCTTGTACGTAACTGGTGAAAAAGAAAATTTTAGTTGATGTTTGTTGTTTTTGCCTTAGTTTCAGAAGTTTGTCAGTTTGATTTGTTTCCAGTAGATGATTAGTTTGTCTTGTCAATAAACACAATTTCCGTACCAAACAGTGTCTTTCAGTTATTATCTCTTGAGGTGAGATATAGCACTATGTTCTGCTTGTAAACAAACTATTGCCCTTACCTCAGCCACCACATAATTACTCACGCAAGCCAGAAACCCGCACGCACAGCGATGACGTCACATATGACAACACGCCGATGTCACGGGTCAAAGCCGACGGGTGGAATTGCGTCGTATAAAGAACCCGAGAATAACCGTGAGCCGTCATTTCGAACTCTAGAAGCAGTTAATAGTTTTTCAAGAAAAAGACTGTCAGGATTCTTTTGCTATAAGCAGGTGTTAGAAGCATATTTCGTCCATGCCTGTATTTATTTATTTATTGTACGTGTTTACGTTTCTGTAGACGTTAAGTTTCTTTTTCAAACACGCAGTTGTGACAGGTAAAACATGCCAGTTCAGAAATTATACAACACATTATTTGAATATAGAACTGACAATGAAGGAAATATTTTACAATCTGGGATGTTATTTATAAAGTACTCTTAGAACTTAAAGTGTTGTGTAATTGTCATGTTTCATAATTTTTATTGGAAATATATTTCAACTAGAATGAGGATTATGCCGTATTTTTCCGAATTTAACTAAAAAACAGTGTTAGTACACACTTTTCTGATAAGTTCGAGTAGGCGCGGAAGGAGAAAATAAATGTAATAAAAACGGCGGCACATGTTCTGAATCATGGGAGGGGTACATCGATCGCCTGCTATTTATGGTTTTCTGGCGATTACCCAAGTGATTACAGTCCAACTTACATATTTATTATTGCTATTTTAGCATATGCACGTCACTTGATAATGTAAATTTAAACCGAAACTGTTATGTCGTGGTAAAATAAAGAAATATCATATAGTAGTGTTTTAGATCATCATAAAGTAATACGTGAATAGGAGAAATGAAATACCAATTTTTCATATTAACAATACGAGAAGGAAACCGAAACTTTTATGATTCGAAAGTACTTTTGTTATTGATGTGCGCAAAATAAAGAGTAGTAAAAGGAAACAGATGGTTTCGAGAACTGAATTGCTACCAACCTCTACCTTCGCACCGATAAGGTGCCAATATCCTCGGTGTAGCCAAGTAGGTAAAACAGCCTAATAAATAAGCCCTCCTTTCCAGATACTGTATCGAATAGATTTCTATCACAGTATGTAATATCTCGCTACTTAATCCATAGACGACCGCTCGCTCAAAGAAGAATTTGTACAAAAAGACTGGAAAGTTGCAAAAGTAGCACCAATATTTATAAATGCCAATATGAGTAATGCACAAAATTACAGGCCTCTGTCATTGACGTGGATATACAACAGGGGTTTGGAACATATACCGAGTCCAAACATTATGAATTACCTCGAACAGGATAATCTTTTGACACATGTCAACATGGATTTAGAAAAAATTATGAGTGCTGCCGACAAGGGATCATAAATTCATTCCATATTTCTGTATTTTCGTGCGACTGTTGACAGTGTACCTCGCAAATGGCTTTTCATCACATTGCGTGCTTAGGGAATATCGCCTCAAATATGTTAGTGGTTTCATGATTTACTGTCAGAGAGGACATAGTTCTTATTCGTTGATCGAAAAGCATTGATTAAAAGAGAGGTTATATCTATCGTTCCACAGGGTACTTTTACAGGTCCTCTATTGTTCTTTATCTATATAAATTTGGCAGTACATATGTGCAGCTCTCTTATCTAGTTTGCAGATCGTGCTGTCTCTTACCGTCTAGCGAATTAATGAAAAATTCAAAACCAACTTCAGAAATTTAGATAATATATCTGTACAGTGTAAAAAATTCCAATTGATCTTGTATATTGCAAAGGCGGCTGTATTACTATTAAAGTGAATACGTAACATTTATGAAGAGAGTTAATTCAATCAAATACCTAGAAATTAATTAAGACAGACTTAAAGTGGAAGGTATACATACGAAAACGGTTCTGGGAAGACGACGTTCTGTTGGCATAACACTTAAAAGATGCAACAAGCCAGCTAAAGAGGCTGCTTAAACTATGCTGTACGTCCTCTTCTGAAGTATTTTTGTCCAGTGTGGAGGACATGATCAAGTACAACAAAGGAGAACGCTTTTATACTATCGCGTTTTCAGCGAGCATCACGGAAATCATACAACAGTTGCGGAGGGTATCATTAAAACAATCGGCTGTTTTCATTGTGGCGAGATCTAGTTACGACATTTCAATCGCTGAATTTCTGCTCCGAATGCGAAAATATGTAGTCGCCTCTCGCCTACAAAAGGGGAAATGATCCGCAGCATAAAATAAGACAAATGTGATCCAAAAAGAAACGATTTAACTGTTCTTTCTTCTCATTCTCCATTTGACAATGGAAATGGGGATGGTCCAATAGTGGTTCAATGAAATCTTCGCCAGGCACTTAAGTATGACATAATTTTCTTTCTTCGGGACAGCCACGTTCGTCCATCTTCATCTCTAATACTTAGATCCGCAACAGTTGTTAATTTTCAAGTTTCAAGTCTCTCATTTAATAAAATAGTTACCCTACATCTGTACTAAAATGATTAAGTACAAAACGAGTATACATTCTTAGTATAATAATAATACTTTCGCGTGGCTCATTGGCCTGGTGCAAGTGTTTCAATTGGACGCCACTTCGGCGACTTGCGTGTCCCTAGCCTACCCCCGTTATCCAACCAGGGAAAGGGGACCTACAGCTTAACGTGCAATTCGAACCACGTGCCGTTTCTGGCGACTACTCACACCGTTGAGAGGTGAAGGATGGGTCAAAGTGCAGACTGAAAAAATCCGATGCCGGCCGGGTCTCGAACCCGCAACCCTTTTGTTTCCAGTCGAGCACTTTACCCCAAGATCACCGGGCCTTAGTGAGACCGTAAGACTGTTACATACAGGAAATAATTTAAAAATTTAGTCCCTCGTACATGCAGCAAGTCGGGAGGTGCTGTTGGAAACTTGGACGCGACACAGCCACTCACAAGGCGGGAACTGCGTGTAAGACAATTGGTACCACAATTAAAAAACGGAACGTCGTAAAGATAAAGAATCGGCATTATTAAAATCAGAAAAGTGGCTGTATATTCCGCATACCTAATCATACCGAAACTAAAATGTCGCTGTTGAAATGAAATATACCGAACCGCCCGAGCAGCAGCATCAGTCCTCCAAGAGACACCGTAGCAGTTGAACTGCCGGCAGGCAAGTAGGCAGGGGTATCGACAACGATGTGTTAGTGCCACCGTCCAACGTTCACACTCTCAATTGTTGTGGACGTAATTATATGGAAAGGAGTTTGACAACTAGCGCCCACTTCCCTGAACTTTTAGACGACGGCATTCATGTAACAGAGAGGCACTAATAACATGAAATTACACCACGTGAAATAGGACCAAAAATTAAATTAATTCAAAAAATAACTTGGCTAGTAACAGGGTATACAGAGAGGTCGAATAAGAAAATAATATTGCAGAAAGCAAGGAAACTGTGCAAATGGATGGCCCCAATATTAACGATAAATTCAGTCATTACGACCACAAAAATTAGGCCAAAGTTCCTAGGCAAGGACTAGCAGAAGTTACAGTGACAATATAAAACAAATTATGAAGGGAAGGCAAAATACCTACAGTTAGAATATGTAAAGATCACTAAAATTTAATATCCTGAAAACAGTGTATACAGTTACTTAATATGCTCTTGTGTTTTAATTCAATTAGTTCATGCAATGTAATGTCAGGGTAAATAATATTAAATGTAGATCTACATATAACTCCGCAATCCACTGTAAAGTGCGTGGCGGAGAGTACCTTGTACCACTACCAGGCATTTCCTTTCCTATTCCACTCCCTGATAGAACGAGCCCTAATCTCTCTTATCTTGTTGTAACACCGCAGTGCTATCCACACAGTATACGCACGTACACAACACAAAGCTATGCACGCGTTATGGACTGCGAAACAGCACTGTTATGTCAATACACCTCTGCCAGGAATGTTAGTTTTGACCGCGATGTATGTCTAATGAACAAATTATAATTTTCAACCCTTCTCTAAAGATTTTACGTTTCGAGAGAGAAATAACGCTATTGGGTTCAGTATAAACTGCAAGTTAAATGAACTGTAATGTTTAACGAAAACGGTCGCCACCCTGTTTTAGGACATAAATATCTAATGTAACTAAAAATGGAGTATCAGACCAAGTAAATTTAGGCCTACGTAAGAGATCATAGTCATTGAAGTACTTCAATAGAAAAAAAGAAAATGTTTATGGCAGTAAAACCTGAACAATTACTAATATACACAACACTGTGGCTCATTCAGTTGTCTGTTTAAGGTTAAGAACCATTATTAAGATATATGAATGTTACTAGTTGCTAAAGCAAACACACTATTGGTACATACTACAGCATGTCTGAATATGTCATCAAAACTGAGCAACTAGCATCAATACAAAATCTAAGACTTTAAACAATTAATCAAAATGTTGAAATGTTTATAAAACTATCGGACCAAACTGCGTGGTCATCAGTCCGTAGCTTACAAACTACTTAAACTAAGGTAAACTAATCGAAGGACAACACACACACCCATGTCCCAGGAAGGACTCGGACTTCCGACGGCGAGCAGCCGCGCTCTCCGCAGCGAGGCGCCTTAGACAGCTCAGCTACTCCAGCGCGGCTACACAATTAATAATCTTATTTTTGTCTGAACACCATAAGTGCACTTTCATTTACCTACTCTCAGTTAAGACAAAAATCTGGGGCTTTACATTTTTACAAAAGACTGTACTCTGACTGTGCACTAATGACACTTTCATTTAAAGCAAAAATAATACTTTATGATATTGTAAATAGGCACAATTACTATATATTGAACTACTAGCCTAACATGCAGTTGGTTTACTTGATCATATTGAAACTTACTATGCATTAAACACTTTTATTACACTACCTTTCCTTACAGTTACTTAAGTAAGCAAAGAACAGTACTTTTCAAGTTCTTTGGTTTTCACAGAAATTCTGAAACACATTTGATAACTAGTTTGATCCTGGATTTTATAAGCAAGAAATGAAGCTACTCTTCCTAGAAATCTCATTAAAGACCTGAAGCTAGATGTACTTTTGATTATCCAAATAAATATGATTATTGACTAGAACTTTAAAAAATTGAAGTTTCAACTAAGTAATTAATTCTTTAAGATGATTCACTTTCAAATTGCTATCTCTACATGAACACAACTGATTATTACCTTGTCAATAAACTGATGATTATTAAGACTAGTACTATTCTGCTTAATACACCACAAAAAGTTCTTGCAAATAAATATACTTGTTCTTAGGATCCTGGGTACTTTTATCACCAGGAAAGGAACCTACTTAGTAGTATGACTTGAATATAAAGGTTTAGAACACAGTTTTAGTTTAACAACTCTTTTGTACAGCTTTGATCAAACTGCTGGTTCATGCATGATTATAAAGAAAAAAATCATTACTTGCAGTACCGTAGTTGGCTGATTAGGTGATTTAGTGGCAGCAATTCACTTCCAAAAACATTTCAGTAGTTGATGTGGCTGTGAGCACATTTCCTCTTCGTGGCGAAGTTTATATTGCACAAAGAACAAACGTGACAAAGCCATATAGCTTCTGGAACTATAAACTTGATCCGAGGCTCCTTGGATTTAGCAGTAGATTAATTGAGCCTCTATTTCCATAGCTTCTTGTTACACTCCAACACAATTGCCACAAAAACCAATATATCCACATAAATTGGAAGCCGCCTACTCCCGTACCTCATGCGGGACTGCTCACTGCTAACACTGGGTTACGACTGCCGCCAAAATGGCCCGCACCACATTTCCATTCGCTTCTCCCGCCAACCAACTAGTTTTTAGCGTGTACCGGACCCCTTTCCGTTCCTAGGTATTACACTCCATCCTTTAATTACAATTACCTAGTTTGCCCTCACATGAACCAGCACACATTACTTCACAGCTTATACAGTACAGATTATAAAATGACAATTGCAGCATGTTTAAATATCGAATAAACATTGTCTCTGAAAAATAATATTCTAGCAGAACACTTACTTCTACTAGGTCAAGGTTCATGAACACAAACATCATTCATTAAAATGCTGTTGACAAGCGATACATAGCAAAACATCAAAATAAATTATTAAACAAGAACCGCATAAAATAACAATAAATAGTGGAATATCAGGGAAAGGAGTATACAATAGTGTTACATTGTCTTTGTTATCTTTTCGAGAAATGTTAGTAGGCGACAGCTAGATCGTTTTGCAGTCAGTTTAAATACCGGCCCTCTGAATTTCCTCAACAGAACTTCCCGAAAAGAACGCCATCTTTCCTCCAGCGATGCCCATTTGAGTTCCCGGAGTATTTCAGTGACACTCGCGCATTGGTGGAACCTACAGTAACGAACCTAGCTGCTCGCCTCCGAACTGCCTCTATGTCTTCCTTTAAACTGATCTGCTGCGGGTCCCAAACACTTGAACAATACTCATGTAGTGGTAGTACAACCGTTTTGTACGCGCTCTCCTTTACAGACGAAGTACATCTTCCAAAAATTTTCCCAATTGAACGAAGTCGGCTGACCGCCTTACTCACAACCGTCCTTACATGTTCGTTCCATTTCATATCACTATGCAATGTTACGCCTAGATATTTAAACGACGCGACTGTATCAAGAAGCTAATGCTGTATTAGAAAATTATGGATGGATGTTCCTACTCATGCGCATTACCTTACATTTTTCTACATTGAGAGCTAGCTGCCATTTTGCGCACAAACTAGAAACTTTGTCTAAGTCACCCTGTACGCTATTACAGTCATTTAAAAACGACGCCCTCCCATACATCTCAGCATCATCAGCAAACAGCCGCAAATTACAAGTTACTCTGTGCATCAGATCATTTATATAGATAGTAAATAATAGCGGTCCTATCACACTCCCCTGGGGCACGCCTGACAACACAGTCGGCTCTGACGAACACGTATTGCGTTCTATTACTTAGGAAGTCTTCCAGCCAGTCACAAATCTGTGCACCTACTTCGTTAGCAGTCTGTATTGTGGCACCGCCTTTTTTGAAATCGAGAAAAACATTTCATTATGCCGATCTCTTCTTAGATGTTGAGTGTCAGCCCCTTAGATTGCGCCTGCAAAATGCTTAGATCTTCATCATTATCCTGTAATCTGTGATGTTAAGTGCTATGTGGAAGTATTATTTGAAGAGTACCTATGTAGATGCAGGTGTTGATATTTCGAGATTTCTCTAAATCGCTTAAGGTAAATGGGAGATGCTTTCTTCAAACAACGGCACTATCTATTTCTTTCATTATTTTTCTCTGTGCTTCGTTTGTAATGACCTCGTTATATTCAAGACATGAAACTTTAATCTTCCTTTATCCCTCATCAATATACTCATCGATATACTTCGTCAGTTTCATCTGCTAAGGATGCCCTACCGTGTTGAAATGATCCAGGACAGGACGGGAAAAACAAAGTGTAACTATTCCCTCCAAGATTTGTTACATTTTCTAAGTGTTTTGGCGATAACTCGCAGACTTTCGTTCGTCAAAGTCACAGTATTTTTATGTCATAGTTCTAAGTCCGTCGTGTCTGTAATCCCAATATATTTAATTATTCGCTTTGTAACCGAATTTTAACGTATTTCTTGTACTACTCATTATTTTGCAACTTTTTTCAGTCTTCTAATGACTTCACTACTGCGTAAACGATAGCAACTTAATTAGTTAATAGTACAAGACTGTTACTACATTCTATCGTAAATCATTCTCGTATTTCGTTAGAGACAGATTAAGCTTGTTCCTTTCTTCTGCTTGAGCTTTTATCTACATTCATATTCCTACAAATTGCTATTTCTGGCACTATCCTAGATTACCCTACTGTGTTACTTTGCACAATTTATGATGTTATAATTTATATACTCCCACTAGTTATCCGTCTCAGTATTCTGATTTATTCTGCCTCGCTGAAATAGTATCTCTGTTTACTAGATATTCTAAATTCAGCAATACTTTACTACAAGGTAGTTGTCAGAGTCTCAATTTACTCTACGAAATGTGTGCACATTTTCAGTGTCACTTTCCCATTTTTTAGTATGACAAACTGATCTGTTTTCACTCACTATCGGAAATTTTAAGATCAAACCATTTTTCTTGGGTAAAACGTGCTTGATTGCGTAAGATGTTTGGCCTCCGCGAACTAGATGACACTCAGCTCCTTAGTGTGGTGTCGCACAAGTGCGAAGTGCGCGCCACTTACTCTCGCCGCGGGCCGCCATGCACGCAAGGCGCGGCTTTCTTACGACGTCAGCCACGAGCGCCCTCTACTGCAACTTCACTCATGGCCACCACTGAACTGCATCGTTCACTTGGGAATCAGATAGGCACAAGTTAGTACTTGGGTTTAAGACAGGCACTAGGACTCTCTTCAGTAGGCAGGCCTCTACCTATGTCTCAGCAGTATCCTTAGTTGGCAGTCATGAATTTTGTAAAAGATAAGTAGTATCCTATATCTACAAAATATACAACTTGTTCTAATCTAGCTTAGTGTTTCTAGGTTCTGCTGTCCCACTGGCTGGTCACCTCAGACTCTGTACTCGCACACGCGTGCATCGTATTTCACTGGGTCGGTCTTTCTCTACTTAGCCACCGACACCCAGGACATCCGGCGGAAACGAGACACAAAAGTGGCGTCGAGGATGAGACACAAAAGTGGCGACGAGGAGCGATAGAGGAACCTTGGACCAGCACTCTTGCAACAGCCAGACAGCAGCAGTTGGAGCACGCAGCAATTGCTCCCTCCCACCCAACCTTATTATAAGATTTTGGGGGACAATATTCAGTTACGTGTTTTGTGGACTTTTTTTGTTGCAGAGAATCTTCTTTCAACAGTGGATTTGTGTTTTGTTCTAATTTTCTTGTATGTGCAGCGCCTAATCTGTCAGCATGGCCACTACCCTGAACCCAAACTTAATGGAAATTATTCAGTTACAGACGGCGCAAATCACTCAACTACGGTGTCGCAGTTGACGGCACAGGCTGCTCACCTACAACAACAGCCGTCACATCAGCCGCCCACATCTGCCGCTGCACTGCTTCCTACCTTTCGCTAGTACAACGAACATGAAGAATGTAGCGATTATTTGGCACAATTTCAAAAACACGTCGTGGCTCATAAAATTACAGGTCAGACTATCAAGCATATGTTCCTCTCAGTTGTGGGCCCCAACACCCTCGTATTATTGCAGAAACTTTTCCCCCACGCATATCTTCGTGATCTAGAACTCGATCAAATTGTAGAAGCACTGAATGCTCATAATGAGAGAAAGGTTCTCGTGGCCGCGGCGCGGTACCGATTTTTCAGACTAAAAAAATTACCAAAGCAGTCACACCAACAGTGGTTTACACACTTGAAGGGCTTAATCCGCAAATGTAAATTTACTTGTTCTTGTGGACTTTCTTATAGTGAAGTGATGTTGAGGGATGCAATTACACAGAACATTCAGGACGCCAGAATTAGGGCAGCAATTCTAAAACAGTCTGACCCTTCGTTAGACAGTGTACTGCAGCTTATTGAAGCGCATGATACCTTTGACTTAGCAGATGTAGAAATGCAAAGCCACAGTGTTAATTCAGTGCGCCGCAACGGACTCTTTCCTAAATGGACACTTTCCTAGCCGTAGTTCTCAGTCTAGCCCTAGTGATTATTACAATTCTGCTAAACAGTCAGTGAACAGTAGCCAGTGTAAAAGCGCGATACAAAAGTCATTCCGTCGCGATAGATGAAGAAATTTGATTACAGGTGCCAACGCTCTTATCAGAAAAATGTACGCAAATCTTGCCCCCAGTGTTTATCTCGCCACAAGCAAGCGCAATGCCCTAGTCGCAACGCCATTTGTTATCAATGTGGAAAATCAGGACATGTACAAACAGTATGTATGCAGAAAAAATATTCTAAGAACGGTGCCGTTAGAAACAGTGCTTCGTAAAGTGCGAGAACAGTTCATTCTGTAAATGTCATACACGCTGTGGATTTGGAGAGTGTTTCTCTTGAGTCTCAAATGCAAGAAATTTTTTCTTGCGCCTACTACAAAACTATATAGTGAGCCCAGTAGCAAGCGTCATCGAGCGCGTAAAACTGTGCAACAGAAAAGGGTTCGGGACACGCATAATGACTATTTACAGTGCAATCCCATAGTGAAGCTAGTGCCTTCTGCAACTTCTCAGTGTAATAGTGCCCAGTACTGTGTAGCTAGTGACAGTAGACTTTGTGTAGCTACTCTAAGTAGTTTGAGCAGTAGCTGGTGAATCTGGCGTAGCTTTGCGTCCTTGCGCGGATGCCGATCAGGCGGTAGTGCCATCTACGGACAGTGATATTAATCCGCTGTGTGCCGATTCTGCGCTGCTTCCTTCATTATGCGCCCAGCGCATGCGTAAGCCCAGCAAACAGACTGTATCAGAAATTGCCCAGATTCACGCACCCGTCGTGCGCCACAAGCAAAAACTTTTTGTGACTCTTCCCATAGAAAATAAGACTGTGCAATTTCAGCTATACACTGGTTCCGCTGTCACATTAATTAATAAAGACACATATGAACTTCTTGGTTCGCCAAAATTGTCGCCTTGTCAACAAGTGCTAATGGCATATACAGGTCAAAATGTTCCCTCGCTAGGAACGTGTAGCCTGCCCGCCTCTTTTTAAGGTGTAACAAAAACAAGTGCTTTTGTAGTTCTTCAGGCCAAATCTACACAGAACATTTTTGGACTAGATGCATTTGACTTGTTTGGCTTATCAATTCAAAGAGATGTGCTTCAAATTTCGTCATCAGTGCCTCAGGACAAAATCTATGCATTGTGTGAAAAATGCAGTGACTTGTTTTCGCCGGACTAGGTTGTGCACATGTAACTTTAAAAGAATCTGCAGTACCAAAATTTCGTAAAGCTGGAACAGTGCCTATCGCAATTCCTGATATAGTTGCTGAAGAACTTAAAAGTTGGCAGGACAGTGGGGTGATTTCTTCTGTTCCTGCGAGTCAGTGGGCCTCGCCTTTAGTAATTATATCCAAACCGTCAGGAAAGCTTGGTCTCTGTGCGGACTTTAAATCATGTGTGAACAGTCAAACAAATGTAGACACTTACCCCCTTCCCCGATCTGACGAACTAATGGGCAAATTAGGACAGTCTCGCTTCTTTTCCAAGACTGACTTAGCAGAGGCATACTTACAGATTCCGCTTGATGACGAGTCAAAAAACATTTTCGTCATTAACACTCACATGAGCCTTTTTCAGTTTCAACGCCTATCCTTTGGCAGTTTTTCCGCCCCCGCTATTTTTCAGCGTATTTTGGAACAGCTGACAGTTTCTGTTCCGTGTTGTTCGAACTATTAAGATGATATTGTGGCCTCGGGACGTACAGTTGAAGAACATTTATCAAACCTGGTGTGCCTTTTCAAAGTGTCGACTGCAGCAGGTTTACGGTGCAATAAAGCAAAGTGTTCGTTTTTCCATAGTGAAACAGAGTATCTAGGCTATGTGATTAATGCCCAAGGAATCCATCCCTTACAGTCACATCTTCGAGCAATCAAAGACTTGCCTCCTCCTAAGAATGTGTACGAATTGCATGCAGTAATGGGAAAGCTTAACTACTATTTTAGGTTTATTCCCAATGACTCTCAGATTGCAGCTCCACTGCATCGCTTATGTAAGAAGAATGTATGGTCTAAAGATTGCCAAGTTGCCTTTGACAAATTAAAGTCTGCAATACACAGTGACGCATGTTTCATTCCCTTTGACCCACAGAAGCCTGTAGTGCTAGCAGTGGATGCCTCCGCTTACGGTGTGTAGTATTGTCACATCGTATTGGATCTCATGATCGTCCTATTGCCTTTGCGTCCAAGCTACTGACGCCAACGCAACAATTACAGTCAGATAGGAAAGGAGGACTTAGCAATCATTTACGGCGTCACAAATTTTCATCAATATCTCTATGGCAGAAAATTCTATTTGTTGACAGACCACAAGCCTCTCACGTCGTCGTTCTGACCCACAAAGCCAATTCCGCCACGAACGGTACAAAAGCTTCAGAGATGGTCCTTGATACTGTATAATTATCAGTATGAGATTTTGTACCGACCTACCACTAAACATGCCACACTTTCCCGACTTCCGGTTGGCCAGGATATGTCGTTCGATTCTTCGGAAATAGCGTGTTGTCAGACTCCAGAGATGTTTCCGCTGTCACAGACTTCTCTTTGAACTCTCGTCGGGTTGCAAAGGAAACAGCTGCGGATGTAGGCCTAACTGTAGTAGCAAGTTTTGTTCTCTTTGAGTGGCCTGCCAGAGCCAAAGACATTGAGCGGCCTCTGGTTCGACGTTATTTTGCACAACGTCATGCATTGCCTTTAAGTCAGGGTGTTCTGTTGATACATACCAACAACGACCAAGAAAGAGTGATTGTTCCTCGTTCCCTGCAACGAGAAGTCTTATGCCTCCTGCATTAAGGACATTGGGGTATTGTTAGGACAAAGCAACTGGCCAGACGTCATTGTACCTGGCTTGGTATGGACGCCCAGATAGAACGCATGACGTCACAGTGTACTGTTTGTGCGGAGCATCAGGCAGCTCCTCCACAAAGTTTCTCAGACTGGCCACGCCCCAAGGGACCGTGGAAACGCTTACACAGTGACTTTGCTGGACCGTTCTGGAATACGCTCTGGTTAATCGTTGTAGACGCTTTCAGCAAGTTTCCTTTTGTGATTGCCATGAACTCAACAACGGCATCGAGTACAATCAGTGCCTTAACACCTGTGTTTTGCATCGAAGGTTTGCCTGAAACTATCGTCAGTGGTAATGGACCTCAGATTGTTAGTGCGGAATTTCAACAGTTTTGTCGTGTGAATGGCATTCAGTACATCACCACCCCACCTTTTCACACTCAGTCCAATGGTGAAGCAGAACGTTTCGTTCGAACATTCAAGTCTCACATGAAAAAGATGACAGGTCAGCACTCCAGGCAGCAAGCTCTTCAAATTTTCCTGTCTACGTATCGGTGCATGCCACGTGACGGCCTATCTCCTGCCGAGCTGCTACACAGCCGCCGTCACCGCACTCTCCTTCACCTGCTGCAGCCTCCCATGCACCGAGTCGGTTCGTATGGCGCTTCGTGTTTTCAGGTTTCTACGCCGGTGCTGTACAGGGTGTTTGCTGGAAGGAAGAGATGGTTACTGGACATCATTCAGAGCGTCCTCGGTCGCAATATGTATGTTGTACGTTCTTCCAAAGGTTCGGAACTGCGGCGCCACGCAAACAAATTGCGCCTGCACAGGCCGCGCGATCCTGAATTTGGTTTCTTGATTCCAGACCCAGTTCACCGCCAGGGAGCACAGCCACATCGCTCGATGCCGAGCCCAGTGTCCCCGGACTACGAGATCATCCCCATGGAGGTCGACGTGCCTCCGACGCTGTCGTCGCCGCATCTGACTGCGTCACCGAGAAGGACTCCGGGACCGTGCGTGCCCCCGCCGCCTGGGCCACGCACCTCAGAAGATGACCTGCTCCCTCTGGGCGAAGATGTGCGCCGTTCCCCTCGTTTTGGTGGGTTTTCCGGAGGATCGCAAGGTGGATACCGGAGCGCGGACGGCGTCTCGATCCCAGCTTCAGCTACGACGCCCGTCCCACCAGTAACGCCCCCGCCCAGGCCCTCCTCCCAGTGCCGCCGCCGTGGCCCTCAGCCCTACGCCACGACGGTGGGGAGTTTTGGGGGGTGGGTGGGTGGTAGGGGTGTGGTGACGCCCAAGTCTAAAGTGCGCGCCACGTACTTACGCCGCGCGCCGCCATGCACGCACGGCGCGGCGTTCTTACGACGTCGGCCATGAGCGCCCTCTCCTGCTAATACTTGTAGAAGCGGCAGAATGGCCGTGCGTATTGAGGCGCCATGCTGCGGTGCGCGCTACTGTTCGCCGTCGGGGGTTCGATTCGCCCCTCGAACATGAGTGTTTGTGTTGTCTTTAGTTTAAGTTAGGTTAATTAGTTTTGTTAGGTTAATTAGTTTTGTAAGCCTTAGGGACTGATGACACAGTAATTAAGTCTCTTAAGATTTACAAACGTTTGATTTTACTACTTACAAACCCCTATGGGACCTCTTAATAGTTGAATTTCCAAAACTACCCGAACATGTGTCTTTTAAATTCCCACCAAATATGCAAATATCATTTTTTGTAATTCTGGGTTCAAAATTGGCTTAGTAGCCATATATCTTCCAAAAATGTTTCATGCCCTATTTCACCCCCTAAAAGATAAATTTTCTGAAAATACCGAAACACGTATTTTTTTAAAATTCTGACCAAGAAAACATATACCAATTTATGTGGCTGTAGCTTCAAAATTGCCTTAATAGCAACATTTTCGAAAAACATCCACTCGCCAATTTAACCCCCGTTATTGTTGAATCTCCAAAAATACCGAAACATGTATTTTTAAAATTCTTAATCAAA
This sequence comes from Locusta migratoria, assembly GCA_026315105.1. Classification (NCBI taxonomy): domain Eukaryota; kingdom Metazoa; phylum Arthropoda; class Insecta; order Orthoptera; family Acrididae; genus Locusta; species Locusta migratoria. The sequence continues at coordinate 275,586,839 of CM048744.1, forward strand.
AATACGAATATCAATTTTTGCAGCTTTAGCTTCAAAATTGTCTGATTATCAACGTGTTTTCAAAAAGAATTTTTCATCTGATATTTTACCCTCTTACTCGTTTTTTTTTTTTTTTTTTTTTTTTTTTTTTTTGTTTTTTTTTTTTTTTTTTTTTTTAATCCTAACCAAGATTCCAATTCCGAAGTTTCGTAGTTCTACCTTAAAATCTGAGTTAACAGGAACATTTTTTTGAAAATCAATTTATTGTGTCCCTTATTTTACCTACTTATTGGTTGAATTTCAAAAAATTTCCAAATACTCGTCTTTTAAATTCCAACCGTAAATTAAAATCCGGAATTTTGTATATCAAAATTGACTAAATAGAAATCCCCTTTCTCACCCACTTACGGACGGAATATCGAAAAATCACTTCTTAAATGACGCCTACATAGTAAGATCAACACCCTCTACAAATTTCAAGTTTCTCTCTTCAGTGGTTTGGGCTGGGCGATGATGAGTCAGTCAGTCAATCAGTCAGTCAGTCAGTCGGGTCATTGCTTTTCATATATAGAGATAAAACGAGGTTGGATATACTAATAATTGATCTAGAAAGGTCACAAGATTTCATGTCATTTAAAATTAGCAACTTTTTCGAGCCAATCCAAAAGTAGCAAGTAATTTAAAGTTAATGTCGCAAATGGGAAAATTTAACAGATGTTTTATTTATAACTTAAGTATTTTATTTACCAGTTTTAAAACAGATTATAAATTCTAAAGCCAACGTAACTTATTAATACTTGTATGTGAAAATATATTGAGCAACGACTTTCTAAGACGAATAAAGTATTTGCGTATTAATTTTTTTACATTATATTTTCTACGCTCATATGATAACTGGCGGACATAGGTTTCGTGGAAAAGTTGCAGCCACAGAAAATGCTGCCGGGACATAGCGCCATTTTCTTTGTTTTATACGTAGGTTTTGTTTCGTTTGTTGTTTTCAGTACATGTTGCCACTAGTTTAGTGGAACCACTGGTGGTAAAACGCACTAGTAATTATACGCCGTTGTGGAAAACGAAGTCTACCAGAGACACAGCACACAGGAAACCACAGCACAACGCGGCACAAAGCAGAAATATAATCTAGGACTCTGTACGTTTGACACACGAAACCAAAAAGAGAATGCCGAAAATGTAAATAATACACTGCGCAAACAATAACAATGCAAACGGTACTGTATTCAATTATTAATGAGATTCCAACTGGAGAATAATAAATGTAGTTTGCGTCATGTATCTGAAACGTTTCTGAATGTGTATAAAACTGTTACTACGGGTAAAACGGCATTATATTGTTTCATCCTCCATAATTTGAAATTAGTTTTAAGAAAATTTTAGTTAATGTCAGGTTGCTTACCAAGGCGTATTGTGTGTATGTGTTTTAGAATACATGGAATTTCTAAAAACTAAATATCAAGAAATGATAACTTTGTGTGAAGAGTCTGTCATAGACTCAAACAACGAAATTGACTCAACCAACGAAATATCGTTCCAAATGTTTCAGTCTTTAATAGAACTTCATCATCAGAGGTATATTGTATATCAAAACCGTTAGCTAAATGTAGGTGTCGCCACAAAGAGCGTACATATTTTTAGAGAGGCACACAATTCAGTACGACGATACACTAATGAATTTAGATGTCTACCACGTAAGTTTCACATTCTACAATTTATCATCGGTGAAATGGGTCTCAAAACCGTTGAGGGCAAACATTGTTTCTCAATAGTGAATAAGAGATTATATTCAAAGCCTCAAAATATGCTGTACAAAAACATCAAGTCATCAAATGTGCTGCTGCAGAATTTGAGCGCAAACTTCACTAACATGTTTCCCAAATTCGAAATAAACTCGCCACCATATGACAACTTGTAAACTGAAATATAACACAGTTGTAAGATTTACTAAATCCCTTACTTTTTAGGTATGTACTAAGCGATGTCATCAGAGGTTGATATACAGATATTCCTCAAATCAGTATTAACTACTCTCGTATTTCTCTGTTACGAGAGTCCTTTTCAATGGTGTAAGAGACACTTTATTTACGGACGTAAATTGTACATGTACAAAAATAAGTTTTTCACTTTTGAGAATTGTCATTATCAACACGGCAGCAGCTTTTTGTCCCCAACACCATAGAAATCGGCTGTCTAACTTTTTTAATATCTATTCTTCTTTCCTTTTTTTTTTTTTTTTTTTTTTTTTTTTTTTTTTTTTTTTTTTTTTTTTTTTGGAGGGTGGAATTGTTTAGTTTGGCAGTAACAATGTCTGGGTTAATGATCTTGAAATCTGTGGAAATTTTTATTTTCAGCTGTTCTATTGTTTAGTTTGGCAGTAACAATGTCTAGGTTAATGATCTTGAAATCTGTGAAAAATTTTATTTTCAGCTGTTCTATAGTGAATCACCTGTTTTCGCGATTGTCTCATCAACGTCTTCTGTCTTCATTCTTGTCAATAAGCGTTTTACTGTTGTACGAGCTGCAGTAGCTTCCTTCGCTGTTAATGACAAACTTCAGTAAAAAAAATTAATAAATAAATAAATAAAATAAAAAATTTACGCTCATATGGCACAGTTCGTCGATATTGGGATACAATAGCTGGCGTCTCGACCTTAAATTATGCAGCAGAATGCCTTTCCTGTACCGATATTCTGCATTCTCAATTCAAACGATTATCTCACGTTCATTTCACCTATTTGTATCTTCGTATTCCATTTTTTTAGGTGCGAAATTTCATAGACTGTTAACCAAAAACAGACCTACCACAGGTACTACAGAATTGATCTCCTCTTCCCCCTTCTTTCAGTCACTCTGTTGCTCCTTCCTCTGTCCATATGCTCCCTCACCCTCCTCCAGTCTCTGCTTTTGTCCTCCGTCGCCATCTGCCTATATCCGTTTTATGTACAGTACGCAGAAAGAGTCTTGTGCTCTCTTCACAATTTTTTCCGGGTATGGGATTTCTAAAAAAAGAAAAAAAAAAAAAAAAAAAAAAAAAAAAAAAAGAAAGAAACCTTCCATTATGATGGGCGTCGGCCGCAGGGGATAGCCTTGCGCCCTTTCGCAGATTGCGTGCACGCTCTCCCCGGACGTTCGAATCCTCCCTTAGTCCTTAGCATAAGTTAATTGAAATAGTTCCTTTTACAGAAACACAGATTTTAAATAGAACTTCAACGGAAGAATTTTGTTATAGTTTCCTTGGAGTATTAAAATCACTTATCAAAAGCTAAGTCCTCCGGGTAAAACTTTATACACTTTATATCCTTTCAGATCATGATGACGTAACAGCTCCATACTTAGATGTAATATACAACTGTTCACTCAGGGAAAGATCCGTACCTAAAATCTTGACAGTTGTACAAGTCACTCCAAAGTTCAGTAAGCGCAGTAGGTTTAATCCGCAAAATTCCCGACGTATATCATTGACGTCGGTAACTACCTCGGAGGGAACGACCTCTTGCCGGCCGCAGTGGCCGAGCGGTCTGCAGCGCGCCAGTGACATTCTGCACGACCGCTACAGTCGGGGGTTCGAATCCCCCCTTGAGCAAGGATGTTTGTGTCGTCTTTAGTATAAAGTAGTTCATAAGTAGTTCGTAAGTTTAAGGACTGATGACCTCACGATTAAGTCCCTTAAGCTTAACAAACATTTGAATATTTTGAAAGACCTCTTGATCCATAGTCAACATGGAATGGGAAAGCATCGTTCTTGTAAAAGTAACAGTCAGAGATGAATGATATCGACAAGGGATCTGAAATTGATTCCATATTTCTAGATTTCAACAATGTGCCTCGCGAGTGGCTTCTAATGAACTTTCGTCCTTATGGAATATTAGCCCAGTTTTGTGATTGGATACCAGACTTCCTGTCAGAAAGGACAAAGCATGTAATAATTGACGAAAAGTCATCGAATGACGATGCTGTTATTTATCGGTAAGTATAGTTAACAGCTGCGGTGGAGTGGTCGAGCGTTCCAAGGCGCCTAGCTACAGAGCACTCCGCTGCTCTCCGTCGGAGGTTCGAATTCTCCCTGGGACACGAGTGAATTTGTTGTTCTTAGCATAAGGTAGATTAAGTAGTTCGTAAACCTAGGGATGACGACCTTAGTTAAGTCCCATAGTTTTATAAACATTTGAACATTTGGATTTGAGTAAAGTCACCAGAAGATCCAAAGGAACTGCAAAATTATTTAGATGAGATATGGGGCAAATATTGGCAGTTGACATAAATAATGCAAAGTATAAAATCATCCATATGATCACTAGAAGACATCGGTGAAACTTCATTTACACGATTAATCAGTCAAATCCACGGATTCTACTATCAACTGGCTGTGAGAAAACGTTAGAATAAACTTGATGAATCACATTCAATGATAAAAATTATCATTAAACTTGATAAAGAACTACAAAAACGACTAGAATTTATATTTCTGTTAATTTAACAGCTAAACAGGACAGACAAACAGGCTGCCTGCGAATGAAAAATCTGTACTGCAACAAGAAGAAGACCAACAGATTTCACCTGACGATAACAATCACGCCGAAACAGGCTCGTCGTAGTAAATAATTGATTAAAAAACAGCGTCCTTAGTACAAATAATCTTTTAACAATGTAAATGTATGCTTGATTACGATGTACAGTTTCATAGTAAGCCATCGATATCGGATTTCTAGTGTACGCTAAACGATGAGTTTACATTCTTATTAGATAAACCTGAAGTTATTCTTTTTCCTTTCTAAAACACTCATTTTTGGGAATCACGGTTCTCTGCTAATTGTTTCTACTGGAACTAAAGACAGATCCCATCTTAATTCTAAGAAAGGCATTCGCTTGCAACTGTGCAAAATGCACCCTGTCAACATCACCTAGAGAGAAGGCCGTGGCGTTCTCGTGTGACGTCAGGCAGAGTAGGTTGCGCGCGCATACCTGAATGGGTAGCCAGCCGCTGGGGCACGGCCCACTTTGCCGAAGCAGCGAGCCAGTCATTTATGCGCGTGCAACCTACTCTGCCTGACGTCACACGAGAGCGCCGCGGCCTTCTCTCTAGGTGGTGGTGACCCTGCTCACTGAACCAATGAAATCAGTTTCATTCTTCTCATTTAAATCCTCGTCCCCCCTCCTCTAAATCACCTATAATCTTGGAACAATGTCTTGAAAAACCTGTTTATTTCTGTGTCTAAACACTGTAAAACTGTAATACTAGCTCTGCTGAGTTCAATCTCAAATATTCTATATTTATACTGCATATTTTCGTTTTTTCTTTGTGTGTGAAGCAGTGGCGCAGACACAGGGGGAATGGGAGGGCTAATGGGGCTGAAGACCGCCCCCCCCCAGCACCTCCCAAAGAATTTTTTAATTTTATTATTTTTTTTTTTTTAGTGCATGTTTTCGTGACGATATCCATTAATGAAATCTTCTCGGGTTACAAGCCGCCTCATGTGGTTTACTGCTCAAGAGCTTTCGACAGAGAACTCCTCTGCCATTGTCAAGTACATCCACTTGACAATGGCAGAGGAGCTCTCTGTCAAAAGCTTGTGGGTAATAAAACACATGACGCGGCTTGTAACCCGAGAAGTTTTCAATATTTTTTTTATTGTTCTCATTATTTTAATTTTTTTAAATCAGGTCGGCACCGGAAAATTAAAATGGAACACATGTAATAAATCACAACAACAGAAATCACAAAAAAAAAAAAAAAAATAAATAAATAAAAAAAAATAATAAAAAATACGGCGATTAAACTTCGTATATGTTTAACCCTTTCACTCCCACATTATGAAAACAGCTTTGGAAAAATTAAAATCCAGTGTTTTCTGTAATGATACAGTGCAGTAAACATCGAAATTCGTGTTTTAAAATTTTTGGTCGAACTATTGATTTTTTGTGTCATGTATTTCATGCACAACACAGACGATTGTATCGTGGTATTTTATTCCTTGGACGTTAGTTAGTTGATAGTTAACGCTGCTAAATCAATAATGCTAGCCACAACACCAAAGCCAAGACAGTTCACTGCTGGAATAAAATGAAAGGAACCACACTCACGCTCACACTCTGAACCACATACAGATGGCAACGCGACACAAGGTCCAAGATGGACAGATTAATGCCTCAGAAGTGGCTACACGCCGTACAAAGCGGCAAAATGTCGTACTAGAAGCATGCTGTTCATCAACAAAAATGCAACTTTAAGGATTGATGCACAAAATACGATATAAATCAACTTTTAATTATATATGAAATGTTAAAATGTTTGTAATTCTATGGACCAAACCTCTTTCGTCATAAGTCCTAGACTAAAAAACTACTCAAACTAAGTTAAACTAACCCAATGACAACGCACACATCCATGCCCAAGGGAGGATTCGAACCCTCCGACGCGGGAGATGAGATATGAGGTCATAAAGATTTGCTTAATAAAAAAACCGCTCCATCATGTTTTTGAATTGTTACATCTTTATTAGTATTTCTATTAGTTACGTATTTTTCATACAATCACAATCTACCACAATAAGCTTGATGTTATTACTACCACATCCATTTTGAACACATTTCACCGTTTTATATTATTGCAGGACACATATCACATAAGAATATGACGTGATAAGGAGTGAGCAGCATGAAAACGAAACACCAAGTGTCCATTACACAGGCTGTTAATTTTAAATGAAGACAATCGGTTCGGGAAATACACGAAGGAACAAAAACATCTAACATACAAATTTCTTTATATCGAAGGGGACCATCGAATGATAACTACACTCGCTCCTCCACCCAACACCGTATGTTCGTGGCGGGTGGGAAATTTTAATTTTTGAATTAAAACACCCGGTTTTTATCGCAGGTTCGGATTGTACGACGAAAACTACGAACGTTTCGTCACAAAAAGTTTTCCGTTTCGCTACATAAAGCGCTGTAATCGTCGGAATTGAAATAAGTCCACAACTCTATTTTACAAAATCAGCTCAAAGTAATGTTTACTCAACATATATTACACAGGAATTTACATATTTAACATGCAGAGTGTGTCATTAACTACTGCCGTCAAGAATAACTACATTTATATCTACATGGGATACTCTACAAATCACGTTTATGAGCCTGGCAGAGGGTTCATCGAATCATCATTGTGCTACTTATCTTCCATTCATTCTCAAATAGCGCTCGGGAAGAAAGAACTTCTGAATCTCTCCGTTCGAGCTCTGATTTCTCGTATTTTATTCTCATGATCATTTCTACCTATGTAAGTGGAAGTCAACAATATATTTTCGCATTCGGAGGAGAATTTTGGCGATTGGAATTTCGTAAGTAGCCCACGCCGCAGAGATAAGCGCCGTTGTTGTAATGATTACCAACCCAGATCCTGTATCATTTCCGTAACGCTGTCTCCCCTGTATCGTGACAATACGAAATGAGCTGCCCTTCTTTGGACTCTTTCGATGTCCTTCTCAAACCCAACTGATACGGATCCCACACTGGGCAGCAATACTCCAGAAATGGACGGACAAGGGTAGTGTATGCAGTTTGTTTAGCAGTTAGTTACATCTTTTAAGGGTTCTGCCAATAAAACGCAGTGATAGTTGAAAATTTTGTGGGACAAAGGTCGCATGGGAAAACTGGGGACAGAATACAACGTTGGATTTTTGTTGCTAGGTGGAGTCGCTTCAGAGATATGGTCAGCTGTTTCTTATGGAATGCTGTTGTTTGGTACTTATTTTCTGATAGAATCCAATGACGTGTAAGAGTACGGTCTTTGTAGGTCAATGAAGATCTAAAAGGTGGCATGAACGTCTATTTACAGAAGATTTTCGAAGTGACGGCCAATGGTATCTATGCAGCAATGGAATCTTCTTATCATGGATTGAGTGGTATTCCGTATCACTTCGGCACATATCGAAGCAAATCCTCTGACAATTCTATCTCGCATACATACGGGTGTAGTTTGAACTTCTTTGTGAACAATGTCTTTTGCGAATCTCCAAGACAAACTAACCAGAGGCGTCAAGTCTGGCGAACGAGCCGGCCACGACGCATCTACTCAGCGACCAGTCTAACGATGTGGGAATCTTCTCTGCAACACATTCATCTGAGAAAAATGTGCCGGACACTCATCGTGTTGATACCACATTCTGATCCTTGTTCCTAAAGGTATTTCTTCAAATAACAAGCCTAAAGTTTTTTGCAGGACTGTGGTGTACATTCTGCTACTAAGATTTCCTTCTATAAAATAGTGGACCACAAGTCTGTCCTCCAGAATCCTCCATCATACATTCACTTCCCATTGTCTTTGATGTGCAACTTTCCGCGGCCAACATCGATTTTCAGTTGCCCAATAATGCATGATATGCATATTAACATTTCCATGGTTCGGGAATGCAGCCTCGTCAATAAATAAAAATAGAATTAATAAATGTGTCATCCCTCTGAATCTGCAGAATTCGGCAGAATTCTACGCGACGCAAACAATCCGTAACATTTAATTTGTGGTGGAGACTGACATGGTACGTATTATATTCATGACGATGCAGAACGCGAATAATACTATTCTGACTCATGACACATTCCCTTGCGATTTGACACGAACTAACAGAAGGATCTCGAACCACATTGAGAAGAGTACCGATATCCGCTTTCTCCTGTGTAACTGTCCTTTGCGGATGTGTTTCCGAAAAGTTAACGATCCAGTTGTTCTCAATTTATCATACACTTATTTGTATTTACGACAGGTAGGGTGAGTACATTCAGTATATCTTTCAGCGTACAAGTCTCTAGCTTTCACTGAATTTCGTTGGCATTCAGTTAATGAGAAACATATCGACTTGATCTTCGAAGTAATTCATCGTTCACATTCATTTGTTTCGACGATACTAGTATTACCGTTCCTATTAGTGTTGTATTGCGCAATCGTCTAATGTTTAACATGCCCATGCCATATTAGATGTATACACCGTATTCGGCGAATATTTTACTATTTGGACGATATGCGAGATTGGAATTGTCAGAGCAAGTACTTCCATAAGTGCTAAAGTCATGAATACCACTTAGTCCATAAGAAGATTGCAGCACCGCATTGATACCAATGGTCATCACATCGAACATCTTCTCTAAACGGACGTTCGTGCCACTTTCTGACCTCCTTTGACGTTCAAAGACCTTACAGATAACTCAATTCGTATCGATAGCCGCCATCGGAAAATAAGTACCGAACTACAGCGTCACATAAAAAAAAATAAAAATTAAAAAATGGCCTTCATATCTCTGAAGCGACCCAACATAGCTACAAAAGTCCAACGTCGAATGCTGGTCTGCGCTGCCCCATGCAACTTCTGTCCTACTAGAAACTTTTAAGCTTCTTTTATACTTTCGGTGTTATTCTAGATGACATCGGTTTGTGAATGACGCTGTGTATTGAAAATACATAGCGTATGTCCTAAATGTTTAAATAGAGGTTCATTTAAGATTTGGCCGTATATCAGTTTTTCTGGAGTTTTGATGACAGCCTAAAACAACGGCTTTTCTTTTATAGTAGCATAGGAGATAAAGTAAGTGCTCAACAAAAGAAACGATTTCCTCATCGGAACTGAAATTTTTATGAAACGGCCACTTTGTATGCAGTGTAGATGTGTTTCGGAAAAGAATGCAGTGCACTGCAGAGAATAGAGACGACGTTGGCGCTGTACCATCTGCGCGGATGGTATTGAGTGATGTATTCGATATCAGGTTATGTAACCGGATCGCCCTGTTTCGTAACAGGAAGGACAGAAATATCCGTGCCGGGAGGGAAATCCGATGCCTCGCACCGTGTCTGGAGAGACGAGAAACACAGCTTCCATCGAGTGGCTTTCAGGCTTGAGGCTCACACTGAACTACCATGTTATTAAGCGTTCGACTGAGCGGAAGAGGGGCGGTGGCCTGGCTTGTTTGATTGCCATTGTTAAACTGCGTTATAGGAGCTATGGGTTATGTAGTGAAAGTCCTCAGAAAACTTTTCGAATATTGTCTGCACACACAAGCTGAGAAGAAAAATCGTAATAAGGGGTACGTAATGACCACTCAAGCCAAGATACAAGTCCTTGCTTGGTATTGTTGTGCCTATTCGTTCATACTAATCAGATTTTTATCTGCTTGATCTTCAACCTGTGTTCTCATTGTTTTTATTACTCTCCATGCTTTATTTGCTCGTGTATTCACCATACTTTTTTCTATCTCCTCGGCAGTTTTCTGCCAAGTGTCAGTTTGCCTTAATTACTGTTCTCTGTGCAGCCTTTCTTTTTTCCCTGTATTTCTGATTTTGAGTTCAACCACCTATTATAAGTTTCCTTCTTATTATCTACTTTCTCTTGCACTCTGTTGTTCCGCCACTTATCACATATTCTATTTCTGTTTTGGATTTTTCCCCCAATGTTACATAATCCGCCGTATGGACGGCTTCTTTAACTTCCACGTACATCTCATCTGCAGATGTTTTTCTGCAAGCCTGTTTTTCGTACAATAAACGAGTGGAACTGTGGTTAAGACTTTGTAAATTAAACTAAATAATAGTGGCTTTTATATTAATCAATTGGGCAAATCACATACGGTGCATGTGTCTTTTTGATATATTTAAAACCTTGTTATTACATGTTGCGATATTTCAGTTTTCCTACTTCTTCATTATCTTTCTTGATTAGAATTTCCTTCACAGTAAAAGTAAACGCAAGAGCCGATATCATCGTTTGTATTACAAATAGAGCACCCCTCATAAAAGAACGTAAAGACGACCTCAGAGGACGTAAACGTGCTGTTATCAAGAGAAGTCAAAAGTAAATTAGAATTGGTGTTATAATTTTTGGAAATGAAAATTCATCATCGTGTGCTTTAAATTTGTTCGTGTGGCATTCTAACAGGTATATCTCTGTACTCAGTAAGAATTTGGCATGTGTTTATTTTTTTTTTTTTTTTATTTTATTTTTTTTTTTTTATTTTTTTTTATTTTTTTTTTTTTTTTTTTGGAGAGGGGGTGCAATTTGTCTGTACTACCACCTTCTAAAATATTTACTGTGCCTCCAGAAGCACCGTGTATACATGTAAATTTGATTGAAGATTTTTCTATAAATACAAAACAATCCGAAATATAGGGTGCCCCAAAAGTCAAGACAGGACTAAATATCACGAAAATGGCTAGAGGTAGGGATGATGTTGAACAGATACGAACGGAGGCCGTGGGAAAAATCTGTTTGGGTGACCTGAGAGAGCCATCCGCCATCTTGGTATCCGCCATATCGAATTCAGATTACATTTCTTTAATTGGGGGGTCATATAAAACATGTTTTAATGGTAGGATTTGACAAAAAAACACAACGCTGAAGGCCGTTTTCCAATCTCTTTATTAGGTAACAAGTTACAGACCATTTGTTGTAACTGGTGTGAATCATCATGAATCACGACACGAATGGCTCGCCGGCCGCGGTGGCCGAGGGGACTGAGACGCTTCAGTCACGGTCTGCACGGCCACTGTGATCGGGGGTTCTAATCCCCCCTCGGGCATGGATATTTGCGCCGTACTTAGTCGTAGTTAGTTCATAAGTAGTTTGTAAGTTTAGGGACTGATAACCCCGTAGTTAAGTCCCATAGACTTTACAAACATTTGAACATTAAAAAAAAAAAAAAAATGAATGTCTCGAAACACATTTCAAACCACAGTGCAGTTCACAGAATGTAACAGTTTTGTGCATGGCTGTGAATCAGCGACTGTTACAATACAATTAAATTTATAAGGGGCAGCCCTCCGTCGCAAAGAACGAAAATAATCGTTACCAGGTTTCAATGCCGCTATGGGCACCTTCTTCAGACGAAGATGAATATGTTAAAACTACATGTCAAAATTTAAAATACAAAAAATATATCTGACATAATCAGGTAGTCATACCTAAAAAGTAAATAGTTGTAGACAGGCTGAGCAGTCACTAGGGACTGCAATGTCAACGTCGACAGATAACAGTTATCTTGTGCTTATCGTCCGGCCCATTGACGTAAGAATTCGCCTCATCACTAAAGAGTATCTACTACTCAATGTCATGACCGGCAGCGTGTTGTTCTGACACCCACTCACAAAACTGCGACCTTTAATCAGATCTATCTTTCGCCAGATGCTATTACAACAACGGCGCTTATTGCTGCGGCGTGGACTACTTACGAAACTACAATCGCCAACATTCTCCTCCGAATGCAAAAATATATTGTTGACTCCCACTTACATTGGTAGAAATGATCATCAGAATAAAATACGAGAAATCAGAGCTCGATCAGAGAGATTTAGGTGTTCTTTCTTCCCGCGCGCTATTCAAGAATGGAATGGAAGATAAATAGTATAATGGTGGTTCGATGAACCCGCTGCCAGGCACTTAAATGTGATTTTCAGAGTATTCCATGTTGATGTAGATGTGGACGTAGCGTTGTGATGAGTTTGGGAGTACTTAGACGTTGTACTCCGAGTTTTTGAATGTCCTTAATGTTATTTATGCGATTCACAGACAAATTTGTTTTGGTATAAGATATTTAGAAACTATTAGTAAGATATCTTACCAGTACTGGAATCGGACGATTCATATTAGGCATTTTGCTTCATACCAGCAAACATCTGTACGGAGAATCACATAGATAACACAAAAAAATCTGAAACACAGTGTGCAACGTGTACGTATTCCCAAACTCAGCACAACACTACAGAAGACAAACAGTTAGATTGTGTTATGACTACTCTTGGCAGGCAGCGCACACGCCTTGCATCTAGGTGGCGTTGGTGTCACCAGTCTATCAGTCCTTTCTGCTGGTGACAAAGTCCTTGTAAAAATAACCAGACTCCCTAACGGCGCTGCTGTCGCGGGATAATTTGAACCTTCGCTCGGCCGTCATGGTAGTGGCAAGCGCCACATAAATACGAGTGTTGTTACAGGTAAATAGCTACTGCGGGATGTATACACAATTGATAGTCACCTCTGTGCTGTTTGTCTATTGCAGTGTGCATGAAGCACGATGGTGAAGAGCTGCTCGGCATTTAAACCATAAATCAATTTAAGAAAGGAACAAAAGGAACGAATACTGTCTTCTCATTTATACTTCTCAGGAATACAAGTAGCCCTACTACTTGTGTTCAGAGATAGTTACTCCTGCTTAACAGGCTGTTAGTCGAGACAATATGGGATTGAATGAAATCAATAACAATAATGGTAGCTTAGGCAGTACTGGTCGACAGGAAGTTGAAAAAGTTTCATTTTAATGATGTGTAAAATAAGTATTGGTGTCACGAAATTAGTTGCCTAACTGCGGTTCGAATTTTTGTTTATGAAATTAATATTAGCAACTAATAACACAGAATTTAAAGGTAATCTGTTTTACATATAGGTATAACAACTGAAAGGGGTTTGCAGCACGATGTATAGTTGCATATATGAATGACACATAGCCACACTGGATCCACTTTGTGAAGTTGAACCCTATGACAATAGTTGTTGACTTTTGAGCAGCTAACGCTACGTATGGTATTTGCCTTATTGCATTAAAAATACTAATCTTCTTGCTAGATACCCTAATGCTAATGTTAGATGCATTAGTTGAGAGAAAGTTATGGCATACTTCGTGTTCTTAAAAGAATTTGATTGTGGCTGATTGCTGTATTCACAAGGTAAGAAGCTATTCTTCAGTTATGTATCTGATGGCATATTTCACTTTCACAGTTAATTTTTAACATTAGCTGTTTCAGGCAGCCTTGTTTGATTTTTTGATGCTATGAAATATCTAAATATTGGAGAAACAGCACTCAAGCAAAGACGTAAAGTGTGAAACTCTTACGAAATTAATGTTTGTACACAAGTTTCACTATCGTAGAATATACTGAGAAAGTACCAAAAAATCGTGTCTGACGATAAATTCAGTTCATATGCTGCACGTAGCACGCTATAAAAAGTACATATTATAGTTCGGTTTCGTTAGGAAGAGGAAACCCTGTTGGCCAATTTCTACACCGTAGGTGTAATAAATTTACACAGAACTGATAATTGCTGTATATTCAAAGAGTCTGAAGCTGTTTTGCAGTTATATATTTCAATTAGACATAGTGTTCGCGACTTAAATCAAACGAATACTCTCTCTAATCAAAAGAACCTTACGCACATTTAAAGTTCGCGCGGAAGTTTTCCACCACAATGGCCGCCGAGGCGCTCTTCAATTTGTCCGCTGTTCGCAGTCGGCCGCTTACGTGATTGTGGGGGCTTGGCTAGTGACTGCGATCCGACCCTTTAAAATATAAACACCAACAATAGTTTTGCATGACCTGTGTATGCCGTACAAACATTCGTCATGGTCTGCGTTGACGCGATTCGAAAGGCTCGGTCCTCTGAACTGTCATCAGTGTAAATAAACTTACCTAAAGCCGTGTCTATCAAAAGCATTTCGTTAAATGTGAGGAGGTAACATTTGTACCTACAGTTAGTACAGTATAGGGCAGTTTCTAGGTCGCGACGCACTAGTTGCTCCCATTACCCGTTTCGTGTTACAGAAACACCTTACAGAAAAATATATCAAAATGTATTTCATGATACTCCTTTGCGCCCCGTAAATAAAACTAAAATCCTATCACATAACGAAAAATGATGATAGTTAAATATTAATATTTTAAGTTCAAAGCTTTTACGATCCGATAGATTTAGTTTAAGACCAACGAAACTTGATTGTTTATTACTTAAGGTGTGTTCTTGTTTTAGTAGTTCCTTTAAAATAATTCCTTAAACCGCGGCAGAGTGGCCGAGCGCATTGAGGCGCTATGCTCCGAAGCGCTAGGCCGTTTGTTTTAGTAGTTCCTTTAAAATAATTCCTTAAACCGCGGCAGAGTGGCCGAGCGCATTGAGGCGCTATGCTCCGAAGCGCTAGGCCGTTCCCCGTCGGGGGTTCGAAGTCTACCTCGGGCATGCATGTTTGTGTCGTCTTTAGTCGTAGTTAGTTCATAAGTAGTTTGTAAGTTTAGGGACTGATAACCCCGTAGTTAAGTCCCATAGACTTTACAAACATATGAATATTTAAAAAAAAAAAAAAAAAAAAAAAAAAAAAAAAAAAAAAAAGAATGGCTCGAAACACATTTCAAACCACAGTGCAGTTCACAGAATGTAACAGTTTTGTGCATGGCTGTGAATCATCGACTGTTACAATACAATTAAATTTATAAGGGGCAGCCCTCCGTCGCAAAGAACGAAAATAATCGTTACCAGGTTTCAATGCCGCTATGGGCACCTTCTTCAGACGAAGATGAATATGTTAAAACTAAATGTCAAAATTTAAAATACAAAAAATATATCTGACATAATCAGGTAGTCATACCTAAAAAGTAAATAGTTGTAGACAGGCTGAGCAGTCACTAGGGGCTGCAATGTCAACGTCGACAGATAACAGTTATCTTGTGCTTATCGTCCGGCCCATTGACGTAAGAATTCGCCTCATCACTAAAGAGTATCTACTACTCAATGTCATGACCGGCAGCGTGTTGTTCTGACACCCACTCACAAAACTGCGACCTTTAATCAGATCTATCTTTCGCCAGATGCTATTGTATGGATGACATTTATGTCGCTATAGGATTCGGTGGGTGCTGCTCAGAAATGTGTCAAGCCGTTGGGCGAGTTGCCTGATACGTCGGACGGGACTCATGGCCATAGCTGCTAACATTGCCGTCCATGGTCGTATGCTGGAAAGTTGCCCAGGTCACTACAATACTCAAGAAAAGCAATAGGAGTGATCTGCTGAATTACAGGCCTATATCACTGATGTCGGTTTGCAGCAGGATTTTGACCCATAGTCAGGACCGATTCAGAAAATATCGTTATTGCGAAACACAACTAGCTCATTAATCAAATGATGTGACGTGTGCTATCAACAAAGAATGTCAATTACATTTCGTACTTCTATATTTCCGAAAGGCTTTTGACACTGTACATCACTAATCAAACAGTGCCCTTATGGAATATCGCCACAGTTGTGCGACTGCATTCGTGATATCCTGTCAGAAACGGCAAATTACGTTGTAATTGACGCTAAGTCATCAAGTAGAACGGAAGTCATATCTTGCGTTCCCGAGGTAAGTATTATAGGGCCCCTACTGATCCTTATTTTAATAAATGATTTATCAGACACTCTGAGTAGTTCTCCTAGACTGTCCACGGATGATGGACTTTTTTATCTGTTCGTTAAGTCACCAAAAGATAAAGCATCTGCAAAATGATCTAGATCTGATTTCTGTATAGAGAAAATAATGACAATTGACCATTAATAATGGTAAGTGTGAATTCATCCATATTACCGGTAAAAGAAAGCCAATAAACTTCAGTTACACGATAAATCAATCAAATCTAGAGGCCGTACATTCAACTAAATACCTAGTAATTACAATTACGACCAACTGAAATTGGAAAGAAAGAATACATAGTACATACTGTAGGTAAGGCGACCCATTGGTTACGTTTCATTGGCAGAACACGAAGAAGACGCAGCTGTTCTACTAAAGAAATTGCCCACACTACATTTGTGCGTCCTATTTTGGATTATTTCTGCACTTTTGGGACCCACACCAGATGGGACTGACATAGGGTTTAGAAACATGTTCAGAGAAGGCAGCTCGTTTTGTATTATCGCGATATAAGGGGTAAAATGTCACAGTAATCAAGCTCGAGCTGGAATGGAAATGATTAAAAAAGGCGAGATCTATTTACAGAATTTCATCCAGCAACTTTCTCTTCCGAATGCGATCATATGTTTTAGCACTCACCTACATAGGGAGACATGATCATCATAATAATATATGAGAAATCAGATCGTAAACAGAGAGAATTAGGTGTTCTTTTTTTCCACGAGCTGTTGCAGAAGGTAACTGTAGACAAATATAATAAAATCGGTTCGAGGAACCCTCTGCCCTGCACTTCAATGTTAGTTGCAGGGTATTCATGTAGTTGTGTAACCGTCACAATTTACTTTACGAAAATTACTCGTGATGTAAGATTTTTCCGCGTCAAAGGGCATTAAGACTAGACTGAAATACCAAGAGGGGCAAGACCTGTTGCATTAATTGAATATCATGTAAACCTTTTAGTACCAAGCCATGGACAGCATAACCGAAACTTCATCTCTCTATTTGTAATAGTTAATTGGCTTGTTTCAGATTTGTTATTCGAAATTCGAACTATATTTACAATAATATATGTAACTGAAAATAATTGATTTGTATTATTTATTGTTATCAGATTGTATTAAACGTACCGCTATAATAGGCTTGAAAAGGGCCTTCCCGCTACGACACTGGATCAAACTATTAATTTATTTTTCAGTGCTTTGGACCAAACGTATTTTTGTTTATCTCCGACAATAACAAATTACTCTATACTTCTTGACCGATGGCTGACGTATATCAGCTGACACACACACACACACACACACACACACACGCCCGCGCGCGCGCGCGCGGTCAATTACCAACTCCTGGAAATCACTCTTTGAATTCATGTTTTCCTGTTTCTATTAGGACCTATAATTGCAGTCATTTATACAAATTTAATACGATAATAAGGTAGTTTCATAAAAGTAACGAAAAGCAACGAAATCCACTCTTCCATCGCTATGACCGCAGTAACGCGAACCCCTCTTGTTAACTTTAATGAAATGCATCGCCTGTCGCGAGTATCTGATTGTCTCGAGCAAGCGAGTAAAATGAGAAGCGAATTTTGTTCATATCTTGAAGATCGTCGTACGCTTCACACAGAATACGAAAACTGCGTGGCTGCTCATCAATATTCAAGGGTTGAATAACCTCATTACCGGAAAAGAACCAGTTCCTTCTAATAAACGAAGTAGAAGTAATACCCTTATAACAAGCCCATCTCAGAATCGACTGCAAAGAAAGAATATTGGCTATAAAAGACTGTTTTCTTCAAAATGCAAATGTATTTCCAAGTAGTATGTGACTGGTAATATTTTAAGAGGAAATTAAAGAATAAAGAAACCCGAGTTCACTTAGGAAATATTATGAGAAGGAATACATTTTTGCTCAAAAGTGAAAAGATTATTACTTTTCGTTGTACAGCAGTTATCATTGTACTTTAGTCTGCGAATTAGTATCATTTCTGAAAAAGGACTGTGCATAGTCTCTGATGCATGGCCTACAAATTATCTTTGTTGAACTCAAGACATTTTTCAATTAAACACGTCTATCAGTGTGAAAACTGACGAGTGTCAGAAAGCTGATAGCCTTCATTAGTACTGGAACTGTTCCAATAACTGTGCCTGAAACTCTTCCCGCATATTTTCTTCTGAGTGACGAAGTATTTTTCTTTATAAAGTAACTTCATTTGAAAGGAAAAATGAGAAAAAATGAATCAAGTGCATTTCAGGGCGGTTTTCGTTAAAATGCCCAGTTATTGTATTACTGTCAATGAAGTACTGTCCCTAGTCAGAAAATATTACCGTAACTATTTGAGTAGTTGGAACTGGCCAACACTGATTTGGTAAGCGGTGGCTTCCCACCTTGGTTTGATTACTGTTTCATTTCCTGTATGACGTGCAGTTCTAGTAAACAAGGATATCAGGCACCCAAAATCAGTTGGATTGTTATTTCAATTATCAGAGAAATTTCTTTCCATACTTAATTTTGATCAATTTTTGCATCATTTTTGTGCAGTACATACTCGTAGTTAATCCCGACTGTTATAGGCATTTTAATTGTAGTCAGCTATCTAAGCATTTTTCGCGTTAGTAGAGTGCTCCGTCTCATTCCTTTTATACAGTTCTTGATATAATGGTGATTAGCAAAAATGGAATTCTGTTGAAGAAATACGTTTAATAACAATTTTAGCGTTACTTGAATACGTCATGTAATTACTGACTACCATCCACAAGAAGTAACGCAATCTTCCGGGATATTTTTGTATCGTTAATTACATACACTTGACTTCAAGGTATGTAAACACGAATGACATTGTAGCTAACTACAAGTGCGTTAGTTGCACGTTCTGCATTCGATTATTTTATTGAAGAGCACTGTATCGAGTAAGTTTACAGGATATGTGTACGTTCAAGTGTTAACGTCAATGAACATACACTCCTGGCTATTAAAATCGCCACAGTTTAACATATACAGTCGCGATACTCACTGCTGTAAAAGTTGGCAGCACAGGTCATCATTAGGGCGGAGGGGCCTAGTACCTTGCCTCAACTTATTTCATGGCTTTCATTTCTTATAAACTGCAAAAAGTCCTTAACGAACAAACACCATGTCAGTTTCACAAACCGTGTAGTGTACAGTTGTGAGCCACTTACCTTATACACTTTAAATAAATCTTGCGTCAATTTCGGAAATGAGAAAAAGAAATAGACGTGTTCACGGGATAGACAAAACTTCTGACAAAAAGGAACAATCACATAATGGCGTCTCCAACTTTGTGTTCTTGCGACGCACGCGCAGAGGCTTACAGTTATTCATATAGCCCCTGTTAGAAGTCTGAAAATCGCCGGTTTCGCTCGCTCGTACTCGGTCGAGTGTGCAACGCTGGGCGGTGGCGCGCCGAGTGTGTTCGCTCGCAGCGAGCGTGTTGACACTCGAACGAGGCTGCGTGGGGCGGCGCGGGTAGAGGCCGCACAGCGTGGCGCTGCCGCCGTACTCAGTCGCCACGGCAGAGGCTCTGTGGCTCCGAGGTGTGGGTTGCACCCCCACTAACTAGAGGAACTAAAAGACAGTTATGCTGTAGCCATGTACTCTTACATAGTAGCATGTAACCGCAATATCATTCTACATCTACATACATACTCCGAAATTCACCGTAAGGTGCGTGGCGGAGGGTACACTGTACCACTACTAGGCATTTCCTTTCCTATTCCACTCCCAAATTGAACGAGGAAAAAAAGAATGCCTATATGCCTCCGTACGAGTCCTAATTTCTCTTATATTGTTTTTGTGATCTTTACGCGAAATGTAAGTAGGCGGCAGCAAGATCGTACTACACTCAGCTTCAAATTCCGGACCTCTAAATTTACTTAACAGAAATTCACGAAAAGAACGTCGTCTTTCTTCCAGCGATCCCCAATTGAGTTGCCGGAGCATTTCCGTGACACTCGCGCATTGGTCGAACCTACCAGTAACAAATCTAGTTGCTCGCCTCTGAACCGCCTCTATGTCTTCCTTCAAAGCGATCTGCTGCGGGTCCCAAATACTTGAGCAATACTCAAGACGTGGTCGTACAAGCGTTTTATACGCGGTCTCCTTTACAGGTGAAGTACATCTTCCCAAAATTCTCCCAATAAACCGAAGTCGGCTGTCCGCCTTACTCACAACTGTCCTTACATGCTCGTTCCATTTCATATCGCTATGCAATGTTACGCCTAGATATTTGACCGACGCGACAGCATCAAGAAGCTCACTACTAATGCTGTATTCGAACATTATAGGATTTTTTTCTACTCATGCGCATCGCCTTACATTTTTCTACATTGAGAGCTAGCTGCCATTCTTCGCACCAACTAGAAATTTTGTCTAAGTCATCCTGTATGCTATTACAGTCAGTTAGGGACGACACCCTCCCATACACCACAGCATCATCAGCAAACAGCCGCAAATTACAACTTACTCTGTCCATCAGATCATTTATATAGATAGAAAATAATAGCGGTCCTATCACACTCCCCTGGGGCACGCCTGACGATACACTCGTCTCTGATGAACACTCGCCGTCGAGAACAACGTACTGCGTTCTATTACTTAGGAATACCCCATACGAGCTTGTTTTCACCAACTACAACATTTGGAAGTCATGTAAAAAATCCAAAGATAAACTACGGAACGAACAACGTTTTTATTGCAATTTACAAAACTGAATGTTACCGTACGAAAAAGTATACATCGAAAAGTAACAACATTATCCTCAAACTATTCGTTCGTTAGCATTGTAATTGCAATGTGTTGTTAAAATATCATTGACACGTTGTGGATCGAATCGACTTCTTTTATTAGAGATCAGGGTCCTTGCCGCAATGAAAATGCGTTCACTAGATGCATTTGAGGTGGACACACAAAATACTATTTTTGCCAAAACAGCTAGCTTAGGAAAGACAGTACTGTTGCGTTTCCACCGTTCAAGCTGTTCGTCATCACCATCAGTTCGTGCTAATAAAGGTCCACCTCATTGGTAGATTGCGCCTCGCGCATTTCACAGTCCAGCCTTTCCGAAATCATGCACTTCGTTCCTTTTGCTAATGCAAACAGGTGACATTCTTCAGGCGGCCCTAAACAAATATAACACAGATATCACTGAAACAGCAGATGCACCATCAATTCCTACAAATGTGTAAAGTAAAGAACTGGAACAAGAGGATAGATAGAGGATATATGAGCATTAGACCGGCATATGACCCTGACGGTGGAAGAAAGCTTAGATGCTATACATTGCACAAAAGGTTGCATGCGTTCTATATTATGCAGATAAGAAAGACGACAGTGGCAGTGGGGGGATATATGAATGTTGCAATTGGAGTAAATCCCGTTAAGGACTCACTGGGAAAAGGTAGAGGTGCAGCAACCACGCACAGTGCGAAAATGCTATGGGAATGTGTATTAACGGGATGCAACAGACAGACATGCACAAACCTAACCTAACGGTTGTACATCAATATGAGTATTTAATATCAGTATAAAAGACGGACAAAGTATTCCTGGACTTGAGAGTGATAAGAGAAGTTGATATAAAATACAATCATTTCCTCGTTAAGACGGCAAGTAACACCTACCACTAAACATGCAGTAACAGTCCACAAAATGGGAACAAGAAAGAAAGAAAGATCGTGGAAAAATCATTTAGTAAATTATCAGAGCACAGAAACTTTATATTAATAACGTACAATAATCTGTATGGTAAAGACAAAATGCGAAACTGGATCGAGAGAACAGCTTTCGAAGCACCCCGGAAAGGAGACAATTCCAAATTTCGCAGTCAGGATGTATTCTCTAGCGTCTGGTTTGCTCCTAACTCTCGCCTTGGACTGGAGTTCACGACGTGGCGTTGCAACGGGCGACCGAATGGCGAGCGGGCAGTGTGGACGGTCGGGCCGGTCGAGCGTGCCCCACTCGAACGAGCGCGGAGGAAGTCGAGCGCAGCCACGCGCCTTGTCGCAAGCTGCAGCACCGACACTTGTCGGACTGTCACAGAACGACGTGTATGACGCGATTCGAGCGAGCAACCGAGCAAGGTGCAGACCTCTAGCCCCTGTATTAAATCAGCCCCGCTCTCCCCTACTCCTAGTTTCTGTTTCACATAAAGACCTCTTAAGAAGATTGTGTCAATTAGAGAAACATTCAACATTTCTTTGTAATACTTCATTGACCTTCCTCTCTATTTTGGTTTATTATAGCACCAATATCGCACGAAATTGTATTACTCCTCCATAATATTTTTTAAGTGTAATGTAATTCACGTTTATAAGTAATTTAGGAGTTTTTGGCATACCCTGACTAAAAGAAGGGATCGCTTGGTAGGACACATTCTTAGACATCGAGGAATCGTAAATTTAGCATTGGAGGGAAGTGTATGGGGTAAAAATCGTAGAGGGAGGCCAAGAGACGCGTATAGTAAGCAGATTCAAATAGATGTGGGTTGTCGTTCTTATGAGGAGATGAAAAGGCTTGCTCAGGATAGAGTAGGGTGGAGAGCTGCATCAAACCAGTCTCCGTACTGAAGACCATAACAACAACAACAAGTAATATGAGTTATCATACATGAGTTGGTAAGTTTGATATACATATACATAAATACTCTGCAAGCCACATTGAAATTCATGGCAGAGGGTTCATAGAACTTCTTTTATGATGTTTCTCTACGGTTCCATTTTCTAATGGCTCGCGGGAAAAAGGAACATCTAAACCTTTCAGTTCTAAATCTGATTTTTTTTTTCTTTTTTTTTTATCATCATATCTTCCACTGTGGGTGAGTGCTAACAAAATACAAAATATGTTCACATTCGGAAGAGAAAGTTGGTTAAAGAAATGTTTGTATAGCTTATGGGACTTAACTACGGGGTCATCCGTCCCTAAACTTACAAACTACTAATAAACTATCTTATACTAAAGACGGCCCAAATGTCCATTCCCGAGGGGGGATTCTCACCCCCAACCGTAGTGGTCGTGCAGACCGTGACTGAAGCGCCTCAGTCCCCTCGGCCACCGCGGCCGGCGCAAGTGGATCTCGTCGCAACAAATAGCGCCTTTCTTTTAATGATTTCCAGCCCAAGTCATATATCTTTTCTGTGACACTCTCTGCCCTATATCGCGATAGTACAAAATGATCTACCCTTCTCTCAACTTTCTCTAAATCGTCTGTCAGTCCCAGTCGTTGTGGATCCCACAATGCGCAGAAATACTCAAAAATAGGACGCACAAGTGTGCTGTAGGCAGTTTCTTTAGTAGAACTGCTGAATTTTCTGTTCCGCCAACGAAATGTAGCCTTTGGTTTGCTTTCCCTGCAATATTTTTTGTGTGTTCTTTTCAATTTAAGTTGTTTGTAATTGTTATTACAAGGTGTTTAGATGAATTTACGGTCTGTACTTTTGACTGATTTACCATGTAAATGATGTTTAACGGGGTGATTTTAGTGGTCAAAAGGATGACTTCACACTTCTCATTGTTAAACGTCAATTGCCATTTTTTGCACCCTGCAGATATCTTGGCTAAATCGTTTGTACTTGATTTTGATCTTTTGGTGACTTTACTAACCGATAAGTGACAGCATCGTCCACGAACAACCTGAGAGAGTTACTCAGATTGTCTCCTAAATCATTTACAAAAATAAACAACAGTAGGGGCCCAACAACACTTCCTGGGGAACGCCATACGTGACTACTGTTCTACTCGATGACTTACCGTCAATTACAACGTACTGTGTTATTTCTGACAGAAAATCACGAATTCAGTGGCACAATTGCGACGGTATTCCATAATCACACAGTTTGATTAGAAGACACTTGTGAGGTACAGTGTCGCAAGCCTTCGAAATGTTTTCAAATGTTTGTGTAGCTTATGGGACTTAACTAAAGGGTCAACTGCCCCTAAGCTTACAAACTACGTATGAACTAGCTAATACTAAGCACAAATATCCATGCCCGAGGGGAGACCGTAGTAGCCGTGTAGCCGTAGTAGCCGTGCAGAATGTGACTAGCGCGCCGCAGACCGCTCGGACACCGCGGCTGGCTCGAAAGCCTTCTGGAAATCATAATATTTACATATTCGACAGCGTGTTTGCAGAACGTACAACTTCCAGAGAAGTATTATCGTTCCATTGTATATGAAAGTGAATACAGTACTTTCCTTCCAGCAAAATGTTAGGAATCGCGGCACGTATAATACAGACGTGCATCGGATAAATACGTAGGTACGGAAAGGGACGGCCGGAAACCGAAGACCGTAAACTGGTGAGAACGGCGCGGCACGGCCCGGTGAACGACGTGGTCGATATTCTGTTCCTGGTACCGTTGGCATAAAGGAGCGCGCTGAATGGAACCTGTTAACCTCGCCACTCCGGTTATCACCGCGGCTATCGACCCTCGCCTGATGTATTGTGGCCCTTTATCACGAGTCATTGTGCCGGCCAACAGACCCTTTCACATTTCTCCGGTAATCGTAAAAGCGAAGACCAGAAGGAGGCTCGAATGACTATGCGGAAAGTGCACTCGAGCGTAATTGTTCTGTTGCTTTGTATAAGAGAGACGCAGCTGTGAGATACTTTGTAGAGGGGACACCCTATGTGCAACAGTAATGAGGTACGACGGGCGTAAGTAAAGTGTCAGAGGGATAATGAACTGTACGATGTACAAAGAACTTAAAAAAGTGCGTAACACACGTGTTAAAGCGATCCTTGCGGTGATCAATGTAAGCTCGGCCTCCATTTTAAAAGTAGTCATATCAATGCGAGAAACCAGTGTATGAATTGTAAATGTGGAAATTTAGACGTTTTATTTGCTGAAGCACTACACTTTTTTTCTGCATTTTGTTCACCAAACTATAAATTAAGTATGCCTAAATGTGTTCAGCTTTCACGTGGATAAATTATCCCATTAGTTACACAACAAGCTAATAGCTTAACATGTCTATTAGCTAATCTCGGCTAACGCTTGATAATGGTAAATGACCGAAACCGGTAGCACTGAGAGAAAATAAACAGCTATGGTCAATATGTCGTTCTGCAATTATCTCAAAGCTGTTATGCTCCATCTGTTCAACATTTTAACCCATTAGTGCCTGAATTAATTTCTAATGCAAAAATAAATGAATAAAATAAAAACTCATAATTTGTGCACAGTATTCGTATGTCAGACCATTTATAATGTGAAATCAAAGAGAAATTATTTGTAGTTGGTATAATTAGGTACGTGTCTAATTTGCGGCCGCGGCGGAGCGGCAGAGCACAGTGAGGCGCTATGCTGTGATGCGCGAGACCGCTCCCTTTCGGGGGTTCGAATCCCCACCCTCGGGCATGGATGTTTGTGCTCTCTTTAGTATAAGCTAGTTCATAAGTAGTTCGTAAGTTTAGAGACTTATGACCCCGCAGTTAAGTCCCGTAAGCTTCACAAACATTTGAACATTTCGTCTAATTTGCGACAACAGGCATTTGAGGAATAACCGGCCTACATCTCTTCTTCAAGCGAAAGTTTATATTGAAATTTCATATAAAAAAGTTATTTACATAGATTTGAATTTATGTATACGTCTAAACCTAATGCATGTAATTAAGATTACCTTTAACATCAGCGCACACTCCGCTGCAAAGTGAAAGTTTCATTATTGTAACATTCCTTAGACTGTGATTAAGCTATGTCTCCACCATATCGTTTATTCCAGGGTTGCTAGTCTTGCAAGATTCGCAGGAGAACTTCTTTGAAGTTTGGAAAGTAGGAGGCGAGGTACTGGCAGAATTGAAGTTGCGAGACGCGGCGGAGCGTCCGAGCGCATTGAGGCGCTGTGCTAAGATGCGCGACACCGTTCCCCGTCGGGGGTCCGAATCCCCCCTCGGGCATGGATTTTTGTGCCGTCTATAGTATATGCTATTTCATAAGTAGTTTGTATATTTAGGGACTGATGACTCAGTAATTAAGTTCTATAAGCTGTACAAACATTTGAACATTTGAAGTTGTGAGGACAAACCGTGAGTGGTGTCGAGGTAGCTTAGTGGTAGTGCGCTTGCCCGCGAAAGGTAAAGGTCCCAGGTTAGAGTTCCGGTTCCGGCACACAATTTTAATCTGCCAGGAAGTTTCAACATTACCTTACTTAAGAGTTTGCTTGATTGCTAATTGCTTAAGTGAAGGTGAAGCAAGCATTTCGTACATATGACATGTATAAATTGCTATAGAGTCACAAAATTTTTTTAAAAAATGTATAAATGTAGATCTTCGGGAATTTACTACTCGAGTCATCAGTCACTACTTATACTAAATTACGCTGAGGACAACAAATATACCCATGCCTGAGGGAGGACTGGAACCTCCGACGGTGAGCAGCCGCGAGCTCCGCACTAGGCGCCTTGGAAATGTTCGGCCATTCCACCGCGGAACAAAGAATTCATAAGATCTTTCACAGCACGCCATTAGTGAAGTGTAATCAAACAAACTCGTATTGAAATCATATGGACCACAAGAATCCATTGATCATTGTTATACAGAAACTGCGAAAAACGTCAATAACGAACACAATCCATCAATGAAGCCTGCTAGCCAGATGAATATGAATTACCGTACTTCCTCCATTTTACATCATTTCTAGCATGCGACCATTAATGTGCCTAAGTGCCTGATGATGCATATTTTACACAGACAGTAAATTCATGTTCACAGAAAGTTGTATCTACTTTATGACATATAAATACGTATTTCGACACCAAGCAGATAATGACAAAATAGAATATAATATTCAAAATATACTTAGCTGTATTTCACGAAGGAATGATCACAATCTTGGGTAGTTGTTCACTAGAAGGACACGATAGAGGAAGGTCGTGGTACATGTACAGTCAACAGCACTTAATATTACTTACTGCTAGGTACATGCCAGGAACACTCTTAAACAGGCCGCGGTGGAGTAGCCGAGCGGTCTAAAGCACCTCGCTGCGGAGCGCGCGGTTTCTCGCCGTGGAGGTTCGAGTCCTCGGGCGTGGGGGTGTGTGTGTTTGTCCGTAGGTTAGTTTACCTAGGTTTAAGTAGTTTGTAAGCTACGGACTGATGACCACGCAGTGTGTGCAGTGTGATTTACATACATTTGAACATTTGAACTCTTAAAGAGTCTGTCATCCAATTTAATTACCCTTCAGGTAAGGCCAGGAAAGAAAATAATAATTTTAAATGTTCCTCTGAAAGATAAAGAGGTAAGAAAGAGGTGAGCAGCAAAGTTAAATTATAATAAATGATTTACCACTACAACAAGCTACATCCTCGCAACTAACTTTAAACATAAAATATAAGTGTGGCACAATACAAAAGATGAGATGGGTCTTTTTGTCCAAAGCAATCCCAGTTGTATTTAATTTTCCACAACATTTAGAAAAAACGAATTAAACTTTACAACCAGCGTCCAGAAGCCGAACTTTCAACATTTTGAAAGAAACATTCTTTTGCAGAAGTTAGTAGCACGTGTTAAATACGTAATTTGAATTGCCCCTCTATAAAACTTAAACTCTTTGAACATCGCACTCTGAGCTAAGAACTGCGTATAAAAATACATAATCCAATAAGAACTCTCTGACAAGGTCTCATGAACTTTCACAATTTAGTCGTGTCAATAGATTTTGTTCAAATAGCCTGCAAGTTCATCCACAACAATGTATGACGTATTTCTAAACTGCAAAGATTTCCGCCGTATACACAATCGTTTTATGCCAAAGGAAATAACACATTGAATGAGTGCTGGTGAACGAAATTCAAAAGTCGCTTCAGGTGTCTTTATTTTGCGGTGGACAACCCCCTACTATGTGTTGAATTTACGTTCGCCAAAATGGTTAACGGAAAATCGCCGTAAGGTCAGCAGGCGTCGCTGGCACGACTTCACTCAGTTATTCCACTTACGTCAAGAGTCTTCGTGAAAGGGTTGGAGAACTGAAAGTGGATAAAAGACTTGTTACCAGAATACAGCGGGTATAATATCGAGGACAAGGGCTGTCTCTCACCTCCTATACTGTGGGAGAAAACGCCTATTGGTATAAACGAGCCAGTGATTGGAGAGATAAATGTGAAGGTGTTGGAACAAAGGTGGCACGAATGCCCCTTGCGAGAATGCCCGAAGACACCAATGAGCGAAACGTAACGTTATCTAAAAAAAGAACTCACCATGTCTTTTTATATGTAGAAATATAATAAAAATTGTTATAAATAAAGCATTTATAAGGTCTCTCTCTTTCTCTCTCTCTATCCCCATTAAATAATCCCGGTATACTAAAGTAAAATGATTTGTAAGCAGAATGGCTGAGCGGAGTAAAAAACACGAACTTATAGTAACTGACTGGCCCTGCGCCGCGGTGGAGTAGCCGAGCGGTCTAAGGCGCCTCGCTGCGGAGCGCGCGGTTGCTCGCCGTCAGATGTTCGAGTCCTCCCTGTAGCCTGTGTGTGTGTGTGTGTGTGTTGTCATTAGGTTAGTTTACATAAGCTACGGACTGATGACCACAAAGTTTGGCCCGATAGATTTACAAACGTTTGAACATTTTTTGACTGGCCCTTCAATGGTCCCGGTGCATTACTTTCTGACAATATGCATGCGTTAATCAACCCCCCCCCCCCCCTCGGTTAGCCGTATGGTCTAACGCACCGCGTTCCGGGACGGGGAGACGTACCGGCCCTGGTTCGGAGTGCCGGCCAGTCTGGATGTGCTTTTTAGGCAGTTTTCCACATCCCCCGAGGTGGATACCGGGTTGGTACCCAAGCCCCGCCTCAGTTACACGATTATCAAACTTTTGGAACACTTTCACACACATCTCACACTTTACGCAGACATTTGGGGTACACAAAATGTTTGTTAAGCTTAAGGGACTTAACTGCGGGGTCAACAGTCCCTGAACTTACAAACTACTTATGAACTACCTTATACTAAAGACGACACAAGCATCCGTGCCCTACTGGGGATTCGAACCCTAGTGAGGGTGCGGCCTCGCGCATAGTAGCATAGCGCTTAATGCGCTCGGCCACTCCGCCACGGCTGGGGTACACATTTCCTCCTAAGGGAGGGGGGGGGGAGGAGGTGGCGGTAAGAAGGGCATCCGGCCACCCTGTAAATATTAACACATGCCAAATCCGTGTTTAACAGTGCCGACCATGCATGTGCGTGAGAAGGGGCAAAGAGATAGACAGAGAACGTTCGTGCATTAATCGTTGGATCATCTGACTATGGAAAAATAGACGAAGTTTTTTCCCTGTTAAGACACCCTGAGAGAGTCAGTCTCGTGCACGTTCGTGTATTTTCAAAAACTCAATTTAAACCAAAATATTAGTTGTTACAGGAAATTCTACACAACATTTATGGTGTTATTTACCAGACTTTCAGCGAAAGTAGTGAAATTCCACCACCCAGAAGATAAAAGATAAAACCAAACAGTGTATTGATACTTAATGATGTTGCAGTGGGAAATCAGGATCATATTCGCAAGTATTTTTGTTTCCATCGGTATACGTATGTCGATCTGTTTTACCTGAGTCACACATATTCAAGAATTCCAAAACAGCTACTATGGGATAACGCCAATCTAATTATTTACCAAACTGATGTAAGATCCGATATGACAGTCAATGAGTTTATAGCCAATATGGCGATTCTGGAACCATACTGCAGTCGGGTTTCTAGTTATTGACAAAGAAAGGAAACTTAGCGAGGTACGACATAGGCGGAACTTCAGGATATCCGTATCTATAAATGTACTGTTCTAATAAGTAAGTACATCAGTATACTGTACACAATGGACAGGTTCGCATGTACGACTTGTCACCATTTCAAAGAAGCGAAAGTTATTGCACAGGTAGCAGAATTAAAGTGTCGTATCCGAAACCTTGAATCTCAACTTGATAAACGCGCCAGAACTTCAGAAGTATCAGAATTACGTAGTCGCATTAGGTGCCTAGACTTACAGCTTGAGAAACCCGATTTAAAATTTTAGGTGGTTAACAAAAGTCCAGCAACCGTGATGTCGAGAGTTACCGGGGGAATTAACAAATCGGGTAAGTGAGTGAGCATTTAGTATGTATAAGTTGCAAATTCCTGGTATGTTAGTGTATTAAAGTATCTTGACCACATGAAAAATTATCGAAGTCCACAAAACTGCGTTTTTACATTCATAATTCGAGACCACTTGTGTTCCTTCTCAGAAGAAGATCTATTGGTTGCCTATGAGAATTCCTTTCCTGCGGCTCATTTTCCAAGATATAATACCTGAATATGAAGTGACCAATTTCTACGCTTTCTATTTTATATGTGTAGGCCTATAGATATAGTAAATTTGCTGTTAATTATTTACATGAGTGAAAACAGAGGCAGACTGCGAGCTTCAGTCATAGTGAGATTTAATATTTGGAGTGCGACCTATGGAAATTTCGGCATCGGACAACTATACCAAATAATTATTGCAGGTTCCCAATTCACAAATAATTTACACAATCAGTCGGTGAAGCCGTCACTGTATCACCCGACACATCAATCGTTATTATTTTTCGTAAAAGGCACCGATAAAATGTTTGGAAAAGACATAGTCAACATGTATTACTTTTGGAAAAGGCATAAATCACATTTAAACATTGTTTGAAGTTAAGGGAAATTATTATTTATGAAATTACAATGGAATTACAACGACACTTACATAACACTTGCACTTTTCAGCGGACAAAAGGTTAGGACATGACCAAAATCGAAGAAAAATGTTTAGTAGAATAATTTACGGACTATCCCGTAGCAATTCACAGAGTGTATTATAACATGTAACACGGAGGTTTTTACACTCACTTTGGAATACACGTTTTCTTAGATGAACACGGAGTTTGGCAAAATAAGATAAACTTATTTTACATAATATTGGAAAGGGCACATAGAAATTAAAAATGTTAAATGGGGCACAACAGTTGCTGTATTGTCGCCATCTCCTCTAGACACGCTTTCGTGCTTTAAGCCCCTTTTACGTGATGAACTTTCTTGTCTCAGTTGACTATTCGAGACGAGTGGGTCTACTGCAGCGCCCCTGGCATCTTATTCCTGTACTGCACTCCTTGTCTCGAGTTCGGTTTACACGTAAACACCAATGCTGTAGAATTGTCCGCTGTGTCGTTATGCATCTAACTGAAGAATTGAGGTTAAGAGAGCACTTTTTACGCAGGAGCAGGGAAGGATAATTGAGTTTATTAATGAGGAAAGGGTAATTCATAGTTGACGTTCTCCTTCAATGTCATGTAGTAAATTTTGTACACAATTGATACCCTAAGCAATAGGAAATGTGTCATCGATACATTTCAATACTTACTAATTTATTTGCGGAAGAAAATTTATAGTGGCAAACACATCAAAAATCTCCAACATATTCTTTAAAAAAAAAAAAAAAAAAAAAAAAAAAAAAAAAAAAAAAAAAAAAAAAAACAGATATTTAGTTTTTTCAGCTTGTTTTCTTGCTAATGGTCAAAATAATATCGAAAATTATTTTCTCATCTAATTATTCTATTTCACTGTTAAAATAGTGTGCGTTAAAACACGTTTATGTATTTACGTTCCTATTTATACATAGTGTAAGCTTTTCCCCCATAAAACAAAAATATTTTTCTGGTTCGAGAGATTTTTTTTTTAGTAGAAGAAAGAACACTAGGATAAAGTCCAAGTTTTCGGATGGGAAACACAAAGCCAACAACAGAATAAAGTTAAAGAAGATGTGAAGGTATTTCTGTAATATGAATGAGCTCGAACTGAATAGGCGACTTCCGATGTCAGCAGACACCACTTCTGTTTCTTGTTTCTGCGCATTCGCATTTTACAGTACACTCGAAAATTTGGAACTCCACACTAGGCACAATCTATAGTTCATTGACATCATAGACGCACTATACTGAACCTATTCGTGTTTCAATACATCTGGAGTTTGCTGTTCCGTTTCGTGTAACCTGTCTTGGATAAATCACCGTAAAAAGAAAATTTAAGGAGGTTTCGTCAATGACTACACTAGCCATAATGAATTGTCAAAGGTTTCGAGCACATAAGATGCAAGAGATCTGAGGATGATGCATTAATCACGAAAGACACATCATTGGACCAGTTTATATAGCTTTCAGATTTAATGATGACCTGTATCTACAGTTCCATTAAAATGACTTGAATCCTGGACATCTGTTAGAGAGTATCCAACTTCAGTAACCTGTTTCCTACTGATATTCAAGTTGGTGCATCACCCTATTAATCTACAGGGATTAGGTAATATTTCAACAATATGTACCATAAACGGTGAATATCTGGAGTGGAAACGAAATCTCTTTTATATTTTCTAATGCCGATGTGTCAAAGACGGGCTTCACGAAACGGAACAGGAAAGTCCAGATGTGTTAAAATGGGACTGACTGCTGATTTACACGCAGGCGCTAAAGGCCCACGTACTTCGAGCACTCAATTTTCATCACAAAGTCGGTCGTGTAAAACGGACTTTAGACATCGAAATAGCGAGTGGGCGATTGAACCAGCACATCAACGCGCAACGTACAAATGTCTCCAAAAAGAAATACACTCCTGGAATATGAAAAAACACCACCATGAATCCGTCGACCCAGCAGATGGAAATTTTACTGATACATTCTGAGGATGAATAAAACACATGGTCACACAGACAGAGCTATACCCACTTGAGTACAGCCACCGTGTATATCCTCCTTTTGCATTAATAGAAACTGTAATTGTTCCATGTAGAGGAGAGGTGTCGAATATGGTCTTACAGAATAGCTGTCATGCAGTTTCCACCTTGTGCCTCAGATTTTGTGCCGCCTAAATGACGCTTCATCTGGTACCAAATATTCTCAATGAGGGACAGATATGGGTATAATGATGGACAGAGTAGTTGACGTACACACGTCGGGTGGTACGGGATATGTGTGGACTTGCAGTGACCTGTTCGAAAAGCATGTCACCTTCTTTGTACATGAACGGTGGCAAGGCACGTGGAATCATGGTTTCACTTAACCGTCCACTGTTCAATTTTTCCTTGATGGTCGCCAGAGGAGAACAGTTGGTGCAGGATATGGCTGCCCACACCATGATGCCAGGTGTCCGCCCCGTTTGCCTGTGTTGCTTACACTCCAGATTTTCGGGCTCCCGTGCACGGCACCATACACGCGCACGACCATGTTTGGCACCGAGGCAGTGGCGACTCTCGTCACTGAAGACGACACATGTCCATTCGTCTCTTCATAAGGGCATACCGTGACACCCCTGGATACGGGCTGAACGATGTTGGGGCCTGAGCGGAGGACACACTAAAGCCCCGTTTACACCGAAGCGAACACAAGCGAACGAGCAGCAGCGAACGAGCATTCGCTCTGGTGTAAACGCTATGCGCGCGCTGTTCGGTCACGTTCGGCTCGCATTCGCAGTTGTTCGCTTGTGTTCCGCGGGGTGTCGGTTTCAGGGCGAACCATCAAAGGAAGTTCGCGTCATCTCCGCTTCATCGCTAGTGTATGCGACAAACTGTGTATCTCGCCTTGCAGCAGGGTGCTGTTTTCTGTTCCGTTCGCTCCGGTGTACACGCTTATTCGCAAGTACAAGCCAATGGTGCGCGTACAGGCGAATTCCTGGCGAATGCGCATTCGCCTGAGTTAGCTCGTGTTCGCTTTGGTGTAAACGGGGCGTAACAGTGCGGATCATCGTGCATCATTATCTGGCTGTTCTCCTCTAGTGATCGTCTGGAGAACATTGAACAGTGTAAGGTACATTGAAACTACCCTTTATTCAACCAGTCATGCTATCACTCAAGCACCAACAAGGGGATATGCTCTTCCGTCAGAACAATACATTTCCACGTGTATCCCGTACCACACGGCGTGCTCTTCAAGGTGTACGTCAACTACCCTAGCCATCACGATCCCCAAATCTGTCCCTACTCAGCATGTTTGGGACCGCATGAAACGTCATGTTGGGCGGTCTGCATGAGCGGCACGAAATGTGGCCCAAATAAGCACCAGGTGGAAATTGCATGGCAGGCCATTATATAGTAGGACCACATTCTGCACCTCTACGATCGTGGTCTTGGAAGAATTACAACTGGCATTACTGCAAAAGGAAGATATACAAGGTACTAACGCAGACATTGCGCACGGTCTGGTTACTGTAGTCATGTGCGTATGGCTGTGTCTGTGTGATCGTGTGTTTGGTATACATCCTCAAAAATATGTCAATAAAAATTTCCTTCTGCTGGGTCGACAGATTTATGGTGTCCTTTTTTATATACCGGGTGATCAAAAAGTCAGTGTAAATTTGAAAACTTAATAAATCACGGAACAATGTAGATAGAGAGGAAAAGTAAGAAAGAAAGAAAGAAAGAAAGAAAAAAAAAAAAAGATCTCTTGCGCGCGTCGTTTGGTGATGATCGTGTGTTCAGCCGCCACTTTCGTCATGCTTGGCCTCCCAGGTCCTAGACCTCAGTCCGTGCGATTATTAGCTTTAGGGTTACCCGAAGTCGCAAGTGTATCGTGATCGACCGACACCTATAGGGATACCGAAAGACAAAATCCGACGCCAATGCTTCACCATAACTCTGGACATTCTTTAAAGTGCTGTACACAACATTATTCCTCGACTACAGCTATTGTTGAGGAATGACAGTGAACATATTGTGCATTTCCTGTAAAGAACTAAAGAACACCATTTTTGCTTAATCTTAATGTGTTATGCTAATTATTGCTTTTCTGATCAAATGAAGCTCCATCTGTCAGACTTTTTTTGATCTTTTTTTTTTTTTTTTTTTTTTATTTTATTTTATTTTTTTTTTTTTTTTTTTTTTGCTCTAATAAAACCCCATGTTATTCCAAGCATGTGCCTCAATAAATGACAGTCAAGAGGGTTGAGGTCAGGAGAGCGTGGAGACCATGGAATTGACCCGCATCTACCAATCCATCGATCAGCGAATCTGTTGTTGAGAAGCGTACGAACACGACGACTGAAATGTGCAGGAGCGCCATCGTGCATGAATCACATGTTGTACTTGTAAAGGCACATGTTGTAGCAGCACAGGTAGAGAATCCCGTATAAAAGCATTATGACGTGCTCCAGTGGGCGTAGGTGGAAGAACATGAGGCCCAATCAAGACATCACCAACAATTCCTGCCCAAACGTTCACAGAAAATCTGTGTTGATGACGTGAATCGAGGAAGTACAGCACATACTTACGAAACAATTGGGTATTTTGACAATTGTCTGCACGAATTATTTCAATATACATTTAAAGAGAAATTCTAAAATGAGCTGTAACGTGCAAATTAAGCGTTTCCAGACACATGTCCACATAACATATTTTCTTTCTTTGTGTGTGAGGAATATTTCCTGAACGTTTGGCCGTACCTTTCTGTAACACCCTATATATATACCAGGAGTATAGTTTAGACAGGTACATTTTTATCTGAATATCCGTAGAAGATATAGTTTCGCGAAGTCGGATCAATGTTTTTGAAACACACTATACATAGAAGCTGGTGTTAGAGGGTGGACACCACTTGAGCTGGCTGTATTGGCTAACCGTTTCCATGGTAGCCAAAGGGTGGCGTAATAATGTTAGCGTTGACAGGGCAGTCGGTGTGAGGGCAATAGCGAAATCCCGCGATAAATCGCCGTCAGCGGCCCGGCCGGCAGTGGGAGCGCGTTATCGCCGTAATCCTGGCTGATCCCGGCGGGCAGCAGTCGCGCGACTGCTGCTAATCCCAGCGAGCTGACGCGCTCAACACGCGCCGGCTACAGGGTGAAAGGCCGACGGATGTATGCAGCGCTCGCCACTCACACCGTGGACTCACTCATCTCCACACCGTCTCACAATACGTAAACCACGCACATCAAAAAAGTCTGGCATCAGCTGTGTGTGCCGTGCACCTATGTTGTAGTCTTGTGTAGTTCGCGAACGAACTAGATCGGGAGAGCGCTCCCACAGGCGAACTACGCGAACTAGTTCGCAGATCCCTCGCCTCTTTGTTCGTCCGCAATTTTTCTGAAGACTGACGGGGAACAGTGTGAGTGGACGCGAGAGCGCGCAGAATCGCGTGATTTCCTTCTGCTAGTCACCGTCATTTCGAGCTGAGTTGCAGCTCAGCTGTAGTTTTATAGGCATTACGCAAAAATACGGGTAATAGCA
Source organism: Locusta migratoria (assembly GCA_026315105.1). Taxonomy (NCBI): domain Eukaryota; kingdom Metazoa; phylum Arthropoda; class Insecta; order Orthoptera; family Acrididae; genus Locusta; species Locusta migratoria. Next base: position 275,623,246 of record CM048744.1, read on the forward strand.
CACGCTTGAGCAACACTGATCATTATATCAAAAAGCTGTCATAACAAAAGAAGGTGCTATTTTAGTAGCGGTAGCAAAAGCCAAAAAGAGCGGTCGATGTAAAATGAGCGACCTATTTCGCAGCCGAGCTGTGAACTAAACGGAGAGCTAGCGGTCGCGAACTAAAATATGCGCGATCGGTCGCTAACTAACATATGCGCGATCGGTCGCGAACTACAATATGCGCGATCGGTCGCGAACTAAAATATGTGAAATCGATCGCGAATTAAAACATGCGTTATCGCTCGCGAACTATTATGCCAAACGTATCTCCTTCATCGTTCGTTGGATTCTTTTCCGAAGACCGACGGGCAATAGCGAGAGGGCGCGCAACAGAATTAAAAATCACGTGTTTGCCTTCTTCTGATGAGAGCCATTTCGAGGTGAGCGTCTGCCAGCTAGATTACATTGTTCAGTGGTACAAAATTTCTGGTTTGAAGTATTCTGCACTCTGCAATATCTGACTAATAAATTCCATAATGCCAAGATATAGAGATAATTCTAAACTTAAACGCGAGAAATGATCCACAAACTGTTTCTTTTGATTAGCGTGACATCGTTAGCGGCTCTCGCAGCTAGCGCATTAAGCAGCTAGGTGGGGGAACTTCTCCCTCCACCTGCATGCGCAGACCACGCCGCTCAGCCGTCACTGGGAGCGAACGAACTAAATGAACGAACTAGTTCGCGGCAGAGCCGGGAACTAAAGTGAGCACTCCCGATCGTGAACTAGTATGGGCAAGTCTACTATGTTGATGTGATTCCGAAAACTTGGTCCCTGGACTGTAGTAAAAACGCAGATAAACTTGCCTCCAGTTCCACTTATCGAAAGAATACTCTATTATTTTAATGCAGGTGAAGCTGTAACATTTTTACGTCCAATCAGTACACAGTATAGGAACGATATAGATGGGTTTTCACATTTTTTTTATTGAGGTTTTCCGATAGAAATAAGAAAAAGTCAACGTTAGTTCCTTCATGCAGTGTCGCTTTATGTCAACAAGGGATATCACCACGAGGATTTGGGCAAACTGACGTGGATCAGAGTGATAAGGACGAGGAAACTTCTTCTTTATACATAACGTAGAGTGCCTTTATCTTTGTTTATGAGTGCGTGGTGCATACAAATCTATAATTTTCTTCCAATCTTTTGCACACGGATGCTGACACCCACGAGGACGGTCGCCGTAACTGTAAGGATCACGTGCTACAAATAAATAGTTCACGAGATATGACGTCATAAACAATGAGATGGGCGAAAAATTCTCCGTCAAGCTACAATACTGCACATTTCCTCCTGGACTGAGTTCAACCAAATTTCTGTACACACATTCCTTACGTGAGGTAACAATTACTGTAGCGGTAAGGACCGCATACGACAGGTGGTTCACGAGAAATAACGTCATAAACAATAGGGGTTTCAAGAAAATCCCGCATAATGCGACGAGACTTTATAAATACACTGTATGAGAATGACAGTACTTAGCAACTTACAACAAACTTTAAACATAAATTCAAACCTCTATTGAACTTCTCAATGACAAACAAAGCACAATTATAAAAGGAAAAAAGTTTCTCGCTTACTACCTTTCCGCTGTTCATGGAGCAAAACTACAGCATTCGGTATAACGTTACAGTTTACAATTACTAGACGACAAATTGTAATCGCCAGAAATTTCACAAGATACTACTCAGACATTCAGGTGAATGTACTTTGGAAATTGTATCCCAGTACGTCACGTGGTTTATGAAATACCAGGATGATAACAATGACGTTCATGGAAAGCCGCCCCATCACGCATCAGATTTTAATCTATTACTTCTTTATCCATAAATCTGTTCGCAATGGATTTTACCAACAGTCAGCACTTATATAAATGAATATCTTTGAGCTCTGAAGCGGACACGGATGCAAGTGATAGCAATAGACTTCCGTAGATTTATAAGGAAAGGAAGAAAATGAAACAGAGTACAACTAACGAATACCCATTACTTACGACAGATCTGGCTTTTAACTTCAAGAGACTACAGTATCCAGTAAGACTTGAATTTTCCATTACTATCAACAAACCACATAGCAATCTATTCAGTACTGTGGAGTAGATCTGACATGCCCATTTTTCTCAGCAAGAAAATATTCGTATTAGATCCTGGACAAGTAACAAGTAAACTTGTGAATTAAATGAATATAAGAAGTTTAGATATCATTTGTATACTGATTACTATTTTCTTTGTTTGGATACAGTACCTAAAATTTTGTATATTATGGAAGACAGCCTTATTTGTTATATATTCTCTGATAAATAGAACGTGTTATTAGTGATCTGTTTGCAAAGTTTCAATCACCGAATTTTAGTTCTGAATTGAAAATATTTTGCTAGCACCCACCTACTTAGGGAGACATGACCATCCCAATAAAATAAGAGAAATCAGATCGAAAACGGAACGATTTAGGTGTTCTTTCTTCCCGCGCGCTATTAGAGAATGGAACTGTAGAGAAAAGTTATGAATGTGATTAATGAACCCTCTGCCAGGCACTTGAATGTAATTTGCAGAGTATCTATGTAGATGTAGAGAAAAGGAGATGGACAGAGACAGGAGGGATAGGGGAAGTACCAACTAAAGGCTTGAATAAATAAATAAATACCCAGACAAAGCCGGGTTTTCAGCTTGTTATAAAGTTATATTATTATTATTATTATTAATACTATTAATTGTCATTCTGCATTGTACATAAGTTATTTTGTACATAATTTGTAGTAAATATATACCATGTAGTGAATTTTGTAAACTGGCCACAGATATATATTGTAAGTGGCGCAGTAATCTTTGGAAATTGGATTGTAGAGTAAGCGCTCTGATTGGGATAGAGCAGTTAGTTGCCAGTTGCGTGAGGTAGCGCGAGGAAGTTTGCAGAGGTAAGGAAGCTTTTGGAGAAGGTAGTCGCTAAGTATGTTTTGCAGCACGCCATTACTGTAATGCATAATGTTAATCTAATGTTTTGTAATGTTTTTCCACTTCATATTTTCTTAAGAATATAATTTCTGATCTTAAAATCGCTTTCTGCGTTATCATTTTCTAGTTAGTTTCCCCTACCTCTTAATTTTTTTTCATTTATGATTATTATTTAACTTGTGTACTACCCACCTATCATTTCTGTATATTTTAATACTGAAATCAATCAAGTCATGAATCTGCATGCTGCGAGCTGCTTGCTGTTTCCAGTTTTGTAATAAGAATGTACGAGGTAAGTCAAGATTTTAATTTAATTTTATTTATTTATTTATTTTTTATCTCTGTGGCAGTCAGATTGTTTCCCCCTTTCACTATTAAAGTTAATCAGTTTCGTTAGACCCTTTGGGTGTACTTTCGACACGGCCATAAATTTTCGTGTTTGCGTTTCCCCTATTTTCCGTGCGTGTCCGTTGCGCATATTAATGTTTTCTAAGACTTACCTCTGTGGTCTAAGTCGCCACATTGGTTTTTAAAAGTTCAGTTTTGCAAGTACGTAGTACGCAGTATTGGTCAGTTTCCATGAAACATTCTTAATTTATTTTTCGGGATACCTGGCAACGTCATATCTCCTTATCTATGTGTTTTAATTCATCTTTACAACCAAATTAACAGTCCTCTTGGTTCGGAGGTGAAATGTGCAGTATTTCATCAAAATCTGAGCAAAAATATCTGGCAACGTCATATCTCCTTATCTATGTGTTGTAATTCATCTTTACAACCAAATTAACAGTCCTCTTGGTTCGGAGGTCAAATGTGCAATATTTCATCAAAATCTGAGCAAAAATGTGTCGAAGCCAGTAAGTAAAGGTCGCTCCACTACGCACCATACGCGTCACATCTCTTGAACACTTAGCTACGTCTTACCACTACAGCAATTGTTACCTCAGTTGGGTGAAATCGGTCTAGTGGCTTACGAGGTGTGCTGTATTGTCGAGTGTGGCAACAGTATTTTGCGCATCTCATTGCTTAACCGCGCCGGAATAACTGTGCGCTCTGAGGCTTTTTGCTACGGTGCGCGAGCCCATTTCACGCCGGAGGTTCGAGTCGTCGCTCGGGCGTGTGTGTGTGTATTGTTCTTAGGTTAAGTTAGTTTAAGTAATTTCTAAGTTTAGGGGCCGATGACCACTGTTGTTAGGTACCATAAGTTTACAAACATTTGAAAATTTTCTCTTTACTGATGACGTCATATCTCCAGAATTATGTGTCGTATGTGATTCTTAACCATAGAGCAATTGGTACCTCACGTAACGAAAATGTGCACTAAATTTGGTTGAAATTGGTTCTGTGGTTTAGGAGGAAATATATAACATTGTCGCGTCGTGCATTTCATTGTTTATGACGTAATATTTTCTTAATTATGTAATGTACAAGATACTCCACAACAGGGAACGTGTTCTTGGTTTGAAGGCGAAGTGTACAAAATTACAAGATTGGAACAAATCTGTAGATTTGTATGCAATACGTACACACCAATGCACAAACACACCTACACGCTACTTCATATATAACTAGCTGAAAACCCGACGTTGGCCTGGTATTTATTTATTTATTCAAGACTTTAGTTAGTACTTCTTCTATCCCTTTTCTCTCTGTCCATCTACTTTTTTCTAATAACATGATATATTTATCAGAGAATATATAATAAACAAGGCAGTCTTGCATAACATACAAAATTTTAAGTAGAGTATCCAAACGGAGAAAGATAGTAATTAAGATACAAATGATATGTAACATTCTTACATTCATTTAATTCACAACTTTACTACCGACAATATTTCTTGTTCCTTGTCCAGGATCTAATACGAATAATTTCTTTGCTTAGTAGCAATTGTTAACTCACGTAAGGAATATGTGTATTAAATTTGGTTGAAATCGGTTCAGTGGTTTAGTAGAAAATGAACAGCATTGTCGCTTAACGCAGCAGTTTTTCGTGCATCTCACTGTTGTGAGATTACCGCCCAATAGAAGTACTGGTAATTAATAGCATTTGATAATTAAACAGTATGAAGTTCACTGCAAACATTGACCATGCCAATGCACTAAATGTACACAATTTTAATCTTATTAATTATGGTAGCAATGTATGTACACAGTTGGGTAACAACATTTATAGTTAGGCCATAGGTAGAAATTCTCCACGTTGAGATTTGCTGTGTGCTTGTAGCTGACGGGAGGCCAGCGAGCAGGCCGATGTTGGTCGCTTGTTCCAACTTAGGATTTTACAGTTCGTTTCCGGTGAGGGGAGAGAGGGACAATGGCGAGTGCCAGGCACAATGAAATGCACAAATATTGTAATACTACTGGCATTTGAAGTAATACGATGCAGTTAGGAACCTTTAAGGCCCTCATTACAAAATAGCCTGTTGATAAATACACAATACATTAGCTGATATAGTCACATCTAACGTAATATGTTTAATTGACAATGAAAAGTAATAAATTACCAATGAAGACAAGACAGTTACACAACTAGCATGACAATGTTTGTTTATAAAAATAATATATTAACTATTTTTCATTTTATTTTCAATCAATCTTTTGTATTTTACCTTGAAATATTCAGTTAAATCAGTTATCTGTGATATAAGAAATTGCACGATTATGATAAACAGTACAAAGGATGTTTATACTAATATAAAAACGTAAGAAAATATTTGTTTAATGTGTAGTGTAATTATTTTGATTTTAAGTAAAGTTTTAGAAATGTATTGGCTGAGCGCTGTACGTTGGCAAATCGGTTAGAACAGTTCACATGGGGAAGTTGATGACGTAGGGGAAAAAACTCCGGCAGTTGAGCTTTTGGCACGCACGCGCACCTGGGCAACAAGTGAGGACTCGGGACCACGTGGTGTGGCTAGCCGGGCGGCGTCGCTCTGGCTCAGTCGGCATGTGGATCTCGAGGTGGTGACTTCAGATTTGTCTGTGGCAATCGCAACGTGTGGTTGCTCGTCGTAGACTGCACCAAGTTAAATCGAGTGCTACTGTGTGTTTGTGAATATTTAGCCGGTGGAACAAGTTGTGCATCGCATTGAATTAAAGTGACTGTCATTTGTTAATGTAACACGTGTCGTCGCATAGGCATGAACATAAACGGTGTTTGAGACAGCCACGTGGTGTGAAAACAATTCGCGACATATATTCATTTTGTCTGGGGGCTCTCGAGCTATAACTTTATTTGATAAATGTGCCGACGTACAGACGTATCAGCCACAGGGTTCAAGTATTGTGAAATAAACAACATAAAGTGAACTTTCACGTGTTTTCAAAAATAGTAGTACACCCTTTTCTCTCATGAACTTATGAATTTGTTTTGTTATTCATATGCAGGGAAGGAAAGCTGCGAACGTGTGATATCATCCCCGGGAAAACGAGTCAAACAGTCGCAATAACAGTTCCAGTGTTTTTGCATGTTTAAGAATTTGGTTCGCAGCTGATGGTTGTGAGTTTCAAAAATTAATCTTTCCCTAATTTAAACTCTCACCCCGACCATCACCCTCGCACTGTTTATGACGTCATATCTCAATGTCTCATTAACTGTGTGTCGTACTATGATAAAATTTCGAACGTACGTTCAGTGGTATGTGTGTATACTGTCTGTGACTTTTCTCGCGAATACTATTAATAGTATACGAGTAATAAATTGTAACGACATGCCAAATGCTGTAATTTTACTACATGAACTGCATGAAGTAGTAAGCGACAAACTTTTTCCTTTCATCATTTTGCTATGGTTGTCAGCGATAAAAAGTTTCTCAAGGGTTTCAAATTATGTTCAAAGTTTGATGCAAGTCGCTAAGTGCGCTCGTTATCAAATAGCGGACTGCTAAAGTAGCACTATCATGTGCCGCAAGTTGGGGAAGTTTATATTGTTTATGACGTCATATCTCCTGAACTATAGCCCTATAGCAATATCCTTTGTTAGCAGACATCTTCTACCTATAAACTACGTTCCTGCCAAATTTCAGCTACATAGGTGAAGTAGGAAAATTAGAAAATTTAAAAAGGGAAATGGATAGGTTGAAGTTAGATATAATGGGGATTAGTGAAGTACAGCATTCGGTGAACAGGATTTCTGGTAAGGTGAGTACAGGATTATAAATACAAAATCAATTGGGGGTATCACAGGAATAGGATTGATAATGAATAAGAAAATAGGAATGCTGGCAAACTACTATGACCAGCACAGTGATCGCATTATCATTGTCAAGATAGATACGAAGCCAACACCGACAACTGTAGTACAGGTTTATATGCCAACTAGCTCTGCCGATGATGAGGAAATCGAAGAAATATATGAGGAGCTAAAGGAAATTATTCAGACAATTAAGGGAGAGGAAAACTTAATTGTGATGGGAGACTGGAATTTGCTAGTAGGACAAGGAAGGGAAGGGAAGATAGTAGGTGAATATGGTCTGGGCAAAAGGAATGAAAGAGGAAGCCGGCTGGTCGAAACGGAAAATAATTTATTTATAACAAACACCTGGTTCAAGAATCACAAAAGAAGGTTGTATATGTGGAAGAGACCAGGAGATACCGGGAGATACCAAATAGATTTTATAATGGTAAGACATAGATTTCGGAAACAGGTTTTACAATGTAAAACATACCCCAGGGGCAGATATAGACTCTGACCATAACTTGTAGGTTATGAACTGTAGGCTGAAACTGAAGAAACTACAAAAAGGTAGGAAAATAAGGAGATGGGACCTGGATAAATTGAAAGAACCTGAGGTTCTTAAGAATTTCATAGGGAGCTTTAGGCAACAATTGACAGAAACAGGTGAAAATAAAACAGTAGAGGAGGAATGGGTAGCATTGAGAGATGAAATAGTGAAGGTAGCAGAGGACAAAATAGGTAGGAAGGCAAGACCTACAAAAAAATCCTTGGATATCACAGGAGATACTAAATTTAATCGATGAAATGAGAAAATATAAAAATGCAGTAAATGAAACAGGCAAAATGGAGTATAGACGACTAAGAAATGAGATTGACAGGAAGTGCAAAATGGCTAAGCAGGAGTGGCTAGAAGGCAAATGCAAGGGTGTAGAAGAATGTATAAATAGGGGAAATATAGATACAGCCTACAGGAAAATAAAAGAAACATTTGGAGATAAGAAAAACAGATCTATGAATATCAAGGACACTGATGGAAAACCAGTTCTCAGCGAAGAAGGGAAAGCTGAAAGGTAGAAAGAGTATATAGAGGGGCTCTACAAAGGAAATGAACTTCGAGACAATATTGTAGGAAGGGAAGAGGATGTAGATGAAGATGAAATAGGAGATACTGAACTGAGAGAAGAATTTGACAGAGCCCCGAAAGACCTAAGTCGAAACAAGGCCCCTGGAGTAGATGATATTCCCTCAGAGCTACTGAAGTCTATGGGAGAACCAGTCATGACAAACATGTTTCACCTGGTGTGTAAGATGTATGAGACAGGGGAAGTACCCTCAGACTATAAGAAAAATGTTATAATCCCCATTCCAAAGAAAGCAGGGGCATACAGGTGTGAAAATTACAGAACCATCAGTTTAATAAGTCATGGTTGCAAAATATTAGCACGAATTATATACAGAAGGATGGAAAAACTGGTAGAAGCCGACCTCGGGGAAGATCACTTTGGCTTCAGGAGAATACTCACTTTACGGCCAATCCTAGAAGATAGATTAAGAAAAGGCAAACCTACATTTCTAGCTTTTGTAGATTTGGAGAAGGCTTTTGACAATGTTGATTGGAATAAACTCTTTCAAGTTCTGAAGCAAGCAGGAGTAAAATATAGGGAGCGTAAGGTTATTTACAACTTGTACAACAACCAGACAGTGGTTGTCAGAGTTGAGGGGCATGAAAGGGATGCAGTGGTTGGAAAGGGAGTAAGACAGGGTTGTAGCCTTTCTCCAATGTTATTCAATTTGTACATTGAGCAAGCTATAAAGGAAAGCAAGGAGAAATTTGGAGAAGGAATTAAAGTTCAGGGTGAAGAATTAAAAACATTGCGTTTTGCCGATGACATAGTAATTCTGTCAGATACAGCAAAGGACCTGGAAGAGCAATTGAACGGAATGGACAGTGTGCTGAAAGGTGCATATAAGATGAACATTAACAAAAGCAAAACTAGGGTAATGGAGTGCAGTGTAAGAAAGTCAGGTGATGCTGAAGGAATTAGATTGGGAAACGATCCAATAAAGGAGGTAGATGAGTTTTGTTACTTGTCCTTTCTAAAGGCATTTGTATGGAGTGTTGCCTTGTATGGGAGTGAGACATGGACGATAAACAGTGCGGACAGGAAGAGGATAGAGGCTTTTGAAATATGGTGCTATAGAAGAATGCTGAAGATTAGGTGGGTGGATCGCGTAACTAATGAGGAGGTACTGAATAGAATGGGGGAGAAAAGAAATTTCTGGCATACCTTGACTAAAAGAAGGGATAGATTGGTAGGACACATTCTTAGACATCAAGGAATTGTGAATTTAGCATTGGAGGGAAGTGTGTGGGGTAAAAATCGCAGAGGAAGACAAAGAGATGGATACAGTAAGCAGATTCAGACAGATGTAGGTTGCCGTTATTATGTGGAGATGAAGAGTCTTGCTCAGGATAGGGTGTCGTGGAGAGCTGCATCAAACCAGTCTCCGGACTGAAGAGCACAACAACAACAGGTGAAGTAGTTTTCGGGATTTCGTGGTCAGTCAGTGAGTGAGAGTGTGTGAATGAGTGTCATTTCGCTTTTACATAGATATAAATTATTGTGTGAACATTATTATAGCCTAAATATTATAGAAAATTAATTATGTCGGTACCATAGGGACCTTACAAAGTTATGCACAACTTAATGCGCAAAAAACTGCTGCTTTACGCGATAATGATGCACATCTTCTCCTAAACCACCGGAACGATTTCGTGCACATATTCCTTACGGTGAGGTAATAATAATATTGCTGTAGGGATAAGAACCACATACGGTACATTGTTCAGGAAATATGACGGCGTAAACAATGAGATGCATGATAGATTGCTCACACACGCAAAAGGTTTAAAAGGAACGTCTAAACCACTAACGGTAAGCCCAAACGTTTAACATGCAGTTTCGTATTATTGCTCCCTACATACTTTGAAAATTAGATTATTATGTGTCACATTGTTCTGGAGAAATGTCATCAGAAGGATTGAGCTACGTGGAAACGAAACTAAACGCAGATATTCAATACAGAGACAGGTTAAATGGACACAGTGGGACAGAAAGTAATGGACAAAGGGGTAATAATAATATTTGCTGACATAGGAATGGAAAAATAAATACCCGGACAACGCTGGGTTTTCAGCTATTTACAGAGGTCCGTTTGGTTGTGTGTTTGTTTTTCATACAAATCTACAGTTTTTTTCCAATCTTGATGCAATTTTCCGCACATAACATTCAGACCAAGAGGAATGTGACCGTGGGTTAAGGTCACATACAACACACAGTTCAGGAGACATGACGTCATAAAAAATGAAACACGCGAAAAACTGTTGCGTCCTGTGAGTGTGTTTCACGTCTCGTCCTAAACCAATGGACGGAATTTAGCCGTATTTAGTGCACATATTTCGTGAAGAATAATTGCTGTAGGCGTAAGAATAACCTACTATACATACTCTATGAGATATGTCTGGTATGGTGCGTGGCCGAAAGTACTTTACGTACGGACGTGCACGAAGTCATGCAGTTTTGTGCCAATTCTGATTACATTTTTCAGGACTTAACACTCAAAGCAAGACGAGGATCATTATCTACATAAAATTTCGTGTGATGGCGGAGGGAACTTTTTATTCGGACTTAAGCAAAATCCACAATTATGCTCCGATATTGATGAAATTTTGAACACATGACTTTCAAATCAAAAGGTACGTCACTCTAAATATAAAATTTCGTTTACTTACGGAATTGGGCGAAAATCTACAGTTTTATTCTGATCTTCCTGAAATTTTTTGCGTTTGACCTTCAGCAAGCTACCGTATGGTGGATCACAGAGAGAACAATGCAATAAATTTCACACTGTTTTGTGTTCAACATGAAAGTCGGTTATTTCTCGCCAAGATTCGTGATTGGTAGGGCGTGCTCGCAACAGCTGTGTTTAGTTTATGCCAGGTGCGTTCAATAGGATTCATATCGGAGGGACATGCAGGATAATCCAATCGTGCAATATTGGCACTACTGATGAAATCGTTGACGATGTCTGGACGATAGACTCGATATTTGTCGCCGCTAAACTTAAATTCTTCCTCAAAATTCCGATAAAACTGTATACTTAAGCTTGAGAGGGTGTCGTCTCTGTACTGTGATTCTTCGACCTTGTGTTTAAATGAGTAAGAAACCAAAACCACATGATTCCCGCCCAAAACATGACTGATCCACCAAATGGCTATACCCGACGGTATGCCTGTGGCAATCTGCGTTATGTTTCCCTCCACATACCATGTCGACAGGCATCTGTGAAGAGAACTTAATTCCTATTTTCCATAATCTATTTTTCTTAGTTTTGGCCCCAGTTGTACCATGTGGTACAATGACTGTGTTTAAAGGGCGGATCACTCCACGGCTGTCTAGAATACAGATTGTTGCTGAAGTCTAGTTTAACAATTGCTTCCAGGTGACCCACATAAACGTATTCAGTGTCACAGCGGCAGTGTGCACAAAGTTCCTTCGCGCGAGAAGTCGCAAATACCAGACCTGTGTAGCACTTTCCGCCCTTTGACTGGAAGTGCGTGGTACGTCACGGACACTATTTGTAGTTTGCAAAGGACTAGCAGAAAACCCGGCGTTACCCGGGTATTTATATCTTCCACACTCTTGTTACTATGTGTCCTCTACCTTCCTCTCTCTTTCTCCATCTCTTTCGCTCAGCTGGCTCTGTTTGTCTCATTTTCCCCGTCTCTCTTCCCCCCGCGCCAGGTCCAACTCTTCTCTGTTAAACTCCGTCTCCTTTGGTAAATTCTTCCTCCCCTCCTCTTTTATTTTTTTATCTGCATTTATTTTACCTGGCACAATTCATTTTCCTTTATTCTTTCCAGACTATACAGGGTCGGCTTGATTAAATATGCAGCTGTCATGGTTAATTTAAAGGGTTTGAGCGCATACACATATTGAGGCATCGCTTCTTCTGAATCTCTATAAATCACTTGCCTCTATCGACTTTCGTCTCGAACACTGAAACACTGAGAAATTTATTGCAATATTTTCTCTGTATTGCACCATACGGTAGCTTCCTGAAGGACAAATGTACAAATTCTCATGAAGGTCACAATAAAAATGTAGACTTTTGGCGAAGTTCGCAAGTCAAGTACCTTCACCGTGCAAATTTTGAACTGTTTGTCCGCCTTGTTCGATATATTGATCAAAGCGTCTCTCGGAACTAGCCTGGGAACATCTTAACATTTGTACACATACTGAACGTACACGTGTTTTAACACATCTGGAGTTTCCTATTCCGTTTCGTGAAAGCTGTATTTGATATATCCCAATGAGAAAAAATTGAAGGAGATTTCGTTTCCCATTGACATATTCGGCGTTCGTGGTAAATATTGTTGAGATATTTCTTAATCCCTCTAGATTATTAGGGTGATGAACCAACGTGCATATCTGTACGTCACAGATTAGTAAAGTTGGGTATTTTCTGGGAGATGCCGACGTTTAAAGTCATTCTAATGAAACTGTAGATACAGCTGACCATTAAATCTGAAACCTATATAGACTGGTCCAATGATGTGTTCTCCATAATGCTGCATCATCCCCAGTGCGCTTGCATGTTATGTGTTCGTAACCATTGAGGATTTGGCTATGTCTGCTGACAGTGTAGTCAATGGCGAAACCTTCTTCGAATTTTTCCTTACGTTAATGTATCAAAGACAGATTTCACAAAACTGAATAGCAAACTTCAGATGTGTTAAAACCCGAATATGTGTAGTATGTGCACAATTCATAAGAGATGTCCTTGCTAATGCAGAGAGACGCTTACATCAATATATCCAACAAGGATGACAAACATTATGTACAATGTAATAATAAAGATCTGTCAGTCTGTGACACAGGTTAATTCACTATCCTTTATCGGAATTAAACATATAATAGCATTTTCAATACTAGCTGTTAACCCGGTATTTCCCAGGTATATATGCATTTTTCTAGTCTTATATTAGAAACGAAAATAAAAATCTGCATAAGATTTCATCTTCATGTAATCAAGAAAACAGCTTAGAAAATATAAAACAGTAAAACAATAAAATATTCGTAATGTACAAAATTATAAGTGCAGTATCCAAAGAAAGAAAAGTAGTAATAAAATACAAATAATATATAACATTAATTTAATTCAAAACTTTACTATGAGTAATATTTAGTCCATCTCGTTTTTCTCTTTCTGTTGATCGGCTTCTACCTTACTATCTGTCCATTTTAGTTTTCGTGCAGATCAATTCTTAAGACAGCATATACCCTTAAATATGTGTCCTAGAATAATATAATTTTTCATATTTATAGAATATAATATTAGGAAGCTGTGTGCGATGAATATATAGTAGATGAATGAAGTCTCGTAAATCACGCGTCGGGTGCTGGGAAAGTTTTTCTGACTCATTGCTTATGACGTCACGTATCTTGAACTATGCGTCGTAGATGGTTTTTAACCCTACAGTTAGTATTGTCTGATAGTAAGCAACGTGTGTACAAAGTTTAATTGGAATTTGTCCATTATTTTAGGAGTGGATATGGAAAAACAGAGCATGATGTAGCTGTCATTCGGAAATTTTATTGTTTATGACGTCATATCTCCTGAAATATGTGTCGTACCATTATGTAAATTCTAAGATACATTCAGTAGTATGTATGTGTAAAGTCTGTAAATTGTCTTGCGAATACAATTAACAGTGTAGAAGTAATAACTTGCAACGTCATACCAAATGCCGTAGATATACATCATGAACATTTGAAAAGTGGTAAACGATAACGTTTTCCCTTTCATCATTTTGTTGGGGCTGTCAGCGAGAAAAAGTTACATAAAAATTTGAAATTATTTTCAAAGTTTATTGCAAATCGCTAAGTGCTTCTCAATTTTCAAAAAGATGACGAATGAAATCACGCTATCACGCGGCGCAAGATGGGGCAGTTTTCATTGTTTATGATGTGATATCGTTTGAATTACGTATCGCAGGTGGTTTTTGCAACCGTATGAAATGATTCCTGACCCAAAAGGGTATACGTACCAAATTTAGTTGAGTCGGTCCAGCCGCAACGGAACGGACGAGCGCATTGAGGTGCTATGTTACGATGTGCGAGGTCGTTCCAAGCCCGGAGTTCGAATCCCCCCCCCCCCCCCGGCATGGATGTTTGTGCCGTATTTAGTATAAGGTAGTTCATAAGTAGTTTGTAAGTATAGGGACTGATGACCCCGTAGTTAAGACCCTCAAGCTTGACAAACATTTCAACATTTGAGTCGCTCCATTAGTTTAGGAGCGGATGTATAATATTATCGCATGATGCTTCCGTTTTTCAAGACTCTCATCGTTTATGACGTCATATCTCCTTACGTATGTATCGTAAGTGGTTCTTACCCAAAGGTGATTGTTGCCTGATAGTAAGCAACATGTGAACCAAGTTTTGTTGAAATCTTTCCGGTAGCTTAGGAGATGTGGAACATATATACATACACACATACCCACATACACAGTAGTTTGTAAGTTACGGACTGATGACGACGCAGTTTAGTCCGATAGAATTACAAACATTTGAAACGTTTGATTTTTTTGAATCTTTCAATTGTATTCATAAACTACAGATATATTCCATAAATCAGTTTTAAGAATAGCGATTCGTAAGACTCTGAACACATCTTCTTCACATTAAAAAAATATTCATGAGTTACTTCCAAAACTATACAAAGTCTTGAACAGGCTCTGTAGCAAACTTCAGAAATTAACTTCAACACAGCAATTAAATATTGGTATCTCTTAATCGCTGAAATAAGTCTTTTCAGCACTTTGACACTTGAAGTAAAACTTCGAGTTTAATTTCACTTGACACAAATCAATATAATGGATTTATACTCATGCATATCATCAAAAGAACAGTCTCATACAAACTCATCATAGTAAGTGAAACTGTTTGTGACACCCATCATTAGAAAACTTCTTTTACAATGAAATACATTCTTTTATGTTTTATTTATTTAATTATGACGTTTGGCAACGGCGTCCCCCAACAAGATCTCCTTTCGACCCGCGACGTTTGATGGCCAGTTATATGATCTCTGGTCTCGGCAGAGACGATGCTCTTCTTGTGGTTTGAGCACATTGATCTCTACCAAGGAGGTTAAAATAAAGGGAGATGGCGTTATCTATGCCAAGCATATACGTCAGTTGAAGCCTGTCTGCCATTTTGATGTGTTATGTAATGCTATTTCTCCGTTAAAACTGTGCTTTAAGTCGACCCTCTTACTGTTAATGCATTGAACGGACAATCAGTGCAATGTATGTACATACAAACATATATACTTTCCTGAATAAGTAGTAATAAATATTCATCATAATATACTTGTAAACGTAATTGTTAACGGCTAATTTGCACTCTTTTAACACGTTTTACTTCACGGCTAACCGCCGAACGTTTTATTCCTGTTTTGTTGTTGTTGTGGTCTTCAGTCCGGAGACTGGTTTGATGCAGCTCTCCACAATACCCTATCCTGAGCAAGCCTCTTCATCTCCACATAAGAACGGCAACCTACATCTGTCTGAATCTGCTTACTGTATCCATCTCTTGGTCTTCCTCTGCGGTTTTTACCCCACACACTTCCCTTCAACGCTAAATTCACAATTCCTGTTTTAAGTGACCTGAAACATCAGCTCAACAATACTAACACGTATCCAAGAAACAGCAATGAGCGGAGAGACTCTTCACTTTCTCAGCGCAAGGGCGTCTCTCTGTATTCCTCTTGATCCTCCTTGATCTCTACACAACCTGAATGTTGAACGTAAGCTGTCCTAGCGTTCCAGCCATAGATGTTCATATTTATTTTCTTGCCAAACTGAAATATGGATACTATGAAGTATTACAAGGAAACGAAAAGAAAATACGTTTCTACTCCCATATCAGCCTATTAGATCGTATATTGTCTTAAATTCAACATCAAGAGGTAATCAAGCAATTTTTTGTTATGCCATAACTAATAAAAACTTGTTTGCCAAATTTAAACATGGCTGGTGTGTGTGTAAAACATATGAATGTACAGGCACGCTGCAATTCTATGCTCAGACACCAGAGATACACATCCAGTTTCTACTGAGATCACTGGTTGCACCGTTGTCATCATACATGAAACATAAGAAAACAAACACATATTTTTGAGAATCATATAATAAAAATCATTTGAGGAGACTGAGGCGCTCCAGTCACAGTCTACACGGCCACTACGGTCGGGGGTTCGAATCCCCCCTCGGGCATGGATATTTGTGCCGTCTTAGCTCGTAAGTAGTTAATAAGTTGTTTGTAAATTTAGGGACTGATGACCCCGTAGTTAAGTCCCATAAACTATACAAACATTTGAACATTTTATAAAAATCATTAACATTAAAAATTATTAACAACAGCATAAATAAACATATTTTTACCTGCAAATCTAAGCTACCTAAGGCAGTAGCAGAGCTAAAATTTCGTTTCACTACAGTATGAGTGCTTTAATTGTGTAATAAAAAGTTATAGCTATTATATAACGTTTTCAAAAAACAGAACTAACATTTTAAGCACAGCAAGATAAATAAATTATTTGAATTACCAGAAGTAAAACGGTTGAATAGCCTTACAGCAGGTTTTGCATAGCCGATATAACTTTTAGTAAGGCTGTATAATGGTGTCATTCACAATTACGGCGTTTAATGTCTCCGGAAACGACGACATTAAACGTTTGCGATCTGAGTGCCACCTGCGTCCTCTCGTGAATAGCCAACCGCCTCTCGGTTACGAAATAAAACCACTCGGTTCGAGTGTACCGCCGAAAGCAGTTAACTCCCAATTTGCAGACGTCTACAGCACTATGTTCGATTGCAATTCGCGGTTCTCTGTCCACATAATGGGGTGTCGCCACAAGCGCTGCTCCGCGAACAACGGACGTCAACCTGCACTTACACTACGTACGTTAATTGACAAAGTGGGACCACAGCAAATACTCCCCCATTAACAGCAGAGGTGTAACTGACACGTTTAAATGCGCAGTGTGTGTACGTTCAGATAACTGCTGCCGCGGTGGAATAGCCGAGCGGTCTGCGGCGCCTCGGTGCTGAGCGCGCGGAAAGGCTTGTTGAAGCAGTATGGGGTTATAATATAGTCGGCTGGCATTGCCCCAGCCTTTTCTATATTTACCTCACTCACTATTTTAGTGTGTGATACTGGATATCCCAAAGAGTTTCAGTTTTTGCCAGTTTTGAGTCTGTATGCACCAGCCGATGCCTCCATCTTGACCCAACGGTGTAATGGGGGCATATCCAGCATGGTTTCCATCCCAGCAGTTGGTGAGCTGCTAATTCCTGGCTAAGCAGGCTAATCTCTGCACCTTACCAAGCTCCTTAGCAGCAACCTGTTGCTCTACCTTCTTCCACCACACGACCGCCCCATAGTCGATCCTGGGTCTAATCACCGTGGTGTATATCCAGTGCATACCCTTGGGGCTCAGGCCCCAATTTTTGCCACAAGCTCTCCTGGTACTTACAAGATTACCTTTTGCCTTGGAGCAAAATGCCTCCACATAATGGGACTCTGTAATCAAAGATGCTGTAGAAATAAGAATGTCTGAGAACAACCATCACGGATATAATCTTAGCAGTGCTTGGAAACGAGCGCTCGATACAGAAATGCAGCAGAGACACGTCGCGCAACGTCTTCGATACTACGGGAGGGGTGGCGCCACCAGCACAGTCGTAGACTGAATCTGCGACAGCGTGACGTAGCGGCCGACCAATCATAAGCCGTCCATGGGCTATTTAAGGCTACCACAGCACCAGCACTGTCAGTCAGCGGCTCCTGACGAAGAAGATGGAAGATAACTTCGAAAGCTTGAAATTTTATCAAGAATTGACGCGGCAAGAAGTCCGAGAAAGTTTTATACAGAAGTGTCGCCGTGAAAGACTTCGTACTCATATACTTATTAACTAGCTTATACTAAAGACAACTTAAACATCCATGCCCGAGGGAGGATTCGAACCACCGACGCGGGAGGCCGCGCGATCCGCAACGTGGAACTCCAGACCGGTTTTTTTTCTGTTCTTCAGGTAGATCCTTGCTTTGCGGTCGTTAGTTCAATTAGTTGTTGGTTGTTCGTTGAATATTAGGTTGAGCTTTTTTATTACAGTGGGCGTTTAGCCCCCTGACCGGGCGCGCTGAGCCACAGCACCCGGCAACCGCTCGGTATCTCCCGCGCGGCGTCAGTCGTACATATCTCTTTAGTGCTTAAAAAGTTTACTGAAATATACACAATTCGTAAAGTTGATTTAAATCTTCAACATACAGATTCAATATTTCTAGATTACTAATCTTAATTTTAAGCAATGATGATATACACACTGTGACCGAAATCAAGTTGTACCCAATAAAGAAATAGAGTTGATCTTATTCTTCAGCATAAAGATTCAAAAGTTTCGTATCTTTTAATATAAGTTTTAAGCAGTGATAGTGATCAAACAGTGATCGAAATCTAGATCTTCCAAAATAGAGAAATATTTGCGACTTATTGCTGTTCATCTTCAACATATTACTTTCACTTGTACCGTAATTCTGTTCGTCCCACTACATTACCTCCACTTAGAAACACAAGTTACATCGTCACTGCAGAACAGAAGCAAAGTCATGACCTTTTACGGTAAAGTATCGGAGCCATTACTAATAAGAATTTATTACAGTACTGCACAGTATTAACTCCACATTGCTGTTTGCTGTATTTCATATTAATAATTCATGCTGACAATAGGAGCTCACCACGAGTCATACCATGTGCTAGGCACATGTCCTGATAACGAATAATCATCTTATTCATCATCGATCCCATATTTTTATCTGTAGATTCATTCTAATGAAGTACCGACTACCTGTATTTGTCCATTACATAGTGAAATTGACGGAAATGCTAGACGAGTATCAATAAAACTGCTTTTAGTCTAATTGAAGTCAATCAGAAAATAATTTGAATCTTTATAACAAAAGCTACTATCATGATCATGCAATGATGTATCCATATTAAATAATCTTTAATCGATTTCTTGTTCACAACGTTACCCATGTGACTTTGTTCTCCAGTTACACCTACAGCAACAAGAATGAGATTGTTATTGAAGAACATTGCACTTTTAGTATATTTCTGACTTACCAAAATAATGTAAATAATCGCGTCTTAAGACCTATAGTTCCATATCTCAATGAACAGTTAAAATATGACTTCTTAATTCCATGCTAAAATGTTTATTTTACAGAGTGGAAAAGCAGTTATGTGAAATGTTCAAATGTTTGTATATCTATCGGATCAAACTGCGTAGCCATCAGTCCGTAGCTTACAAACTACTTAAACTAAGGTAAACCAACCTAAGGACAACAGACACTCACCCATGCCCCAGAGAGGACTCGAACCTCCGCGGTCGGGGTATACGGGGTGCAGTCAAGACTGGAGGGCGTCATCTCTCTAGGGAAACTGGCCTCAGTATTCCAGGCCGAAATCACTGCCATCAGGGCGTGTGTGGAGGAGAATTTGCGTAGGTTCTACAAAGATCGTAGCATGTATATCTATTCAGACAGCCAGGCAGCCCTGATTTTGTTCGACTAAACAATAATTTTCTCCAAGGCCTCCACATACTGGGACTGTGTAATCAAAGATGCTGTAGAACTAAGAATGTGTGAGAACAATTTCAACCGTGATAGCGGGTATAATCTTAGCGGTGCTTGGAAATGCGCGCTTGATACAGAAATGCTGCAGAGACACGTCGCGCAACGTCTTCGATACTACGGAAGGAGTGGCGCCACCAACGCAGACGTAGACTGAACCAGTGACAGCGTGACGTAGCGGCCGACCAATCAGAAGCCGTCCATGGGCTATTTAAGGCCACCATAGCACCAGCACTGTAAGTCAGCGGCTCCTGACGTAAAAGATGTATTCCAAAGCTTGAAATTTTATCAAGAATTGACGCAGCAATAAGTCCGAGTAAGTTTTATACATTGTTCATAAGTAGCTTGTAAGTTTAGGGGCTGACGACCCCGCACTAAGTTCCAAAAGCTCTACAAACATTTGAAAATTTTTAAACACTTTAGTTCCATTCTGGCTCTCACTTCCCAACATTTCCTAGGACGAGAGGAGAGCTTGCTGTATTGTAGTGAGGTGGTGGTAAGTTTCAAAGAACTTGAGTGGATCTTGCCTCAGAGATAGGTTGTCTGAGTATACGGGCAGTTAAATTTAGTGACCCAATGTACATGGTTCGTCAGGTGCACGTTGGGCGCCGGCCTTTGGCAGGGAGGCCCTCAGCCAATGGCGACGCTTGGCGCGAAATCTGGTTCCGTTTCGCGAGAGGACAAGGCAGATATCACAACGTGGAAGGCGGTCGCTGGGAAATCGTGGAAGGTGGCAGTGTGAAGGCAGAGTTACAGAGTTACATCTAGGAGTCTGGCTTCTTAGTTGGTAAAGTATGGAGGTTTTTTTTGTGGGGGAGGGGGGGGGGCGGCTATACGTGGTGCAGCCAAGACTGGAGGGCGTCATCTCTCTAGGGAAACTTGCCTCAGTATTCCAGGCCGAAATCACTGTCATCAGGGCGTGTGTGGAGGAGAATTTGCGTAGGTGCTACAAAGACCGTAGCATCTATATCTATTCAGCCAGCCAGACAGCCCTGAGATCACTGGCAGCTCCTGAAACAAGGTCTAAAATTGTTGCAGAATGTCACAGGGTTCTGGTGGAGCTAGGGAAATGCAATAGAGTAAACCTATTGTGGGTCGCTGGCCACTCGGGGATCAGTGACAACAAACATGCTGACAGATTAGCCAGGATGGGGGCAGAGACTCCAATTATTGGACCGGAACCTGTCCTGACAATCACCAAGGCAATGATCAAATTGGAGCTACGTAACTGGCTCAGAAGACAGCACGTAGAATATTGGACCAAAGTCCATCAACAAAAGCATGGCAAGGTAATGATGCCAAAACCATGTTTTAAAAGAAGCTCTGCAATCCTGGGTCTGAACAGGAGAGAGATTAGACTCATGGTTGGATTGCTGACAGGCCATGGGAATTTCAAAAAACACCTACCATACAATGGGAATAATAGAAGAGGACCCTAAATGTAGGATCTGTGATGACGGTGATGAAACTGCATCACAACTAATCTTCGAATGCATTGCATTGGAGAGTAAAAGGCACAGAACATTTGGGACAACCAGACCCGAAGAAATTGTGTCTAATAAAGCACTGGTAAAGGGAGTCCTTGCACTGTTCAAGAGCATTGGTTGGCTTTACTAGATATACAGGGAGCGATACCGTACAATAAACTTAGTTTCGGTGCGGGCAGTGGCGGGTTGGACCAAGATCGTTTTGGCTTCCCTGAGAAATTCAATAAATCAATGGAGTTTTTAATAATTATTAGTCTCGACAGTACAGATTCATTTGTTGCTGTTCGCGTAATTCTAGATTCCCCAAAATTAATAGTAATTTTCTTGAGATAATTAGTTAGCTGACTATGTTTGCCTCTAGACAAGGGCATAACGGTTTTCCCTTGCAGTCTAGTTCTTGACTATTCCAGTGTGTGCTTCCTCATTGAAATAATGCTTCAACTTACCTCCTTCATATCAGTGGATTAATGTATTTTACCCGCAAGCTGATTTTATTTATTTGTAATTTCATCCACGTGTTGAACAGTGCAGATTTAGCACTATTATCTGGCCGCATTGCTCGTATTTTACAGACAATACTAATATTTATACATTTAATTAGAGTGTGACTGGAAAACCGGTGATTTTATCAATATTTCTGTAACTGGTTTTGCACATAGAAATTTTCATCCACGTATTGAGCAGTGCAGATTAAGTACGATTATTTGGCCATCTATTCATATATTTTGGACGGAATACCAATATTTGTGCATTTAATTAGGGTGTGACCGGAAAGACCGGTGCTTTTATCAATATTTCTGGAATCGGTTTGGCACTGAGAAATTTTATCCACGTGTTGCGCAGTGCAGTTTATGTGCGGTCATGAGGTTACCTTGCTTGTTTATTTTGGAAAAAATAAAAATCTTTGTTCAAATAACTAAAGTATGTTTGTAAAGAACGAGAATTTTGTCATGAATAACAACGCCAGTCCTGCACTAAACAGTTTTAGTTACGGTGTCCACAGCGCAAAATATTGTTAAATTATGGTGTTGTAGCTCTTGGATACGAGAAGTATGTACTTGGTCATCCGACATTAAACTGTTTCCTAGCTCCGACAGCGTGGGATCGGTTCAAAATGCAGCGTACAGGACTTGGTTGAAGATAGATACACTGCAAGATTTGCTGTTAATGTCTGCGAATGGACCTCCCGTGTCTGAATTTGACCCAAAGGTGCCTTTCATAAGTGATACTTCTCAGGAGATAAACAACATTACACAAAAACGAAGTGTTACACGGCTAGATTATGGTACTGATATGTATTTTTCTATTAAACAATTTGATTCTTTTGTGTGTGTGTGTGTAAATATATTGTTCGAACAAGGAGAGGTAGGAGGGAGGGGAATTATTTCATATTCAGATAAAGCCGTTGTGGTGACGAAAGTTGTTAGAGTGGGTGGTAGTTTCAGAACTGAAATTTCGCGCCTTAGTTTAAGTAGTTCGTAAATGTGGAGACTGATGACTGTAACAGTTAGGTCCAATAGACCTTTTTTTTTTGTTTTTTTTTTTTTTGTTTTTTCAGTTCGCCTTTGAATACATAGTGCCTTGAATCGCTTAATGAGGAAAAATTTTGCAGTAAAAACGGTGCACGTGGTACATTTTGATGTTAATTCAGGCTGTGTTCAACAACTTGCTAGTTTCTATGCTCGGTATAAATGTGACGAGGCGTAGAAATATGCTGTAAAATCTTTATAGATTCCTGATGTAGCAAGGTAAAAATGGGACCAACAAGAAAACTATTCCTGTTAGAGAACATAAAAGGCAAATATGTTCCTGTTTGAAAGACTGACATAAAAGTGGTGAAAGAGCTGCCTCAGACCTCAATCCTCGCGTTTTTTGTTGTACAGAAAGAGATTGGGAGAAAGACAATGACGGCTAGAGAGAGGTGAAACTGGCAGTGGTTTGTGAAAAAGATAATTGGATGGAGACACAAATAACATGAGAAAAAGAGACAGAAGATAGTGTAACTGAAAAAGGGAGACGATTCGTGACCATACATGGATTCTCAAAGAGGAGGAAAAGAAGAATTTTATTCACTTTCTCCTTCCTCCTCCAGCTACGTAAGTGAGTGTAATTTCTCGAACTTGGAGTTAAAAATCCAACCAAACCATTCACAAGGTCAATGATAGTGAGAGGATAATAATGACAAGATACAAAAGCATACTGTAAGAGATACAGTGGCTTGTGAAAAATGAGATAAACACAATGGTGGAGTGACAGTGAAATTGGCAGAGAGGTGTAGAAGATGGAGAGAAACGGATGTAGGTCGTGACGGCATGAATTACAGACAAGAAGAGAATGCCAATGGCAGAATCAAGGTACAGTTGGGGAGAGAGAGAGAGAGAGGGAGAGAGAAGGGCCTAGTTAGTTACAGTGGTATATATGTCCTATATATGCATACTGCACTGTGAGGAAATACTGGGTGATATGACATACACTATGTGATCAAACGTATTCGTAAACCTGGCTGAAAACGACTTACAAGTTTGTGGCGCCCTTCTAACGCTGGAATTCAGTATGGTTTTGCCCACACTTAGCCTTGATGACAGCTTGCACTTTCAATGAGGTGTTGAAAGGTTTCCTATGGAATGGCAGCCCATTCTTTACGGAGTGCTGCACTGAGGAGAGGTTTCGCTGCAGGTCGGTGAGGCCTGCCACGAAGTCGGCGTCCCAAAACATCGCAGAGGTATTCCGTAAAATTCAAGTCACCACTCTGTGCAGCCCAGTTATTGCAGAGATGTTACTGTCGTGTAACCACTCCGCCGCAAGCCGTGCATTATGAGAAGCTGCTCGATTGTGTTGAATGATCGCCATCCTCGAATGGGAAGCATGAACGTCCTTAAAACATCGTTGTAGGCCTGTGTGGTGATAGTTTCACGCAAAACAACAACTGTCGGAAGCCCCTCATAAGAAACACGACCACACCATAACACCACCGCCTTCGAATTTTACTGTTGTCAGTACACATGCCGGCAGGTGACGTTTACCGAGCATTTTCCACACCCACAAACTGCCATCATATATCCACATGGTGCATCGCGATTCTCCACTCCACACAACGATTTTAAAGTATTCAAATGTTTGTAAAGTTATGGGACTTAACTACCCCGGCTGTCAGTCACTAGGCTTACAAACTACTTAAACTAACCTATGCTAAGGACAACAAATGCCCGAGGGAGGTCTCGACCCTCCGAGGGCGAGCAGCGGCGCAATACGCATCCAGGCAGCTTGGAACGCTCGGCCTTTTGTGTCCCAGCCTCGTCGCCACTTTTGTGTCTCGTTTCCGCCGGTTGTAGGTGTCGGTGGCCGAGTAGAAAGAGACCGCCACAGGAATAAGGGATGGACGCTTGTGCAGGTACGGAGGTGAGCAGCCAGTGGGACAGCAGAAACTAGAAACACTAGAGTAAATTAGAACGAGATATGTATTTCATAGAGACTTAGTAATACTTAACTTTTGCATAGCTCAGTACTGCAGAATGCTGATACATAGTTGAGCTAGAGGCCTGCCTAGTGATGAGTCCTAGTGCCTAACCGATAGCCAAGTCTTCACTGGTGCCTATCTGATTCCGAAGTGTTAACTGGTTCCTATCTCAGTCCCAAGTGAACGATGTCCTTCAGTGATGGCCACGAGAGGAGTTGTAGTAGAAGGCGCTCTTGGCTGACGTCGTAAGAACGCCGCGCCCTGCGTGCATGGCGGCGCGCGGCGAAAGTAGGTGGCGCGCACTTTAGACTTGTGCGACACCACACCCCTCCCCCCCCCCCACCCAAACCGCCGCGTCGTCGTGGCGCAGGGCTGAGGCCCACGGCGACTGCACTGGGAGGAGGGCCTGGGCGGGGGCGTTACTGCTGGGACGGGCGTCGTAGCTGAGACTGGGATCGAGACGCCGTCCACGCCCCGGTATATACCTTGCGATCCCCCGGGAAACCCACCAAAACCAGGGGAAGGGCGCACGCCTCGGCCCAGAGGGAGCAGGTCTTCTTCTGAGGTGCGTGGCCCAGGCGGCGGGGGCACGCACGGTCCCGGCGTCCTTCTCGGCGACTGTGTCATCTGCGGCGGCGACGACTGCGTCGGAGGCATGTCGATGTCCATGGGTATCTCGTAGTCCGGGGACTCTGTGCCCGGCGGCGAACGATGTGTCTGTGCTCTCTGGAGGTGAACTGGGTCTGGAATCAAGAAACCGGAGACAGGATCGCGCGGCATGTGCAGGCGCAACTGGTTTGCGTGGCGCCGCAGCTCCGACTCTGTGGAAGAACGTACAACATACGTATTGCGACCGAGCACGCGCTGAATGGTGTTCGGCAACCATCTTGTACGTCCAGCAAACACCTTGTACAGCACCGGCGCCGAAACCTGAAAACGTGAAGCGCCATACGAACCGACTCGCTGCGTGGGAGGCTGCAGCAGGTGAAGGAGAGTGCGGTGACGGCGGCCGTGTAGCAGCTCGGCAGGAGAAGGGCCGTCACGTGGCATGCACCGATACGTAGACAGGAAAATTTGAAGAGCTTACTGACTGGGGTGCTGACCTTTCATTTTCTCCATGTGAGACTTGAATGTTCGAACGAAACGTTCTGCTTCACCACTGGACTGAGGGTGAAAAGGTGTGGTGGTGATATGCTGAATGCTATTCACACGACAAATCTGTTGAAATTCCGCACTAACAAACTGAGGTCCATTGTCACTGACGATAGTTTCAGGCAAACCTTCGATGCAAAACATTGATGTTAACGCACTGATTGTAGTAGACGCCGTCGTTGAGTTCATAGCAATCACAAAAGGAAACTTGCTGAAAGCGTCTACAATGATTAACCATCGCGTATTCCAGAAAGGTCCGGCAAAGTCAATGTGTAAAAGTTGCCATGGTCCCTTGGGGCGTGGCCAGTCTGAGAAACGTTGCGGAGGAGCCGCCTGATGCTCCGCACAAACAGTTCACTGTGACGTCATGCTCTCTATCTGGGCGTCCATACCAACCCAGGTACAATGACGTCTGGCCAGTTGCTTTGTCCTTACAATACCCCAATGTCCTTGATGCAGGAGGCGTTGCAGTGAACGAGGAACAATCACTCTTGTTTGGTCGTTGTCGGTATGTAACAACAGAACACCCTGACATAAAGATAATGCATGACGTTGTGCAGAGGCCTATCAATGTCTTTGGCTCTGGCAGGCCACCCTGAGCGAACAAAACTTGCTACCACACTTAGGTCTGCATCTGCAGCTGTTTCCTGTGCAACCCGACGAGAGTTCTAAGGGAAGTTTGCGACAGCAGAAGCATCTCTGGAGTCTATCTGGCAACACGCCATTTGTGGAGAATCAAACGACACATCCTGGCCAACCGGAAGTCGGGAAAGTGTGTCCGTGTTGGCATGTTTAGTGGTAGGCCGGTACTGATAATTTGACAGTATCAAGGACCATCTACGAAGCTTTTGTGCCGTTCGTGTCGGAATTGGCTTTGTGGGTGAGAACGACGTAAGAGGCTTGTGGTCTGTCAACAAATAGAATTTTCTGCCATAGAGATAATGATGAAACTTTGAGACGCCGTAAATGTTTGCTAAGGTCTTCTTTCCTATCTGGCTGTAATTCTATACGATGGCGTCAGTAGCTTGGAAGCAAAGCCAGTAGGTCGATCGTGAGATCCAATACGTTGTGACAATATTGCACCCAGACCGTATGACGAGGCATCCACTGCTAGCACTACAGGCTTCTTTGGGTCAAAGGGAATCAAACATGCATCACTGAGTAGTGCAGACTTTAATGTGTCCAAGGCAACGTGGCAATCTTTGGACCATACAAAAGGAACATTCTTCCTACATAAACGATGCAGTGGAGCTGCAACCTGCGAGGCATTGGGAATAAATCTGAAATAATAGTTAAGCTTTCCCATTACTGCTTGCAATTCCTGCACATTCTTAGGAGGAGGCAAATCTTTGATCGCTTGAAGATATGACTGCAAGGGATGGATTCCTTGGGCATTAATCACATGGCCTAGGTACTCTATTTCAGTTTGAAAAAACGAACACTTTGCTTTGTTGCAACGTAGACCTGCTGCAGTCAACACTTTGAAAAGGCACTCCAGGTCTGATAAATGTTCTTCAACTGTGCGCATTGAGACCACAACATCGTCTAAATAGTTCGAGGAACACGGTACAGAAACTGTCAGCTGTTCCAAAAAGCGCTGAAAAATAACGGGGGCGGAAGAAATGGCAATGGGTAGGCGTTGAAATTGAAAAAGACCCATGTGAGTATTAATGACGAAAACCTTTTTTGACTCGTCATCAAGCGGAATCTGTAAGTATGCCTCTGCTAAAACAAACTTAGAAAAGAAACGAGACTGTCCTAATCTGTTCATCAGTTACTCAGGTCTGGGCAGAGGGTATGTGTCTACAATTATTTGACTGTTCACTGTTGATTTGAAGTCCGCACAGAGACGAAGTTTTCCCGACGGCTTGGGTATAATTACTAAAGGCGAGGCCCACTGACTCGCAGAAACAGGAGAAATCACCCCACTACCTTGCTAACGTTTAAGTTCTTCAGCAACTTTATCACGAATTGCGATAGACACTGGTCTAACTTTACGAAATTATGGTACAGCAGATTCTTTCAAAGTTAAATGTTTCAAATGTTTGTATAGTTTATGGGACTTAACTACGGGGTCATCAGTCCCTAAACTTACAAACTACCCATGAACTAGCTACAACTAAGGACGGCACAAGTATCCATGCCCGAGGGGGGATTCGAACCCCCAACCGTAGTGGCCGTGCAGACCGTGACTGAAGCGCCTCAGTCCCCTCGGCCACCGCGACCGGCTTTTAAAGTTACATGTGCCACGAAGTCTTTTGCGCAACCTAGTTACAGGGAAAACAAATCACTGTATTTTTCACACAATGCACTGATTTTGTCCTGAGACACTAATGACGAAATTTGCAGTACATCTCTTTGAATTGATAATACAAACAAGTCAAATGCATCTAGTCCAAAAATGTTCTGTGTAGATTTGGCCTGAAGAACTACAAAAGAAACTGTATTTGTTACTCCTTGAAAAGAGGCGGGCTGGCTACACGTTCCTAGCACGGGAATATTTTGACCTGTATATGCTGTTAGCACTTGTTGAGACGGCGACAATTTTGGCGAACCCAGAAGTTCATAAGTATCTTTATTTATTAATGTGACAGCGGAAACAGTATCAAGCTGAAATTTCACAGTCTTATTTTCTATGCAAAGAGTCACAAAAGTTTTTGCTTCCGGCGCTCGACAGGTGCGCGAATGTGGGCAACGTCTGATACAGCTTGTTTGCTGCGCTTGCGCATGTGCGAGCCGCGTAGTGAAGTAAGCGGCGCAGAATCGGCACACATCGGATTAACAACACTGTCACTAGATGGCACTACCACCGGATCGGCGTCCGCGCAATGAGGGGCTGCTGCACTAATATTACTTTGAGTAGCTATGCCAAGTCTACTGTCACTAGCTAGACAGTACTGGGCACTTTTTCAAGGAGAAGTTGTAGAAGGCACTAGGTTCACTGCAGGATTGCACTGTACATAGTCATTTTACTTGTCCTGAACCCTTTTCCGTTGCACAGATTTACGCGCTTGACGACGCTTGCTACGTGGCTCACGACATAGTTTTGCTGTCGGCGCAGAAAAATTGTCTTGCATTTGAGAGTCAAGAGAAACACTGTCCAAGTTTACAGCGTGTATGACATTTACAGCATTAACTGTTCTTGCACTCCGCGAAGCACT
The DNA here is from genome assembly GCA_026315105.1 of Locusta migratoria. NCBI lineage: Eukaryota > Metazoa > Arthropoda > Insecta > Orthoptera > Acrididae > Locusta > Locusta migratoria. The sequence continues at coordinate 275,652,435 of CM048744.1, forward strand.
GTTCCTAATGGCACCCTTCTTTGAGTTTACATTCTGCATACACACTGTCTGTACATGTCCTGTTTTGCCACATTGATAACAGGTTGCGTTACGACTAGGGCAATTCGCAAGTTTGTGGCGAGATACACACTGAGGGCAAGACTTAGAAACATTTATCTGGTAAGAGCGTTGGGAGCCCATTTGTCAAATTACTTTGTCTAACACTACGCGGCGACCTTCGTGTTGCACTGTTACACTGGCAATCGTTCACTGGCTGTTCAGCACGGCCTGTAGAATTTAAAGAATCACTAGGGCTAAAATGAGAACTACGGCTAGGAAAGCATCCTTTACGGCGCACTGACTTTACACTGTGGCTTTGCATTTCTACATCTGCTAAGTTAAAGGTATCATGCGCTTCAATAAGCTGCAGTACACTGTCTAATAAGGGGTCAGACTGTTTCAGAATTGCTGCCCTAATTCTGGGGTCCTGAATGTTCTGAGTAATCGCATCTCTCAACATAACATCACTGTAAGAAAGTCCACAACAGCAAGTAAATTTACATTTGCTGGTTAAGCCCTTCAACTCAGTAATCCATTCCTGGTGTGACTGCTGTGGTAATTTTTTAAGTTTGAAAAATCGGTACCCCGCCGCAGCTACGAGAACTTTTCTATCATAATGCGCATTCAGTGCATCTACAATATGTTCAAAGTCTAGATCATGAGGAGATGCGTGGGGGAAAAGTTTCTGCAGTAAGGTTTTAGTGCCTATGATGGAGAGGAAGAAAGGTTTCACGGTCTGACCTATAAGTTGATGAGCCGCGACGAGTTCTTGAAATTGAGCGAAGTAGTCGCTCCATTCTTCCTCACGTTCGTTGTACGGCGAAACGTACGAAGCGGTTCGGCTGCAGGTGTGGGCTGCTGAAGCAACGGCTGGTTTTGTTGTTGGTGAGCCTGTGCCGTCAACTGCGACACAGCTTGGAGTAGTTGCATGATTTGCGTCGTCTGTAACTGAATAATTTCCATTAAGTTTGGGTTCGGGGTAGTGGCCATGCTGACCAATTAGGCATTGCGCATACAAGTAACTGATAAAAAAAACACAAATGTAAGGTAATGAGGACGCACTGCGACAAAAATTTCCACAAAACACGTAACTAAATATGTTCCCCCAAAAATCTTATAATAAGGGTGGGTGGGCGGGAGCAATTTCTGCGTGCTCCGACTGCTGCTTTCTGGCTGCTGCAAACGGGCTGGTCCACGGTTCTTCTATCCCATCCTCGTCGCCACTTTTCTGTCCCAGACTCGTCGCCACTTTTGTGTCTTGTTTCCGCCGGTTGTAAGTGTCGGTGGCCGAGTAGAAAGAGACCGACACAGGAATAAGGGATGCACGCTTGTGCAGGTATGGAGGTGAGCAGCCAGTCGGACAGCAGAAACTAGAAACACTAGGGTAAATCAGAACGAGATATGTATTTCATAGAGACTTAGTAATACTTAACTTTTGCATAGCTCAGTACTGCAGAATGCTGATACATAGTTGAGCTAGAGGCCTGCCTAGTGATGAGTCCTAGTGCCTAACCTATAGCCAAGTATTCACTGGTGCCTATCTGATTCCGAAGTGTTAACTGGTTCCTATCTCAGTCCCACGTAAACGATGCGGAGTTGTAGCAGAGGGCGCTCGTGGCTGACTTCGTAAGAACGCCGTGCGTGCATGGCGGCGCGCAGCGAAATTAGGTGGCGCGCACTTTAGACTTGTGCGACATCACACGGCCAATCGGCGGCACAACTTTTTTCCACTGGTCAGTGGTCTACTGTTTACACTCCTTAGATCAAAATAGGCGTCGTTTGAAATTGAACTGTGTGATATGTGGCTTATGGGCAGCCACTCGACCACGACATCCACGTGTGGCCTGTCATAATACTTCGAGTGGATCTTGAGCAGTTCGGAATTGCTGTCTGCTGGTCTGAATAATGCCTGACTATTACACTGTACGACCCTCTTCAACTGTCGGCGGTCTCTGACACTCAACAGATGATGTCGGCCTGTCTGAATTCAAATTCAACTGTTTCTAAAGATTATGAGACTGAACTGCGGAGTCATCAGTCCCTAAACTTACAAACTACTAAAGATAGCACAAACATCCGTGCCTGAGGGGGCATTCGAAACCCCGACGGGGAACGACCTTGCGCATTGTAGCATAGCGCCTCAATACACTCGCCTGCTCCGCCGCGGGCTCGACCTGTCTGATTTCGTGTTGTACGTGTCCCTTCACGTTTCCACTTCACTGTCACATCGTAAACAATGGAACTAGTGATGTTTACGAGTGTGTAAATCTCGCGTACAGACTTTCTGACACAAGTGACACCCAATCACCACGTTAGAAGTCTGTGATTTCAGCGGAGCGCCCTATTCAGCTCTCTCACGATGTCTTATGACGACTGAGGTCGCTGATATGGAGAATCTGGCACTAGGTGGCAGCACAATGAAAATCGTATGTTTGTAGTGGTAACCGGATACTTTTGATCAGATACTGTAGAATTCCTGTGAGAAAGCAGCGTCAGTATGTTCTGATACCAAGGTGAAAGCGGAATGAGTACTGTGATAGCATTTTCAATTTTATGTCAGAGTCAGTAACATAATTGCCTTTATTTGTGCTCAGACAGGAGCATATTTCGGCTGGTATTTCCACAAGTAAGCATGAATGAATAGCAAAAGATGCCAGCGACGACCGCAGCCGGCAGCAGACCCTGCCGCTGCTCTTCTATGTCTGGGCTAATGGTCTTCCTCTTCCTGCGGTGCCGTCAGCCCTCGTTGTCGGAGTTTTGAGGCGGAGTCCCGCACCAGCAGGTGAGCGCCTCTGCCCCGCCCCTCCCCGCGCTGGCGAGGCCATTAAACCAAGTGAGCCGGAGCGACAAGTGTCGACTCAGCTGCCGCCGTCACCGCGACCCTCTGGGCGACGACCGGAAAGCGATGACGTCACGTCCCACCCGATCACCTCAGCCGGCGGCGGCAGCCTCTACCTCTCTTTCTCTCTGTCTTTGTCTCTCCCTCTTTTTACACATACATACCATCGAACACACATTCACACAGTTCATTAGCCCCCATAATATTGCTCGGTGAAAGAAGACCGTCAGCCCCAGACGCAGGTCTTCACCATGGAGGTTCTCATAACGACTTGCTTCTTCTACTTAAAAAGCCAGATACCCAGATACTAGATTTTTCCATTGGAGTTACAGTAAAATGAATTATTGACGTAGTGGGGCGCTTAGCCTAGGGTGAAAAGACTTCCCATATTTTACGGGATAGTTCTTTATTTACCGTCTATCGGACCAAACTGCGTTGTCATCAGTCCGTAGCTTACAAACTATTTAAACCTAGGTAAACCAAACTAAGGACAAACACACACACCCATGCCCCAGGGAGGACTCGAACCTCCACGGCGAGCAACCGCGCGCTCCGCAGCGAGGTGCTTTTAACCGCTCGGCTACTCCACCGCGGCCCAATACATATTGCACATTTTTTTTTTTTTTTTTTTTACTTTTGTAAGCTCTTCTTTTTAAAAATTTTCAAATGTTTGTAGAAAAAAAAATGTTTGTATAGTCTATGGGACTTAACTACGGGGTCATCAGTCCCTAAACTTAAACTATTTATGAACTACTTACGAACTAGGACGGCACAAATATCCATGCCCGAAGGTGGTTTCGAACCCCCGACCGTAGTGGTCGTGCAGACCGTGACTGAAGCGCCTCAGTCCCCGCGGCCACCGCGGCCGGCAAAATGTTTGTAGAACTTATGGGCTTTACTACGTGTTCATCATTCCGTAATCTTACAAACTAATTATGAACTATCTTATACTAAAGCGGCACAAAGATCCATATTCGAAAGGGGATTCGAATCCCCGACGGGGAACGGCCTCGCGCATCGCAGCGTCGCGCCTCAATGCGCTCGGCCGCTCCGCCGCGGCAGCTCTTCCGTAATTTGATATTTGGAAAAATAAAGTTATCATAATCAAACAACAATGATTATAGACTGAGTAATTCAAAATGAATGATCTACGATTTTTGGATTTCTTTGTTTTGTTTTACGTAATGCTTTCACACGGCATGTGCAGGTTTTCCTTTACAATGCAAGAATATGGCTTGCTAAAACAGCCTGATTACCAAATTTATTTAACGATGAATTAATCGATAATGAGAAATGGGTTTGTCCATTTCATTGCTGAAACAATTCAGTTGGGATGGGATAAAATATTCTCTTCTTACGAAGCCTGTTCAACAAAGACAAAACATTAGCAAACTTTGATGAAAATATTTTAAAAGAAATGTGGTAAGATCAGCTTTAGGAGGAAGTCAATTGAGAAAAGAATAATTAAGATTAGGGTTTACCATCCCACTGAACGCTTGACACGGACCTAACGCTCGGGCATTTGGGTAAGGGTGGAGAGGAAATCGCCCGTATTCTTGCAAAGGATCCATCCCGGCATTTGGTTGGAGTGATTCAGGAAAATCACAGGCAACCTACATCAGGATGTGGATTTGAACCACCGTCCTTCCGAATACTAGTCCAGTGTGTTACTACTGCGCCACCTTGCTCGTTTGAAGTGAACCAGACTAAATATGTATGTTAACTAATAATTCATAAATATAAGTCTGATAAGTGAGATGGCGATAAATGGTCTCTCATTTTGAAATAATTGTTACTTGCATCTGAAGATATCAGGTCAAAAATTTGTCGCTTATTACTGAGTCTGTGCTAGCTCCCCTCGGCAGTAATGGTTTTGTAGTAATAGTGTGCCGCATCATAAATGATTTGCAGATTGACGAAAAGAACAGATTTAATTTGCGTGTCCCGGGCATGTCTCGGACATCTGTGTGTGTGTGTGTGTGTGTGTGCGTTGCTCTTACGTTAAGTTAGTACAAGTAGTTTGTAAGTTTAGGGACTGGTGACCACTGCATAACTTTATATTTTATTTATTTATTTATTTTTGTTAGAAAGAAACGCATAATTACTAAACATTAATAAAAACTTTAATACAAATAAACAATCCCTGAGATGGATTTACGTCTCAAACATGTCAAAGACAATTATGATAAATCTGAAGAATAGAATTAAAAGGATTGTTCCAATATGTCCATTGCTGAGGTGCTATTCCGCTGCATGGAGAGCCTTGGCAGTAGTGGCAATTATCTTTGGAACACAGAAGCTGAAATAAAGTTTGTGACGTGGAGGGAATCATACTATTCCGAGGTCTTATTCGTTAGTGGTGTGGTGGTCTAAAAAAAAAAAAAAATAATAATAACGGTAAGAGGTCTGCCTAGTAGGCAAGGAGATCCGGGTTCGATTCCCGGCCACATCACAAATTTTCATTCTATGCTTCAGATTTATCATTATTAATAAAGAGCTTTACAAGCGATACTGCCTTTATTTCAAAGTAAATTATTTATCAGTGTACTTTTGTACACTGCACAAGTTTTTCTTCTAACGTAAATACTGCTTAAGATAGACCTTTAACTCCGTAACACGGATGTGCTACAAAAGATTTTCTTAAATAATTTCTATGTTGTGAAAATTAGTCAATCATATGCTGTGTATACCTCAAATTTATATTTGCAGCTTCAAAATGAAAAACGTTTCTTGTGATCTATGCCTATTGTTTCTTTTAAGTGATAATATTTAGGTGGATAATGTTGTAGGGAAAGATAGGGAAATATAGGGCAATTCAGCACTGTTTGTCAGTGAGTGGAGTTCGGAATGTGCGATCGTTCCTGGACGTAAGTGTGACGTCAGAGCGTGCGTCAGGGATTAATAATTGCGAGACTCGAGAGTGAACAGAAGCGCCAGTTGCATGATCCGAGCTAAGTCACGTCAGTGTGAAGCGAAGGTGTCATTTGTCGGCCGCAAATCATAACGGCTGTGGGCAGATGCAGGGGACTCCAGCAACAACAACGTGTTCCATAATTGGACATTGCTAATTATACCTTACGAACTGTATTTTGTGGAGCGAGAGGGACAGTATCGACGGAAGTTAGGAAGCGTTTGAACAGTAAGACGAACTGGACGATCGTTTTATTATCAATTGATTTCAGTAACCCAAATTTTTAATAATAAGTGCTGCTTGTAAATATCTGGTTTCGAGGTCATTTATCACGCTATGTTATTGTTAGCTGTTTAAGGTCGGAATCCGTTTCAGTTAATTCTGATGCGAGTGTTGTTAGTAAAATGAAATTTTCTAAAATACTAACAAGACCTGGCAGTTACTTTGAAAGCTTCTTATTTATAGTGCCAAATTAAAAATGAGCGAGCACTAGTTTGGAAATAATATTTCAGTGGCAAGAACTATGTTGTGGCTATAATATTAATACTTGCACAGTTAATTAAGAAACAGTACGTTTAAACTGACTGAACGCGCAACGCCTATTTAGATGAAAGTTTCTAATTTATAGTGACTAATTGAAAGTGGGCCCTAGTTTGGAAATTAGATTTCAGTGGCAAGGACTGATTACTTCACTGGCACGTGAAAATTTACATTTAAAGGAAATCTCAAACTCGACACATACCATGTAACAAGAATAGAAATATGACACAATCAGGAAAATGAGGTACTAGGTTGAGCTGAAATAAGAAAATTAATAATCATTAAATTATTTATTTTTGCTAAAGAAACATATCTTTGTTGTTGACTTGTCAATAATGGTGATTACGATGGTTTTGTACAATACCGTTCCATACAAATATTCTCGTCCCGTTAATACAAAATTTCTCTTCCAATATCAAATGAAATTTCATCACCCTCTGGCGGGATATATCTATAAGTATATAAACCAATCAGCGAAAACAAATTCACCGCGCGAATCATAGCCTATCAACCGAACCGTACAACACGGTGACTACTATGCGGCTGATTGACATATCTTCCACTCGACCCTTTTACTAGCCTACTCTCCACTGCCCGCCTCAGCGGTCAAAGACGCTGCTGTTGCGCAGATGTTACATCGCAGTTACAAAGATATTATGGTGTGCAGTGGTTCCAAACATCAAATAAGTTTATCGAAGCATATAATAGATAAATTTGACATACAAATAAAGCCGTAAGGAAAATGCATGTCCAGATCCACAAAATATCACACAAAAATCCATAAGTAATGATATTCAGCCTATAGCTGCCTACTACCAACTTAATCACTGATAACAAACACTACCATATTACAAAATGATAATGTGCTTACATACTCAGCCAAAATGGTTCATACGTGCATCGGAAAGATATGGAACACCTTCCCTGTACAGCATAATCTCCATGACTCAATATTATTGAACAGTGATAATTTCTGCTGTTAACGAATAAACAACGAAACGATAACTCCCTGTACGTCTTAATTTCGTCTGTTTTTAAGCACGATAGCAACAGTGAATACAAATTCGATTAAAAAATCGTGTTCACTTTATTCGTTTATGTACGGTCGTCCAGAGTTTGATTCGAATGGCACATGTGAAACAGATGCTGCTGAACGATGCCAAAAATTGAACTAAACTCCGTCCTACAAACCTCAAGAGGAATACTTGGTACTGACCGGCCGCCGTGTCATCCTCAGCCAGAGGGCGTCACCGGATGCGGTATGGAGGGGGACGTGGTCAGCGCCCCGCACTCCCGGCCGTTATGTCAGTCTCCGTGACCGGAGCCGCTACTTCCCAGTCAAGTAGCTCCTCAGTTGGGCTCACAAGGGATGAGTGCACCTCGCTTGCCAACAGCACTCGACAGACCTGGACGGTTACCCATCCAAGAGCTAGCCAAACCCAACAGTGCGTAGCTTCGATGATCCAGCGGCGACCGGAGTATCTACTGCAGCACTATGGTACCAATAGCTGAGCATTAATTTCAGCCAACCGGACGTCATCAGTATGTCATTAATCAATTTGAACTATTCACTTGGGTGCCAGTACCGGTTCGTTGTTAAAGCTTTGTTTAGCTACAATAAGATGTAAGTTCTCATGGCAACAAATGTGTGCTTCTCCGGACCAAATTAGAAACTTTTTACTTCATCATTCATTACACCTTTGAAAATAAGGATTTTAATGTAAAGATTTACTGAATAGTTCCTTATAAATGAATTAATTTCACTGCCTATATTATTATTTCCGTCATATTTTTTTCTTTGAGGACGAAGTGAGAACGAACAAGTTCTACACTACCTGACCGCCCTTAGGATGGATAACGTAACCGGTGCCATTTCAGTAATGACAGAAAGGAATGATGTTACTGTAAGAAGAACGCAATACTCTTAAAGGAAGGATATACTTAAACCACACAAAAAAAAACGAGATAACAAAAACTGAAATGCAGAGAAGGTAAGAAAGAGGATAACTACCGTACTCCCCGTCAATTCCTTTAAAATATTTAATAAAACACCAAATATGTCATTTGTTAAATGACATACGAAATTAAATCTTTAAAACTAATACCTTCAGATAATAAGACTACATACATAATTTCCGAAAGCCATATCGGGTAAAATCATCAGACTAAATGCCTTCACTATGTTTGCCATTCATAATGTTAGTCAATATGGATGTTTCTCCATTTCCCCATGCCTTTAGTGTTTCAATTGTTATTTTATTACAAAACAAGCGCTTTCATTTATGACATCATGACTGTCCTTCACTCCATATTTCAGATCTTGTATTTCACAACATTAATTTATTGTCCAGTTTAGGTCTTAGTTCTTTATGTTCGCATCTTTTCTGTACATTGCATGTAATCTACCTTACTTTTGCAGTTCTTAAATGTCTCCATTTTTACCTATAAATGTCTCCATTTTAACCATTAATTCATCACTCTTAAGCTTGAACAGCTAAATTTTCCAATATAATTATTTCAACTTTACATATAGCTTACTTTTTATGCAATTTGAATATGATTTTCTTATAGCCTTATTCGTTAAACTGGCTTTCGTCTTTTTTTTTTTTTTTCCTCCTTTCGTTTCAGTTCATCCTCTTGCTCTCTCCTTCCCTACCTCGTTTCCTATCTCTCCTTCTCTCTCCCTCTATCTCTCTCTCTCATACTCTCCCCCCCCCCCCCCCGCTTTCTCTCTCTCTCTCTCTCTCTCTCTCTCTCTCTCTCTCTCTCTCTCTCTCTGTGTGTGTGTGTGTGTGTGTGTCTCTCACTATGCCTCACACATTTAACAAATGTTGAGTTCCATATTACAGCCATGACATACCTTAAATTGCCGGTCCATTAGAGTAACTCAGACTTCATATGGTGGACATCTCTCCCTTTGTATATGGGTGCTAATAAGACGAGTTCGCATACTAAAGAGAACGTTGGGAAAATACATTTGGCAAGCACGTTCAGCGGCAATTTAAAACGTATTTCTTTAAATGATTTCCACCCCAACTCGTCCATCATTTGCAGGTATCGAGCTGGCTTTTTCTGAAGTTTCTATATATCGTCCATCAGTCCTGCTTAGTAAGCATTATACAATGAGCGGCAGTACTCCAAACTAGGACGTACATGTGTAGTGTTTGCAGTTTCGTTAGTAGAACACTTGCACCATGTCGCGGCGAATTAGCCATGCACACTGGGGCGCCGTGCTTCGGTGCGCATGGCCGTTCGTCGTCGAGGGTTTGAGTCCCCCCTCGGGCATGGGTGTTTGTGTTGTTATTAGGTTAGTGTACCTTAGTTTATGTAGTTTGTAAGCTACGGAACAATAACCATGCAGTTGAGTCCGATAGATTTACAAACATTTGAACTTGCATCATCTAAGTAGTTTGCCAATTAAATGTAGCCTTTGGTTCGCCTTCCCCACGATATTTTCTGTGTGTTCTTTCCAAATAAAGGTTTTCTTAACAGTGCATATTTTGTTGAATTTACCGACTGTAGAGTTGATCATTTATTGGATAATTAAAATTGTTTTCCAATCATTGTAGTTGGGCCCCGCGGGAATGGCCGTGTTCTCTGAGGCCCCTTTGCTGGGGAGGGTGCAGTTATTCCCCATCGGAGGTCCTAAAGTTAGTTTAACTTAGTTTAAGTAGTTATTAAATCTAAGGACTGATGACGAAAGTTGCTTGATCCCAAATAATTACAAACATTTGAACATTCTAGGTTTCGGAAATTACTGCAACAAATGACCTTTTTTTTCTTCTCAATGAAGTTATTTATTCAACCATGATCGGTTTCGAGCTGCCTAGCAGCTCATCATAATCAGTGTAGCGTACCACATGTAATCTTTACTTTTTCTCGTTTTTTGCCCTGCCACAGATACACAGTTAATTGCACTGAAATGCATATGTACCACCTGATGATGAGCTGCTCGAAACCGATTATGGTTAAATAAATAACTTCATTGAGAAGGAAGAAAAGCGACTGGTTGCAGAAATTTCTGAAACCTATTCAGTTTTACAATCGCAAGTTCTGACCCATAATGCATAAATGTTTTATTTCAACATTTGTTGAAGTTGGCTCTGTAACCTACAAACAGAAAGTGTTACCGTTATTGCACTTATAAACGAAATTCCTTTGTTTCTAATGTAAAGTAAATAATTCTTCTGTGTTAGTTGACATTCATGTTTTATATCTACTTCAGCGCGACAAATTTGAAGGTACAGTGACATATTTTTACCGATTTCAAAGTCAGCCCACAAATTACATTTAACGAGTTCCAGACACAACGAAATAGCTGTAATAGTTTTCGAGTGCTTGGTCTGAATGAGTCTCCTTGTCTCTCACCACTGAGGTGCCTAATTTCGGTGAGAGGCCCTGTTACTATTTTTTGTGTTTTGAGTTCAATGTGTCGCCTTGATTCCGATTGAGTGCTTGATTTCAGTAAGCATGCTTTCACGACTGGGTTACTTGCTACAGGTGAGTCCCCATGTCTCTCACTACTGAATTGCTTCATATTGGTGTATGTACTTACCTCTCACAACTCATATGCTTGATTTAATTGCAACTGCTTGCCTCTCTCTACTGGGCTATTTGAAATACAGCGAGTTACCTTGGCACCAATGGGGTGCTTGATGTTAGTGAGTATCCTTGGCTCTTACCACTGGGCAGCTTAATATTGGGGAGACCCCATGTCACTCACTACTTAAGTGCTTAATATTGGTGAATGTACTTGCCTCTCACCACTGTGGTGCTTGATTTCGTTTCAACCCATTTGCGTTTCAGCACGCTTTTCGAATCCAGTGAGTTACCTTGGTACCGATGGGATGCTTAATATAAGTGAGTTGCCATGCCTCCTACCACTGAACCATTGTATCACTACTTGGTTGTCAACTCTGTGGTGTTAGACATCACTGAGTCTCTGAGTCATGGAAGCCACCATTCCATGGATCGGATGATTTAGGCGAATGATGTAATGAGTACCGCGGCTCCTGCTGCAGACATGGTGGAAGGGGTTGAGAGATGGTGGTTCACGCATGGAGGAGGAACGAGCGGTTCAAGAAATCACTTAAATTTTTTACCACTCCTGTAATTTTAATTTCATTGTGGTGTCTGCTCAAATCTGTTGAGGTTTAATTGCTGGCAACTGTTTAAACTGAAGTTATGAATTAATATATCCGTACTGAGCGCTCTTCATTTAGGAAGAAGCAGTAAGAATTGAAATCATTGTCCGTCTTCGAGTGCTATGTTTCAAAATACGAAATAGATTTTCAAGTTTCTCAGGAGCATTGTCATCTGAAAATCATGTTTATGTGTGAAAGAATAATGTTTGTAAATTTAAGGAATTTAACTGTTGCGGTTATCGGTGTCTAGGTTTACAAACTACTTAAACTAATTTATACTAAGGACAACACACAGGCCTCAAGGAGGACTCGAACCTCCAACGGGAGCAACCGCACGCTACGCAGCAAGAGGCTCTAGAGCGCTCCGCCACTCCACTGAGGCGGAGGAGAAAGACTTTATGGTTTAGGTGAGCAGGCGCAGTCTGCACGTTCCTCTTTGCCGTGTGTCCAGTACGTTTAGTGCGGGCTCTTTTCGCCGTTCCTTGCTCAGTCACTGTGCACGGTCTCCCGGAAAGTCTTTCTCGTTACGACGCACGGCAGTATGGCGTGTCCCCTGTGTGTTATATCTCAGTTCTTACTGCACAATTTAGTTTGCTACAGAGGTGACGTCTGAGCCCATGGACGCCATTACTTGTGTTGAAGGCGCCTTTTATTGCTGATTCCTGCAGAAGGGAATCTCCTGTCAGAGAGGACACAGTTCGTAGTAATCGATGGTAAGGCATCGACTAAAACAGAAGTGATATCGGGCGTTCCACAGGGGAGTGTTGTTGGTCCTCTTGTGAGATTACCGCCCATTAGAAATACTGGTAATTAATAGCATTTGATAATTAAACAGTATGAAGTTCTCTGCAAACATTGACCATGCCAATGCACTAAATGTTACACAACTTTAATCTTATTAATTATGGTAGCAATGTATGTACGCAGTTGGGTGACAACATTTATAGTTAGGCCAAAGGTAGAAATTCTCCACGTTGAGATTTGCTGTGTGCTTGTAGCTGACAGGAGGCCAGCGAGCAGGCCGACGTTGGTGGCTTGTTCCAGCTTAGGATGTTCCAGGCTTCGTTTCCGGTGAGGGGAGAGAGGGACAATGGCGAGTGCCAGGTGCAGTGCAGTGCACAGCGTGAAATAAAATATTCTAATACTACTTGTATTTGAAGTAATACGATGCAGTTAGGAACCTTTAAGGCCCACATTACAAAATAGCCCGTTGACAAATAAACAATACATTAGCTGATATAGTCACATCTGACGTAATATGTTTAATTGACAATGAAAAGTAATAAATTACCAATGAATACAAGACAGTTACACAACCAGCATGGCAATGTTTGTTTATAAGTGGACAAAACAGCATAATCGTGGACGATACGCGAAGGCGTCGCGTGTTTAACGACGGTTGGTGACTGGCAGAGTTCGGGCGCGGGCATCCGTAACCGGCGATCGACGGCGCATCGGCCCGGCAGCAATGAGCGGCGGCGCGCGGGATCCATGCACTCAAATTTCATCTTCTGCAACGGATGGCAGTGATCGGGGGGACTTCGCAAGTCGTCAGCGGAGCGTCGGGGCCCAGCAGCTTCGATTCTACAAAGGATAAGGGATGCAGTGAGGACATATTCCAGGCACAGCTTCTACAACAGACGGCAGCGAGCGTTGGGGACGTCGAAGCTCGTTGCAGCAACTTCTGGATTAAAAGATAAGTAAAGCAGCTGGCGCTATAATTTCTTGTGTGTTAGTCAAGCTTTCTTGTGGCACAGAAAATGGAGCACGTTTTTAAAAAGTCGCCAAGCGACGTAGATTCAGAGAGTAGCATACCAGAAAGTCCAGAGAGGGTAAATACTGGGGGAATGTTGTTGACACCGGAGATGATCGCCGCCGTGTTAGCGAGTTTTAGCTCAAAGTTAGAATCAAAAATAGAAAATTCAAACTCAAATTTAGAATCAAAAATAGAAAATTCAAACTCACGTTTAGAATCAAATTTAAGATCAGAAATAGGAACTGTAAAATCAGAAATAGAAAGTGTAAAATCAGAAATAGAAAGTGTAAAATCAGAAATAGAAACTGTAAAATCAGAATTGAAAGCAGACTTTAAGGCAGATATTGGGGCACTACAAAATTCAATGCTTGGATTAAAGACAGAAATAATCACAGACATTGACAAAAAGATAGGAAGTCTAACAGAACGGTTTGAAAATAGGGAAAAGGAGATAATGCCAGAATTGGTGCTATTGAGACTGAGGTAGGAGGCAAGTTAGATACTGTGAAACAAATATGTGATCACAGGAATGAGGGCACTATGCAAGCATTGGCTGAGGTTGACAAGAGGATGGTGGCAGGTATTGAGGAAACAAAAACTTTGTTGTCAGGAAAATTAGAGAATACAGAATGTAACTTTAGGAAAAAGATAGAACAAGTAGTGACAGTAAACAATACTGAAATTGAGAAGGTGAACACTAGAATAAATAATCTAGAATTGTGTACTGCAACAGGAAACACTAATTGGTCCATGGTGCAGACACCTAATGGCAAAAACTTTTCTGGAGTGGGTAATTACCATCCAGTAGATTTTTTGGATGCATGCAAGGACCAATTTGTGCCTGGTATGTCAGACCAGTGTAAAGTGAAGTTAGCAAAGAGAATGCTTGACTGTTCTGCTCAAACCTAGGAGGTTACCTGCAGATTTGCATTGGCAATTAATTCACCATCCCACAGATTCAGCTGAAAATGTCATAAAATTTGTAGAAAAGATAGACCAGGGTTTAGTTATGGAACGACTGTTCAGGGGGACACAGCATGTGAACCACAATGAAAACAGAGGCAGTAGAAATGGGGGTCACAACCAGGGAAACCACGATAGAGAGAGGAATTTAAATGAAAATTGGAGAGGTAACAACAACAGAGGAGACAACTGGGAGAATAGAAGCCAGAGGGAAACATGGGAAAATGATAGGAGAAATCAAAGGCAGGAAGGTGGAAATAGGAATGGGGATAACAGTAGGAGAGAAAATTAGAGACAGAATCAGGGAAACTAAGATTTGTTCCAAATGAGGTCCGTTTTGGGACAAGGAACTATTCTAATAATAGGACCAGAAGATGGGATAACAGGGGATCTAATGACCATAATTACAGTAGGAATAGAGATGGGGAGAGAAGGGAGGAAAAACTATGTCACATGGACAGAGATGATGATAGCAAAGAGGAAGTAGGAGTTCACAAATGCAAGGATAAAGAAAAGAGGGAAGAAAACATAAATAAACAAGGAAAGGGAGAAAAGAGAGGAAAGTATATGTCAGATGGATGCTGTTATAGGTAGTGAGGATATTTTTGGGGATTGGTTCATACGACACGACAAAAGAAAGGCAAACAGGAGGAGAAAGGATAGGAATGAGAACAGTAAATGGGAATATGATGTGCGAAATTTATTCAATAACAAATGTAAGGAGGATGACAATAGTGTTGGTTTAGCCTTAGTTTTGAGTGACTCAGAGGCACCAGTGTTGACCAATTGTGAAAGTATGATTGTGAATAGTGATAATGCTAGTAGCAAATTAACTGGTCAAGCAATAAAAATTAATGGCACTGGAACCAGCACAAAAGTGATATATGGAATAAGTGGTGTTGAGTGTGTGAATGAGAATAAATGGAGTTCTGAATTTAAAAAAATTAAATGTGATCCAGTAAAAACAATAAATGGCACTAGGTCTAGTATGAATAATGAGAGAAGTGTGAATGTTTCTGAAGTAGGTGAAATTGTCAATACCGATGTACACCTACCTGTAACTGATGAAGTGTTGGGACAGGACAGAGGTATTATTGAGAAGATAAAGTGGATTAGGAAGTGAGCCCCAGATGATTGGATATTACACAAATATGAGTATTTGGACCAACTTGGGAAGCAATGTAATAGGAATCAAACTTAATATAGCCTGATAAAAGACTTAGTGAGTGGGGACAATGAATACAATGAATTAAGGGAATTAGGCATGTGTGCTGTAGACCAAAATGAAGTTGATGAGGGATTTGGTGTATTACAGGAGGGAATAGATAATGATAAGGAGAGTGTACAAACTTTTATAGTATACAACAATGAAAATTGTATGGAAATGGATTGTGATGGGGTAGGAGCAGGGTGGATTGATAAAGAAGTACGTGAATATGGTCCAGATGATTGTATCCAACTCCTTAGACATTTAAAATCAGTGCAGCCAGTGACATGGGTAGAAAAGAAATACGGGTATGCAAGGAAACTTGGGGAGTTGAATGCAATAAACCCAGAATTTGGGAAAGCATTCAGTGAAATATTTGGAAATGATGAGGACATACAACCATATTGTTATGTAAGGGAAGTAAATACTATGGTTAAGAACTGTATGCAAGAAACTGAGGAGGATTTGTTGGCAGAAAATGAACTTGAGGAAGATGTTATTGAAAATGTAGAGCCCATTATAAATGATAAGGTAGAAGGGGTCTGTGAAACTGCATTGATTGATACTGGAAGTACAATTAGTGGTATTTCAGAGGATTTCTACAATCAAATCAAGAGTATAGGGACAGTAGAGTTTCCAGTTACTGGGGTACGGATAAAGAATGCTACTGGCAGTTATAGCGAACCAGTGAATAAGGAAGTAGTGTTAGACTTGATGATTGAGGATGAATAGTTTAGTCAAGGTTTACTTGTCAAACGCAGTCTCTGGTTCGCCTTTCCCACGACATTATCGACGTCTTCTTTCCAATTTAAGTCTGAAGTAATAGTAATTCCTAGGTATTTTGTGGTGTTTACGGCCTTCACATTTGATTGATTTATCTTGCAAACTAAGTTTAACGGATTTCTTTTCGGACTCATGTGGACGACTTCACACCTCATTATTTAGAGTCAATTGCCAATTTTTACACCATACTGATATCTTATTCAGATCGTTCTGCAGTTGGTTTTGATCTTCAGATGATTTTACTAGACGGATAATGACGGCGTCATCTGCAAACAACCTAAGAGAGCTACTTAGATTTTCCCCTAAATCGTTTATGTAAATAAGGAACAGCAGAGGACCAGTAACACTACACTCTGGAACGCCCGATATCACTTCTGTTTTAGTCGATGCTTTACCATCGATTACTATGAACTGTGTCCTCTCTGACAAGAAATCCCCTATCCAATCGCAAATTTGGGGCGATATACCATAACCAGGCAATTTGATTAAAAGCCGTTTGTGAGGTACGGTGTCAAAAGCTTTCTGGAAATCAAGAAATACGGAATAGATTTGCGAACCTTTGTCGATAGAACCCATCACTTCTTGTGAATAAAGAAGTAGTTGTGTTTCGCATGAACGATGTTTTCTATATCCGTGTTGACCTTGGGTCAATAGATCGTTCTGTTCGAGATAATTCATAATATTTGAATACAGGATGTTCCAAAACCGTGCTGCAAATTGACGTCAATGAAATAGGCCTGTAGTTTAGTGGGTTAATCCCTCTGCCTTTCTTGAATATAGGTGTGACCTGGGCAACTTTCCAATCTTTTGGTACATATCCTTCTATGAGAGAGCGGTTGTATATGACTGTTGCGTAAGGAGCTATCGCTTCAGCATAATCAGATAGAAATCTAATGGGTACACAATCCGGACCAGAAGACTTGTTCTTGTTAAGTGATTTTAGTTGATGATATCTACTTCTAGGTTACTCATTACGGCATCTGTTCGTAATTCGAAATCTGGAATATCAGTTTCGTCTTCTTTGCTGAATGGGTTTCTAAAAGCTATGTTTAGTAACTCTGCTTCAGTAGCGCTGTCATCGGCAGGATCGCCATTACTATCACGTAGTGAAGGTATTGTTTGTGATTTGCCCCGAGTATATTTAACATATGACCAAAATCTCTTTGGGTTTTCAGTCAAATTTCGAGAAAGGGTTTCGTTGTGATAAATATTGTAGGCATCTCGAATTGAAATCCTCGCTAAATTTCGAGCTTCTGAGTACGATCGCCAATCCTGGGGATTTTGTGTTCGTTTAAATGAAGTATGCCTTTTCCTTTTCTTTTGGAACAGTGTCCTGACCTGTTTTGTGTACCAAGGGGGATCGCCTCCTTCTTTTATTAATTTATTTGGTATAAAACTGTCAATTGCTGTCGATATCACTTCTTTAAATTTGAGCCACATCTGGTCTACACCTACGTTAGAAACGAGTGGAAGCTGTCTTTCAAGAAGCAATGTATTTTATTTCTATCTGCTTTCCTGAACAAATATACTTTGCGTTTATTTTTGGTAACTTTGGGACTTTCGATATTCATTTTCGCTACGACAGCTCTGTGTTCACTAATACCTGTATCCGTTTTGATGCTCGTTATGAGCTCAGGATTATTTGTTGCTAAGAGATCAAGTGTATTTTCATATCCATTTACAATTATAGTTGGCTCATGAACTAATTGTTCCAAGTAATTCTTAGAGAATGCGTTGAGTACAATTTCGGACGATGTTTTATGCCTACCTGCTGATTTGAAAATATAATTTTGCCAACAGATCGAAGGTAAATTAAAATCAGCACCTACTATTATCGTGTGAGTCGTGTACGTGTTTGTAATTAGACTCAGGTTTTCTTTGAACCTTTCTGATATTGTATCGTCAGAGTCGGGAGGCCGGTAAAAGGAACCGATTATTTACTTCTTACGATTTTCGGGTACAGCCTCTACCCATAATAGCTCGCAGGAACTATCAACTTCAACTTCGCTACATGAAATACTACTTTTGACGGCGACAAACACGCCCCCACCTACTTTGTTTAATCTATCCTTTCTGAACACTGTTAGCTCTTTAGCAAATACTTCTTCTGAACTTATTTCCGGCTTGAGCTAACTTTCGCTGCCTATAATGATGTTTTTTTCGGTGCTTACTATTAACACTTGGACTTCTGGTACTTTCCCGACACAGCTACGACAATTTACAACTGTTATACCGATAGTTTCCGGAACTACATTTCTCCTTTGCTCCACCTGCAGCCTTTGAAATGGCCCATTTTGTTTTTCCCCGAAGCTCTTTAACCTAAAAACCGCCCAGTCCACGCCACACAGCCCCCGCTACCCGAAAACCCACCACCCAATGGCGCAAGTCGAGGAATCTGCTGCCTACACGGTCGCAGAACCGTCTGAGCCTCTGATTCGGACCCTCCACTCGGCTCTGTACCAGAGGTCCAAGTCGGTCCTATCAACTATGCTGCAGATGGTGAGTTCTGCTTTCATCTTGCAAGCAAGACTGGCAGTCTTTACCACCTCAGTTAGCCGCTCGAAACCTGAGATGATCTCTTCAGATCCGCCACACATCATTGGTACCAACGTGAGCCACCACCTGCAGTTGGCTGCACCCAGTACCCTTCATGGCATCTGGGAGGACCCGTTTCACATCTGGAATGACTCCACCCGGTATGCACACGGAGTGCACGTTGGCCTTCTTCCCCTCTTTGGCAGCCATCTCTCTAAGGGGCTCCATCACCCGCCTAACGTTGGAGCTCCCAACTACAAGTAAACCCACCCTCTGTGAAAGTCCGGATTTTGCAGGCTGGGTGGTGACAGGGTGAGAGACACCATCCGACTCAGGAACGTCGTCCTGAGCAGATAGTGCCTCAAACCTGTTCGCAAGATGAACCGGGGATCGGTCCCCCGGAATGTCTTGCGCCTCCTGCCACGCACTGGAGCAACCTCCCACGCAACCACGGGTGGGATGTTTGCCTCACTGCTAGCAGTATCAGGGCATTTCGCTGCCGCAGTCCGATCGGTGGAGACGACGGGAATCCGTTCGGTCCCCACTGCCGGCCAACAACAACGACGCCCATCGATCGCAGCTTCCAACTGTGCACCAGCTCAGACTGCATCCGCACACAGCAGTCACAGTCCCCATTCATGATTATAGTGCCGTAAAAAAAAAAAAAATAAAAAAAAAAAATAAAATAAAATAAAAAAAAAATAAAAAAAAAAAAAAATAGTCGCGATGCGTTCAAAGGAAGACTACACTGTTAAAACGTGGATTTGAATCTAATATGCACGAGTATAAATTTACAAATTGAAACGAGAACGCGCAGACGAAAATCAAAATACTATATGTCGCTTTTAATCAGAAAATAAAACAGACGACTGTCGCGACGCGATTCACGCGGCGAAATAATACACTAATCAGATATTTAACGCGCATATGAATCAAATAAAAACGCGAACACACAATAACTTTACTGAACTGAAGCGAAAGCGCACTGAAAAGTCAAAATATGTAGCTTCTAGGGAGAAGCTTATTAAATTTAGGTCAGTTTTGTATGTAATTTTTATCATAAATAGGTGAGGGAGGTTCCTAAAATAACAATAACAATCATTTTGACGGATTCTTCCGTCGCTTCTTAGTAGAACATAATCAAAAAGTTTTCCATCAACTCCCACACTGGCAGTTCCATTCCTCCATTACAAAAGACCTAAAAACCTTAAATTGTAGACCTAGCATTTTATTTATTTGTATAACTAATAGATCAAAGTCAGGCAATCACATTTTCAATATCAATTCAAAAAACTGGATTCCTTGTTTACCCCCACATTGCCAAACTCCTGTGTACTTATTTCTTATGGTTTATTTTTAAGTTTCGAAAATTCGGTCCCAGTGTAGCTTAAATATTCATTTTCATCTACCTGAATTTTCAGAATATTAATTTCATTAGACAGATTTGTTTTAATTTAATCTCATGCAGTAACTATTTATTCTAAGTTCTTGATGCCACTCTAAACCTGGCCTTACAACTGTCATATGTAACACCATATATATATATATATATATATATATATATATATATATATATATATATCAGCATTATCGGTTTGTTTGTAATAGTAGGTAGTCTCAGTTTCCAGGTGTACATGTTCAGTAAAAACTCGTTTTAGTTATTAATAATTAAACCAGTTGATATCATGTCATTTTCTCGAAATGCCTGTTGTTTAGTTAAAACCAGTGTTAACTGTTAATTTTTTACCAGGGGTAAATTCCAGTTGTAACAAAGGTAATCACTGCGGTCTAGTTTTAAATAGTAAGGAAGCCTTCTAACTAAAACCTGGTTTTCATATCAGAGAGAAGATTATTTTTAACTAGAGACTCTTGTTTGGAGGAACATGATAAAATCAAAAGCAAGTTTTTATTGGAATTAGAAAACATTTCTATCTCATTAATATTAAAGAAGCAAATACATTGAACGAACATATGTAGGAACATTAAGGTGTCGTATTGACAGTGTTTATTAATAAAGTGAAACCAAATTAATCATACTGCAAAAGTACAATAATTACTCATATATGTAACTGAATTATCACAGTCTTAATAAAAGACAAAATATGTCATACAAAGGGAACAATTAAATTTGGATTACTTATTATTGCAAGGGAAATTGTTATCGCATATCGACGGATGCAGGCTCTATCTCTTATTACAAAAACACGTTTATGAGAACGACGTCTGACATCCTGGCAGTAGCTCGTTATGATAAATTTCCACTAGCTACAATTTATCTTTGGAATCGACAAATTCGTATCTGGAAGAGTACATTTAGTTCGCTTACTAAGTTATTAGGTATTTAATGAATATTAGAAATCATCTTATAATATAAATATTAAAACTTACAGTATTAAGCAGTTACTTGAACATTTAATAATATTTTCAGAGCTATAAATCAAGGAGCCTAAGAATGTGTCACATTTGTCCCTAAGTACCGAAATTAGGTAAACAATTCATACCTGGAATAAAATTTTTCTAATATCCCATATTCAGTTCCAATCTTATGTAAACTATGTTCATTCTTTCGAAGAACCATGCCAGTAACATTGCGAAGGTGTACTGTTGCTCTGCGGACAACAGGAATTGGTATAATTATATTCCCACTGAATTCTGCTGGGGCGTGTATTGAAGCTAAAGCCAATTTCATTATCTAGGCCTCATTTGTCAAGTTTTCATGATTTGTTTGTATACCTTCTGTTATTTGGGAGTGTAAATTTGTATTAGTTACTGTATGTTTGTAATCGGTAAATCTTCTGCATCTTCTTGTCTGACTGTAGCCGCAATCTGCCAATATCTCCCGTGAGTCATGTAACAGTTCGTCTTCATCTGGTGCCTCATTTTTAGCATCTATTATATTATTTTGTTTATATCCTCTTTCAGATATCTTCATTTCGTATCTCCTTAATAACATCTAGAGGCAAACTGGATGTCGAAAGTTCTGCTCGTGACTCAGGTTTGGTACCAGAATGTTATGCTCGATATTCTATAAATTGTACAAAGCGAAGACCACTGGATAATTCTTACTGTTGTTGTCTTGCATCCATGAAGGCAAATTTTTTTTGTCTCGGTTTTTTCGTTTTAACTGGTAAGAACGCGTTCTAACTAAAAATCGGTTTTCACTGTAACATGGACGATGGAAAAAATCACCCTGTAGTGTTATACGAATAATGTTCAAGGGAAATCGTACGAAGCCATGCTGTGGGTATAATTGAAGTCTGTATTAAAACATTATCTCTAGAGGCCTGATTACAACTATCTCACTGTTAACGAGTCGAAGAATTTCTTGTTTCCAAAATTCCTGTGGCTGGTAGAAGAGCAGTCCTCTACTGTGTCCTTCAGTTTCTCATCCGTATAGGAGCGCTTCCCTTGAGACTTTTTTCAAGCTGGCCAAAACAGAAGTCACAAGGCGACATGTTAGGGCTGTGGAGCGGTTGCTCAAGCTTCTCCCACTTGGCTAGTACACTTTGTGTGACCCTGGAGACGTGTGAACGCGCGTTATCATGGAGCAGAATCACTTCCTCCGTGAGCAGCCCAGATCATACTGTTTCCTCTTGATAGACTCGAGTAGGCTATGGAGTATCTCACATCATACGTCACTGTTAATGGTTTATCGTGCTCGAGGAATCGGACCTCGGACGTCTAAAAAGACGTGCCTGCTGAGACCACAGCTGAATCCTCATGCTTCCGTTCCCTTTCATTTGTACACCGCTTGTATATGTGAACAGCGAGAAACTTTCCTTTTTATTTTATTTATGTTTGCGAATCATGAAACTGAGTCTATAATCACGTTATTCATCTTTCCAGATTAGGAAAAATAGTGTCAAACCACATTGAGGTTGGCTGTCAGGCGGATTCGAACCGCGGCCTGCATACCCTCATGTACTGGAATATAAACTACGAAATCAGCCCGCATACAATTCAACCGCAGTGTATTTTAAACGCAATACATTGACATTGAAGCAACAGTCGTACATTAATTTTTCCCTCAATAGGCTACCTCATGATGAAACCACAGATAAATATGAATAGGACATATCAAAATAGAAACAATGAATGCAAACCGTACGTTCCATCTACGCTGCAAACAGGCAGGAACACAACGTAGGTGCTCTCAATGTTAAACAGACGCAAACAGAAAACTTTAACCAGCTATAAGTGGTTACACACCATGTGGATACTAAAAATAACACGAAAACGCCATACGATCGCACTTAAAAATCGCAACTGTCTTCAGCTGGCGAGAAAAAAACCGTAAACTAAGATGGCCGTTCCGAAAATAGTGCAACCTTGGACGTAACTTATCTATTGGCGTATGTAGAGAAGCTTTCCCTCGATGCTCTTGGTCCATAATTTCTGTTTTCGTAGGAAATGTTCATGGATTCGATGTTGAAAAAGAATGCAGTCGTTATTCATGATAACGAAAGTGTATGACATTGCTGACAACTACAGGAGTCTGAAAAATATCTACGGACACAGCACGATTGACAAGAGGAATGTGGAGAAATGAGTGAAGTTTGTAAGCTTGCTTTACAAGTGGCCACAATGCCGTAAATCAGATGGTGTCTTGGAAATGGGTACCTGGCAGCTAACATGTGATTTTCAGGACTGAAGATTAAAAGTCTACTCTAAGCTGCTGAAAGCATTTCAACCTAGCAACGTTCTTTTCTTATCTGGTTGCAGGGGATGAAACATGGGTGTATGTTTTTATCCGAAAACAAATAAATTAGTCGAAGGCGTAATATTACACGTCTTGTCCAAGACCTTAAGAGTTCGATCGCCAATGAAACTCATAGCGTTGTATTTGGGCTGTTAGGTAACATGATTGACCGTGGCCAGCAATAGCACCATTACAATAGCCAAGAAGCTTCGAGAAGACATAAGGCAGAGGAGACCAAACAATGAAATTGATGGAAATTCATCAAGACAATATGAAATCCCTCACTTCTTTGTTCACAATCCAGGTAACTGGCAAGTTTGTTTGGTCAGTGCTCCCTCACCCGTCGTATAGTTCAGATTTAGCACCTTCTGACTTCTACTTGCTTGGCCCAATAACGGACGGGCTTCGAAGAGACACTTTCAGGACAAAAATGAGGTGAAATTAGTAGCGAAGCAGTGGGTTCGGAGGGGCAAACCTGAATTTTCCAAAGAAGATTTGAATGTGAGATTTAAGATAGCGGAAATGTATCGCATGTAATGGAGTTATGTTGAAGAGTGACAATGTGTACAGGAAGAGTTACTCTAATAAAGTGTATGATTTGAAAGTCCTCTCATAGGTTTTCACTATGTTTGTCTTATCTGATCATTCAGAATGATCCTCATACATCAAGAGAAAAACACATGATCCATTACATCAGAGATACACAAACATGACGTCAGAAACGAAATAGACTTCGATGACATCTTAGAGAATTTGAGCTGAAGATAACTAGAAAACTAGGAGCAAGACTGTTTCATAAACTGAGCGGCACTACATGCTACACCACCATCGAACAAACTGACAGACTGGAAAACTACCAACAAGTAAACAAGAACTCACTATGTGTGAAGCAGTAAACATGTGTGCTTTAATATACAGCAGCTAGATTTATGACATCGTGCATATGTATTTTACAAGATATATCACAGGCTTACTACAATTGTAACACTACAAAAAATTGTACATTTACCTTACGATAATGACTTGGATCTAAAATCCGTAATCAGTCAATAAATAAATTGCGACGTTGGCTCTGACTACCTCCATTAAATTTCTCAGATTGCGCTCCAGATCCTGTAATTTCACGTAATTTTAATTTCTACGTGTTTCATGTGATCACAGGACGAAAGGCTATATCCCTGATAATAACTACAGACACCTAGTGAGGTTACATGTTTTGCGTTTATCTCGATCACACACAGAGAGCACGGAACTGCTTTGTATTTACTAAATTCTCATAGTGAAAGTCTTGCAGTTAAGCTCTGTCAGAAACACCGCGATGGACGCTGAGGTTGTTAGACTGGTGAATGAAGTGTGCACGGATTTGCTGTGTCTCCAAGGGCGGTACACAAGATTTGGATGATTTCGAAGCATTCCGAGGCATAAATGCAAATCTCAGGTGCAAAGAAGGCAATGGCTGTAACTGTAGACGTCATCACTAAATTACTGCAACACAGATTACATAAATACGCACACAATATGGAGATGCAGTTGAAATAAATTCAGATAGGGAAACATGGATCATCTCTTTGAACTTTGCCCAAAACTCGTTTGATATAGACCTTATCGCCGCAGCCGCAGTATAAAAAGAAGTAGCGCGATTTGCAAATGGCAGACGACTACTTAATAGATATCTCTCTGGTAGTTTGATGGAACGGACACCAGGGAACAAATAAGAGTCTACGTTATAAATAAATCTAATTTTTCTGTTCTAACCACCAACGGACACCAGGAAACAAATAATAGTCTACGTTATAAATACATGTATTTTTTTCCGTTCTAAGCACCAACGTACCTTGGAAATTGTTAAGTAGGTAGAAACAAATATCAGTGGCAAATACATCATTAGTACATGTGGAAAAATGGCAGATGTTCGACAGGAGGACACTCAGTGATCATAATGCAAGAATTATACACAGAAAAACAAACAAAATTACGAAAACGCACTCAGGTTCAACGACGATATTAGCAAAAAATCAAAGATTTCACTGGGAAGAGAAATTAGACTTCAACATTACCGCGACGCTTAAGGCGGTGGCCGAGCGTTCTGAGGCGCGTGCGTCACAGTCTGCACGGCCACTACGGTCGGGGGTTTGAATCCCCCCTCGGATATTTGTGCCGTCCTTAGTATTAGCTATTTCATAGGTAGTTTGTAAGTTTAGGGACTGATGACCCCATAGTTAAGTCCCATAAGCTCTACAAACATTTGGACATTTGCGACACTTAAGAGAGATGCAAAAACGAACTTGATCAAGCTGGGAAAGCCCATTGCAACGCATGTGTTAGGACGAACGTACGGAACATATCAAAGGAGCTGTTCAGAGTGCAGACTGAAGGTATTAAGAGACCGAAAGTATTATCAACACTGAAGAAACCAGAGAATAGAACCAGAAGAGGCAAGAGATACACTGGAGATGCACTCCTCAACAAATTACTCCTTAACGATGACCATACCTAGGACCACCTACTTGACGCTGGTCTTCGCAAACTACTAGAAGACAACTACGGAAACTATGACATCAAAATTCCCTCTGGTTGCGAGGAAATGTGGACGAAAAGTCTCCGGGCACCAAATAGAATCCACCCCGAAACGATCAAACAAGTTGCTACACTTATCATACCATGCTCGAAGGACCTAGTAAATGACGAATACCGAATATATGGAAGTGGACAAAAACACTTGTAATCAAGAAAGCACAGGAGAAAGACACGAGTGTCCCAAAGACAAACAAGCCTATTTGGCTCATTGAAGTTCTGGTAAAAGTACAAACGACTATTATTGTGTTATTAAGGGGAATCGTATATTTACGTTACCTACAGGTTTACTTTTGACGAGATGTCCTTACCAGCATCCAGCAATACCGCTGGTTGACCTTTTTGATATAAACTTTCAGTTACATGCAAGATCAGATAATGGAAGCCTGCATCTGCCGAAACCGGTCCCAAAATGAGATTTTTGAAGCGATCGTAAGGAACCTGTGCTATTTTGCAGTTTATAAAACAAATTAGATCGCCCCCGAAAAGTGACACAATGTCAAAAATACAGGAATCTTCTTCAAAAACTGTTCAAATGTTAAGCTTATGGGACTTATCTGCGGGCTCACCAGTCCCTAAACTTACAAACTACTTATG
Organism: Locusta migratoria; assembly: GCA_026315105.1. NCBI lineage: Eukaryota > Metazoa > Arthropoda > Insecta > Orthoptera > Acrididae > Locusta > Locusta migratoria. Next base: position 275,679,022 of record CM048744.1, read on the forward strand.
AACTAATTTCTACTAAAGACAGCACAAACATCCATACCCGAGGGGAGATTCGACCCCCCGACAGGGAACGGCTTCGCGCATCGGAGCATAGCGCCTCAATGCGCTTGGCCACTCCGCTGCGGCTCTTCATCATTTTCTTCTTCTTCTTCTTCTTCTTGGTACCATACACTTGCAGTACGTCGACTGCTCACAGGCGACATTCTCTTGCTTCTTCATGCATCAGTTTCTGATGCCAGTCCATGTTCAAAAAAAAATTTTGAAATATTTGTCAATCTTATGGGACTTAACGTCTGCGGTTATGTCCCTAAGCTTACGAACTACTTCAACTAACTTCAACTTAAAGAGAAGACAGATATCCCTTTCCTTCTTTATCTGTTTCTAAATGTTTCTGTAGCTTGGCTACGGATGGGGCAAACAAAGCTTTGCCATCGGCATACCTTAAGATTCAGATCTCCGCTCCATTATACAAAATAATTCAGAGTCTTGAGCGGATCAAAAAATCTAGTCGAAGTACAAATTCAACAGTAATGCAAGTAGTATATAGCACCGGCGGCCTCGTTTCAGTATTTTCACAAATCGAGTTTTTCCATTTTTGTTAATTCTGACTTCTGCCCTCTGATTCCAGTATAACTGCTGAATGATTCTTAAGTCATTACCAGCCAATCCTATTACTCGTAACATTATGGTAAGGAGGTCATGCTTAACGGTGTCAAATGTTTTCTCATAGTGGATAAAGCATAGTGGCTATCCTGCTGATAGTCACAGCATCTCTGCATAAGTATCATCATTCCAAATAACGCTTCTCGTGTACCCATTCCTTTCTTGAAGCCAAACTGGGTTTCTAGAAAATGCCCCTGACATTGACAATTAATTCCGTTGTGTATAATTGTTAGAAAAGCTTACATAGCATGACTAACTAACGAGATCAATCGAAATTCTGAGCACTTTTTCGTTGCATTTGCTTTCTTCGGAATGTGACAAAATTTCATCCAACATCTGGCCTGAGTTCTACATTTCATTCAGTAGGACTGTCAACGTCTTTTAATATATCGACTTCATCATTTCAGCGGATAACATACCTCCATCAGCTGCTTTCCTATTCTTTGCTACTTTCAGCATGTATTCTGCAGGACTATATGCCCGTGTTTTACAATGGATGAAGGGCCATTGTATGCAATCGCTTTTAAGCGCTCCGGATCTCAATCATTATAAGTGTAATCCTTGACGAATCGCTTTATTTATAAACACAGTTTTCCTGACTAAGAGACCACACAGTTCTGAGCATTGTAGCCACTCTTGAGTATTGGGAAAGACTCGACCGTTTTCTATGCATGATTATTCGTAAACAGAACGTAATCAACATCTGATAGTTACCCACTGAAATCACGAAGCAAATCTCATAAATGCGATCATCCTTGCAAAGAATTCTTACATATCTAAAATATATGGATAACTTCGTTACGTTTTAAATCTAAATGAAACATGTAAAAAGAAGCAAACAATATTGTGAGGATAAACCGTGAAATTTGCCAGGGTAGCTCGATCGGTAGAGTGCTTTACCACGAAGACAAAGGTCCCGGGATCCAATCTTTGAAATGTCGTTAAGTTTTTAATGCACAATGCGAAATCAGATATTTGTGTTCGACGTCTGTTTGTAATTTTGTAGGGATAAGATTGCGCCGCTTATTCTGACGCTGACATTCGCTCACCAAAATAACTTCTGTTACTTCTGTTTGTTCATTGCACTACTAAACTAACATTGCTTCTATTGTGTCCTTGCTTTATTACGTCATACGCATGGCACACGCCAATATCTTCAAATTACGATATCGTTTCTTCCACTTATTCGATTTTGATGAAATGAAGCCTTTGTTTTGCCCCAGGCGTATCTCAATTTACCTGTGAATCGCCATTAAAGTTCGTGTAGTACATTTGAAGATTAGCCTGTAGAGAAAAAGACACACGGTTGCTTTTAATAAATGTTTAAATTGTGATGTATTTACCTCCTGCGATCCGTTTTTGATTAAATAATGTACTTATCTACCTGCTCGATACGCTCTAGTTATCTTTGGAAATCCTATTAAAAGTCAACTAGTAGTTTTGGAAATTAACATGTTCAAAGGCACAGACAAACATGACGATCATATGTACAACACTTTTAATTACAGTGTCTCCTTTTCCATGATCCGAATTTTATGAAACGGAGGCTATATGCTGCTCAAGATCCGCTAGTGTTACCTGTGTTAGTCCATGCAAATTCGTGAACAAGCATGGTAGATAATATGTTCCTAACACACGAAGAAATACGATGGTAACTGAAAAATTTACCGTATATTTTCTTCCGCGATCCGATTTTGATAAGGTCATGCCTATGCAGAATGGCTATGGGAAGAAAAGCGAATCTGAAGAAGAGAAATTTGTTGACATCCAATATTAGTTTAAATGTTAGGAAGTCCTTTCTGAAAGCATTTGTCTAGAGTGTAGCATTGTATGGGAGTGAAACAAGGACGATAAGGAGTTCAGACAAAAGGATTATAGAAGAGTCTGAAATGTCGTGCTTCAGACGAATGATGAAAAATAGATGGGTAGATCACGTAACTAACGAGAAGGTGCCCAGCCGAATTGGGGAAAAAAGGAATTTCTGGCATATCCTGACTAAGAGATATTCTGAGACATCAAGGAATTGTCAACTTAGCATTAGAGGGAAGTGTGTGGGGTAAAAATCGTAGAGGGAGACCGAGGGACGAATACAGTATGCAGATTCAAAAGGATGTAGGTTGCCGAACGTAATCTCAGATGAAGAGGCTTCCACAGGACAGGGTAGCGTGGAGAGCTGTATCAAACCAGACCACAACAACGACATGCGTATGCGTTGAAACAAATTTCGCTCAAGTTCCCCGTGAAAACCACTTGACAATTCCCGTCGTAGTTTTAAAGACTGAAATGTACAGCGGAAGATATGCGTTTACAGTTTTATTATTATTACAGATGACACCTTCCTTTGAATACTTCTGACAATAAAGTTCGCTGAGTTGTCCTGTAACAATGTATATGAACTATGAAATGCTGTTACATTACTGTCCTTCGAAATAGTCACCTCCCATAACTATGCACCGCAGAGCTCTGCGAAATACATCCTGGAAACTTTGTTCGAAGTCTTCTTTTGGGATAGTGTTCAGACGCCTCGTCGCGTTTCATTGGATGTCAGGTATATCGTCAAATCTCTTTCCTTTCAAAGCGAGTATGATTGGTGGGAATAGGAAGAAATCTTGAGAATTGAGATCCGACGAGACAGATGGATGTTCAAGTTGCATCAACTCTTTTTCTTGCTAGGAACTGTTTGTCGATATTGGTTTTGTGGGAGAGTGTTAGCGTGAACAAAATACTAGTAACATTGTTGTACGTACTGAGGTTGAACCTCGCGTAGACGGTGCAAGAAATAGATCATTTCCATGTACTTTGGAGTGTCGTTCCCTCAGGTAGAAATTCCTTGTGGGTAACCCCTTGACTATTGAAAAAGGTGATGGGCATCATTTTAATACGTGATTTTCGGCTATAACCTTTATCCAACGAGGTGATGTCGGATAACGCCATCCCATGCTTTGCATTTAGTTTCAATGTCGTACCGGAGACGCCAGGTTTAATCCTAAATGACAATACGGATCAAGAAATTGTTGTATCCACCGTGTCTGCAAAACCCTGTGAAGACTCTGATCGTGCCAGCGTCTGGTCGTCAGTCAGGTGATGTAACACAAGACGACAACATTTTTCCTCTTCTCGATCTTTGTAGTTTAGCCGCTATCATGTGTACAGTTAATCGACGATCGGTTGTGATGATGTCCTTACTTTTCATATATTTTCGTCACTGAGAGTCGTCGCCGGTAGTCCGCTGCGGATATTGACGGAGGACGTCGAAAGAGTCCAAAGAAGGGGAGCTCGGTTTGTATCGTCACGATACATGGGGGACAGCGTCACGGAAATGATGCAGGACCTCGGATGGGAATCATTACAACAACAGCGGTTATCGCTGCAGCGTGGTCTACTCACGAAACTCACGAAACTCCAATTGCCAACGTTCTCCTCCGAATGCGAAAATATATTGTTGACTCGCACCTAGAGAGGTAGAAATGATCATCAGAATAAAATACGACAAAATAAGAGCTCGAACGGAGAGATTCAGATGTTCTTTCTTCCCTCGCGCTATTCGAGAGTGGAATGGGATATGAATACTATAAAGGTGGTTCGAGGAACCCTCTGCCAGGCACTTGAATGTGATTTGCAGAGTATCCCATGTAGATATTGATTTTCAGAAACACCTTCCCTCCCTCCTCTAAAACGGGTGAAACACTCGCTATCGTTGTAGTCACTCGACAGAGAGGGCGGGAACAAAGGTGTCCTACTGCGAAGAGACGTTGGGTCTCCGAATTTGAATTTAACGACTCCGGCAGCATTTGTGGTTGATCGCCATCTTGTCAATTTATGGTATTAATTACTCCAGGACGTTGAGTTATTTCTCCCCCACGGGACGATGGTCCTCTGGTCAGTTAAGCGGACGGTGGAAAATTAGTTTGAAAGGAATTTATTGGCTATTAATTTTAACTACATTCTTATTTCATTTATACCAACTCTCTTTGTGATAAAAGCTGTCAGTGTGGTTGATGACACCTTTGTGCTGCCCTGACAAAAGTCTTTAGCCCTACAAAATATTTTTATCGCCACATCGGTGCTTTCTTCTGTGAAAGAGTCGTGTTAATCAGTGAACTTTGGAGGGGGTTGTGCCCTTTAATCTCAGAGAGAAAGACACTTCGCGGGCTTTGTTGTGTGTCGAAAGAAAAAAAAAGAAAAGAAAAGGAAAAAAAAAAAAGAACGAAGGGAGAGAAGCGAGTGCCACCCATGGGACGCATGGCGGCTGTATTCGCCCCCGCGCTGACTCAGCCCGGCGGTGTGCGTATGCACGGCAGGGGGTGGGGGTTGGTTCCGCCCCCGCCCCGGGCGGTCGGCGGCCAATCTTGGGCGGCGGTGCTTCTTTGAGGGCCGCGGGATTGAGACGCGATCCACCCCTGTGCGTCTGCTATCAGCGCTCTCTGAGCTGGGAACTGTCAGCACCAGAGGTATTACACACCAGGGGGGAAGAGGCCGAGGCGGTAGCATGGGGCGCTCGCCCGCTACCCGCAGCGTGGGCCGAGTCCCACGTTCCCCCACCCTCTTCCCTCACCCACGTGATTCCGCTTCTGTATTTCGGAGAAGGGACTGCAAACCCACCTGCAAAGTCGCGGCTGATTCTACCCTATGGTTCGGCAGGTGTCTCGTTTACTTACGCGGAAAATCACGGTGAAGAATATTACACAACGATGTTGTAACGATAAATTTAAATGATCTACATATACATGTATGTAAATAATCCCAAACATACCTCATGAAGTGTGGTGGAGGATATCTTGTTGTTTCCTTTCCTGTTCCAGTCCCAATTATAGCGAGAGAAACACAACTGCAGGTATTCCACCCTACAAGTCCTTATGTTGTTTTTTTTTCATTTTTTTCTTTTTCTTTGTGAGTATGTGTGTAGAAAGAAGGAAGATTATGGTTGAACACACTATCGATAGTGTGTCCATTAGATAATGAACTCTCGTTTAGCTTTCAACTGAGATAGTGGAAATTATATGTATCTTATATCTGTCAAGAAGACGTTGATTACCTAATCCTTCTAAATGAGGAATCAGAGGATTCAATAATGATTATTTAATGAAAGATGAAAAAGGGTACACAATTCAGGAATGAAATTGCAATACAGTAATGACAATTGTCCCTATCATAGGATGGCACAACCTCTATTAATTATATGCATGTTTGATACTGATATGTTTCTGGTTTTACTGATTTACTACTCAAAAACTGAAGTTACAAATTTTATATATAGTAACACAAATAAATAAAACACACACACACACACAAAACGCTAGCTTTCGCAGCCTAGCTGCTTCTTCAGGCAGAAGGGAAAAGGAAATAATGAGGGAGTGGGCAAGGAGCCATTCCAATCCCAGGAGAGGAAAGACTTACCTTGGGGGGAAAAAAAGGAGGGTAAACAAGTACACATCCATCCACACCTATACACAAACGCAAACACACCTAGGCATTTCACAGTATGTCTGCCTAAGTGTGTTTGCGTTTGTGTATATGTGTGTGTGTATATTTGTATACCCTCCTTTTTCCCCCAAGCTAAGTCTTTCCTCTCCCGGGAATGGAATGGCTCCTTACCCACCGCCTTAAAACCTCATCATTTCCTTTTCCCTCTCCTTCCCTTCTGCCTGAAGAACCAGCTAGGCTGCGAAAGCTAGCGTTTTTTTTTTTTTTGCGTGTGTGTGTTATATTTATTTGTGTTACTATCACTACTGGTGCTCCTTCGCCTGCTAAGTAATCTTCATCTATTTTTTATATATATTTTTTCTGCTACGAATTTTTCCTCTATAATATATAAATTTGGTCGCCGTGTATAATCTCCTTTAGAAATCTTGTCACCGTATAATATTTAGGCATGATAGACTTAGATATAATCCAGATCAAGGAATCTTCTTGTAATCATTAATTTTATTCAGTACTTTGAATATGTTCAAAATATAGAAACGTTTCCAAACGTTTCCAAAAAAAAAAAGCTGTATTTCAACATCATAAAATAGAAACATTCCCAGTAACAATTTCCATCTATTTGGGAACGTCTCTTACACATCGACTTTAATTTTTCAAGCCTTCCTGTAAGTAACAAACTAACTTCCATCTTTTCATCAACACGTTTTGTCTTTAATATTCACTGCACGTATGTCTTTCTCTATGATACTTTACTGCGTGCACTGTTAATGTCTTTGTCAAATCCACCGTTAGTCAGCTGTGCAGCGTCCGATCTAAATAAAAGATCGAAATAAACTCGCGGACAATATATGACAGACTCATAACTAAACCTAACATTTCAAACATTTTTAAATAGTAATAACTATTATTCACGACATCCTTTACTTTCACGACCCAGTACTCAACGAAGCCAGCCATTTTGCTTGTTTCACTACGATATTGAGATCTTGTTAATTTGGAGTAAACAAATCCGCTACCTAATCTGGCGTAGACTACAAAAAGCTGAAACCTCAGCAGACTAGTGACGGCACATCCACCTTTAACTCACATTGCTCTTACATCATTCCAAAAATTCGTCGTACTCATCTGGCAAGGCAACATGGTTGGTTCAGCGAAGAACGTGAAGCTGCAGATGTGAGACGGTGGCTACGCGGCGAACGAATTAGTCTGTCCAAAAACGTCCTATACTTAAAGTTACAGAGAAACAAATCTGTAAACTTCAAACAATGCAATCAGCACCTTTGAAACAATTCTGAGGCGAGTCATGGATACACTGCCAGCCACCTGCCACATGCTTCCTCTCACTAGGAGTGTCGAAACTCGAATCTCCATTTTCTGCAAGCCATATATCTCCCTAGAACCTCTGACGACACATTATAATAAAACAGCTGCTCCACATATTCCTCAACACCAAAAGGGACTATTATTAATTACTGTATGACACATTGGTAAAGTCTGAGTAGAAGTTTGTTGATGTAAACACTGGCGCTTCCTTAGGATTCTACACATATGAATTAAGTATTGTGCTTGGAAGGAACATTTTTAATCAATTATAAATTTTATAATTACTCAAACGAGTATCAGATGAATTACTGCTCGTATTAAAAACCGTATTATACTGACAGAGCGAAGCAATTAGTCGTAATTAATGAAAATGAGTAATACATGATGTAAACATCATCAGTTGTGATATTAATAAAATTGCGTAAAATGCAACACTGCTGCATGTTATGTATTTATTGTATACATGGTACGAGGTTTATATATTCTGTAAATGTTGCACAATTAATAGAAAACGTAGATTCGTTGTTATTACTCACAGAATTGTTAATTAACGCTAAACTACAGTATCATATTAAATTGTGAAGCTTATTGAACTCTGTCGTGTTCTAATGTTACCTATTATGAATTTAACTACTGTAATTGTTTTATTTAAAAACCGTTAATGGATTATTGAGTAATTGTTAAGAGAGTATATATAATGGCCTGTTTAAGCCACGGGGAGGAGTTCAGTTCAGTTCTGTTGTCTGTTAGAGTTGCTGGGAGGAGTTGACTTTTGGACGTATAGCCCGCCCCACAAAATCCGTGGACGAAAATAAATGGTACAGAAAAATATTTTGTGCCTGAATTCAATTATTTATGTACACGTTACCCATGAGTGGCTATGTAGCAACACAGCCAAAAACAGGACACTGCAGATGAAGACTCACCTCTAAAGATATGTATTTACCACCTGCATATTATTTATATTATAAATACAACTAGAAGCTTATGTTTTTAAAGCTCAGATATTCCTCGTACAACGAAATTGCAAATGACTCCTTTCTTCCACAGTCTACAGAAAAAGTGAGACATTAATGTTTACGTAAGATTTTCAATCACAATACGGACAAACATTACCAATCATTTAACTAGTTTTAATGTTTCAACACCCAAACACAGCTCCAGGTTCAAGGCATTGCCCACGCCATTTTCTATAATCCAAGCGTTTGCCCGCCAGAACGAATCTTAGCATAGCGCCTCAATACGCTCGCAGCTCCGCCGCGGCTCTCCCATTCCATTCTCGAATAGCGCGCGAGAAGAAAGAACAGCTGAATCTCTCCGTTCCAGCTCTGATTTCTGGTATTTTATTCTGATGATCATTTGTACCTACGTAAGTGGGAGTCAACAATATATTTTCGCATTGGAAGGAGAATGTTGGCGATTGGTGTTTCGCAAGTAGCCCACGCCGCAGCGATAAGCGCCATTGTTGTAATGATTCCCATCCCAGATCCTGTTTCATTTCCGTGACGTTATCTCCCTTGTATCATGACAATACGAAACGATCTGGTCTTCTTTGGACTCTTTCGATGTCCTCCGCCAAACCCACCTGATAAGGATCCCACCCTGGGCAGCAATTCTCCAAAAATGGACGGACAAGCGTAGTGTATGCAGTTTCTCTAGTAGTTCTCTTGCATCTTTTGAGGTTTCTGCCAATACAACGCAGTGTCTGGATCGCCTTTCCCACGACATTACCTACATTTTCTTTCCAGTTTAAATCTGGAGTAATAGTAATTCCTAGGTATTTAGTAGTGTGATATCTTATTTAGATCGTTCTGGATTTGGTTTTGATTTTCAGATGATTTTACTAGACGGTAAATGACGGCGTCAACCGCAAACAACCTAAGAGAGCTGCTTAGATTTTATCCCAAATAGTTTATGTAAATATGAAACAGCAGAGGACCAATAACAGTATCCTGTGGAATGCCCGATATCACCTCTCCTTTAGTCGATGTCCTACAATCCTTACCTTCCTGTTCTCTCTGAAAGGAAATCCGCTATCCAGTCACAAATCTGGGGCGATATTCCACAACCATGCAATTTGAGTAAAAGCTTTGTGAGGTACAGTGCCAAAAGCCTTCTGGAAGTCAATAAATACGGAATATCTTTGAGAACCCTTGTCGATAGCACTCATCACATCGTGTGAGTAAAGGGATAGTTATGTTTCGCATGAACGATATTTTCTAAATTCGTGTTGACCTTGGGTCAATAGATCATTCTATTCCAGATAATTCATAACATTTGAATACAGGATATGTTCCAAAACACTGCTGCAAATTGACGTCAATGAAATAGGCCTGCAGTTTAGTGGGTTACTCCTATTCCCTTTTTTGAATATTGATGTGACCTGTGCAACTTTCCAGTCATTTGGTACAAATCCCTCTTTGAGCAAGCGGTTGTATATGGCTGTTAAGTTTGGAGCTATCGCTTCAGCATAATCAGATAGAAATCTATTGGTTGTATAATCCTGACCAGAAGACTTGTTCTTGTTAAGTGATTTTAGTTGCTTCACTACTCCGATGATATCTACTTCTACGTTACTCATTAAGGACTCTGTTCGTAATACGAAATCTGGGATATTGGTTTCGTCTTCTTTGGTGAATGAGTTTCTAAAAGTTATGTTTAGTAACTCTGCTTTAGTAGCGCTGTCATCGGCAGGATCGCCATTACTATCACGTAGTGAGGGTATTGTTTGTGTTTTTCCCCTAGTATATTTAACATATGCCCAAAATCTCTTTGGATATTCAATCAAATTTCGAGAAAGAGTTTCGTTGTGATAAGTATTGTAGGCATCTATCATTGAAGTCCTCGCTAGCCGGCCGTGGTGGTCGAGGAGACTGAGGCGCTCCAGTCACAGTCTGCACGGCCACTACGGTCGGGGGTTCGAATCCCCCCTCGGGCATGGATATTTGTGCCGTCCTTAGGATTAGCTAGTTCATAAGTACTTTGTAAGTTTAGAGACTGATGACCCCGTAGTTAAGACCCATAAAAAAAAAAAAAAAAAAAAAAAAAAAAAAATTAAAAAAGTCCTCGCTAATTTTCGAGCTTCTGTGTAGGATCGCCAATCCTGGGGAATTTGTGTTCGTTTAAATTTAGTATGCCTTTTCCGTTGCTTTTGCATCAGTGTCCTGACCTGTTTTGTGTACCAAGGAGGGTCACCTCCTTTTATTAATTTGTTTGGTATAAAACTGTCAATTGCTACCGATACCACTTCTTTGAATTTGAGCCACAGATCCTTCTTTGAGCAAGCTGTTGTATATGGCTGTTAAGTCAGGAGCTATCGCTTCAACATAATCAGTCCGGACCATCTCTGACGGGGAGCAGGCAAGGCGCCTTGGAGCGCACTGTCACTCCCTCGCAGCGACACATTCTTAGACAGTCGTGTATATATCGTTGGAGAGAAGTGTGCTTGGGCTAAAAGTCGCAGAGGGAGACCAAGAGATGAACCTGTTCTTAAGGGACTAATAGCCTTGTAGTGTAGTCCCCTCGAAAGCCCAAAAACAACAGCTTGCTATTCAGTTACATTAGAGTAGGATGGAGTGCTACATTAAACCACCCTCCCATATGCAGACGACATAAACAAATTGCATCTCATGAAATTCCTATTCTTACGTCGGCGTTTTGCGAACGTTGAAAAGCTGAAGAAGATAAAACTCTTCTGGGTATTGGACCGCATCGTCAATATATCAGATATTTCACCGACGTTTCGGCCACTATTGCAAGCGGCCATCTTCTGGGTGTTACGCAACACCCAGAAGATGGCCGCTTGCAATAGTGGCCGAAACGTCGGTGAAATATCTGATATATCGACGATGCAGTCCAATACCCAGAAGCCTTAGTTTACAGCTGAAGATGAGTGTCACACGCTGTTCCCGGTCACACAGACATACATGTAAGACGTAGGAATACAAAAGCTGACCGGTCGATATGAAATGTGTCTCAATTCTCTTGCTGACAACGTCGTCAAATGAATGAAATTAAGGTGTATTTAATTAAGGTGTTTTGCAACTAAGTTGTGATAATAATAATTAAAAAAAGGAGAGAAACGTTCTTTCTGGGTGCGCCTTGTACCATGAACATGTCTTCGAAGCTTGTTAGAGAATTTATGGAACACCCTCTAAAAGTACATTAGTTGGGGCAAAGAATATCAGGATTTTTGTAACTCGTTTTGTAGTAAATTTCTCGTATGTCCATTCAAGTACCACGTACTAAATTTTTTAGCTGATATAGAACCTTTAAAGACAACCTCCATCTTTTTCAAATGGACATATTCCGATTATCCGTCTACGTTTTTGGGAGTTTTGTTGACAAAGTATGAAAATAGAAAACAAACATAAAAGTAAATCGTATTTCAAGTTCTTTCATTCAGCGGAGAACTTGGAGCGTGAACAAGAAATGACCGTTTCATATCGTTTAACCGCCATATTTGAGAAAAAGCGACGAATTTTCGCTCTGTACTCTTTCGCTAATGGAAAGCGAACAAAGCCGTAGCTTTTCCGCCTCGGATGAGTACCGCGGAGATTAAAATGCAACAGACACTAGTCATCGTCAGCGGAACAAACTGCGCGGTAAAAGGCAAAGAGCGTTAAACTCGTTTCCGTAGTGCGCGGCGCGCGCGTATTTCAGCGGCATTTCATCAACGTCACGGGCGGCGGACGTTTTAATTAAACCGTTTATTGTTTTTCACGCGAGTCTGTTGTGCTTAATTGGTAGGGAGCCCGCCTCTAATTCTGCCTTGGCCAGCGGTGCTCCGCGCCGACAGCAGTTCAATCTAAAAACTGCCGCCGCGCCGCTCGCGCAAATTGAATGTACCAGTGGCGGGGGGAAGTGGACGCTGCCGACACCTGAGGAAGGAAAAGAAAAAACAAAAAGAGTGGGGGCGAAGGAAGCGGCACAGAAGGAAACGCACGGGCAGGACGGAAGCACCTCACGCAGCGAAGTAGTTGATGAGTTCCCCGAGCAGCACGAATCTTTAGTCGTTAGCTTTTTGTATCATGTTTGAGACTAAATGGAAACTGTGGTGTAAACAAAATGTAAAATACCATCTCAGCAGCAGTTATGCCTTTGTTAAACTACTATCATATCTCCCAATATAAAGGGTTATTATGTGGGATTTCGTGTCCGACTTGATGCAAAACATGTGTTTATTTAGACACTCGTACTAATTTCAGCCGGAATTCCTGTCATCATCAGTGGATCTTTGTTTATTATAGTTATTGTTGTTGTGGTCTTCAGCCAGCAGACTGTTTTGATGCAGCTCTCCCCGCTACCCTGTCCTGTGCCAGCCTCTTCATCTGAGATTATGTTCGGAAACCTACATCCTTTCTTATCTGATTACTGTATTCGTCTTCCTCTACGACTTTCACCCCACACGCTTCCCTCTAATGCTAAGTTGATAATTCCTTGATGTCTCAGAATGTGTCCTACCAATCTATCCCTTCTCTTAGTCAGGATATGCCAATTTGGCTAAGCACATCCTCATTAGTTACATCATCCACCCATCTAATTCTTATCATTCGTCTGTAGCACTACATTCCCAAAACTTTATTAAAGACAATCGCTTCCACAAAAAACCGTGATATAATTTCTAGCAAAAAGAAGCAGATTACTTTCATCTACTAGTAGGAAGGAAAGATAAGTAATGGGAGTTAATTGTCATATTTAATTGCATATCGTGCAGTTAAAAGTATTGAATGTAATTACGAGTTTGACAACGTTATATTCTAATGTGGAGTATGACAAAGAGTAATCTCCATAAATTGATGGTCATCTTCAGGAAAGGCGCTGCTGCTTAGTCCCGTTGAATTTATCAGCATCAGGTGGCGAAAAGTTGTATAGCCTAAATATTAAACCAGTTTCATTTTAGGATCCAGCAACTTATTCGCAGAGATTACGAACCCTTTATTTTAACAGAAAGCTCATCAAAGTAACTTGCACATCTTGTGTAATATGAAGTACGTATATTGTGACAATGTTATGTATGATTCACACGGATAAACTTGTATGTACTGAACGTAATAGAAATCGATATTATTCTCTTTTCGGCGTATTACTGTACTCCGATGTCATTTACATTACATACCCTATGGATACGTTAATATACACCGATTATGAATTATATGTGGCGTGTTTTAGTTGTTGGGAAGTTCTAAAAATACTCTAACTTTAGAAATATAATAACCTTTGTGACCAAAAGTATTCGAACTTAAATTCGTTGTTGTGGTCTTCAGTCCACAGACTGGTTTGATGCAGCTGTCCACGCGACCCTGTACTCTGCAAGTTTCTTCATCTGGGAATACGTTCGGCAACATACATCCTTTTGAATCTGCTTACTGTATTCGTCCATCGGTCTCCCTCTACGTATTTTACGCCACAAACTTCCTTCTAATGCTAAGTTGACAGTTCCTTCATGTTTCAGAATGTGTCCTACCAAACTATCCCTTCTCCTAGTCAGGACATACCAGAAAATCTTTTTCACCCCGATTATGTTAAGCACCTCCTCATTAGTTACGTTATCTACCCATCTAATTTTCATCATTCGTCTGTAGCACGACATTTCAAAAGCTTCTATCATCTTTTTATCTGAACTCCTTATCGTCCACGTTTCACTACTATACAATGCTACAGTCAAGACATAGAAGAATGCAAAAGTAACATCATTACAAAACTGTGAAAAAATTATCGTACCTTTATAATACTTAGCTGTTGCAGACTCCACAGTGTTTGTTTTCGTTGTCTTTCGGCCTGCAGCATGTCATCTACATTATGAGCGGATATTATTAGCAAGTGCAGCTATTGTGAACTATCCTATTCGGTGTTTTTACAACCTTGGATTTAAGTATAGCTAGTATTACAGTTTAAGAATGTATCGTTATTAGGCTGTACATATTTTGGAAACGTTCTGACAGTAATAGGAGATTTCTCTTGGAGGAAATGAATAAATACTCCCACGTAGCCGGCCGCGGTGCCGAGGAGACTGAGGCGCTACAGTCACGGTCTGCACGGCCACTACGGTCGGGGGTTCGAATCCCCCCTCGGGCATGGATATTTGTGCCGTCCTTAGTCTTAGTTAGTTCATAAGTAGTTTGTAAGTTTAGGGACTGATGACCCCGTAGTTAAGTCCCATAGACTATACAAACATTTGAACATTTGTTTGAAACTTACGCCATTTTGTTATTTACGTGTGTCACGAGATGTACCGTAAATCGCGAGAATGTTCCGGCACATGTGGCGCAAGTTTCGACGGTTTTCGTTATGATCCTAAGTGCCAAGTTTTGCGTGTGCGTGTGTTTTCCACATCGGCTAACGGGCCGATTTAAGGCAAACTTGGTGGACATATTCCTTACTATCTGTGGTGTCCTGTGCATCATGAGTGTACATGTCCGTTAGTAATTGTTACAGTACCCACTCAATTCTCAAAAGTAAATATTGTTTTTTATACGTTAAACTGAAAGAAGTACAGTGAAACAAAAAAAGTCTTCACCTTGTTCAAACAATTATTAAAAACTCCCCCATCATGCAAAAATTTTCCACATCTTTTCCTCAAATAATGAAACGATTTCAACCAAATCTTGTCGTTATATACTTTTACTTAAAAAAATCGCTAAGGGGGGGGGGGGGACTCTACCAATGTCACATAATAACCTGCGCGTAACTTTATTCATCCACCATTTGAGAATCACTTAAGAGACTTTCAACAGACTTCAGTTCACACGTATTTTCAAACTTTCACGAAACTTTCCTCGCTGACAATCCCAACAAAATGAAGGAAGGAAGTAGTTTATCACTTGCTACTTTTGCACTGTTCTTCCAGTGAAAAACTCGGCATTCGGCATTACGTCCCAATTTATTATTTCTATACTGCTTATTGTACTCACAAGACATTTTACAGACAGTAAACATACATGTCACATGAATTATATCTTTCAAGGGGGCCATATGGGTATCGGATTTTAGAATTTTTTTTTATATTTATGGTACGTGAAGTTCATAACTCAAATGAAAATCAGCCAAACGTTCTCGAGAAAATTAGCTTGGAAGTTTTGCGACTACCAATAGTTAAAACAGTTGCTACATCTGTCGATGTAACTTAGGTGATGCCGGGCGCCGTGGCTCAGCGCGCCCGCTCAGAGGGCTGGACGCTCTCTGTAATAAAAAAAGCTGAGCCATAGAATACGTAGAACCAAAACGACCAATCACGATCAGCGTACACAAGGACCGTACGAAACATAGGGCAATATATAAAAAAAGAAGAAAAGAAACTATCCTGTAGTGACTGATAAAAACAATTTTTTTCGTTGTGTTCGAATATTTGCGAAATTTTAATATCTAACGGTAATTTTATAAAAAATGAGCGTATATTTTTTATTCGTAATTTTCTGTATCTTGTAAAAAGTTGTTAACAATGTTGGGGTTCAATCAAAAAAATCGCACTGACGTGTTTTACGGCTCACTTCATATTTGTAGTTTTATACGTTTTTGCAAACTTTTTGGACCAAAATAATAATCTAAATAATAAAAAAATATGGTGATAACACTACTCTACCATTGTGGTAATATCTAGCACCCAACACGTAATATTTTTTTCTGACCGTATTTTAGCAAACAGCCAAAATTAGATGATGTTTGAGTTTAGCTTTGACAAACATACTCTTGCTTTTTAACTTTGACCTCATTGAACTATCACTTTAATATCCCTCCCACATTTTCATTATATTTTTCCGCTAAGATATTATCACCTGTCTTGCCTTGGTAGTTCAAAGTTTATTTTCTTGGCCTGTACTGGTTACGAAAGACTATAGTCTGGAACGAACGTAGCGTACATTTGGCGTGCGGACGAGTGACTATAGCCTGGATGGAACACAGCGTACTTTTGGCGTTCGTAAATCACTCGCGTGACATCCCACGCCCCAATATCTCTTTTGCGTACGCTATCTTTCTTTCCCTACTTGATGATTTTGTTATTATAACTCAAGCGTTGTCATTTCAAAGCAATGGCGCACTGAAAATTATCAAAAACACGTCGATCTTAGTACAATGAATTATAATCTAATGTTGGTTAGTTAGTTAACACCTGCCATCGATAGTTCGAGAATCACGAATTACTGAAGATGAAATGTTTGTATAGCTTATGGGACTTAACTACGGGGTCTTTAGTCCCTAACTACTTATGAACTAACTAATACTAAGGACGGCACAAATATCCATGCCCGAGGGGGGATTCGAACCCCCGACCGTAGTGGCCGTGCAGACCGTGACCGGAGCGCCTCAGTCCCCTCGGCCACCGCGGCCGGCCAGGGATTACTCTCGCAGTTGTTCGCCATAGCGTAATAGGCGAGGAATTAGTATGTGATGTACGAACTTGTTACACGGTGGTTCGGAATTTGTTAGGGCGCGGTTGATCAGCGCACTAGGTCAGAGGGTTGCCGGCACAGTAGCTCGACGCCCTCTGTAACGAGAGAACTGAGTTATCCGAAACGACCAAAATAGGACAAAACAAACCAACGTCCAAAAATTACCGATAAAACCCAAAAACCAATGAAAAGAGGAAAAAACAAAGACGGTTCAACTAACACCATCTGAAGAGAAGGCCTGTGTACTGCCGTACCACGTCACATCTCACAGAGAAAATAGAAAAAACAAAGACGGTTCAACTAACACCATCTGAGGAGGAGCCCTGTGCACTGCCGTACCACGTCATATAGAGTAGGTCGCGATCGTGTATCTCACTGGCTGGCCGCTCTGAGGAGGTGGGCTGGCTAGCCAGTAAGCTACGCGATCGCGAGCTACTCTGCGTGACGTGACGTGACACAGCAGTGCACACGCCTTCTCTTCAAACGACCGTATATATTCTGCAAGATTCTGAGGTGTTCAAAAGTAACAGCGCCGGCCGCGGTGGCCGAGCTCTCTGCGGCGCGCCAGTCACAGGGGGTTCGAATCCCCCCTCGGGCATGGATATGTGTGCCGTCTTTAGTATTAGCTAGTTCTTAACTACTTTGTAAGTTTAGGGGCTGATGACACCGTAGTTAAGTCCCATAAACTCCACAAACATTTTGAAAGGTAACAGCACTTTCTCTGAAAAGCGCATTTGTTCTGTTTCGAGAACATGCCATGAAATACATAGCAACGAATTGTAACGATAGACTTGTTTAACATACGTACATAAACTGGGGAAATATTGTTTCAATGACTGTTATAAATGACGTATTGATAGTACTAACTATGTAAATATAAATTGAGTACTAGAGTTATGTGGAATTAAGTATTACCACACTTATTGCGTTTGTGAATTTAGCTGTAAAAGAAAAAGGAATCACGGTTTGGAATAGAATATTTGCTCTTTATTTTAGCGCAGAACAATGTAACGTGAACGAAGTGGTATCTGAACTACAGGAAAGATAATACCATCTACATTAAAAGCGTCCGTAGCAACCATGTCAAATACAAACATTTTAGTAGATGCATTGATTCTAATTAATGACTTTCAATATATCCCACAAATAGTAAATAAACGCTTAGAAAGAAAATAAACAGGGTAATTTGTTGCAATGTATACACTTCTGTTTGATTAAGGAACTACACTTTCCACAGAAATCTGAGACTTCCTTTATATACCTGTATCAGCACTTTTGTGCAGAATGTTCATTATTACAGTATCCTCCCAATTTACGTGTGTAATCTTCAGAAGACCATTGTTCAGTTCGTTGTTACGTATTTCACGGCATGCTCACGAAATAGAACAAACACGCATTTTAGAGGGAGCATTCTTACATATGCACAACTCTAAACATTGAAGAGCATAGCACTATATAATTAATAAGATTGTCTGAAACATTTTTAGGAAAAAAATTTAACTAGTGGTGGGTTCCGAAACACTAACCTTCAGAATCACAGCCCCACGCATTGCCCCCTATGCTACAGATAACAACCAGAAATTGCTTTCTTCAATCTCAAACTATTTCGTGGCCGTTGTTAACTGATACTAATATGGGATTTTTAGACACTAGATTACCATTCTCGTACGAAGAATGACGTGTTTTTGTTAATTCTTCAGTGCACCATTGCTTTCAAGTGACAACGTGTGAGTTATTGTAAGAAAATCTTGAAATACGCAACGCAAGATGGCGTATGCCAGAGAGAGTTCTGGGCAAGGAATGTCACGTGACATCTCCTAACAACTGGTTTTCGTTAATTCTATGGAGGGTGTCAAATCTCCGATATGTTTGCAAATATCTCTCAAACGATACGAGATACGAAAAAAAAAAAAAATAAGGGATCAAAGTTGTAGAGAATTTTCTCCTCCACAAATTCAGTTATTTAATTTTAGCGTCAGATGAACGGTTTATTTGCAATTAAAATTACAACACAACAGCTTTTTTTGCATTAATAACGTATTTCCTGTCCGGAATATTTGAAAAAGCGAGGTTCTTGTCTCTGGTAGCCAACAATAATTATGTCTGTAAAATTTGATGACGGTCGGTTGAACGGTTCGACCTAAAAAGTGGGAACACGTTACGGACAGATAGATATCCCAAAATCGCCGTTATTTTTGCAAATATCTCTGAAACTATACGAGATATGGAAAAAACATAGCAGACCAAAGTTGTAGATAATTTTCTCCTCTACAAATTTGGTTATTCTATTTTCGTGTCAGATGAATGGTTAAGCCTTTATTTTCATTTAAATTTCGTGCTGTCAAATGACGATCGCAAAGGCCCACTTTTAGTGTTACTACCGTAACCTAAAGTGGGCCAAAAACATGTTACATTTTTTTTTCAGTATTGACTTCACTATTAGTTTTCGACAGTAGTCTTTGATTGTTCATTTTGTGAAGAGCTAAGACGCTGTTTTTGGAAAGATTTCTCCATAGCTAGTAATGGCATTCCAAGTAGAAACCCACTCAACCATAGATTTAGGTGAGAAGGTGTTTACATCTACATCTACATGGGATACTCTGCAAATAAAATTTAAGTGCCTGGCAGAGGGTTCACCGAACCACCATTATACTGTTCATCTCCCATTCCATTCGCGAAAGCGCGTGGGAAGAAAGAACAACTCAATCTCTCCGTTCGAGCTCTGATTTCCCGTATTTTATTCTAATGATTTCTACCTATGCAAGTAGGAGTCAACAATACATTTTCGCATTCGGAGGAGAAATTTGGTGATTGGAGTTTCGTAAGTAGCCCACGCCGAAGTAATAAGCGCCATTGTTGTAATGATTCCCATCCCAGATCCCGTATCATTTCCATAACGCTGTCTCCCCTGTATCGTGACAGTACGAAACTCTTTCGATGTCCTCCGTCAAACCCACCTGATAAGGATCCCACACTGGGCAGCAATACTCCCAAGATGGACGGACAAGCGTAGTGTATGCAGTTTCTTTTGTAGTTCTGTTGCATCTTTTAAGGGTTCTGCCAATAAAACACAGTCTCTGGTTCGCCTTTCCCATGACATTATCTACGTTTTCTTTCCACTTTAAGTCCGAAGTAATTGTAATTCCTATGTATTTTGTGCCGTTTACGGCCTTCACTTTTAATTGATTTATCTTATAAACAAAGTTTAACAGATTTCTTTTCGTACTCATGTGGACGACTTCACTCTTCTCATTATTTAGAGTCAATTGCCAATTTTTACACCACACTGATATCTTATTCAGATCGTTCTGCAGTTGGTTTTGATCTTCTGATGATTTTACTAGACGGAAAATGACGACGTCATTTTCAAACAACCGAAGAGAGCTACTTAGATTTTCTCCTAAATCTTTTATGTAAATAAGGAACAGCAGAGGACTAATAACACTACCCTGTGGAACGCCCGATATCACCTCTGTTTTAGTCGATGCCTTACCATCGATTACTACGAACTGTGTCCTCTCTGACAGGAAATCCCCTATCCAATCGCAAATTTGATTAAAAGCCGTTTGTGAGGTACGGTGTCGAAAGTCTTCTGGAAATCAAGAAATACGGAATCGATTTGCGAACCCTTGTCGGTAGCACACATCACTTCATGTAGATAAATAGCTAGTTGTGTTTCGCATGAATGATATTTTCTAAATCCGTGTTGACCTTGGGTCAATAGATCGTTCTGTTCGAGATAATTAATAATATTTGAATACAGGATATGTTCAAAATCCTGCTGCAAACTGACGTCAATGAAATAGGCCTGAAGTTTAGTGGGTTTCTCCTACTGCCGTTCAATCAATGTAAGTATTTATATTTTATTTCTATGAATGAGTATTATTTTTTCCAAATAGGGTAATGACTAGTTCATGTTGTTATAAGTTAAACATTAGTTTTTAATAGCCGCGATTACTATGTACGGAGGTAATTTTTGTATTGCCATTGCGATCATTTTTGTGCGAACGAGTGTGTTGCATATGGTTCTAACATAGTAAGGTTATGGGTGTGACAGGTTTTCTAGGTACTGTTATGAAAGTTTCTGGATACCGCTGGGTCACCAGTAAATTGTTTTTTCTACACGTTCAAATGTTTGTAAATGTATGGGACTCAACTTCTTGGTTATTAATCCCTAGCTTACAAACTACCTAAACTAAGGTAAATTAATCTAAGGACAACACAAACACCCATATGCCCGAGGGGGGACTCGATCTCCCGACGCGGACGGCCGCGCGCACCGCAGCACGGCGCTCTGGTACGCGCGGATAATCCGCCGCGGCTTTTCTACATACCCAGAGAGTCCGAAAGAGAGCAAAAATACTCATAAAGCAGTGAAAAGTGAGAGTTCCATACGTAGGGCCGCAGGAATAAACCAAGTTAATCGCATGTCTTCCTACCAGACTCGCCATCTGTTTTCTCGCCTGAAATTGTTCGGGCTTTTCCGAAGCCTCCCTAAGGAAATCATGTTTTTATAAATGGATCAAGCTGCTCAGATCGTCTGTCGCTACACTTGGAAACATGTGCAAGGAACAAAACACACACACACTCCCATACCCGAGGGACGACTCCAACTCTGACGCGAGCGGCCGCGCGATCCATAATGTGGAGCCCCAGACCAAACGGCCATTCCAGCGCCGATCCCCAAGGAAAAACAATACGTTCTAGAAGCAAAAGTCAACCTCTGCTTCTGAAAAAAACAGGCAGTCAAGCAATAATATGAGAAAAAAGAGTACAACATGACTGAAGGCTAAGCAGGCAAAGAAACAACTTACTGAATCAAAAGAAATAAATAAAAGGAAATAACAAGAGAAAAGAAGATTGTCATCAGCATCGTCGAATGAAGATGATTATTTTCGTCTAATTTGAGTAGGCTTATTTTTCTGAAAGTACGCCTGGCGAAAAATACATCAAATGTCTCTGAAAATGTAAGCTCTGGCTCCATTTGGAATGCGCAGGTGTCAGTCAGAGTATTTCTTGCTCCACTCTTAGAAATAAGTATCAGCCTTATATTTCCACTGTTTTTCGATTTTTTATGATCACATTTACACAAATGTTTGTATAAAACACTTCATTCAGTCAAGATCGCCAAAAATTTATTTTTGTCCCTTAACCGGTTTCGGTGAGCTCATTCACCATCTTCAGAAAGTCCAGTACAATTACTGCAAAAAGTTATACAATGTCTACAAACTGCAAAGTTATTGTGGTATACATTAAAATGACAGTTAACAAAACATGTACATTACACTAGCGTCATATGTAAAAATAGAGACATAACCTTCCAATGCACGTAAACATCTTGTTAAAGTTTTTCATCACAGTATGGTTCGTCATATGAATAAAATGTGGTCATGGCTCAAGCAAACAGTCTCCTGTGAGTGATTGTACTGGACTTACTGAAGATGGTGACTTAGCTCACCGAAACCGGTTAAGGGACAAAAATAAATTTTTTGCGATCTTGGCTGAAAGAAGTGTTTTATATAAACTGTTGATCGCTCTCCAGTGGCGTAAAATGCCTTATAACTATACAAATATTTATTTTTGTCTTGAATAAGGCATTTCAGGTTTTGTTACAGGCCGGCCGCGGTGGCCGAGGGGACTGAGGCGCTCCACTCACGATCTGATCGGCCACTACGGTCGGGGGTTCGAATTCCCGGGCATGGATATTTGTGCCGTCCTTAGTCTTAGTTAGTTCATAAGTAGTTTGTAAGTTTAGGGACTGATGACCCCGTAGTTAAGTCCCGTAAGCTATACATTCATTTTGTTTCACACATTTTATGATGTTTATTTACTTATATGGTTTTTTTTATTTTTGACACAGTTACTGTATTGTGTAATTCTAAATGTTTAGTTAACCTCTCTTACTGATTGCATTAGGCCTATGACTGTTAGAATAACAACTATAAATGCTTGAGTTTCTCATTAATTATAAGCGGATAAAGTGTTCCAATATTATTATTATTATTATTATTTTACATGTAACCTAAACATTTACAGAAAAGCATAATGTAACTGCTATGTTACTTATTATTTTCAATAAAAGTGGTTTTAGATCATACTAGTACATTTTTAAGGTGGAACTACCGTCATCAAGTACTATTACAACTGCTCCTGGGGTGTGGTCGACTGTGACCTCCTTTTTCCCTAATTTGCTCCAATGAGCTTATCATTGTATTTAGGAACAAAATTTTAATGTACACTGTACTACTAAAAGATCTTCCTTTCGCTAACTCGTATAGCAACAATATTATAATGTATCACGTGAAAGTTGCCATAATTGGCATTTGACAGTAAAATGATTAGTATGAAGTTATCTATATGATCACTAAAAATCCGTTGAAATTCATTTACACGATAAATCTGTGGGGCGTAAATTCAACTGAATAACTAAAAAATTACAATTACGAACAACTTAAATTGGAAGGAGCAGGTATGGAATATATTGTAGGTAAGAGAAGCAAAGGCTACGTTTCATTGGCAAAAATTTGGATGATGCAATAGTTGTGTCAAAGAAACTGCCTACACTACACTTGTACATCCTGTTTTGGGATATTGCTGCGCATTTTGGGATCCCCAAAAAGTGGAACTGACGGGTGAAATACAGAACATTCGGAGAAGGGCAGCTCGTTTTGTATCATTGTGATGTAGGGTACAAAATGTCACGGATATGATGCATGAGTAAGGGTGGAAGTCTTTAAAAGGAAGGTTCTATTTAGAATGCGATTTTGTTAGCACCCACACACACAGGGAGACATGATTATCATACTTAGTTAAAAGAACGCTTCGAAGATGCAACAGCTCCACCAAAGAAACTGCCTACATCACACTTCTGCGTTGTCTCCTGGAGTACTGTTGCTCAGTGAGGGACCCTCACCAGGTGAGACTGATGGAACACATTGAGACTGTTCACAGAAGGGCAGCTCGTTTTGTTTTATCACATTACAGGAGGGAAAGCGTCACGGAAATGTTGTACGTTTTAAGGGGGAAATCATTGAAAGAATGACGGTATTTGTGAAATTTCAATCAACTGAATATGAAAATATTTTGCTAGCACCCACCTACATAGGGAGACATGACCATCCCAATAAAATAATAGAAATCAGATCGATAACAGAATGATTTAGATGTTCTTTTTTCCCGCGCGCAATTAGAGAATGGAACGGTAGAGAAAGGTTATGAAAGTGGTTAATGAACCCTCTGCCAGGCATTAAAATGTGATTTGCAGAGTATCTATGTAGTTGTAGATCAAAGCGAAAACGCATAGATTTAGATGTTGCTTTCCCACTGCCATTGCTTTGTTTTGATCGTAATTGCGGTTGTTAATCTTGCAGTTGCTCAATGACCGTCGGCGAGTACATATGTGTCTCCCAGCAGGCAGCTCTTAACTGTAAGTTAACCAGCATATTAACAGACGCGACTTATTTCCATTTCGTGCGTGCTTTCTCTTACAGTTCATCAAACTTCCGTGTACTCGCGTGTTTATTTATTCAGAATCGCGTTTAGTTGACAGATCAGTGTTGATACTTTGATTCATTAGCTCGCGTATATACAGGGTGTTTCACTAAGTGTGTTTGCCTCTGTAACTTATAAAATAATAGGTGACGGTAAATTTTAATGTGGTAGGTCAACACAAGAAATGTTACACTTTCTGCGGAGCTATGAACATAGTTTATTGTATCATTTTCCAAAGAGTTACAGCACAAAGATATAATTTTTTAAATTGAACAATAGTTTTTTTCTGTCGTGCATTGGATTCGTTGAAACCAGCTGCGTCCAAATGAATTTGAACTACATTCCTATCACTATTAGTTTGGAAGCTACAATCCTTCAAAAGTTTCAGGGGCAGGTACCACAAACGATGTGCATAATGCAATGCGCCTTCTAAATGTGGTGTGGCCGAGTTGTAACGTCGCCGGTGTCATGGAGCGAGAAGCTTCTTCGATGCGCTATTAGACTGCCGACTATCGCCGCACACGGTCGTATACCCGACAGTTGGAGCCACATAAACAACCGGGGCTCAATATATCACAGTTACTGACATCGGATGACGATGGCATACACGGAAAACGAGTACATTGACATGTTGCTGATGCTCGGCGAGTGCCGACACTATGCCACTGAAGCAGTCACGGCGTATGCCGTGAGATATCCTAGGCGAAGAGCCCCGGGAGCCATTACGTTCTTACGTGCCGAACAACGACTTCCTGAAACAGGCAGCTTGGTAATGCGCCGCAGTAACAGACAAAGACCTGCAAGAAGTGAGGAGACGGAAGTGTTTGTTTTAGCTGCACTACACCACGATCCTCAAGTCAGCTTACGAGCCGTTGCTGCAGTCGCTGGTGTCAGTCTTACATCTGTGTGGCGTATAGTACACGGCCACAGGTTTCACCCATACCGCCTGTCACTGACCAAGGAGCTGCATGGGAACGATTTCCGTGCAAAAGTGACATTCTGTGAGTGGGCCATGCGTAATTTCACGCTGGAGTCTTTACAAAGTGTTATGTTCTCTGATGAGTCCATGTTCATGTATGGTGCAGTGAATCGCCATAACATGCACTACTGGGCCACAGACAATCCTCGGTGGGTACGACCTGTCGACCCTCAACGTAGGTGGTCTATTAACGTGTGGTGTGGAATCCTTGGGGATGAAATCATCGGTCCACTACTTCCCAGCTGCACTAACAGGTGAGTTATATCGCGCTTTTATAGACGACAGTTTGGGTGGTCTCCTTGAACATGTGTTTCTACAACTGAGAGTCCATATGTGGATGCAGCATGATGGTCACCGAGCCCATTCTGCGCGTGCTGTTGTGGAAGAACTAAACAACAGATTTGCAGGAAGATGGTTGGGGCGCCATGGTCCTCATTCATGGCCTGCAATGTCGCCCGATTTAACACCAGTAGATTTATTTTTGTAAGGATATCTAAAGGATCGTGTTTATGTCACTGAGCCCACATCCTCAGATGATCTAAAACGGCGCATCGAGGACGCATGTCGCTTCGTCACACCGGCGATGTTACATCTCGTCCGCAGATCCTTTCGGTGGTGCATTGCATTATGCATTGAGGAACATGGACACACATTTGAACATCTCATGTAAATCAACTTCCCACTGCCATAACATCTATCACCCACCACACAGCCATGTATTATGTACAGCGTGTGGTATCTGCCCATGAAACTATGAAGGGTTGTAGCTCCCACACTAACAGTGATAGGAATGTAGTTTAAATTGATTTGGACGCAAATGGTTTCAACTATTCCAATGCACGGTAGAAAAAGCTATTGTTCCATTTAAAAAATTACGTCTTTGTGCTATAACTCTGTGGAAAACGATACAATAAACTATGTTCATAGCTCCGCGGAAAGTGTAACATTTCTTGTGTTGACCACCGCATTAAAATTTCCCGTCACCTATTATTTTATAACCTACAGAGGCAAACACACTTGTAGTGAAACACCCTGTTTATGTTTATTTATATTCGTCATTAATAAACAGTTTAGTGTTGCGTAACTATTTCTCGAAGCTCACTGTTTATCAAACTACAAAAAAGGAAAAAAAACGTAACATCATGTAAAAATACCGGCTGATTAATCAATTGAAGCCATTTTCTCAATAGTGTCCTATAAGAGGAACAAAAGCGTCTTGCTGCGGTGAGCGCGGTTACTCGGCGTCAGAGGTTCGAGTCCCCCCTCGGGCCAAATTTTAAGTTCCGTTTTGCTGGAAATCTTTCTCGCTGTAAGAAGCACATAAGAACCACATTTTTAACCCGAATACTTTCAAATACAGGACAAGCCACTCCACTTTTGCAGAACATCTGAAATAATATAGCCACAAACCCACCATAATAGGAAAAGACATGAGGCTAATAAGAATAAATAATGAAAACACCTCCTAACGTTACAAGCAAATAATTACATATACAGGATGTTACAAAAATGTACGGCCAAACTTTCAGGGAACATTCCTCACACACAAAGAAAGAAAATATGTTATGTGGACATGTGTCCGGAAGCTCTTCCATGTTAGAGTTCATTTAATTACTTCTCTTCAAATCACATTAATCAGGGAATGGAAACACAGAGCAACAGAACGTAACAGCGTGACTTCAAACACTTTGTTACAGGAAATGTTGAAAATGTCCTCCGTTAGCGAGGATACATGCATCCACCCTCCGTCGCATGGAATTCCTGATGCGCTGATGAAGCCCTGGAGAATGGCGTATTGTAGCACAGCTGTCCACAATACGAGCACAAAGAGTCTCTACATTTGGTGCCGCAAGTAGACAAGAGCTTTCTAATGCCCCCATAAATGAAAGTCAAGAGGGTTGATGTCAGGAGAGCGTGGAGGCCATGGAATTGGTCCGCCTCTACCAATCCATCGATCACCGAATCTGTTATTAAGAAGCGTACGAACACGTCGACAGAAATGTTCAGGAGCTCCATCGTGCATGAACCACATGTTGTGTCGTACTTATAAAGACACATGTTCTAGCAGCAATTCCTGTCCAAACGTTCAAATAAAATCTGTGTTGATGACATGATTGCACAATTGCGTACGGATTCTCGTCAGCCCACACATGTTGATTGTGAAAATTTACAATTTGATCACGTTGGAATGAAGTCTCATTCGTAAATGAATTACTAAAATGAGCTCTAACATGGAAATTAAGCGTTCCGGACACATGTCCACATAACATATTTTCTTTCTTTGTGTGTGAGGAATGTTTCCTGAAAGTTTGGCCGTACCTTTTTGTAACACCCTGTATAAAACAAAAGCTGATTACAAAATGTTACAAATGTTTGTATAGTCTATGGGACTTAACTACGGAGTCATCAGTCCCTAAACTTACAAACTACTTATGAACTACTTACGAACTAGGACGGCACAAATATCCATGCCCGAGGGGGGATTCGAACCCCCGACCGTAGTGGCCGTGCAGACCGTGACTGGAGCGCCTCAGTCTCCTCGGCCACCGCGGCCGGCAACAAAAGCTGAGGAAAAGTTGCTACTAAATGACCAATTAAACCTGACGAATCAATCACTGTTTTCACTGATTGACCAATCGATAGACACAAATTCCAACACATGGTCACACACCCAAAATCCCCCCCCTCCCACACACATACACACACAGATACAGATACAAATAAAAAAATTAAAAACATTCTCTCTCTCTCTCTCTCTCTCTCTCTCTCTCTCTCTCTCTCTCTCTCTCTCTCTCACACACACACACACACATGTGATATACCCATCATATTTTTATCATTTATTTCGAAAGCATCTATCATTTTTTTGTCTGCTCTCTTTATCGTTCAAATTTCACTCCCGTACAAGACACTCCAGACAATTGCTTTCACAAAGGACTTCCTAATATTAAAAATAATATTGGTTGTCAACAAATTGTGCTTCTTAAGCATTTGTGCATTTTATATCTTCTTTACTTCGGCCATTAGAATTTATCTTGCTACCCAAATAACAAAACTCATCCTCTACTTTTATCGTCTCATTAACTAATATAATTCCTTCAGCATCGCCTGATTTTCGGACCGTACAATCCATTACCCTCGTTAAATTCTTGTTAATGTTCATCTTACATCCTCCTTTCAAGACACTGCCCATTCCATATAATTGCTCTTCCAGCTCCTTTGCTGTCTCTGACAGAATTACTATGTTATCAGCAAACAGCAAGGTAACCATGCCCTCTCCCTGGAATTGAATTTCCTCTCCAAATTTCCCATTGCGACCCTTTCCTGCCCTTCGACTCTAATAATTGCTGTCTTGTTTTTGTACAGATTGAATATAGCTCTTCGCTCCCTATATTGTACCTATGCCACCTCAGAATTTGAAAAAGTTAATCCCAGTCACCATTGTCAAAAGCTTTCGCGAAAACCATAAATTCCAAAACATAGGTTTCCCTTTCCTTAATCTAACTTCTAAGGTAAATCGTGTTCCCACATTCATCCTAAATCCAAACTGATCTCCCTCAAGGTCGGATTCTATCAGATTTTCCATTCACCTGTAAATAATTAGTGTTAGTATTTTGCAACCATGACTTATTAAACTGATAGTTATGTTTTTTCACATTTGTCTGAACTTGCATTCTTAGGTATTGGAATTTAAGTAATTAATAAATTGTTATTAATTAAATTCGAATCGTAAGAAATTAAATCACGAATTGAAATTCATTTTACTCTCCAATGGAGACCTATGATAATGGGGTATGAGTGAATAATTATGCACAACAATTTTCTTAAATTCTGAGGAACAACCCATTGTGTCAGCCGGCTAGCGTGCGTCGTCACTGAGCAGACATTTTTCATTAGAGAACAGCTTCAGTTGACGCCACGCTGAGTGCGAACGCTGTTTATGGCTTGTGGCATGTGGTAAAGCTCGAAATTATCTAACCACGCTGCTCCGCGTGTCGCTATGTTCTGCAGACCTCGTTGCCATGACAACGGAGCCGCTGCCACCAACTTGGGCACAAGGCAAGCTCTGCTGTGAATCTGCCGCTCAGCAGTTCTGCGTACTCGCAACCTCATTAAAGCTGCATATACACCGGATACGCGTATATTTTAGAGAGATGTTCGAAGTACAAAAACAGGCTCCAAATAGCGGAAAGGAAAGTAGTATAAAACAGAGAGAGGAACTTCGCGGGAATAATTATGCTCCTTCTCGCTTTCAGTGACTTCGGAACTAGCAACTTCTGCGAATGACTAATGGTAATGAATACACCATGAACAACAGCAATATTACAGACAGCACACAGTGTACGCGAGTTTCAGATCCCTGGAGATACCAAAATAATGGGAACCGCAGATCACTGGAGGTGTGTGAGGGAGTCTAAGGGAAGAATACAATAATCAGATTCAAAACGATGTAAGTTACCGTTCGTATTCTCAGATGAAAAGGCTTGCAGAGTACAGGATCGCGTGGACAGCTGCATCAAACCAGACTGCGGACTGAAGACCACAACAACAACGAATTTAAGTTCGAATATTTTTGGCCATAAAGGTTACTATATTTCTAAAATTAGTCAGTGTATTTTTAGAACTTCACAACTAAAATACGCCGCATATAATTCATAATCGGTGTATATTAACGTATCCATAGGGTATGTAATGTAAATGACATGGGAATACAGTAATAAGTCGAAAGGAGAATAATATCTGTTTCTATTACGCTCAGTACATACATGTTTATCCGTGTGAATCGCACATAACATAGTCACAATATACATACGTCATATGCCACAAGATGTGCAAGTTACTTTGATGAGGTTTCTGTTAAAATAAAGGGTTCGTAATCTCTGGGAATATTTTGCTGAGTCCTAAAATAAAACTAATTTAATATTTAGGCTACACAACTGTTCGCCACCTGTTGCTGGCTAAATTCAACCGGACCAAGCAGAAGAGGCTTTCCTGAAGATGGCCATCAGTTTATGGAGGTTACTCGTCATACTCTACATCAGAATATAACGTTGTCAAACTGGCAATTATATTCAATACTTTTAACTTTATCATATGCAATTAAATATGGTAATTAACACCCACTGCTTATCTTTTCTTCCAACTAGTGGATGAAAATAATCTGCTTCTTTTTGCTAGAAATTATATCACGGTTTTTTGTGGAAGCGATTGTCTAGCGCTTTATTCACACGAAGTGATGGGTGCTACGACAAGGGATCGCAAACTAATTTCGTATTTCTTGATATCTAGAAGGCTTGTGACACCGTACCTCACAAACGGCTTTTAATCAAAATGCGTGGTACGGTATATCGGCCCAAATTTGCGATTGGATAGGGGATTTCCTGTCAGAGAGGACACAATTCGTAGTAATCGATGGTAAGGCATCGACTAAAACAGAGGTGATATCGGGCGATCCACAGGGTAGTGTTATTGGTCCTCTGCTGTTCCTTATTTACATAAACGATTTAGGGGAAAATCTAAGTAGCTTTCTTAGGTTGTTTGCAGATGACGCCGTCATTTACCGTCTAGTAAAATCATCTGAAGATCAAAACCAACTACAGAACGATCTGAATAAGATATCAGTATGGTGTAAAAATTGGCAATTGACTCTAAATAATGAGAAGTGTGAAGTCGTCCACATGAGTACGAAAAGAAAACCGTGAAACTTTGTTTACAAGATAAATCAATCAAAGGTTAAGGCCGTAAACTCCACAAAATGCCTAGGAATTACTATTACTTCAGACTTAAATTGGAAAGAACACGTAGATAATGTCGTGGGAAAGACGAACCAGAGACTGCGTTTTATTGGCAAAACGGTTAAAACATGCAATTTAACTACAAAAGAAACTGCATACACTACGCTTGTCCGTCCAATTCTGTAGTATTGCTGCCCAGTGTGGGTTCTTTATCAGGTGGGTTTGACGGAGCACATCGAAAGAGTCCAGAGAAGGGCGGCTCGTTTTGTATTGTCACGACACACGGGAGACAGCGTTACGGTAATGATACAGGATCTGGGATGGAGATCATTACAACACCGGCGCTTATCGCTGCGGCGTGGGCTACTTACGAAACTACAATCGCCAACATTCTCCTCCTAATGCGAAAATATATTGTTGACTCAGAGGTAGAAATGATCATCAGAATAAAATATGAGAAATCAGAGCTCGAACGGAGAGATTCAGGTGTTCTTTCTTCCCGCGCGCTATTCGAGAATGGAATGGGAGATAAATAGTATAATGGTGGTTTGAAGAACCCACTTTCAGGCACATAAATGTGATTTGCAAAGTATCCCATGTAGATGTCCAAGCATCAAATTCCATTTAATTTTGACTTTTATTAATTCGTAGCAATACCTCAAAATATATTTTTCGAAATATATTCCACTTCATATATAGACAGCAAAACCAACCACACAAATACAATATCTCAAACCAACTTCGCGGATTCAATGTCGAAAATCACCTGGAAACTCCCACTGTCGCCGGCCGCGGTGGCCGAGGAGACTGAGGCGCTCCAGTCACGGTTGCACGGCCACTACGGTCGGGGGTTCGAATCCCCCCTCGGGCATGGATATTTGTTCCGTCCTAGTTCGTAAGTAGTTCATAAGTAGTTTGTAGGTTTAGGGACTGATGACCCCGTAGTTAAGTCCCATAGACTTCACAAACATTTTGAACATTTTTTGAACTCCCACTGTCGCGGTGCCGCATCGCACCTGTATATAAACATCACCAAACAGTACAGTCCGTTATACCCATTATTAAAAAGTCTTCAAAATGTTAATCACAATTACAAAATATTATGCCGTACAAAACGGATTACATAAATAGGTACAAATGAAGTTGTCTGTTACAAAGCAGTGATAATTTTGATTATATATTTTCCAGTTCTTTGTATGCCGATTTCTCGAGATAAACAATGACAAATGCAGATGTCAAACTATTTTCATAGATTAAGTAACAATCATCACCTTACATCACAATATCAAACATTGCGTGTATTTCAGTAAATGTCACGAAATGTAAATAGGCACAATACTGTATGTAACACTTCAGTAAGGATTGCAACTTCAGTAATCATTCCAGCACTGGCGGAATAGAGAACGTGAGTTTAGGATGAGGGGACTAGTCCTATTATAAGTTTTATACTACTCATGCTCATAAATGTAGGAAAATTCTGATACATGGTGAAACAACACCTTTGCCGGCCGCGGTGGCTTAGGGGACTGAGGCGCTCCAGTCACGGTCTGCACGGCCACTACGGTCGGTGGTTCGAATTCCCCCTCGGGCATGGATATTTGTGCCGTCATAGTTCGTAAGTAGTTCATAAGTAGTTTGTAAGTTTATGGGCTGATGACCCCGTAGTTAAGTCCCATAAGCTCTACAAACATTTGATTTGAACACTTTAGTGAGGGGTTTGCGGGTTTAAATCACCACCGGAATAGCCATAAGGTGTATTTGACCTGCGGTCGTCGCATGGTGGCGTTGGACGTAGAGGTGTGTTGATGCCTGTCAGATTACGGTGCAGACGTTTTCAGACGTGTTAATGGTGCCTGTGTGTTGAAAATGGCTCAACACATATTGACGTCGTTATGAGGGGCAGAATACTAGGGCGACTGGAGGTTGATCATACACAGCATGTCGTAGCACGGGCGCTCTGTGTTTCACAAGATTGTGGCAACGATTCCAGCAGACAGGTAACGTGTCCAGGCGCTACGGTACGGGACGTCCACACTGTACAACATCACAAGAAGACCGATATCTCACCATCAGTGCCCGCAGACGGCCACGGAGTACTGCAGGTAGCCTTTCTGCGGACCTTGATGCAGTCACTTGGAATAGTTGTCTCCAGACACACAGTCTACAGACGACTGAACAGACACGGTTTATCCGCCCGGAGACCTGCAAGGTTTTTTCTACTGAGCTCTGATGACGGGAGAGCCCATAAAGCCTTTTGTCAAGAACACAGAACATGGTCATTGGAACAGTGGTGACAGATTGTGTTCACGGACGGGTCCAGGTATAGTCTCAACAGTGACTCTCGTTGGCTTTTCATCTGTATCAGGAATCAGATACCAACCCCGTAATGTCCTTGAAAGAGACCTGTATGGAGGTAGTGGTTTGATGTTGAGGGATGGGAACATTATTGGTGCACGTACACCTCTGCATGTCTTTGACAGAGGAACTGTAACAGGTAAGGTGTATCAGAACGTCATTTTCCACCAGTATGTACGCCTTTTCAGGGGTGTATTGGGTCCCACTTTCCTCCTGATGGGAGCTGCCATCCTAGAGGAGTACCTTGAATCAGAAGATGTGTGACGAATGGCCTGCCTGTTCTCCAGACCTAAACCGCATCGAGGACGTCTGAGATGCTCTCGGTCGACGCACCGCTGCACGTCTTCAAGCCTCTAGGACACTTCAGGAGCTCCGAGAGGCACTGGTGCAACAATGGGAGGCTATACCCCAGCAGCTGCTTGACCACCTTGAAACTTATATGTTTAAATGAAATAAGGTGGTTGGGATCGGAGACTGTAACTTGGGTGTATCAGTGTGCAAGGTTTGTGTACAGATGCAACAGTACCTGTCTAGATTATTACAGCACTGTGAATATAAAAACCTATCTGAATATCTGTACATAAAGCAAGAGACAGTATTGTAATTAATCAGCCTGGCATCGACTGATGAGTATGGCCCTGTTAATGCGCTTAACTATCCAGAACACGAGTCTGGTTAAACAAGGAATGACAAATCCGGTTGTAGCTCAAGTTCTGACTCGTTAATCCGACAGACAAACTATTCATTACTTAAATTAAATGCTGATCAATGTTTGACACAAATTTGATATTCAAAATTAAATTTGGACATTGGTGGTGACAGTTATGTGTCTATTAATTGATTAAAAATTAAAGCTTTGATTATTATTACACAGACTGCGCTTGAAATCCATTCGTAGAATGACAAACTATAAAGCAAGCAATGAATGGAACTTGTAGCCTACAATCTACCATAGAATAGAAACATCTAAGTCGATAAACGTGTTCAATCTATTCTAGTATGGAAAGTCCAAGTCGATAATTGTGTAATTGACTAATTATTTACATTATAGATCAAAGTTTAGTTTACTAAATGCCAAAACTGATTATGTATGGATTCGGTTGCGAGCTTAACAATTGTGTGTACAGGCACCATCTGATATGACTTTATTGACAAACTAATTATTGTGTTGTCAGCAAGTGGTGTAATTAATATCTGTACACAATAGACAAGTAATACCAGTAGTTGGGCCCTACCTGATAAGCAAGTTGGTTACGACTTGTGCAATTGAATATGAATGACATAACAAAGTGAACAATAAGCAAGTGGTGTAATTAATTTGTTATCTCGAGTACTTTCCACGATTGTCAAGAAATATTGTTAGCTACCTGATAAACTAGTTGTCTACGATTCTTGTGTCCAAAAAATGTAAGAGCATAACAAATCGGGCTACTAAGTATATGCAAAATAAATTTTAATTCACTCGCCTCTTATCTGTAGACAGCAGCTTCTTGAAGCGCATTAATGATGAAAACTTGTGTCTATCCTACCGTTTAAAAGTTGCACTTAAAATTACTTGGGGATAATAAGAAATTCCAGTTTAAACAAAAGGGGGACTTAAAGTTGTCTTGAATTAAATCAAAGTTTTAAGTTATGACTATAATTATTATTGTTACCTTATTAACATAAAAAAATACAAAAATCAAGATCAGAATTATTAAGAATCCTAAGGGCTTACAACAATACTTGCGCAGTCTATAGTTCTTAACCAGCACCTAACTTCGTCTGTCCACTTCCACTCATTCCCACTCTCTGATTCTGTCTGTCTCTACTCAGTACTTGCTCAATAGTTCTTAACCAATGTCTTTGGTCAGAGGGACAGGTGCTGTCACCCTTCAACCTGATCCAGAGTATGCTAACCCGCTGTGCTTCCAGTATACGTGTGCATGGTTATCGTATCCCATACTGATGTCGGGGTACATGCCCAGGAAAGAGTGACGGTTTGTAGCACATGTGTTTCGGGACGGTTTTCTCAACTCACCACCAATAACGGGGACTTACAGATCATGTGCGCCAGTTCTGCGTAGTGGCATGTTGTGTGGCACCTTGATCTGCAATTATCCTTAATTTATGAGAACGAGTGTACAACAGCAGCAAACCCGCAGACATTAAGAATAATTATTACGTCGGGTAAGTGTACGATGAAACATTTAAAGGGTTTTCGGAAATTTCGTTTTCAACTTACAGGTGGTTGTACAATTTACAGACCAACAGCTATCAGCATGTCTACATGTTTCATACTTTGTTAACGCCCTTTCTACCGATCAAGTGTCCATATGCGTTTTGGAGTCTATGTTTTCTCCGTAAAGGTACCTTCCGAAACATGGAAAGCGAAGAGCTTGCAGCGTCAAAAATGAAAAAGCTAATAGCGGCAATGGATAGGTTTTTCAGGAAATGGGTTCCGTACAAAATATTATACGCTCACTATCCTCTATAAGTCCTCGAAATATAGAAAGGGAATTTTCGAACACCTTGTATACTGGGCAATGAGACGATTACTATCCCGTAATATTAATACGTACCAAGACGGTCACTTTATTGACAGAAAACATAACTCGTATATCGACGTACGAGTATGTGGTAACAAATTTGGATAAAATGTAACATACGTGTCACAGGAAAGTGTTCGAACACTGGCGGTAATGTAGGTGTGCGTTCTGACGTACAACGCATCGCTTAAGTACCAAATGACATTCTGAGATCAAATTACCCGAACATCTACATCTACAATCATGTTGGCTTTGCAAATCACCGTTAATCGCCTGGAAGAGGATTCACAGAACCGCATTCGTAATATTTCTCTACCGTTCCATTCAGTAATAGCACGCGAGAGAAAGGAACAGGTAAATCTTTCCGTTCTCAATATGATTTCTCTTACTGTTATGATCATTTACGGGGGTTGGAACTTAAATAGTGGAAACACTGCTGTGGAGACACAAGCAATAGAAAGTACTATTGTCACTGATAGCACGCATTGTTGACATACATACCTTTCATCCGAGCAAATGGTTCGCCCGTCCCACGTCACCGGCGTGCGCACAATCGAGGAAAACAGTCACTTGTGAGCGAGCAGTCTACTGTAACTGTGTTCTATGTCACTATTTGCCACATTGTACGAGGCAAAACTAAAACGTCAATCCAACGAATGGTGATATTATGGGTCGCCGTGAAAGTCGAAAGTTGAAAGTGCGTCAGAGCCCCAGTATGGTACAAGTTGTGGCGATTCTTGTGTACGACTGTGATGGTGTTAACCTAGCGCATTATGTTCCTCCATGGCAGACCGTCAGTGCACAGTATTACTGCAACCAGCTTTCCCAAAGAAGCAATAACTCTGTGCATCCCACCCATCATTTTGCACAACAATGCGCTGGCGCATCCAGCTCAAGTTGTGGCTGGTCTGTTCGGTCGTTGGGACGACTGGAAAGTACTGAACCATCCACCATACTCCCAGGACTTAAGTGATTGTGACTTTCATTTGATTCCGAATATGAAGGAACTGCATTCGCTTCAGAACTGTTCCAGAGATTCGACAGGCTGTAGATCGCTCTATTCGCACTATCAACAAGACAGGCTCTGCTAACGGTACACTACGCCTTCAACATCGCTGGAACGGGTTCTACAAATGCTGGTGACTACTTCGAAAGACAGTAACAGGTGCGGACATGTAACGCTTTTATATTAGTTGTGAATAAATAGTTGCCAATTTTTAAGTTCCAACCCTCAAATTTTATTGTACTTAAGAGACTGTAAAACTATGTTTCTAATTCGTCGAATTGCCCTCATCGTATTTGTGTGCCTCTATATTTTCATTTCATCCTGCAAGCTATATTACGTAAAGTTTTAATTAACAACTAAAGTGATCTTTCATACTTTCAATAGGCTCCATTATTTATTTTTTATTTGTCTGTATAGCATGCATGATTATTAGTGTGTGGCACAGCTAAACTCATGTTCGTATAGTCCCAGTGGGAATACAGTGTCTCATGTACCGGTGGTTCGCCTGACGAGCGGACAATCCGCAGTGCTGGGTACAAGCGCATCGATGCATACAAGTACGGCGTTCTACAGTGGCGATTCGACAGGCAGTTGACCGCTCCATTCGCACCATCAACAACACAGGCTTTGCTAACGGTATACCACGCCTTCCACATCGCTGGCAACGTGTTTTGAATGACGCTGGTGACTACTTTGAAGGACAGTAACGGGTGCAAAGATGTAACACTATTGTATCAGTTGTGAGTAAATAATTGCCACTATTTAAGTGCCGACCCAGCGTATATGTAGGTGGGTGCTAACAAAATATGTTCTCTTTGGGCGGAGAAAGTTGGTTAAAATTTCGCAAATAGACCTCGCCATAATTAATAACGGTTTCCTTCTAATTATTTACACGACATCTCACCCATCATTTCTGTGGCACTCTTTCCGTTGTATCGTGATAGTAAAAAACGAGCTGCTCTTCTCTCAACTTTTCCTGTCGTCCGTCAGTGGCCAGTCCCACCTGGTGGGAGTCCTATAATGCGCATCAGTGTAGTGTAGGAATTTTTTTAGTAGAGCTGTTGTATCATTTAGTGTTCCGCCAAAGAAAAACACGATATTTCCTACGTGTTCTTTACAGTTTAAAATGCACGTTATTGTTATTCCTGGGCATTAAACTGATTTATGCCTTTGGATGTGACTGATTTATCTAAATGTAGTTTAATGCATTTCTTTTGTTGATTATATGGAGGACTTCACAGTTTTCATTATTTAGGGTCAATTGCTAATTATTGCACCATCCAGGTATCATATGTAAGTTGTTTCTCACTTGATTTTGATCTTTTGGTGCCTTTTCTAACCAATACTCGACAGCACCATCCGCTAACAGTCTAACAAGGGTACCACATGGGTATCAGGTTTTACAATATATTTATATTTATGGTACATGAAGTTCATAACTTAAATAACAATCAGCCAAAGGCATTAGACGCAACTCTCAAAATTTTTCGACAAAAGCGACTTCAAAGTTTCGCAAAGTTAACGTAAGTACTAAGTACCAATAATTAAAACAATTGCTACGTGTAGCTCAGATGGTAACGTTCTGGCCTTCCAACCACAGGATCAGTGGTTCGAATCCTGTCATGGCAATTTTTTTTTTAATTTTTTTTTCCGTTGCTTTCGAATACTTACACAATTTTATTATCTAATGGTAATTTTTAAGGAAAAGTGCACGTGTTTTTGTATATTAGTATATTTTTATATTTTTTGGAATATTGTTAATAATAGTAATCAATAAAAAACGTAAGTTCCATTTTTTACAGTATTGGCTTCATTATTAGTTGACGATAGTAGTCACTGATTGTTCAGTTTGTGAAGAGCTACGACTCTGAATTTGGAAAGTCATCTCCCTAGTCATCTTTCCAAGAACCTACCCTATTCAACCACCGTTTTAAGTGACGACAAGGTTTACAACTCGTCTACATACACATAAACAAGAATTATATAACTGAATGAGAAAACGGAAAAAGTAGAAAAAATGTTCCAGGAGGATTCGAACCTCCGACTCTACGGGTGTAACGCCAGTAAGCTGCCACCTGAGCTAAATCGACAGATGTAGCAACTGTTCTTTTTATTGGTACTTAAGTGCACTTTGCAAAATTTCAAAGTCGATTTCCTGAATAATATTTGAAAGTTGCGTCGAATGGCTTTGGCTGATTGTTATTTAAGTTCTGAACTTTACGTACCGTAAATAGGAAAAAAATTCTAAAACCCGATACCCATGTGGTCTCCATGTAAGAGAGATGCCCACATTGTCCCCTAAATCGCTTATGAATACAAGGAACAGTACGCCACATATCACTTTTGCCTGCAGTTCACGGCAGTCAGTTTTACCCCTGACGACGACTATAGAGGATATAGTCGAAAGCTTGGGCTCCTACCCATATTTGACGCGGCAAGAACACCGAGAGTATTTTACGCAAGAACTACGTCGCGAAAGACTTCGTACTCAATGAATGCAAGTGTTTACAAGCGCAAATGAAATAGGTTGACCCGCTGAGTGTTGTTAGGTAAAAAAAGAACTGCGTACCTTAATTAGAACCGAAGATATCGTAAAGAAACCGATTAAAATATTCCATGCAACGACGAAGGATACCGCGTTTGAATAAAAACAAAGGATGGAGAGACTTGCGTTAATTCTGAAACTTGATGACAAATCTGTGGATGAATACCTTTCGTTTAAAGCAAGAATTAAGGAAATCTGACGGATAGTTTGGTCTGGCCAACTGACTTTAGTTTTCGTAAATTCTTTTAATATGTAAGAAGGGTAAATTTGAGACGAGACTTACGTGTTGAATGCTGATAACGAGAGAAGCTTACAAAAGCTCTGATATCCTGTGTCTCTTTTCAAGTATGAAATTTAATGTTATAGAATCGTAATACGGCGTCCATTTGCGGCGTGCAACCCCAGATTCGTCATAAGCTACTGCCCGCCCCGATTCGCGAGAGGCTGCTACTTCATTCGTCGGCGTGTCGACGTAGCTCTGACAACACACACGCTCACGCGGATCCGAAAGCCCACCTCCACGCTCTGTTAATTCGTTCTTCGCTTTTAATTAGAGTTCTTTGTGCGGGAACGTATGGCGCTGCCGACTGTCCACTGGATTAACCCCATTTGTCAGTAATTTGGACAAAAATGCGCTTACTGGTGACTTCCACTTTTCATCCAGAAAGGACCCAAAAATAACAAGTTTGTTTGTGTGGCCGTCTTCCGCAGAAAGCTCCGAATTATTCGTTCTGGAAATTTAAAAATGCCTTTTTTGTTGCGATGAATTTACCCGTATTTTATCCAGACTCGTATTGCCTTTTCAACGTTAAACGCAGCTTTAGTGGTTTCCTTTACGTACCGTAAAGTCAGTAATAGATTTACCGTTCTATATGTGGCTCAGCATTATAAAACTTCTCTTATTAACTAGAACAAATGTAGTCGGTAAGCAAACTATGTTATACCCCGTTCACCGAAACGAGAGACGTACTGTAAACACAGAGGCGTGTGACCAGGGGTGGACAAAATAGGGATGCTCGATGAATTTCACTGCATCCATTTCAGTTGTAAGGTCGTTATATGTGTTATTATAGAGCAGTGATAATAGGTTTTGATTGTCAACTTCAACTTAAGGGACCAGTTGCTGAATAGTAACGTTAGTGTTTACAATAACATTTAGCACTCATAGTCTTTGTGTCTCTTCTTTCTCTCTCATTGGTATCACGTAAGAGTAACCTCATTATGTCGTCCGTCAATTTGAATCCACCCAAGAAGCGGTCAAAGTAGAAGTAATGAAGTTTTTTAGAGAAACACATGGTCCCTAGTGTGTATAAAACGCAGTTGTTGTGTGCAGAACAGTCAATGGCTGATATTGTTACGAAAACAGTCAATAGAAAGCCACACACTATTTGAAGCCACCAAGGGAGAAAAACAAATGGAAGTACGACAGAAGGTTTCAGAACGTCTTGATGACTTTGAAATGCGGTACGTAGAAAAGTTTTTCGTAAGAAATTTTCAATATTTGACAAATTGCTTCCTGTGGTAACCGAAGATGCAGAGTTGCGAAATTTTCTGAGAAAATAACTTTTTATAAAGTATTAAAAGAAATGAATTTTAAATGTTTGATAATAGCACTGTTATATAACAAGACACACACGAAACGGATGCAGCGAAATTGAGCGAGCGACTCTGTTTTGCCCACACCTAGTAACGCGCCTCGACGTGATTACAGTTCGTCTGTCGTATAGTTTCCATCTTTACAGTCGTAAGTGTACAGTATTATTGTTTGAAGGACTAAAGAACATCTCTGTTACAATTATTAAAATTTATTCTACAGTAACGCGTTTCATTTCACGCTCGTGGTGGATCTTCAGATTGGGATATCTGTACATAATATACAACTGCTCATACATTAAGACATCCTTAATATACTGGCATATCTAGCACCGCTTATAAAGTAAGTAAACTGAAAGAAATAAAATAATCACTGGGTACAAATGTTCCAGCGCTTCATATTCAAACAAACATGAGAAATATTCAGAGCTTGTGGAATTTGTATTGCGTTTTCCCTTTAGAAATGCAGCAGTTGCACGTGTCTTCTCTCTGACGAATAAGATACGAACAACTGAGAAAACTCAAATGTAAATAGAGACCTGAAAAACAACTGTGATGGAGAAAATTAATTTGCAATACAACGGTTCACGAGTACTTTATAGAAAAGCAAACATTTGCTGAATCAAATGAAAATGGAGGCCTCAGACACAATTCTGATGGTGAAAATAAATTTTCAACACAACTGTTCACAAAATACTTTATAGGGAAGCAAATATTTGCCGAATCAAATGAAAATAGAGACCTGAAAAACAATTCTGATGGGGAAAATTAATTTGCAACACAAATGTTCACAAGTGTATGATGCTTTATAGGGAAGCAAACATTTGCTGAATGAAATTCATTTATCACAGAAATAGGGAGGCATAAACAACTGCGTATTGAAAGCTGTGTACAGTTTCCCAAGCAAGATTTTACAAACTTTTAAAATTTGGGTACATTGTAATTATCCAGTAATTGTGTTCGTGTTTTATAGTTGTTACTAGCTTAAACCCGCGGCTCCGCTCGCATGTTGGTTGATTATGATAGATAAGCTATCTTTCGGTAGTGTGCTATGAAACTGAATAGTAAGTAGTGTAGATCAAATCACACTTAAAAATGCACTGGTTTCAAAGAATCCAATCACTAAATTCAACAATAGTGACAGTAATAATATCACAGATCGATCACTTGATGTAATGCGCGAAACGTCAAATAGATTTTTTTAAAGAGATACATTAAAAGAAATTTATTTTTACTGCTTCATTTATTTATTATTATATTTCCTTATTCGTATGCTTATCCTTGCAGAGAAAGAGCTGAAGTCATTGTAGCAAGCATAGACCAAAGATATGGTCTGTGGCATCACGTGTCCTCCGTGCTATAGAGTGGCAAACGTCATCGCTGGTCTTCAGTCCAAATTTTTTTAAAATTTGACGACTTTCAAGCACCATATCTTCCACACCCTTATAGCTATCGGCATGGAACTGCTATGGTGTACAACGGGAGACTTCGGACAATTACACACAGAGCATTCGTTTGCGTTCTGTGGTTTTCGCTGCAGAGCGAAATATTTACACACACAGACACACACGTAGAATTTTAAATACACCGATAACTTTCCATCCCAATATACTCCACCCTTTTCTCAATATCAACCCCCAAGCAACAATGCAACCAATTTCATATGGCGCCACTATACACATTGTAATGCCACCTGGTGGCAAAATTGTCTACTTGGACAGTATCATGTGTGTTAAAACTTGTAGTCTGCGTTTGTATGTATATTGAAGAACATCTTCCATCTGTTCACGTGTGCACATGGCACGGTAAATCATAATTTTCAATATGAATTGTAACCAACTACTTTTTCTATCATGTGAGGAATTTTATTAATTTTATTATTTTATATTCTTATGTTTTTAGATTCTAATCTGATGATGGTTATTCCGAAACGCGTCATTTTGAGGGCACGCTGTACATCTAACCAGCTTCACAGCAGTACTACCTAATCATACTAAATATCTATCAGATCGCTATAAAACCATGTCTAAAATCTTCCTCAGGTATAAATTAGTAACTGTACAAATATTTAAGTCTCTGCGCCTTGTCGTCCAGACGTGATACGCGCACACCGAACACACATTTACATTTATATATTGCTATCCGAACCAAACAGTGATGACGGAGGAGGTCCTTAATTGAAAGCATCAGCTTCAAGGTTTCAATTGGGACAAGGAACTCTTCTACAAAGAAAAGGCTGCTGGACAGTGGCTCCAGAGGAAGGCCTTCCACAAGCCTTACTGGAAGGAGTATGTTCCACACCACCTGCAGGAAGAATATGGTGATCCTCCTCAAGACGACGCCACAACAGAAGCCCTGAAGCGGCTTCAAGAAGAAGTAGACAAAAAGGAATAAAAGGGACACTACGGCCAACGCCGAAGGAGACCCTGAGAAGCCAAAACACAACAAACAAGCACATCGATACACAAGGCGGCTACCACCAGCAGCTCTGGCCCAGGTTTCCGTGGTTGGCTGTAAGGTGAATACCGAGCTGTTCCCATGCCCACGGAGTATTCCCAATTGGGAAAAACCTCCCCCCCCCCCTTTTCACAAGAAAACATATACAAAAAAGACCCATGCACCCAGCAAAAGAAATAACTTAATTAATAAAGAAATAAGACATCCCACACGTGTAGGAAACCTCATGAAGCTGAGAAGAGCACAAGGACGTTCTCAAGCAGCCCGCCTCACCCCCTCAGGGTGAGGAATAAAAAATGAAAAAAAAACGATCGCCATAAAACCGTGCCTAAAGCCTTCCCCGAACAGACATTCACATTTATAGATATAGATATGATCATTTGGTGTATATTATTCATTTAATTGTAAAGGTAGGGGGGGGGGGGGACTATGGGGCTGTGGTTCCGTTTCAGACTCTCCCAGAGCCTTCTCTAATTGCTGCAGTGCGCAGAAATGTTGTGAATATAAAAAATGTTTGTTCGGATACCAGTCTTACTGAGCACTAATCGAGAATGTGGATTGTGTCACACGGTGTAAACGTTTGTTGAATTCAAGGAACCAATATTGGAACAAGTGAGAAGTTAATTAGTTTGCGACCAGTTACAGCATTAGAATATTGACATCTTCGGGGTCCTATATATATATATATATATATATATATATATATATATATATATATATATATATATGAAATGGAGATTCTTGTCCATTGAAGCAATATGTCATGTTCCAACTATACAGGGTGTTACAAAAAGATACGGCCAAACTTTCAGGAAACATTCCTCACACACAAAGAAAGAAAATATGTTATGTGGACAAGTGTCCGGGAACACTTTATTTCCATGTTAGAGCTCATTTTAGTATTTACGGATGAAGCTTCATTCCAACGTGATCAAATTGTAAATTTTCACAATCAACATGTGTGGGCTGACATGAATCCGCACACAATGGTGCAATCACGTCATCAACACAGATTTTCTGTGAACGTTTGGCCAGGAATTGTTGGTGATGTATTGATTGGGCCCCATGTTCTTCCACCTAAGCTCACTGGAGCACGTTATCATGATTTCATACGGGATACTCTACCTGTACTGCTAGAACATGTGTTTTTACGACGCAACATGTGGTTTATGCAGGATGGAGCTCCTGCACATTTCAGTCGACGTATTCATACGCTTCTCAACAACAGATTCGGTGACCGATGGATTGGTAGAGGCGGACATATTCCATGGTCTCCATGCTCTTCTGGCCTAAA
This sequence comes from Locusta migratoria, assembly GCA_026315105.1. Classification (NCBI taxonomy): domain Eukaryota; kingdom Metazoa; phylum Arthropoda; class Insecta; order Orthoptera; family Acrididae; genus Locusta; species Locusta migratoria. The sequence continues at coordinate 275,723,801 of CM048744.1, forward strand.
CCCTCTTGACTTTCATTTATGGGGGCATTTGAAAGCTCTTATCTACGCAACCCCGGTACCAAATGTAGAGACTCTTCGTGCTCGTATTGTGCACGGCAGTGATACAATACGCCATGGTCCAGGGCGACGGAGGGTGGATGCATGTTTCCTCGCTAACGGAGGACATTTTGAACATTTCCTGTAACAAAGTGTTTTATGTTTTGCTGGTGCGTTTTGTTGCTGTGTTTTTCCATTCCATGATTAATTTGATTTGATGTGAAGTAATAAAATGAGCTCTGACATGGAAATTAAGCTTTTCCGGATACATGTCCATATAATATATTTTCTTTCTTTGTGTGTGAGGAATGTTTCCTGAAAGTTTGGCCGCGCCTTTTTGTAACACACTGTACATTACGGATAACGTAGAGAGCTGATTATACCGTAATATATTTTAATCCTGCAACTACTGCTTATTTCGTCATCTCTGTTGGATACTCATAGTCCCACGTTTCTGTATGTGTTTATGTTCAAATTGCTATAAAGCTATTGGACCTAACTGCAGTGGTCATCGGTCCCTAAACTTAAAAACTACTTAAAATAACTCACGCTAAGGACAAAACACACACACACACACACACACACACACACACACACACACACACACACACACACACACATGCCTGCGGGAGGACTCCTACCTACGGGGAGTTGACGCGCCTAACACAGCAATGAGCCTTAGAGCATACGGCTATTACTGCGCGGTTATGTATGTATATTTTAACATTTGTGCTGATTCTTCAGTTTTTCAATATAGCAGAGGTGAGAACCTTTGTACATATACGTGCAATTATTTTCCAGTCTAGATTCAATTTGTGAAAATTATATGCAGTGACATGTATCGTAGATCTATATTTGGAGATTATACAATAGTGAGAGTAAATTTTTGAAGTTTCTGCTTTACAGCATGTCTAAAATTCCAGGAATATCTGATAACTTATAAATAAAGCAGTATGTTTCCTACTCAGTATGTTTCCCGTACAAAGAGATACGTTTATTTAAGGCGAATAATTTGTCACCAACAAATTGTGCAGCTTACGGTTAATGATATTAGCAGTAGCGAATACATTTCTTGTAATCTTCGCAGCTGTAGTCGCTGTAGTTTCCGTATCCTTTAGGCGCGTTTCCATATTCGAAAGGAATTTCATTGATTTAATCATTAAAACGGACAATGAACATTTCGCGTCATGATATGCTCGTCGACAAAACATAAAATAGCCTTGATCTTCCGTCCTACTTCATACGATAGCATTGAAATATGAAAAGAATTCATTCCGGGAAGAATGGAGGTAAAACATTAATTCCTTTCATGTAGTACGTCAATAGAATGACGACAATCTGTGAATTTCTGAAATTAGAGGCAACAAAGTTTAATAAAGTTTTTAAAGGAATTCACTGCCATTTGATTGAAATAATTGTTAATTTCCAGAACCTAGTTTCGGCCTTTGGCCATTATCAAGTGCTGTGCATACCATTATTAAAAACATTAAAATTATTAATAGGCGATATAAATTACAGATGTAGGGTAAACTACAAGTAACGTCAGTTGGTTGTCGCTTACATAAAACTCTTCATACTGGTTTTTTATAAGTTGTCAGGGCAATAAAATCGTTAGGACAAGTTGATAAGTCAATGTCATTAACATAAAATAGGTACCACATGTTAGTTTAAAATAATTATACAGGTGTGTATTCGTTATAACGAAACAAAAGCAACTGGTTGGTATATGGAGAACGTATGCCAATGATAATTACAAAGATATCTCACCATATTCGTGTTTCGAGTGGTAGGATTATCTTTGGGGCACTATTATTTACAGTACACATATGGATTCTTATGTTTAGATTACCTGCGGACTACATAGTTGTAACTCAAGTTAGCACACTACAAAAAAAAAGAAAAAAAAACCAGCTAGAAAATAAATAAACATCATAGTACAACGCCATAAATCATGTTCCAAACAGGGATAATCACATGAGAAGGGGGACGGGGGGGGGCGTAAAGCAGGGTATTTTCCCGGATAAACTGATATATGCTATCGTTAAACCTTTGCATAAAAATGGGGATACGTCCGATGTCAACAACTACCGCCCCATCTCAAGTCTGACAGCCTTATCAAAACGTTTTGAAAAAGTTATTTGTTCTCAAGTTGCTTCACATATTAGTAAAAATGAAGGTCTAACAAAATGTCAGTTTGGTCTTCAACAAAGCTTTTCAACTGAAAATGCTATATATACTTTCAGTGATGAAATATTAAATGCTTTGAATAACCAGACATCACCAGTTGGGATTTTTTGTGATCTCTCAAAGGCTTTTGATTGGGTGAATCATTGGATTCTTCTAGATAAGCTTAAGTATTGTGCACAAATGCTTTAAATCATACTTAACCGGAAGAGTGCAGAAAGTTGAAATAAATAGTTCACATGATACAGATGAAACAATTAATTCCTCTAACTGGGGAGTTATCAAAAACAGGGTCCCACAAGGTTCGGTCTTGGGTCCCTTGCCGTTCTTAATATATATTAATGACTTGCCATTCTACATTCACGAAGATGCTAAGCTAGTTCTTTTTCCTGATGATACAAGTATAGCTATCACATCTGACAAATAGGAATTAACTGATGACATTGTAAATGATGTCTTTCAGAAAGTTTTTAAGTGGTTCTCTACAACTGGACTCTCATTAAACTTTGATAAAACCCAGTATGTAAGGTTTCATACAGTAAATGGCATGACACCATTAATAAATTTAGACTTTGAACATAAATCTGTAGATAAGGTAGAATATTCAAAATTCCTAGGTGTTTGCATTAACGAGGGATTGAATTGGAATAAACATATTGAAGATCTTCTGAAACGTTTGAGTTCAGCTACTTATGCTATCAGAGTCATTGCAAAATTGGAGATATACATCTCAGTAAATTAGCCTACTGCCCTTATTTTCATTCATTGCTTTCATATGTAATCATATTCTGGTGCAATTCAACTTTGAGTAAACAAGTATTCATTGCACAAAAGCGTGTAATCAGAATAATTACTGTAGCCCACCCAAAAGCATCCTGCAGACATTTATTTAGGGATCTAGGGATCTTCACTGTAGCTTCACAATACATATACTCACTCATGAAATTTGTTATTAACAATCTGACCCAATTCAAAAGTAATAGCAGTGTGCATAGCTATAACTCTAGGAGAAAGAATGATATTCACTATTGGAGGTTAAATCTAACTTTGCCTCACAAAGGGATGAATTATGCTGCCACAAAAGTCTTTGGTCACTTACCAAGTAGTATCAGAAATCTGACAGATAGCCAACTAGTATTTAAAAAGATATTAAAAGAATTTCTAAATTGTACTCCTTCTACTGTGTAGATGAATTTTTAGATAAAACTTAAAAAAAATTAAAAAACAAAAACAAAAAACAACGAAAAATTAATAAAGAGTCTTTAAAATAATCATTGACAAGACAACATTTACTAGACTGACACGTTCCACATCGTTACGAAATGTCATATATATGATCCATGGAACAAGTATTAATCTAATCGAATCTAACCTTCGAGGATATATACAAGATTATGATGGAAAGGTAACATTTAATAAATCACAAAGGCAATTGTTTTGGATGTCTATTTGTGTGGAAAGAGGGGGTGGGGCCACCAAGGTAGTGGTTTACGGGGTGGGAGGCCCATGTTCACATTATGGTGGGACCAACATAATATTTATACAACTATTTCAGCAATTACAAGAACAATATGAGAATTGCTGTAAAATATCAGTGAATTAACAAGTAATAATGGTAGAGCTTACATCTATATATGGGGGCTATTCTCCAAAAGTAAGTGTTACTTATAATGAGTATAGTTTTATAAAAGTATTGCACACTCCATACTACATAGCAGCTAGATATAAATCTCAGCAAGGAAGTTATTCTTTCCAGCACCATTAGCTAATACAACAAGGAACTGCTAACCGAATTACCCTTCTCCACACAAAGAAAGGTAGTTTACGGAGTACAAATGCTGAATTGGATGTATAAGTTTTAGTAAAAAGTGAAGTTTTCTCTGCCAAGTTTCTTTACGTTTCTCGACGAACTTAAATGAAGATATAGATGCAGACGCGCGTGGGGATAAATTGCGATACTTGCCCTCCACTTGTGTGCTGTGACATCTGCATACTCACCACCGATAGCAACTGTGAAATACGTTAACTCTCCTCTGTTTACTCACTCTTGTTAATATGTACACAAATATTCTGATTTATAGTGTACCGCGCTGTGCAAAAAAAAACTAGCGAGGAGTAAACACTCAAATGGGGGTGTTCTCTGTTAATACGTGGATTTGCAGTTCTTATCTGCAGTACAAATAAGGGAATGACAACCATTGTATCGGGAGGTAAATCTCGCGAATGGATTGCTTTCCCGGATTGGCCAGAGTCAACAGTCATAAAGCACGTTTTATCGGCCCAGCGCGCAGGAAGCGGGCCAGCCATAAATTGCCCGCCTGGAGCGGCCGTGCGGCCTGCGAGGCCTATTTGAGGGAGGGGGGGGGGAGGGGAGGCCTGCTGCGCCAATTTCCTGTTTCTTGTCCTGTGCTGCCATCTATCTGCGCGGCCGATTAATTGCTCCACATCAAAAGCGCCTCCTCAGCTCCTGGCGGTCGCATGTCCACATCGTACTCTCCATCAACACTCTGGGACAGCTCTCCATCATCAAGACTCAAGAAGCTCTTCAATTTACAAGGAGAGGGTCTGTCATGTGGCTCACCGATTTCGATCAAATGTTACATGGATGTTCTATATTGCATATTTATTTATTAATTCGTGTCAGAAGCATCTTGTACAAAACATAACATGAAACACAAAAACAAAATGAAGATCAATGAACATCAATAAAAATTAGCCATTAATAGTACACATACTTACAAGTAACAGTGGTAACAGTTCAAAGGTCTTTTCCCCAGAATTAAACATTAAACTATGCTAGCCCAAAATCTGGCTACATGGCATGCATCACGGGTTGCACCAGTCAGGTCCAGCATGGTACAGCAGGCTGAACAAAACTCACACTGTAGCAGATGCTCCGTGGTTTGTTCTTTTCCACACTCGTACATGACTGATGCATCAGAGAGGCCCAACCTTCTCATGTTGACTTTGGATCTTGTTACGTTGGTCCGCAGTCTATTGAGGGACTTCCTCGTCATCCAGTCCTCCTCATAGCCAGGTGGGAGTGCTTCCTGTGGGGTCATCCAGCCACCACGATCCCCGATCTTTGCTCTCCACATATCCAGCCTGGTCAGTTCTGGTGATTTGACGAGCTCCATCGTTGCATGCAGAAAGCATTTCCTTGATTTGAGTCTGCTATGGGCTGGCTGATAATCAAAAAGGGGATGTGTTGATAATTTCGATGCCTTTGCTCGTTCCATTCTGGCTGTGACTTCCCTTCTGATCCCAGGTGGCGCTATACCAGTCAGGCAGTATAGTTTTTCAACTGGTGTGGAATTAATTGTATTTTTGCATATAAATACAAATACATAATGTTATCAACACTCACAGACCGTACAAAAAACAAATGAACATACAAAAACAACATAGCCACACTGTAATGAAGTATAAAGAAATCGAAAGGCATTCCATTTAAAACAAATTGACGTCCAATCTTGATGCAGTCGCAATAGGTGAAGTGAAGTGTGTGTTGTGCTGTGATGAATCGGAAGGAACGTCACAAAAACAGACTAAAAGTGCTGTACACAGCCGAAAACCACAAGCCGTAAACCAACTCCAGCCAACAAATCGGAGAAACAGCAGTGAGATCTAGGAAAGAAGAGAACAACACCGTGAGAAGACGAAATATCAAGTTAAAAACACATAGGCATAACGTGCACAAAGATTTTTAATAACTGTTTTTAATCTATGTATCGAAAATAAACTGTACAAATATTTTGTATCATTTACAGTCAACATAAGATGCTTTTAAAATAAAAAGCGAAACGCGTCTGGTGTAAAGTAAATCTCTTTATTGCAGTCAGCATAAGACGGATTACCTCTTATAATAAATTTTAACAGTTGCTGCGGAAGATGCCCACACAACCAAACATAGTTTGTTTTACTCTCTTTTTCTGCTTTTCGTTGAGGTAATAATATTTTTGTGTCAGGACATAGATTCCACTACAGAAACACAAAACATGAACCCAGCAAGGCGCATTACATTTATATGTGTATTTTATGATATTTAATATTATTGTTAGTAACGTTCGTATTTATGTTGTAGACTGCCACTTAAATATTTCATGGCGACTAAAAATAGTAGATATGCAGCCGATAATTTATATATAAACAATTATAAGTATTTGTGGAAAAAAACTGAGTATATTTGTATAAAAAGCCATGGTAAATTAAAAATTAATTGTGTAACTACATTTCGATGGCGGCAGTATATTTGAACAGTGAGACGCCACCCTTAATAGCTACGTGAGCAAAGAGCTTCAGTCTCAACCGTTTTAGTATTGTTAAATATGTATTTGTTTATTAAATGTAAACAACATTTGTAGGGAAGTGGCCAAAGCATTTAATTCTGTGATACTGCCGGCCGCGGTGGCCGAGGAGACTGAGGCGCTCCAGTCTCGGTCTGCACGGCCACTACGGTCGGGGGTTCGAATCCCCCCTCGGGCATGGATATTTGTGCCGTCTTTAGTATAAGGTAGTTGATAAGTAGTTTGTAAGTTTAGGGACTGATGACCCCGTAGTTAAGTCCCATAAGCTTAACAAACATTTGAAAATTTTTTCTGTGATATTCAAAAGTATAACGGAAATTGTATTTTAAAGATGAGGCGTTAGGATGCGGGGAAGGATACAGTTTTGGGAGCAGGGAGAGTATACTTTCGAACGCTTGGGAAGGGACTCGTAACTTGAACGTGGTGGTGAAAGGTTGTGACGCTGTGCGGTCTGAAGCCGCGTTACGAACTTGTGATTTGAAGAGATAGGCATGTGTGGACTTGGTAAATTTACGGGACTGTAACTGCAGAACTTAGTCTCTGCTTGAAAATTGATAAACTATGCACGGTAGTAGGGCTGTGGAACTGTGATAATTCAGTAATCGTGTACTCGTGTGATGACAATCTGTGTTGTATAACAAATACTTTTATCGGGTGTTAATTAGGAACTGAAATGTTCGATGGGCTACACTAATTTACGAGTGACAATTTGGGACTTTTAATCTCGGGTGCGTGTGATATTGTGTCTCTCATGAACAATAGTTGGGGAAATATTCAGTTATTTACCGATGTATGAAGTCGGACCACCTGCGCAATTTCTTGTCCAAAAAGGGTAAAAACTCAATTTATAAATAATTACTTCGTGAGTGAATCACTTCTTTTTCTTACAATCCATTTTGTTTGGTTACTCAGAGGTTTAGTTTATGTTTGATTAAATTGTAAGTTAACCACCCTCCGCTTCCTAACAGTTGCCGCCTTGCTCAGTGATTATTTACGGTGTTAAAAGCAGATGTTATTGCCCTGATAAAATTGTATTGCAACGGATAACGACTTTTTACACACAAAAGACTGCAGCAACTGATAGCATACCAGTGTCAGTTCCCTTACTAGATGAAATTCCCCCATTTATATTCTTGCAATTCCCCATTAAATATTCTCACTCTCTCTTTAATCATTAATTAAGCATAAATGGGACTCAGAATTTCATAAAAACAACTAGAGACGAAATGTTTAACTATTTACACAAGTTTACTAAATTCACTGTACATCTCCCTATCACCATTTTAAAGCCAAAGCCCGTAGTTAAGTCCCATAAGCTATACAAACAAACAAACATTCATATTAATGATTCATCAGATTAAATTTCTAAAACATCCATGTAGACGTCCTTTCAGAAAGAAGGGCAGCATAGCAAAACTAATGGCCTGATTGTGCAAGAAATCAGTTACAATGATCTTGTGCACTTATAAGATGGTAATTAATAGCTTTTTAACAATTTAAAACAAAAATAATTCTGCTCTATCTGGGTTAATGCATGGCACAGGGTTCATCGAACCGCTTCTATGGTGTTCATCTACAGTTCCATTCTCTAATAGCTCTCGGGGGATAAAGTAACACGTAAATCTTTCCGTTTTCGATATAATTTCTATATAATTTCTCTCATTTTAGATGATTATGTCTTCCTATGCACGTGGCGCTAACAAAATACGTTCGCATTCGGAAGAGAAAGTTGGTGAAAGGAATTTCGAAAATAGATCTCGTCGCAACGAGTAACACTATTCTTTTAAATTTTTTCCATCCGAACTCTTGCATAATTTCCGTGACACTCTCTCCTCCCTGTCTCGATAGTACAAAACGAGCTGCCCTTCTCTGTACTTTCTCTAAATCGTCTGTCCATCGCACTTGGTGAGAATCCCATAATGCGCAAGATTACTAGAAAATAGGACTCGTAAGAGTGGTGTAGGCAGTTTCTTTACTAGAACTGTTGCATCTTCTAAATGTCCGGGCAACAAAACGTAGTCTTTGATTCGATTTTCCTACAATATTTTCTATGTGTTTTTTCCAATTTCAGTTGTTTGCAATTGTCACTCCTAGATATTTATTTGAATTTACGGCCTGTAATTTTGAATGATTTATAGTGCAAATGACGTTTGGCGGGTTTCTTTTAGGGGTCATCTGGATGACTTCACACTTCTCATTATTAAGGATAAATTGCCTTTTTCTGCTTCATGGAGATATCTCATCTAAATAACTTTGCAGCTGATTTTGATCTTCTGCTGACTTTACTAACCTGTAAATGACAGCATCATGCGTGAACTACCTAAGAGAGCTACTCAGACTGTCTCCTAGATCGTTTATAAAAAATAAGGAACAGCAGGGGTCCTATAACACTTCCCTGTGGAGCGCCAGATATCACTTCTGTTCTGCTCCATGAATTTCCTTCAATTACAACGTACTGACAGGAAATCACGAATCCAGTCGTACAACTGTGGCGATATTCCATAAGCACGCAGTCTGATTAGAAGACGCTTGTGAGGTACAGTGTCGAAAGCCTTCCAGAAATCTAGAAATACCGAATGTATTTCACATTCCTTGTCTATAGCACTCATCAAATCATGTGAGTAAAGAGCTGTCTGTGTTTCATAAGAATGAAACTTTCTGAATCTGTGTTGAGTACGGGACAGTAGGTCGTTATCTTCGACGTAAGTCATAATATTTGAAGACAGTATACGTTCCAAAATCCTGCTACAAACCGACGTCAGTGATATACGCCTGTAATTTTGCAGATCACTCATATTGCCTGTCTTGAACATTAGCGTAACCTGTGCAACTTTCCAGTCTTTGGTACGAAACGTCCACTGAACTTCTATGCCCTAAACAGCTACCCAATCTGTTTAAACAAGATTAATAATTCATATGTAGTTTAGCCAGTCGATCAATCTGCATATGATGACGCGAAAATATATTTTGAAACGATACTGTAGTATCATTCCATTAAATCCTTGTATACTACAGTGTACGTTACTTTCATCTGATTATCATTTCGTAAAAGTGTACTTGGCCTTTAGTGCCACTGTAATGGAGGATGTACTAGGTGGAGACAAGAATGCTTTATTATTTATTAAAATTGTTATTGCAGGACAAATAAGTGAGCGCCGCTAACATAAGGAGCCTTGCTCCACAGTACCCAACTCCTCTTATACCCTATGTGATTGTGTGTGTGAGGGTCTGTAAGTGTGCATGAAGCCGCGGCTGGGAAAGCAGAGATGCAGAACACTCGGTAGGTTTGCCAACTTTAGTTTTGGGGTGTGGCAGAGAGGTTTCCTTGGGGATGAGATGGTCAAGTGGCTACGACTTGCGAGTTCCTTCAGAATTCGGAGGTTGGCAGAAGGTCCCGTTAGATCACAAGCCAATGAGGGAGCGGCTACTCGCGAACTGGAACGGGAGGATCGGTTAGGACGGGGAGCGGCCACGAGAGGGAGAACGTTTCCGGCTGTCTAAGAGGAAGGATGTGAGTATGGTGGCCTCCGTGGTAAAGTATCAAGAACTGTGTTAGTTGTGTTAATTCTGTCTGTATTTCAGCGGGGAAATGATTTTGTATAATGGGAATGTTGTGCAAGCCACGTGGGTGCAGTATGAGAGAGTAAAGGATGTACGGTATGAATGTAAGTTTGGTGATACATTTAGTGACTGGAAGAACGTCAGTCCTCTCTGGATTAATGTGACTTGCAGAGTGTTTATGCATATGTTCCAATGTTTGTGTATCTATGGGACTTAGCTTACGCTTACAAACTAAACTATGGACAACGCATACACACACACACACACACATACATGCCCAAGGAAGAACTGGAACGTCCGAGGGGGAGCAACCGCGGGCTCTGCGTTTTGTACTATCGAGATAGGGAGGAGACTGTGTCACGTAAATGATGCAAGAAAGAAAAGTGTTACTCGTTGCGACGAGATCTATTTTCGAATCCTTTCACCAACTTTCTCTTCCGAATGCGAACGTATTTTGTAATCATCCACCTACATAGGGAGACATGATAATCTAAAATGAGAGAAATTATATCGAGAACGGAAAGATTTACCTGTTACTTTTTCCCCGCGATATTGACTTGCAGAGTGTTTATGTAGATGTTCCAATGTTTGTTTATCTATGGGACTTAGCTTACGCTTACAAACTAAACTAAGGACAACGCACACACACACACACACACACACACACACACACATGCCCACGGAAGGACTGGAACGTCCGAGAAGAGAGCAACCGCGCGCTCCGCCGCAAAGCGCGTTAGAACGCTCTGCCATTCCACCGCGGTGACTTGGGAAGCACTTTACATACTAAATACACTTTAGCAAACTTTGACTCGGTGGTACAAAATTCGAACAAAAAGCTTTAAATCTCCATTTCTTGGCCCACTTTAGGTTACGGTAGCAACATTAAAAGTGGACCTTTGTGATCATAACGGATTAACTATTCATATGACACGAGAATTGAATAACCTAATTTGTAGAGGAGAAAAGTCTCTACAACTTTGTTCCATTATGTTTTTTTTTTTTTTTTTTTTTTTTTTTTTTTTTTTTTTTTTTTTTTTTTTTTTTTTCATATCTCGTAGCGTTTCATAGATATTTGCAAAAATAACGGCGGTTTTGGGATGTATGTCTGTCTGTCTATCCGTAATATGTTCCCTGTTTTTAAGGCGAACCGATCAGCACCAAATTTTACAGACATAATTGTAGGCCACAAGGGCCAGAACCTCCCTTTTTAAAATTTTTCGGACAAAAAATACGGTAGTAATACGTAAGAAAGCTGTTTGTAATATAATTGTAATTGCAAACGAACCGTTCATCTAGTACAAAAATTTAATAACCTAATAGGTAGAGGAGAAAATTCTCTACAACTTATCTCCCTTATGTTTTTTTCATATCTCGTATCGTTTGAGACATATTTGCAAAAGTAACGGAGATTTGACACCCTCCATTGAATTAACGAAAACCAGCCGTTAGGAGATGTCACGTGACATTCCTCGCGCAGATCTCCCTGTGGCATACGCCATCTTGTGCGTATTTGATGATTTTCGTATTGTAACTTACACGTTGTCATTTCAAAGCAATGGCGCACTGAAGAATTAACAAAAACACATCGTTCTTCATACGATAAATGATAATCTATCGTCTACAAATAACATATTAGCATCAGTTAACAACAGCCATCAATAGTATGACATTATAGGACTCATCTTCTGATTGATAGCCGTAACGTAGTGAGTAAGGCGTTAGACTATGATGCCAAAGGTCGGTGGTTCGGAAAGTATCACTACCTATTTTTTTTTATTTAATTTTTTTTCCCCTAAAAGGGTTTCAGACACAGTTATTAATTAATTTTTTATTATTTAGATTATTATTTTGGTCGAAAATGTTTGCAAAAATTATAAATCTACAAATCTAAAGTGGGCCGTAAAACACGTCAGTGCGGTAGTTTTTTCTTCTTACAGTGTATGTTAGCGTGTGTATGAGACTCATATTCACGTCTAAGTATCAGAGTAGTCTTCCGGTCATTTGGGCTCGAAGTAGCGCTGCGGCAGCTGGACCGACTCGCTGCTGTGCTCTGAAGCGTCTCTCCACTATAACCCCGTACTATTATATGTTTTAATGGTTCAAATGTTCAAATGTTTGTAAAGTCTATGGGACTTAATTACGAGGCTATCAGTCCCTAAACTTACAAACTACTTATGAACTACTTACGAACTAGGACGGCACAAATATCCATGCCCGAGGGGGGATTCGAACCCCCGACCGTAGTGGCCGTGCGGACCGTGACTGGAGCGCCTTAGTCCCCTCGGCCACCGCGGCCGGCTGTTTTAATGGTCTGAAGTTGGCTATGTAAAAGGGTGGAAACCACTTACGCTGCGGTTTAGTGGAGCGGTCTAAAGCGTCTCGCTGCGGAGCGCGCGGTTGCTCGCCGTGGAGGTTCGAGTACTCTCTGGGGAATGGGTGTTTGTGTTGTCCTTAGGTTAGTTTACCTAGGCTTAAGTAGTTTGTAAGCTACGGACTGATGACCACGCAGTTCGGTCCGATAGATTTACAAACATTTGAACATAAGGACAACGCACACATACCCACACACACACACACACACACGCACGCACACACACACACACACATGCCCAAGGAGTAGTAACTGCGGCAAGGCGCGTTAGAACGCTCTGCCATTCCACCGCGGCGGGTTGGGAAGCACTTTACATACTAAATACACTTTAGTAAACTTTTACTCGGTGGTACAAAGCCGGCCGCGGTGGCCGAGGGGACTGAGGCGCTCCAGTCTCGGTCTGCACGGCCACTACGGTCGGGGGTTTGAATCCCCCCTCGGGCATGGATATTTGTGACGTCCTTAGTATTAAGTAGTTCATAGGTAGTTTGTAAGTTTAGGGACTGATGGCCCCGTAGTTAAGTCCCATAAGCTATACAAACATTTGAACATTTTTTTTTTTTTTTTTTTTTTTTTTTTTGTGGTACAAAATTCTAACAAAAAGCCTTAAATCTCCAGTGATTTCAACAGGAAATCGACATATACAGTCCAAAACCAAAACCGCGAGCATAAAAAGCTCAGCAACGTAACTCTTACTTTCACGTGTAAACAGAAAGTGGAAGGGAAGGGGGGGGGGGGCATAAATGCGTTTGTAGGCCTTTGTCCCCTGAAACATCCAGCAAACCTGGTACTGAAAAATGAAGCGCAGAACACGAGCCTGGCGGACAAAAATTTTCATCTGCAAAAGGACACGTGTAAAAGGCAGGATATTAGCGGCGGGCGACGGCTCCAATTTTACGGCCGCGGCAGCTGCGTCGCCGGTCGCGTTCGGAAATAACTGAAGCGCCGAAAAAGCCGCCGGCGTAGGCTGGTGGAGGCAGGCGGGCTGACCGTAAACGGCAACGGCAGCGGCAGCGGCAACGGCTGTGCGGTCGTAAAGTGAGCGCACAGCGGCGTCAGACCGCAGGCCAGGCCGCAGCTGGTGCGATTATGCCTCATAGCGCGCGACACCGCTCCCCAGCCGCCAGTGTCGATCTATCGATCGACCGAACGCGACTGCGTTTTATAGGCCCGTCCGCGGTTCCGAATGGCCATCGAATGCGCGATCTTTAACAGTAAAATTTCAGGATTCTGGACGCCCTGCCGACGCTGTTATTATCGGACACGCGCGACACCTGAACTGAGTGCGGAATTTCTGCAAGCGCGGCAAGAGGAAATGATTGCGGCGGAACTGATGCTCCTCTTAATAGCTTGTCAGCACGGGCCGCTGATTTTCTAATTATTACCATCAGTGCTGTAGCAAGTGTAATTCAGTGAAAGTACTCGGGTTTTATAGTGCAGAGCGAAGATTTCGTAACTGTAAAAGGAAGCTATTCCAATTAGTGGGCACCGGAAAAATGTCTTTTTGCCTTACGGACAATTAGAGAAATGTTTTTCCGATAAATTCTGTGTTATATTTCGAGTAGTGTGTTGGTTTTTTTCGCCAAGTTCGTTCCTTTTTTTTCCAACAAGCTCACTGCCTTTTTTTTCCGGCAAGCTTTTTTATGTACCCAAGTTCGTTGCCTTTTTATTTCATCAAGTTGAAAAGAGCCTATTATGAAAATAAGCAATATCTCGGGCAGTTGAGATCTGCAAATGAAAGTTATAATGCAAACTGCTTCTCTAAATTACTTTATGAGTACCCACAGTACATGAGCAACGGAAACTTATCTACGTGCTCACTCCTTAAGGCAGCAGCCAACGCTTTAACAAACACAAAATGAACGATAAAAAATAAATGAATAGATAATTAATCATGGGACTGGGAGCATGAAATAATAAAGCAGCTCTTTTGACCTCCGCACGCAATATCCTGTCCAACCCCTGGTACAAAGCATCCGCAATTGTCTTACCTCTCTTTCAGCGAGCGAAACTACTGTGACGTTTCTGTGGGTCCCGGGCCACGTGGGAGTGTTGGGAAATGAGTCTGCGGATACGGCTGCCAAGGAGGCAGTTCTCCTCCCTCGGCTGTCTACCTTTTCCACTACCTCTGATGACCTTCATGCTGGCGTCTTCCGGCTTATCATCTGACGTTGGTTTTTTACATTGGTCATCCCTGTCAGGGAACAAATTGCGATCCATTAAACCTGTGCCTGATCTTTGGTCAACGTCATCTCGACCCTCTCGCCGAGAGGAGATTGTTCTGGCCCGGCTTCGTAGTGACCACTGCCGTAATAGCCACCACTATTTACTTCGTGGTGATATGCTCCCTTATGCGAGCACTGCGATGAACCTTTTACTGTGTACCACCTTTTAGTGCAACGTCCGTTTTCTAATCGTCTACATCAAGATCTATCTTTACCATTTGAAATGTCTGATATTTTAGCTGATGATCCGCATTCTGCTGACCGAGTTTTACTTTTTATACATCATGCAAATGTGGCGAGAGCCATTTAAGTTCTAACCCCAATTGGATTCTACTATGGGCAGTGTTGGATGCTAATGACCTAAGTAGTTTTGTGCCATAAAAATAGAATAAAACTTTAAAATCATAATCTATTCAGTAGAGACAAAATTAAGCACAAACCGTGTACAAAAGTGAATTAAATCATATAATTATTGCCTGTGTTATAATTTTTTCTGCCCTTTATGAATATGGAAGTAACGTAGGAGGAAGTTTTCAAATACACAATGGGTAGCTGAAGCAGTGGCGAAACTATGAGTCGACATAGTCTTGACGAGTTGG
Organism: Locusta migratoria; assembly: GCA_026315105.1. Taxonomy (NCBI): domain Eukaryota; kingdom Metazoa; phylum Arthropoda; class Insecta; order Orthoptera; family Acrididae; genus Locusta; species Locusta migratoria. The sequence goes on from CM048744.1 coordinate 275,739,087, forward strand.
CATATGTCTTAATCAAAAATTTAACTATACTGTGCACTAAACGAACTCACATGTGGGGAGGCAACAGCTCACTATTCTTACGTACTACGTGGTGTGCGACCATGCCGAATTTCATAACATTTACAAACAATAATTAATCTTCAATAAGCAAGTAAAGCACACACAGGAATTCGTATAGAAGAAAGACAGTATTAATAAAACCATGGCTGAAGGCCAAAGTAACGACCATTATGAAAGCACATGATGCAATCGGTCATACAAGACAAGAAAGAAGGAATCAAATCAGAAAATCTGAGGACTATTTAGCATACTTACGGATACAGAAATGACATGGAAACATTAGGTAAAAACACGAAGGAAAAACGAACATACTAGGTTCACACAATGGGTGAAGGCCACACACATGTATTCTAACTTGAGCAAAACCAGATACTCAATCAACAATGGAATGACAATGCAAATAATAAATTTATAATGAATTTACTCAAACTCTGCATAGTGAAAGAATTACTCAAGAGAACAATCACTGAAAATACAAGACTGCCTGATCACAGAAAAAGTGAAGTCCTAACAGCATGCTTTCCCTTCAGCATGATACAGCGGAGTCCTTACTTTCACAGTCATTGGAGCCAGAATGAAGAGTGAAGACTAAAGCTCTAAGGCCTCAGTAAAACCTCCCCCAACCATACACTGGATGAAAATTGCGCTAAATGCGATGCAGAGTACTTTCAGAGACAAATGTTTACCAAGCATTGCTTCTTGGCCAAGACAATTTTCTCTACAACCGCTCCCAGAGAAGTCTCCTGTCACCTCTTTCATCCAAGATTAAGTTGTTACAACACTAAGAACACGGCCACCTCTCCATCTTGCCAAGTAGGTTTGTCTCTGGCCACCCAGCAGACGGCAGTACAGATGACATACAAAAGCATGTGTTCTTAACTAAACGAGACTGTAAGCCATTGCGCAGTAGTCAGTCAATATTAAAAGCAACTTTCCACATTCACATGAACACACAAGTTCAATGACACGGATGGAAACATATATAAATATGGGGCAAACATATATAAACATGGGGCGTTGATCATTGATAATAATAATAAAATAATTAACACACAGATTGATAACATTAATGGTGCAGAAACACTTTAGGTTAAAGAATATATCAAAATGGAACACGACCACACAATCAGTGGACGTTTTTCAAAGTTCTTTCCTTTTTTTTTCGCCAAGTTCATTGACTTTTATCGTTAAGTTCGAGGCTATTTTTTTTTTTCAAATATCGGCAAGTTCGTAGCTTATTTTTATTTGGCTAAGTTCGTTGCTTTTATCTCGCCAAATTTGTCCCTTCTTTTTCGCAGAGTTAGTTGCAATTTTTCCACCAAGTTCGTTACCTATTTTTCGCCAAGTTCGTAGCTTTTTTTTATGTGTGATCAAGGTCAATACTTTCTTTTCACCAATTTAGTTTTTAAAAAAATGTTCAAATGTTTGTATAGTCTATGGGACTTAACTACGGGGTCATCAGTCTCTAAACTTACAAACTACTTATGAACTACTTACGAACTAGGACGGCACAAGTATCCATGCCCGAGGGAGGATTCGAACCCCCGACCGTAGTGGCCGTGCAGACCGTGACTGGAGCGCCTTAGTCCCCTCGGCCACCGCGGCCGGCAATTTTGTTTCCTTTTATTCCCAATTTCGCTGCTTTTTATTCACCAAATTCATTGCAAATATTTCGTCTAGTTAGGTATTTCTTCTTTCCAAATTCGATATTATTTTTTCGACTAATCGAGCGTTATTTTCCTCCTAATTTAAGTGTATATCTCTTTCCGATTTAACTGTTTTCCTCTTTATAATCTAACTGTTGCTCTCATTGAAAATTATCTGTTCTTCTCTTTCCAGTTTAGCTGTCGTTCCCTTGCCAGTTTAAGCAAATTTCCGTGCTCTTTTCTTGACAATTTCTGTTTTTCACCAATTTTAGTCTTTTTCTTGTCAGATTTGATGTTGTTTTCTTGCCGATTTCAGCGCATCATTTTACAAATTAATGTGTCGTATTTTGCTCATTTCTGATATGTACCTTGCTAGATTAGGTGCTATTTTTAACGAAGTGGGCTCTATTTTTCGCCAAAATCAGTGTTGAAATTCTCAAATGTTTGTAAATTTAAGGGACTTAATTGCTACAGTTATTTGTCCCAGGGGGTTATAAAGTAATTCAATTAACTTATGCTGAGAACAACACCCTTGGCAGATTGAGGACTTGAACCTCATACGACAAGCAACTGCACTCACTGTAACAAGGTTCCTTAGAGCGCTCGACCACTCCACAGTGGCACATGCTCATTTTCGCCAAGTTCGGTGTTCATTTTCGCCAAGTTTAGTGTTCATTTTCTAAGTTCGGTGTTTTTTCCCCCATAGTCAGTGTTCTTTTTCCCCATTGATAGTGTTCTTTGTCCCCTTTGTCAGTGTTCCTTTTATCCATCGGTGGTGCTCCTTTTTCCCCCATAGTCCACAGTTTCCCCCCCCCCCTGTCGTTGGTGTTTTTTTCCCCCGTCATCGGTGTTTCTTTTTCTCCAGCATATGTGTTTCTTTTTCCCAATCGACGGCGTTCTTTTTCCCCATCATCAGCGTTTCCTTTTCCCCATCGTCGGCATTTCTCTTTCCGCATCGTCAGTGTTCATTTTCCCCATCAGCGGTGTTAATTTTTCCCATTGCCGTTGTTCATTTTCCCCAACATCAGTGTTTATTTTCCCCATCAGCATTGTTCATTTTCCCCATCAGTGGTGTTCATTTTCCCCATCTGTGGTGTTCATTTTCCACATCGGCGGTATTCTTTTTCCCCATAGTCAGCGTATCCCCCCCCCCCCCCAATCGTCGCTGTTTTTTCCTCATCGTTGGTGTTTCCTTTTCCCCATCATATGTGTTTCTTTTTTTTTTATAGTCAGCGTTCTTTTTCCCCCGTCATCGATTTTCAACTTTCCCCATCGTTGGTGTTCTTTATTCCCATTTTCATAGTCATTTGTTGCCACATGCGGAATCATTTGTTGCCACATGTGGAGCAATTTGTTATTTTTGGAGACTTTTTTGTCAAGTATGCAGACATTTTTTGTCAAGTTTGTAGACTTTTGTGTCAAGTTTGGAGAGATTTTTGTCACATCCGGTGTTGCTTTTCGCCAAATTTGGTATTACTTTTCGGTAAATTCAGTATTACTTTTTCGCCAAATTTGGTATACTTTTGTCCACATTCGTTATTACATTTGTCCAAATTCGGTGTTACATTTCGCCTAGTTCGTTGTTACTTTTCATGTTGTTCGTTGTTACTTTTCGCCTTGTTCAATGTTACTTTTCGTCTTGTTCATTGTTACTTTCTGCCTAGTTCATTGCTACTCTTCACCAAGTTCATTGTTACTTATTGCTTAGTTCGGTTTTACTTCTGCCTAGTTCGGTATTATTTTTGTGTCAGATTGGGTTATCTTTCCTCCCAGTATCAGAGTTCTGTTCTTCCAAATTTCGGTGTTTTTGTAGCCAGTTTCGAGAATGCTACAACGCTGCTAATTTCTAATTGTATTGAGGTTTTTTTTTTCATTTTCTGTCCTATATATATGCCGATTCGATGCTATGCTTTTTGTCAGATTCGACAATACCTTTTTGCTAGATTCGGTACAACATTCTTGCTATTTCAGTGCTGTTTAAAAATGAAAATCGGAAATAATTTTAGGATGGCTTAGTAACTACATTGTGGAAAAATAAGGCATAATACCATTTCATTAGCGACTGTGCACGTGCGTGTGTTGTGTGTCACCTTTTTTTGGGGTGGGCGAGAGTCAGTTCTTTCAGAATTGATATATAATATAATTCGATCCATTCTTCAGTGTCAAATGATGCACACGATGCTCGAACGCATTCTGAAGTAGCTGAAATACCGCGAGGGCAGTAAAAATGGGCCGGGGAATTACGTAATTAGTGTGTGGATCAGCCGGAAATTTGCGAGAGACGTCTGCACAGTTGCGGTGGCCTGTTTATCCAAGTGGTGTAGTGAGCAGTGCACTCCTCGCTTTCCAGTGAGAAGGAGACGTGGATTCGGATCACAGGTCAAAATTTGTACTTTCCACCTGACTTTTACTCGATGTACACTGGCATCTAATGTCGTAAATTCCTTTGTGTCACATTTTCATTGATCAATAATCATCAATTACTAATATTTGTACATTATCGTCCACAAATTCATAATGATTCCTACACGCCAGGATTATCAATGATTTCACGATATTTTGAAATACTCGTCGGCACCCAATTAGTTTACTAAAAATTGCCAGTTGCGTTTTTTGCGTTGAGGTTTTCCTTTCAAAATGATGGTGGCACGGTGCGATACTTTGCAGTTTCCCTGGTATAGAACGCGGCAAGAGTAACGATGCATATAACGGCAACTTAAAATTCATCACGTAATACCAGACTTCGCTCTATCTCGTTACGTATGAACACTAATTGCTATTTATAAAGTATTACAGCAGCTGGTGATTCCTTGTGTAGATGCCTTTTTTCCCACCAGTCAATTGAATGATTTGATGAGGCCCTCTACGACTTTCTCTTGCGTGTCAACGTCGCCGTTTCAGAGTAGTAATTACAACCAACGACCACAATTGCTTGTTCGATATATTCTAATCTCGGTTTTACACTAAAGATTTCGCCCTCTGCAGCCCCTTCTCTTTCCATCAATCAAATTTTAGAACATGGTTGGAGAATGTAACTGAAAAGAAATGGTCTTAGAGGAGATGAAAGAGTCAGCCAACCAGTTGCGTGAAGACTCGTTTGTTACTACCAATGACCTACCTTTCAATAATTCTAAAATTATATTCTTCGGAAGGAGATTGTGGCAGTTAGAAACTATTTATAGGAGATTCACATAAATATTGACAATACTAAAAAATATAATTCGCTTATAATCAAAATATTAGAGTTTTCAATAGTTTCCTGTAAGATCTTCGGCATACTTTGTAAAAACGTCTCACGCTCTTAAACCTACCGCAGTTTACACGTAAGTTCCTATAAATTAAAAGGGTAGCACATTTACCAATTATATTCCTTAAAATCACTATGGTTTTATTTGGCTGATTTCAGCATTTGACAAGAGCTGTTATACTATTGTTTTTGAGGTGATAATTTACTAAACAGCAAAACGGCTTTAACTTTTAACATCACCTTTCCTCATAAAATATAATAAGTGGCTCCTTTATGCTTATAGTATTTTATCACATTTGAACGTACACTACTGGCCATTAAAATTGCTAAACCAAGAAGAAATGTAGATGATAAACGGCTATTCATTGAACAAATATATTATACTAGAACTGACATGTGATTACATTTTCATGAAATTTGGGAGCATGGATTCTGAGAAATCAGTACCCAAAACAACCATCTCTGGCCGTAATAACGGCACAGATACGCCTGGGCATTGAGTCAAACAGAGCTTGGATGGCGTGTACAGCTACAGATGCCCATGCAGCTTCAAAACGATACCACAGTTAATCAAGAGTAGTGACTGGCGTATTTTGACGTGACAGTTGCTTGGCCACCATTGACCAGACGTTTTCAGTTGGTGAGAGATCTGGAGAATGTGCTGGCCAGGGCAGCAGTCTGACATTTTTCGTATGCAGAAAGATCCGTAAAGGACTTGCAAGATGCGATAAAGCATTACCCTACTGAAATGTAGTGTTTCGTAGGGGTCGAATGAAGGGTAGACCCACGGGTCATAAGACATCTGAAATGTAGCAGCTACTGTTCAAAGTGCTGATGGGAACAAGAGGCGACCCTGACATGAAACCAGTGGCACCCCATGCCATCAAGCCGGGTGATACACCAGTATGGCGATGACGAATACACGCTTCCAATGTGCGTTCACCGCGATGTAGCCAAACACGGATGCGACCATCATGATGCTATTATATATTTTTGACGACGTTACAGCGTTCATTTTAATGAAATAAATCGCAATTTACGATCACTTATGGCATGACTGTACTAGGTTTAGATGGAATACCAAATTGCGGCGAATGAAAATTTGTGCCAGTCCGGGATTCGAACCCGGAATCCCCTGCTTACTAGGCAAACGCGTTGAAAACTCCCCCACCGAGGACACAGTGACCAGCACGACTGCAGAGAACTCTCCCTGCACGTCTCCCGCCACACCCAAATTTCCATTCGCAACGCTGTCTCTTTCCTATTACCACTGCAGGGAAGAGTCCTCTGCAGTCTGACTGGTCACTGTGTCCTCGGTGGCGGAGCCTAGTTTGCCTAGTAAGCAGGAGATCCCGGGTGCGAATCCCAGCCGGGCAGAAATTTTCATTTGCCGTACTTCGGTATTCCATCTAAACCTAGTACAGTGATAGCAAATTGCGATGTTTTTCGTCATCATGATGCTGTAAACAGAACCTGGTTTCATCCGAAAACATGACGTTTTGCCATTTGTGCACCTAGCTTCGTCGTTGCGTACACTATCGCAGGCGCTCCTGTCTGTGAAGCAGCATCAAGGGTAACCGCAGCCTTGGTCTCCGAGCTGATAGTCCATGCTGCTGCAAACGTCGTCGAACTGTTCGTGCATGTGGTTGTTGTCTTGCAAACGTCCCTATCTGTTGACTCAGGGAACGAGACCTAGCTTCACGATCCGTTACAGCCATGCGGATAAGATGCCTGTCATCTCGACTGCTAGTGATACGTGGCTGTTGGGATCCAGCACGGCGTTCCGTATTGCCCTCTTGACCCCACCAATTTCATATTGTGCTAACAGTCATTGGCTCACGATCAACGCGAGCAGCAATGTCGCGATACGATAAACCGCAATCGCGATAGGCTACAATCCGACCTTTATCAAAGACGGAAACGTGCCTTACACGAGGCATCATAATAACGTTTCACCAGGTAACGCCGGTCAACTGCTGTTTGTGTATGAGAAAGCGGTTGGAAACTTTCCTCATGTCAGCACGTTGTAGGTGTCGCCACTGGCGTCAAGTTTCTGTAAATGGTACGAAAAGCTAATCATTTGCATATCACAGAATATTCTTGCAGTCTGTTAAATTTCGCGCCTGTAGCACGTCATCTTCGTGGTGTAGCAATTTTAGTGGCCAGGAGATTATGTTTATTTGATCCTTTTTCAGCCTATTCTACCACTAAATTTGTAGATACAAACCAGTACTCTCCTTCTCTAATAACGACCCTTGTCCCTTCACACCTTGTACCATTCATTCAGGTCTTTCACATATACATATTGACAGCCGAGATTTTTGTACATATGTATTTCTCCCATTACTTCCCTCGTCTGTTTATGTTTCTTATTATTCATATTAAAACCGACAGCGCGCTCTCTCCGGCTCTGTGGGGCATGGGGTGATGAAGTAAGTATCAAGGAATTAATGTTCATTTGTAGCCACTGTAAATTTCTACCGTTTACACTTCTTCTTGGAAAAGGTAATAATATAATTATCGAAACCATAGTCAACTTTCTAATAACTGGTAATAACTTGTCGGCTGATTTTTTATCCTCTACGATGCAATGTATCCAACGGGTTGAAACATGTAATATGATGCTGTCATTTCTCTTATTAAATGTTTTCCACATATTCCTTTCGTCAAAGTTTCTACAGATGACCTCCTCACATCTCATCGCTGCACTTGAGATTTGTACACCTCTCAGACAATGCACTTCTTTATTCTGATTTTACCTCGGTCCATTATTTACTTCCGTTGCCAAACTAAAATTTAGTTAGATGTACTAAAATTATTTTAGCCTGGTACCCCGTCTCTCTCTGCAATATTCTGTTTATGTTATATTACCACGTACAATTATAGGAGAACGAATCAAACAGAAGCTGTTTAGAGCGACTAGTCATCGTTGCTGCCTCTGTCCTACTCTTTTCCGTATCAGGAACTCCGTGGACCGACTTCCCGTTCTCACGCGTACAGTGTCGCGACATTTCCCGCGTTAACAAACCGAAATTTCGCACGGCTCGTGGGCAAACCAACTGTATCCTCCAGGGGCAAAGTGTTTGCGGATACCACAAACCGGTAAACAGACAGGCCATCAGTTCGGGGCATTCGTACCCACTGTAAGCTGCTTATCCACAAGTCAGTGACGGAAGACCCGCAGGCCAACATCAGCCATCCTTTCACATGCGGTAAATCCCCTAGATCCGCTCAGCGGCGCTTTCCGGCCGTAGCTTTTGTGCGCCAGTTACCAGGAATTATCCCGAGAATTAATACACTAATCCTTACATACATTATGGAATAAAATAAAATACTAAAGCGAAGTGTGAGTGCACGGTTCGCAGTGGCATGAATGAATAAATTCTTCTCCGGCCTCCAACCACGTCAGGTGATTAGAATCTCACGAGCTTTCAGCCGAAAGCTCTCCTTGGTCATTATCAAGGGGTAAATGACTACTGCAGCGTGTAGCCTTACCGTTACACAGAGTGCTCCATTGATAGTGACCGGGCCAAATATCTCACGAAATAAGCATCAAAAGCAAAAGACTACAAAGAACAAAACTTTTCTAGCTTGAAGGGGGAAAACAAATAGCGCTATAGTTTGCTCGCTAAATGGCGCTGCCATAGGTGAAATGGATATCAACAGCATTTTTAATAGGGGAAGAAAAGCATTTTGGAAAAAGAGAAATTTCCTAACATCGAATATTAATTTAAGTGTAAGGAAGTCTTTTCTGAAGGCATTTGTGTGGAGTGTTGCCTTGTACGGGAGTGAAACATGGACGATAAATAGTGCGGACAGGAAGAGAATAGAGGCTTTTGAAATGCGGTGCTACAGAAGAATGCTGAAGATTAGGTGGGTAGATCGCGTAACTAATGAAGAGTACTGAAAAGAATTGGTGAGAAAAGGAATTTTTTTCATACTTTGACTAAAAGAAGGGATCGATTGGTAGGACACATTCTTAGACATCGAGGAATCGTAAATTTAGTATTGGAGGGAAGCATGTGGGGTAAAAATCGCAGAGGGAGTCCAAGAGACGCGTATAGTAAGCAGATTCAAGTGGATGTCGGTTGCCGTTCTTATGAGGAGATGAAAAGGCTTGCTCAGGATAGAGTAGGGTGGAGAGTTGCATCAAACCAGTCTCCGGACTGAAGACCATAACAACAACAACCCCCATTTTTTATTACATATTCGTCTAGAACGTCAATAAATGTGAATGTTTTATTTTGAACACTTTTTTCGCTTTGTGATAGATGGCGCTGTAACGCTGTAATAGTCACTAACATACGTGGTATCGCGTAAAGTTTCGCCAGTGCGGACGGTATATGCTTCGTGATACATTACACGTGTTAAAATGGATGTAGATAAAGCAGCGATGTATAGGCCTACATCACACTCATGCTGCCAATTAAATAAAGTGAAGAATTTATTCGAGATTGCATTTATCAATTTTGAGGAAGATTTAAATACAGTTGCAAAAGAAAATTTGTAAGAAGTGTGTAAAAAGTTACAAACCCTCCCGCACCAATAACATATATTCCTCATCGCAGAATCAAGATAAAACAACGGACCTACTAGTACTTTGTTTGCATAAGATCAGATACTTTATTTTTGCAGAATGCGAGGATGGTCGAGATCAGTGGATAACCGACACGCAAACGGAAAAATTTACAACGTGAATATCTTCCTAAAAAGAATCGCAGTCACTACCTTCATAGGGTAAGACTGAAAGACAATCAAGTTTTAGTACGTAATAGAATCCTCGAGCAAGTAACAACGTTTACAGTCCGAGAGTACAACCTCACACACGTTCAAGGAGTGTATATGCAACAGGAAATCACGAAATTTACAATATCCGCAGAAATAATAAATAACATCTTCAGACCACCTTTACTTCACCGGTACATCAAGCTCAATCTAAAACAAGACCCTCACGAAACCTGTGTCTTGAACGCTCCGCAAGGATTAGGAGCAGTTCATGAGCAGAAAAGATGGTTACACGTAACAGGGCAGGAAAAACCATTCATAACATTGTACTTAATTACAGATAATTTTGGCAAGCGGACATAAATCGCCCAGATAAATTGAAATACAGTGAAATTCCAACCCAGAAATAGATGTTCTAACTCTAACAAGGAGAAAACATGCATTTAGATGGAGATATAAACAGTCTAATAGGATAGGAGGAAGAAAACTGGAAGCTATTCAAGAGAAGAGCGAAGTGTTCTTTGAAGGACAAAGTCACCTTGAATATAACAAGAGATATCATACCTCCAGCTAAAAGAAGCTATGTTAAATAGGTGAGAATTAATGAACGTCCCTTGGTACCTGGCTTCCTCTATGGTTCTAATACGATATGTAACATGTGACAAAGATTTGTAATCGTAATTATCAAAATAAAATAAAATCTTTGACTCGGCGTCACTTATCCGAGTTTCACGGCAGAGATTCCGTTACCCAGCTTTATACCTTACGAAAGGTCTGTGAATTTTGAGCATTTGGTCATAATGGATCCAAGAGGCTGATTCCAATAGGGTAAGGCGGTACAATTTCGATATAGGTACAATTCCGATCAACATGCGTTTTCGCACCATTTTTCTGTCTCGTAGTGTCTCGTTGTGTCCCGTTGTAGAGTAGCAGGTTTCTACAGCTCCTCCTGTCTTTTCCAAGGATACACTGCTTTGCGGTAAGGAGATACAATTTTTTCCCTTTAAAGAGTTAAGAGTAGTTACTTAGTCAAACGCGCTCTTATAAATCATCTAGTTAAGGGTGACTGGATTCGCTGCCAAAAATTCAATGTTTGGTAGCACGAAGTATGCGTTGGTGCGTGACAGAAAAAGTGCTTTTTATGTGGAAGATGCCCGTAATCAAAATTGTACGAGGAAGTGATCGCAATTGTACCTAGTGTGGTACATTTTAGATCGATGTTTCTCAATTCCGTAACCTTTTTTTTTGTGTTTATACCAACATTTGTAACTGTATAATATTTGTGTTACATATTCATTAAACATCCAAGAACAAGTGCCATAGTTAAAATTATTCCTTTTCTCAATTTATTTCCAGTTATAATAGCATTTGTCTGAAATGATCGAAATTGTACCACGTTACCCTATGGTAAATCAGTTGCGTTCTTCCTGCTTCGCCACAGCACTGCCACTTACCACCAAAACTGTACATTTACATATACACTACCAGAACAGGAAGGTAGTACGCTAGAAAGACAACGTCCATTTTTATCCGATGATGGGATGCGCCACTCGGGGTATAATACGAGGAGGAGTTGGAAAATAAGTTCAAATGTTCAAATGTTTGTAAATCTATCGGTCTCAACTACTGGATTATTAGTTCGTAGCCTACAAACTACTTAAACTAACCGAAGGACAACACGTACACCCATGCCAACTACTGGATTATTAGTTCGTAGCCTACAAACTACTTAAACTAACCGAAGGACAACACGTACACCCATGCCAACTACTGGATTATTAGTTCGTAGCCTACAAACTACTTAAACTAACCGAAGGACAACACGTACACCCATGCCAACTACTGGATTATTAGTTCGTAGCCTACAAACTACTTAAACTAACCGAAGGACAACACGTACACCCATGCCAACTACTGGATTATTAGTTCGTAGCCTACAAACTACTTAAACTAACCGAAGGACAACACGTACACCCATGCCAACTACTGGATTATTAGTTCGTAGCCTACAAACTACTTAAACTAACCGAAGGACAACACGTACACCCATGCCAACTACTGGATTATTAGTTCGTAGCCTACAAACTACTTAAACTAACCGAAGGACAACACGTACACCCATGCCAACTACTGGATTATTAGTTCGTAGCCTACAAACTACTTAAACTAACCGAAGGACAACACGTACACCCATGCCAACTACTGGATTATTAGTTCGTAGCCTACAAACTACTTAAACTAACCGAAGGACAACACGTACACCCATGCCAACTACTGGATTATTAGTTCGTAGCCTACAAACTACTTAAACTAACCGAAGGACAACACGTACACCCATGCCAACTACTGGATTATTAGTTCGTAGCCTACAAACTACTTAAACTAACCGAAGGACAACACGTACACCCATGCCAACTACTGGATTATTAGTTCGTAGCCTACAAACTACTTAAACTAACCGAAGGACAACACGTACACCCATGCCAACTACTGGATTATTAGTTCGTAGCCTACAAACTACTTAAACTAACCGAAGGACAACACGTACACCCATGCCAACTACTGGATTATTAGTTCGTAGCCTACAAACTACTTAAACTAACCGAAGGACAACACGTACACCCATGCCAACTACTGGATTATTAGTTCGTAGCCTACAAACTACTTAAACTAACCGAAGGACAACACGTACACCCATGCCCGAGGAGGGACTCGAATACCCGACTGCGAACGGCCACCCGCACCGCCGGGCGGCGCCCCAATGCGCACGGCTATTCCGCTGTGGCTGGAAAATATGTGTCCCCCGATGACTGTGGTCAGAGTTGCTTATGAAAGGAAAAAAGAAATATAGAATGAGACGTTAAAGATAAAACATATCTTTATTTTTCTACATAATTTAGAAGTACATTGAGGTATTTGTCATACGGCTTTATAAGCTTCCGAAAGCCTTCCAGCAAAATTCAGGGCGTTGCATACGGAAGAAGCGTTGAACGGCTTGTTGTTTGACGTCAGCATTGCTTCGAAAGCGCCTTTCGCCGAGAGTCTTTTTGAAAGCTTGAAAAAGATGGAAGTCACTTGGTGCGAGATCAGGACTGTATGGCGGATGGTGAAGACGCTCCCAACCAAGAGTTGCAATTTGATTTTTGTTGCCGTCACCGAGTGTGGTCTCGCATTGTAATCCAACAGCAGAACTCCAGATCTAAGACGGCTTGGCTGCTTTTTCCGAATCACTACTTCCAATTTTAACAGAGTTGGACAGTACCGCGCAGCATTGGTGGTTGCATCCTTCAACAAGTCCCGCAATAAAACTCCCTGGGCGTCCCAGAAAACGGTGAGTAGCACATCACCTACAGACGGAGTGGTTTTGAACTTGTTTCGGACAGGTGATGACGGATGTTTCCACTCCATGGATACAGCCTTCGATTCGGGCGTTTAATGGTGGAACCAGGTTTCATTCTCCGTCACAATCCGAAACAGAAAGTCTTTGCGATATTCATGGTCGTACTCTACCCAATGGCGTATCAGTGTCTTGCACGTGCGCGTTCACCTTCTGTGTCGTCTTTCGCCCATAGCCGTTTAACGCTTCTTACGTATGCAACGTCCTGATTTGTTCTTTGACGGATTTTTGAAGCTTATAAGCGGTTTTAGGAATGTTTCAGTGTATAAAAATAAAGATATGTTATTTTGCATTATTTTTTTTTCCTTTTATACACAATTCTTCCCATAGTCGACAGGGGAAACTTATTTTCCAACTCCCCTCACAGTTTTACTGATAATGATGTCAACGTTGTCGGTCAACAGATAACGTATAAACATAGTTGTCAGAGCGTCATTGTGTATACCCTGTTATAGGAAATGTTTACCGCCATAAGGCTCAGTGTGATAACGGGCACTATGCCACGGAGACGCACTCGTAGTTACTTCAGCGAAGTGATCGAGTACGACAGAGGTTATTCCATGACTTTCCCAGTTTCGAGATGGTCCTTTCGGAGAACAAGCTGAACTTGCTGTGTCAGCTGTGAAAAGATAATGGCTGCAATGGTGATGTGAACGTTTTTCACACCTATAGACCAGGTTCTGGACGTCCAGGCAGCAAAGAAGTCCGCTAGGTTCGTCGTATGTCCAGCAGTGAGAAATCGTGAAAATACCATAGCACAGATAAGACGGTTTGTGTTCTCAAAAATGTCAGGTATTGATACTTTTTATCCCGTCTTCCACTCACGCCACAGCATAGACGTGCACGGTACGAGAAAGACCATAGACCATCAGAGAATCCCTCGGAATCCGTAGTCTTCGGCCTGCACAATGACAGTCGGTAAATACGACGTAGATCTGACGAGCGCGAGCACTCGTCCAAGACACGTACTGGCCCACCCACTATGGTCTGAAGTACGAAAACTGCATTTTAGCTCACTTTTGTTGTTTGTGGAGAGAACGTTGCCCAGCGCTTGCTATGTGCAGCATATTGATATACAGGTTTGAAATGCGACATGAAGTCGCATAGGAGGCAGGCGATTATAATTAATGTGTAGTACTTCAGAGAATAGGTCGCATTAATTGGTAATACTTCAGGCATGCCACGACATTGTTACGAGACATTTCGCAATTATTTCCATCTTCAGATAGTCATCCGTTTTGTAACCGATAACTACACTTGGACAAGTAACAGATGAAAGTGCACCGATGTACAGAAAAGTGTTATCTGTACATACATGTGAAGACTACCTTAGGCACTGTTACATGTACAAGTGAAGCTAGCGCTTACAAAACAGGTAAATATCTTACGATGGAAGTAATTCCGTAACATGTCATAATAAAGTCTTGGTATGCTTTAAATGCGATCTTCAATTACGGCGACCTTTTCACCTTCTCTCCAGTACTCCCGATTAAGTTGTAAGACCCATCCTATTGGAATTCTTGCTTATGGAAGGTGATACGTTGTTCCAACAGGATGATATTCACCCACACACTGTGCATGAAACTGAACGTGCTCTGCAAGACCTGGAACAACTTCCCTGGCCAAAATGATCTACAGCTTTGTCTCCAATTGAATCGTTGTATGATGTAATGGAACGACAACTGACACAACTCTTGCACGATTATATGAACAGGTCAAGCATGCATGAAATGATGTGTCCAATCATATGCATTATAAATTATAGGCTAGAATGAGAGCCTGAATTGCTACCAATGACTTGCATTAATAGAACTCCACCTAGAAGAAATGTTCAAATGTTTGTAGAGCTTATTGGCCTTAACTACAGGGTCATCAGTCCCTAAACTTACAAACTACTTATGAACTAACTAATACTAGGGACGGCACAAATATCCATGCCCGAGGTGGGGGATTCGAACCCCCGACCGTAGTGGCCGTGCAGACCGTGACTGGAGCGCCTCAGTCCCCTCGGCCACCGCGGCCGGCCACCTAGAAGACAACATCTCACAGCTGGCCACGTCTACGTCACACCAAGACGCCGAAGGCCAATGCGAAAGGCCGCGGCATGCACGTCGTGTCACATAAGCAAGGAGCCGGAGCGATCGCTAGCGATCGCTAGCTGAGTGGCTGGTCGCTATGAGGCAATGAGTTGCCAGCCAGTCAGCCAGTCAGCTAGCGGTCACGCCAACTCAGTACTACCTTGCTTATGTGAAATGATGTGTGCACCGCGGCCTGTCTTGCTCGTTGGCCTCGGAGAGGCTGCGAAGTCAAGCTGACTGGCCGGCCACTACAAGGTGGTGGGCGTGCTCCAGCGGTAAGTCAGTCAACTGATGGCCGCGGCCTCTCTGAGGCCAACGAGCAAGACAGGTCGCGGCATGCATTTCATGTCACGTAACAAGGTAGTCCTGAGCCAGTACGATCGTTAGCTAAGTGGCTGGTCGCTTTAGGCAGTACACTGTGCCCCAGCGGCTGGCCTATCTGCTAGCGATCACGGAGGCCCAGAACTACCTTGTTTAGATAACATGACGTATGCCACACCTGTCTTTCTTGTTGGCCTTGGAGAGGCCGCAAACACAAGCTGAATCGCTGGCCGCTACGAGGCAGTGGCGTGGCCCAGCGGTCAGCCAGTCAGCTGGTGACTGCGGCCTTTCGGTGTGACTTAGCCACGGCTTCTAGGTGATGCTGATTAATATCGGTTTTTCAGCATGTATTGACACCTGGTAGTTCAGTACTAATTGAGCTTGAAAGTATCTTGTTAAATTTTCTATGAAAGATATTGGGGAGTAGAGGTCTGAAAATGCAAGTTAAAATGCTCACTGCTGCTCTAAATTACTTTACGAGTGGCCACAGTACTTGTTCAATAGAAATTTATGTAACTGCTCACTCCTTAAGGGAGCAGCCAACGTTTTAACAAACAAAAAATAATATTATATATTTTTCACGACGTTACTCCGTTCATTTTTAATTAAATAAATCGCAATTTGTGATCAATTATGGCTTCACTGTGCTAGGTTTAGATGTAATACCACTGTGCAGCGAATGAAAATTTGTGCCCGGGTTCGAATCCCCGCCGGGCACAAATTTTCATTCGCTGCACAGTGGTATTACATCTAAACCTAGCACAGTGAAGCCATAAGTGATCACAAATTGCGATTTATTTCATTAAAAAATAATATGTATAAAAAGTAATAGATAATTAAACATGGGACAGAGTGCATGGAAATATAAAGCAGAGGTTTGATACTTTAAATCATCAACAAGCAAATAAATAAAATCCACAAGCAAATAAATGTGGGGAGACCAAATTAAGCACAATAAAGCACACACCTTGTACAAAAGTGAATTAAATCATAAAGTTACTGCCCTTAATGAAATTGTTTCTGCCCTTTATGAATATGGAGATAACGTGGGAGGAAATTTGCAACTACACAATGGATAAAGGAAAGCATATTCATTCACTCAAAGACACGCACATAATGCTTGCGACATATTACTCATGCGGCAAGACTTGGCGGCGTTTTAACGAGATGCAGGTGTCTTCAAGCACAAATTAAAATAACACTATGCACCAAAAGAATTCATGTGCAGGGAGGCAGCTGCACACTATCCTTAAATACCATATGGTGTGAGACCATGGTGAATTACATAGACTTAACAAAAAGAAATTCATTTAGAATAAGCGAGTAAAACACATATGAGAATTCATTTAGAAGAAAGCTAGTATCAGAAAAAATATGGATGAAGGCCAAAGTAATGACCGTTACAAAATCACATTCTGCAATCAGTCATACCAAGACAGTAAAGATGGTATCAATCCAGAAAATCTGATAAATATTTAGCATACTTGTGGATACAGAAACAATGCGAAAAGATTTAGTAAAAAAAAAAAAAAAAAAAAAAAAAAAAAAAAAAAAAAAAAAAAAAAGTTAGGAAATTCAAACATAATAAGTTTACACAAAGGCTGAAGGACACACATGTCGATTCTAATTTGAGAAAATTGGACACAAAATCATCAGTGGAATGAAAATACAGTTACTAAATTTACACTGAATTACTCGAGTTCTGTAAGCTAAGCAACACTTGGCCTCGCACAACGAAAGAATTACTCATGAGAAACTATCACTAATAAACCAAGACTACCTGGTCATGAACAAAGTAAAGTTCTAACAGCATGTCATCCCCTTAGCATGATTCGACGATATACTCACCTTGCCAATCACGGCAAGAGTGGAGCCTCAGACCACCACAAAAGCCTTCCTCTCCACACACTGGATGTAGGGCGCGCTAAAAACGATGCAGAACGTGTTCAGATCCTACTGTCTACCGACGCTCGCTACCTGAAGAAGATAATACCCCTTACTAGAGCTCCAGAGAGGTACCTTTTGTCACCTCTTTCGTCCAGAATTATGTTAGTACTACACTAAGAACAGGGCACCTCGCCATCTTACCAAGTAAGCCACCCAGCAGATGCCAGTGAAAACGACATACGAAGGCACGCGTTCTTAACTAAAGTAAACGATGCCTAAAGCGCGAGACGGCGATTGTAAGCCATTGCTCGGCAGTCAGTCTTTATTAAAAGCAACCTTCCACATTCACATGAACACACAATTTCAATCACTGGGTGGAAACATATATAATCATTGGGCATTGATCATTAATTAAGGAATAAAATAATTGAAATACAAGTAGACAATATTAATGGCGGAGAAACACTTTAGAGTAATGAATAACACAAAATGGAACACGTTTTTCAAGGTATTCATGTGTAAATGTAATAATTCAGTGTACTCTGTATGTATTGTTGCAACAATGAATGTAGAAGGAATTGGAAAACTCTAAGATGCAGTACTAATTTTTATTTCCAGCAGAGTACTTATTACTTGTGCGCCAAATCACCTTCAGCTTATTTTACTACTGTTCTACTCTCTCAACAGTTTTTGGAATAAATGAACATTTCAATCTATACATGCTATCTCTGATTTTTATTAATACGATGATAGATTCTCCCAATGCTGGTAGGCGCCGGCAATAATATCTCATCAAAAATAGAAAGTTAGTATTGAAATTTCGTCAAAATTTCTTACAGCAACGAAAACGGCCGTTTTCTAAATTACTGCAACCCGCAATTGTGTATAATTTCTCTGACACTGTTTCGTCCAGACACCGATAAAACAAACCAGCTGCCCTTCGTTGAACTTTGCGAATATCATCAGTGAACGCTATGGGAGGCCATACCATGCCGCATTACGAAGGTGCATCTGAATGCAGTTAAATAACTGGATTTGTTGTGTGATTGAAGTGTTCTGCCGATTAAAGTTGTTCCTAATTGTAATTTCTAGATATGTATTTGTCAGCCTATTGATTGATCTTATTGGCTGACCTGCAGTTAAAACGATTTATTTTCGTTCTGGCTGATTTAACCTTTTTTATTTAGTTACGGTCAATTGCCAATTGTAAAACTACTGTTATACTATCTAGATAATCTTTCAATAGGTATTGTCCTTCTGTTGACTTTACCTGACGGTTAGGGGATGTATCACTTGCAAACAATTAAACAAGGCTTCTCAAATTGTCTCCCATAACATTTATATAGTAAATGTAATTAGAATGAAATTAAAGAAGCTGACCGACCGCTGGCAAGAAAAATATTCAGATGGTGATAGATTCTTTATCGTACTTGTGGTCATTTGTTTCAGGCAAAAACTATCTTCAGACCAACATGAAATAGGTAGCCTAATATCAAACTCGGACATCTGATCTAATGGTCGAAATTTAGTTAGCAGTCGATTCTAAGAGAGATTTTTCCGCTCTTATCATTGGTGAAATCTGTTCTTTTTTCTTTTCCTCAAATTGATGTAAACGTCATCAATCACACGTTAAATTTGACTGTTCACATGAAAAACGGACACCTGCATAAGAGCTTGATATCGAATTCGGAAACTTGTTGAATGAAGCAGTGTCCACCTATGGCAACACAGTATATGATCACATGACCTCGAAAATCAGACATGGCGACAGTATGTGCCAGATACTAAGACGTATTAGCCCGTACTTAAGTTTTCAGTAATTTTTTATGGTATTATTACTAATAACCATCTTAAAGAGAGTAAAATGGAACATAATATATCACCAGTGTCCGAAAGAATATCTAGGAAGCGGTTCAAACAACTTGAAAAATTGAAAATAAACAGAGGTAAGACTAGGTTGTAATAAACAGAGGTAAGACTAGGTTGTAAACCATTGTAAGGTGTGTTGTACGAAATTATCACTTGTTGGAAAGTAGTTCCATGTCAGAAATAACGTAAGGATGTTTACGGAAAAATCTGGTGACAGTTTCAACAGACATTTCGCTAATAATTTTAGAGATTCAGTCCCGTAACATTTCATTTTGTATATTAAATTAAAAAGATTATTATGATTACTGTAGTTTTCATTTTTACAGTGTGTAATAGAGTTCAGAATTTAACAGTTCCACTTTATGTCGATATTCCTATAAATTCCCAGATTATACACGTGTAATTGATTATCGTCAGCGATAAGCGAATCTCTGTGTATCAAAAACGGACATCTGAAAGCGTGTTCACATCAAAAGCGGTCACCTACAAATTTTGGGCTCAAACACGGACATCAGTATTTTCAAACACAATTTGAAGGTGTTTGAGTAATTAAATTGATATTAGCCAATTCCAGGTAATAATCCTCGAGTATTAAGGTTGATAATACTCAAATCAGCTTATAAATACATTTGCTCTACGTTTTGCAATAAAAAATGACGTTTAACCCAGTTTCTGGCAAATGACAGATGTCCGTCTTTGATAATAGGCTATTCAAATGAAATCGACAAACTTGAAAAGCATGATATCGTTATTTAATAAATGCCATCTATAATGCAACAATGACATTAATGTACATGGTTTATCAGTGTGCATGATGACACAGTAAACGGTAAACATTTACACAGCCCAATGAATCTAGAAGTGATGAAGGAAAGATTTTTATTTAATAGTAATTTTCTACACTCCTGGACGTTAAAATTGCTACATCACGAAGATGACGTACTACAGACGCGAAATTTAACCGACAGGAAGAAGATGCTGTGATACGCAAATGATTAGCTTTTCAGAGCATTCACACAAATTTGGCGTCGGAGGCGACAGATACAGCGTGCTGACACGAGTAAAGTTTCCAACCGGTTTCTCATTCGATTCCTGCGAAACCCTACAACTCAGCAGGATAATGCACGACCGCATGTTGCAGGTCCTGTACGGGCCTTTCTGGATACGGAAAATGTTCGACTGCTGCCCTAGCCAGCACATTCTCCAGATCTCTCACCAATTGAAAACGTCTGGTTAATGGTGGCAGAACAACTGGCTTGTCACAATACGCCAGTCACTACTCTTGATGAATTATGGTATTGTGTTGGAGCAGCATGGGCATCTGTATCTGTACACGCCATCCAAGCTTTGCTTAATTCCGAGGCGTCTCAAGGCTTTTATTACGACCAGAGGTGGTTGTTCGGGTACTGATTGCTTACATGTCAGTTCTAGTATAATATTTTTCTCCAATGAATACCTGTATATCGTCGGCATTTCTTCTTGATGTAGCAATTTTAATGGCCATTAGTGTCGTTTAAGGGTAATTAGTCATAGTGTTGTTGTATGCAGTATTCAGTGTTCGATTAATGTAGAAATAAGATAACGAATTTTTCTGTGTGACACCATTTCTTACCATACAGTACAATTCGAAACACAGCATGCTTTACTGTAGTAAACTGTGTTCGTAGTTTCACTGTGTTACATATTTATGTAGTACCAAAGGTTTACGACATGTATATTCAAGTGGTGAATTTGCTTTCTATAACTTGTGTTTCGTGTGTCTTTTCCTAACTCACAGCAAGAGGCCGAATTATACAACATATATTTTCGGTTGCAAATTTGTTCTGTTCCTATTGAAAGAAACGAACATATGGAAGAGACAAGATTCTGCATAATTGAAATAGAGGAATAGGGACTACGATGAATAGTGGTATCGTGCGGACGGCTTTATGCGTAGATCCTACGGGTCGTAGCGGCGAGAAAATGTAATGCAAGCGGATCACGGTACCCCGCCTGTGCAGCTTGGACCTTGTTCTCATGTTTCTCATTAGGAAAACATTATACAACAGAGTCGCTCATGGCTTTCTCGCTGCAGGCACTACAACTCTATTTTTGTTTCTTTGTCTTCTAATCCCTTCATTTGCATTCCGCCCTGAAGCTTTTAGTAACCGTGCATCGCGGCTGCGGTTCCCATAGCAGAGACCCATTCCTTCTTTAAAATGTTTAAACTAACGGAGAATAAAAGTTCAGCATGGCGAGTAACTCCTTTGTTCTCATCAAATGTGTATGTGTTTTATCATAAATGATTAAATGTAAGTTTGAAGCATTAAGCAAAGCAAAAAGAAAAATAAATCGCTCATATGTCTGATGGAAACTATAACTTAAATATACGGTAAACTATAATTTATCTTCAAATAAAGAAGCACTTTATTATTTGTTAACTATACTGTTACGCACCAAAGCATGGTTACCTTTAAACTAAATTAAGCTTGCCATAAAAGACTTAGATAATTCAACTTTCCTGCTTTAACGATTTTATCAGCAGATTTTAAGGTCAAACTATCAACAGCAAGAGCATACTGCATACGAAAATGAAACGAAATTGTTACTTTAGAACATATAATTTATCTCAAACATTATGAACTACCTCGAAGACGATTCAGAAAATATCGTTATTGCGAAACACAGCAAGCTCTTTACTCACATGAAGTGCTATCGACTAGGAATCTCAAACTGATTCCAGTTTTTAGTTTTCTCGAAGGCTTTTGAGACTGAGCCTCAGACGTGGCTCCTATTCAAATTGTGTGCTTATGGAATATCATCACAGTTGTGCGATGGGGTTCACGATTTCTTGTCAGATAGGACACAGATCATATTAATTGACAGTCACCAAGTAAAACGGAAGTAATGTCTGACATTCTCCAGGAACGTGTTATAGGCCCCCAGCTATTCTTCACCTTTATGAATGACTTAGGAGACAATCTGAGCAGTTAAGACTGTTTGAAGATTATGCTGTCGTTTATCGGTTAGTAAAATCACCAGAAGATCAAAAGCAACTGCAAAATGTTTTAGATGCCTGCATGGTTTAAAAATTAGTAATTGAACCTAAATAATGATAAGTGGGAAGTCATCGATATGAACACTACAACAAAACCGTTATACTGCATTACATGATAACTGAGTCAAATCTACAGGCTGCAAATTCAATTAAATACTTAGGAATTACAATTAACAACTAGACGCCGTCGTTGAGTTCATGGCAATCACGAAAGGAAACTTGCTGAAAGCGTCTACAACAATTAACCAGCGCGTATTCCAGAAAGGTCCGGCAAAGTCAATACGTAAACGTTGCCATGTTCCCTTGGGGCGTGGCCAGTCTGAGAAACGTTGCGTAGGAGCCGCCTGATGCTTCGCAAAAACCGTACACTGTGACGTCATGCGCTCTATCTGAGCGTCCATACAAACGCAAGTACAATGACGTCTGGCCAATTGCTTTGTCCTAACAATACCCCAATGTCCTTGATGCAGGAGGCGTAAGACTTCACGTTGCAGGGAACGAGGAACAATCACTCTCGTTTGGTCGTTGTCGGTATGTAACAACAGAACACCCTGACTTAAAGACAATGCATGACGTTGTGGATAATAACGTCGAACCAGAGGCCGTTCAATGTCTTTGGCTCTGGCAGGCCACCCTGAGCGAACAAAACGTGCTACGACACTTAGGTCTGCATCCGCAGCTGTCCTGTGCAACCCGACGAGAGTTCAAAGGGAAATCTGCGACAGCGGAAGCATCTCTGGAGTCTATCTGACAACATGCCATTTCTGAAGTATCAAACGATACATCCTGGCCAACCGGAAGTCGGGAAAGAGTGTCCGCGTTGGCGTGTTTAGTGGTAGATCGGTAGAAAATCTCATACTGATAATTAGACAGTATCAACGACCATCTCTGAAGCTTTTGCGCCGTTCGTGGCGGAATTGGCTTTGTGGGTGTGAACAACGACGTGAGAGGCTTGTGGTCAGTCATCAAATAGAATTTTCTGCCGTAGAGATAATGATGAAACTTTGTGCCGCCGTATATGATTGCTAAGGCCTCCTTTGCTATCTGACTGTAATTTTGTTGCGTTGACGTCAGTAGCTTGGATGCAAAGGCAATAGGACGATCGTGACAACCTATAAGATGCGACAATACTGCACCCAGACCGTAAGACGAGGCATCAACTGCTAACACTACAGGCTTCTGTGGGTCAAAGGGAATCAAACATGCATCACTGAGTAGTGCAGACTTTAGTTTGTCAAAGGCAACCTAACAATCTTTAGACCATACAAAAGGAACATTCCTCCCACGTAAGTGATGCAGTGGAGCTTCAATCCGAGAGGCATTGGGAATAAACCTGAAATAATAGTTCAGCTTTCCCATTACTACTTGCAATTCATGCTCATTCTTAGGAGGAGGCAAGTCTTTGATCGCTCTAAGATGTCACTGTAAGGGATGAATTCCTTGGGCATTAATCACATGGCCTAGGTACTCTATTTCAGTTAGAAAAAAACGAACACTTTGCTTTATTGCAACGTAGACCTGCTGCCGTCAACACTTTGAAAAGACACTCCAGGTTAGATAAATGTTCTTCAACTGTACGTCCGGATACCACAATATCATCTAAATAGTTCGAGCAACACGGTACAGAAACTGTCAGCTGTTCCAAGAAACGCTGGAAAATAGCGGGGGCGGAAGAACTGCCAAAGGGTAGGCGTTGAAATTGAAAAAGGCCCATGTGAGTATTAATGACGAAAAATTTTTTTGACTCGTCATCAAGCGGAATTTGTAAGTATGCCTCTGCTAAATCAATCTTAGAAAAGAAACGAGACTGTCCTAATTTGTCCATTAGTTCGTCAGGTCTGGGCAGGGGATAAGTGTCTACAATTGTTTGACTGTTCACTGTTGATTTGAAGTCCGCACAGAGACGAAGTTTTCCTGACGGCTTGGGTATAATTACTAAAGGCGAGGTCCACTGACTCGCGGAAACAGGAGAAATCACCTCGCTATCTTACCAACGTTTAAGTTCTGCAGCAACCTGATCACGAATTGCGATTGGCACTGGTCTAGCTTTACGAAATTTTGGAACTGCAGATTTTTTTAAAGTTACATGTGCCACGAAGTCTTTAGCACAACCTAGTTCCGGCGAAAACAAGTCACTGTATTTTTCACACAATGCATTTATTTTGTCCTGAGGCACTACTGACGAAATTTGAATTGACTCTTTGAATTGATAAGCCAAACAAGTCAAATGTATCTAGTCGAAAAATGTTCTGCGTAGATTTGGCCTGAAGAACTACAAAAGCAACTGTTTTTGTTACACCTTGAAAAGAGGCGGGCAGGCTACACGTTCCTAGCACGGGAATAGTTTGACCTGTATACGCTGTGAGCACTTGCTGAGACGGCGACAATTTTGGTGAACCCAGAAGTTCATAAGTATCTTTATTTATTAATGTAACAGCGAAACCAGTATCAAGCTGAAATTGCACAGGCTGATCTTCTATTGAAAGAGTCACAAAAAGTTTTTGCTTGTGGCGCTCGACAGGTGAGCGAATGTGAGCAACGTCTGATACAGTTTTACTGTGCTTGCGCATGCGCGGGCTGCGTGCGGTAGGAAGCGGCGCAGAATCGGCACATAGATTAATATCAGTGTCACTAGATGGCACTACCGCCGGATCGGCGTCCGCGCAATGCGAGGCTACTGCACTAAAATTACTTTGAGTAGCTACATGAAGTCTACTGTCACTAGCTACACAGTACTGGGCACTATTACAAGGAGAAGTTGCAGAAGGCACTAGGTTCACTACAGAATTGCACTGTACATTGTCATTTTGCTTGTCCCGAACCGTTTTCAGTTGCACAGTTTTACGCGCTCGTCGGCGCTTGCTACGTGGCTCACTACTTAGTTTGGCAGTAGGCGCAGAAAAATTATCTTTCATTTGAGATTCCACCAAAGCACTGTTCAAGTCCACAGTGTGTGTATGCACTGCTCTCGCACTTTGCGAAGCACTGTTTCTAACGGTACCGTTCTTTGAGTTTTTAATTTGCATACACACTGTTTGAACGTGTCCTGATTTGCCACATTGATAACAGCTTGCGTTGCGACTAGGGCAATGCGCACGCTTGTGGCGAGATACACACTGAGGGCAAGACTTACGAACATTTTTCTGAAATGAACGTTGGCGCTCGTTATTCAAATTACTGTTTCTAACACGACGGGGCGACCTTTTTGTCGCACTTTTACACTGGCTACTGTTCACTGTCTGTTCAGCACGGCCGGTTGAAAAATAAGAATCACTAGTGCTATACTGAGAACTACGGTAGGAAAGCGTCCGTTACGGCGCACTGAATTAACACTGTGGCTTTGCATTTTTACATCTGCTAAGTCAAAAGTATCATGCGCTTTTATAAGCTGCAGTACACTGTCTAATGAAGGGTCAGACTCTTTTAGAATTGCTGCCGTAATTCTGGGGTCCTGAATGTTCTGCGTAATTGCATCTCTTAACATCACGTCACTGTACGAAAGTCCACAAGAGCAGGTAAATTTACATTTGCGGGTTAAGCCCTTCAGTTCCGTAATCCACTCCTGGTGTGACTGCTGCGGTAACTTTTTCAGTCTGAAAAATCGGTACCGAGCCGCAGCTACGAGAACTTTTCTCTCATAATGAGCATTCAGTGCTTCTACTATTTGTTCAAAGTCTACATCACGAGGAGATTCGTGGGGGAAAAGTTTCTGCAGTAACACGAAAGTCTTGGTACCAACTACGGCGAGAAAGAAATGTTTGACTGTCAGACCTGTTAGTTGATGAGCCGCAACGAGTTCCTGAAACTGTGCGAAATAGTCGCTCCATTCTTCCTCACGTTCGTTGTACTGGCGAAACGTTGGAAGCGTTGCGGCGGCAGTTGTGGGCTGCTGCAGCGGCGGCTGTTGTTGTTGGTTACCTGCTTGCGCTGTTAGCTGGGACACCGCTTGGAGCAGTTGCGTGATTTGCGCCGTCTGTAACTGAATAATATCCATTAGGTTTGGGTTCGGGCTAGTGGCCAAGCTGACCGATTAGGCGCCGCGTATACAAGTAACATATAACAAAACACAAATGAAATATGAAAGACAACGCTCTGCACCAAAAAGTCCACAAAACACGTAATAGAATGTTCCCCCAAGATTCTTATAATAAGGGTGGGTGGGCGGGAGCAATTTCTGTGTGCTCCAACTGCTGCTATCTGGCTGCTGCAAGCGGGCTGGTTCATGGTTCGTCTATCACTCCTCGTCGCCACTTTTGTGTACCAGCCGCGTCGCCGCTTTTGTGTCTCGTTTTCGTCGTAGGTGTCGGTGGCCGAGTAGGAAGACCGACACAGGAATAAAAGTAGCACGCTTGTGCAGGTACGGAGGGGAGCAGCCAGTGGGACAGCAGAAACTAGAAACACTAGAGTGAATTAGAACGAGATATATATTGCACAGAATTTATACAATACTTAACTTTTACATAGCTCGGTACTGTAGAATGCTGATACATAGTTGAGCTAGAGGCCTGCCTAGTGCCTGTCCGATAGCCAAGTCTTCACTGGTGCCTATCTGATTCCGAAGTGTTAGCTGGTTCCTATCTCAGTCCCAAGTGAACGATGTCGTTCAGAGTGGCCACGAGCGGAGTTGAAGCAGAGGGCGCTCGTGGCTGACTTCGTAAGAACGCCGCGCCGTGCGTGCATGGCGGCGCGCGGCGAAAGTAGGTGGCGCGCACTTTGTACTTGTGCGACACCACAAAATCTATGAAAAGTTTATGATCCGGTTTATTATATTCCCATCTCTTCTCCAAAATTTGCCACAGGGTGTAAATTTGGTCTATAGTAGATCTGTTTCTCCGAAAGCCAGCTTTGTAATCCCCCACAATTTCATCTGCATATGGTGTAACCCTGCTTATTAGAACATACGAGAGAATTCAAACAGAGACTAGTAATAGCGATGTTATTGTTGTTGTGATCTTCAGTCCGGAGACTGATTTGATGCAGCTCTTCATCCTACTCTACCCTCAGCAAGCCTCTTCATCTCCTCATAAGAACGGCAACCCACATCCTTTTAAATCTGCTTACTGTATTCATCTCTTGGTCTCCCTCTGCGATTTTTACACCACACATTTCCCTCCAACGCTAAATTCACGATTCCTTGATGTCTTAGAATGTGTCCTACGAATCGATCCCTTCTTTTAGTCAAAGTATGCCAAAAATTCCTTTTTTCTCCAATTCTGTTAAGCCTCCTCATTCGTTACACAATCCAAACACCTAATCTTTAACATTCCTCTGTAACACATTCAAAAGCATCTATCCTAATCCTGTCCGCACTGTCTGTCTCCATGTTTCACTCCCATACAAGGTAACACTCTACACAAACGCCTTCAGAATGAACTTCCTTGCTGGCCATTATAATTCCTATACCAAGAAGAAATGCAGATGATAAATGGGCATTCATTCATTGATTTTTACCCAGACCATATTCACCTACTTTTTTCCTTCCCTTCCTTTTCCTACTACCGAATACCAGTCTCTCATCAAAATTAAGTTTTCCTCTCCCTTGATCTGAATAATTTCCTTTACCTTTACCTTCGAGCTCATCATCTGAAAAGCTAGTTGACAAAGAAACCTGCACTATTGTGGTCCATGTTCACTTCGTATCTATCTTAAGTACGATAATGCGATCACTGAGCTGCTCATAGTAGTTTACCCGCGTTCCTATTTTCTTATTCATTACCAGACCAACCTCTGTAATACCCCAACTGATTTTGCATTTACAATCCTTTCCTGACCTGACCAGAAATCCTTTCTTCTTTCCCCCGAACTTCATTAATCCCCACTATATCTATCTCCAACTTATCCATTTCTCTTTTTAAATTATCTAACTTTCCTACCCGACTTAGGTATCTAACATTCCACGCTCCGATCCGTAGAATGTCAGTGTTGAATTTCCTGATGATCACATCCTCCTGAATAGTCCCCTCTCGGAGATCCGAATGGGGGACTATTTTACCTCCGGAATATTATATATTTATACAGAGTAACTGTGTGGCAAAGCCACATTATCTGATGTTACAAGGCCATCTCTGTCAATCATCGATACTGTTTCCCCTGTAACTGCTGAAAAGGAACTACACGTTTGTCAGGCCTCTCCGCTATGGTTACACCTACGGTACGGCTATTTGCATCACTGAGGCACGCAAACCACCCCACCTCGTCAATGTCTGTGGTTTATGGGGGTGGGTAATAGCGATATATCTCTATAATTACCACATACAATTTTGTCGCTCTTCTTAAAAATTGGGTTCAGAATTGACTCCTGCCACTTTTTAAGTATCATATCTGAGTTCCATTTAGTTATAACATTGTGAATTACTTCTGCCAATTTCTGTCCCCTATTTTAGTTAACTCCGCTGCTTTATAGTTATTCAATTTGTTGATTGCATCTCTTACGACTGATAACACAGCCGTTTAGTCCCCTTTAAAACAACAAGAACAAAGCATCTCTTACTTCCTTTACCGTTTGCCGAAGTATCTGCGGTTCTTATGTATGTATTTCGTACGCCTACTCATTTCCTGCTACCTGACAAATATTTAATAGTTCCTCAAAATAAACCTTCCATTTACTTAATATAGCACGAAATAAATTTGCACATAACTTTTAGTTGCTGTATATTCAAGGATTCTAAAGCTGTTTCGTAGTTATATATTTAAATAAGACGTAGTTTCCGTTAACTCGAATACACAGTTTAATTAAAAGAATCTTAAGCACATTTAAAGTTCGCGACGAAGTTTGCCACCACAATGGCCGTCGAGGCGCTGCTCAATTTGCCCGCTGTTCGCAGTCGGCCGCTTACGGAAGAGTGGAGGCTTGCCTTTACACGTACACGGCATTAGAACTGTAATTCTTTTTCTGTAGAACAAGGAACGAACGGCCAGAGAGGTTTATAGGGAAATACAACCCACATACGGGGGAAATGTGTTGCTACGAAAAGTGTGAGGTAGTGGCGTTTTGAGTTCGGAAAAGGATAAAAAAAAAAAAAAAAAATGAAAGTTCAAATGTTTGTAAATCTATCGAAGCAAACTGCGTGGTCATCAGTCCGTAGCTTACAAACTACTTAAATCTAGGTAAACGAACCTACGGACAAACACACTCACCCATGCCCCAGGGAGGACTCGAACCTCCACTGCGAGCTACTGCGCGCTCCGCAGCGAGACGCTTTAGACCGATCTTTATTTATTTATTTAATGTTTGCGGGCCTCCATTCATCCCTTATAGCCCGTCCTTCCGCTCGCCATATTTCGCCTTCTTCGGCGTGGGCTTCTTTTTATCATATATAACTAAAAAAATGCTCAAATGTTTGTACAACTTATGGGACTTAACTACGGGGTCATCAGTCCCTAAGCTTACAAACAACTTATGAACTAGCTAAGACTAAAGACGACAGAAATATCCATGCCCGAGGGGGGATTCGAACCCCCGACCGTAGTGGCCGTGCTGACCGTGACTGGAGCGCCTCAGTCACCTCGGCCACCGAGACCGGCATATATAACTGAAAAAAATATATATATATATTCCGTATTGGGTCCGAAATATTCGGTAAAGTGAGTAAATGTTTGTTCTTCTTCGTCGTACAAATAGATGAATTAGTACAGATCTTTAACATTCCGTGATGTCAAAATAGAATAAGATAAATGAGAAAAAAATTGTAAAGAATTAAAAACTGTAATGAGAAGAAAATCCCTTTTTCGGTGTGTCTTGTAGGAAATCAAGAATCATTTGTACGAATACATAAGTTCGTTTCCTCGTAGATGTAATGTGATAACATACTTACGTTTCTTCTTCTCATTTAACGATGATTTAAATCTGTGTTGATGTTAGTTATAAAATAACCTCATGACAACACACACACGCATGCCCCAGGGAGGACTTGAACCTCCGAGCAACCGCGCGCTCCGCAGCGAGGTGCCTTAGACCGCTCGGCTACTCCACCGCGGCTCGGAAAAGGCTGTGTACGTGTGGTCGTGCATGACAATGAGCGATTGAAAAAGCCGCCGCATTTGTTGCTGACTGCAGACAAAATTTCCCGCATGTATGCGACGGTGATTCCTACGTTTTCGTGTCGCTGAAGGCGTTCCTAAAGCCGTCAGAACACGGAGCGTGTGAATGAACGTACGAGGCCAAAGTGCCGACCACAACGTGCGTCTGAACGGTGGGAGACTTGTGCACAGGGGACGTGTGCCTCAACGAGCCACGAGCGTTCGCAGCGCGCTCCAGCGACAGTTGTCGGAGGTATCACACTGTTTACGAAATGAAAGGAGAGGACTTCCTGCTTTATCTAATATAGAAAGCAGAGGGTCCATATGTTTGTACGTGTTGCATACAAATCTACAGTTTTGATCCAATCTGTATGAAATTTTGCGCAAATAAGCTTCAATCCATGAGGACGGTAGCCGTAAGTGTAAGAATCACATACGATATATAGTTCACGAGATATGACGTCATAAACAATGAGATGCGCGAAAAACTGCTGCATTTTGCGACAGTGCTGCTCATTTTCTCGTACCAAATTTGGTACACACATTCCTTACCGTGAGGTAACAATTGATGCATGGTTAAAAATCACATAATGCACATGGTTCAAAAGATATTATTTCATAACCAATAGAAATCGCAAAAAATGCCATATAATGCGGCGAGACTTTCGAAATACACTGTATGAGAATGACAGTACTTAGCGACTTGCAATAAACTTTAAACATAATTTCAAACCTGTATTAAACTTTTCGTCGCCGACAACCACATCAAAACAATGAAAGGAAAAAAGTTTCTCGCTTACTACTTTTCCGCTCTTCATTGAGCAAAACTACGACATTTGGTATGACGTTACAATTTAATTTGTACACAACAAATTGTAGCCACAGGAAATTTTTCAAGCAGTATACACACATACACACATGTACCTTCGAAATTGTATCACAGTACGACACGTAGTCTATGAGATATGAGCACATAAATAGTAACGTTCATGGAAAATCGCCCCATCACGCACCAAGTTTTAGTGTATTACTTCTTTACTACTAATTGTATTCGCAGCAGATTTTACAGACATACAGCACTTATACAAATAAATACATACCTGAAAAATTACACAATTGTACAACATATAACTCAATAAATATGAGATCGTACGCATTTTATGTCATTTGTATTTTATTTACTATATTTCTTTTTTTCTTTTGGATACTGCACTTACAATTTTGTACATTATGCGAGGCAGCCTTATTTCCTATTTATTATGCAATAAATATAAAATGTTTTTAGGAAAAAGGATATGTACAGAGAGAGAGGGGATAGCAGAAGTACTAACCCAAGGCAAGAATAAATAAATAAATATCAGGGCAAAGCTGGGTTTTGAGCTAGTCTCTATTAAAACGCTTATTTTCGCGCTTGTGCATATGTTCGTCATGTTCTATGATACAGTCTTACGTGAGTAGCAACGAAATATCTATGAACATAAGACTCTTAGAAAAGTAGCATGTTATGTCAATAAGTGCAGTGAATTATAAAAGTTTCATGGGAAACTGTGCGATAAAAAATAAGAATAGTCCTTCACGTAACATAAACATATTTATAAAAGTCTCGCTTTTTAGTAAGAATTAAAAATCATTCTTCCTCTATCAGTGTTCAGTAGCAGAATGTTTAGAAAGTGAAAAATAGAAGATGTGAGTCAACAAACTGCGTATTTTATTGTAAGTAAGATACAAACTGTCGTGTTCATAAAACGAATTCAACAAACTCACATCTCAGAGGATGCGCACTTATGTTTACATAGCATCGAATGTTATACAGCAGACTTCTTTTGCCTATCAGAAAATTCGAATATGAGAAAAAAAGAATTTTGCTTACCGTGAACCTTGAAATATCGCTGTTTGATATAATTTGATCGACAGTCCACAATTTTAACGCCATCGCTGCGCCAGCTAACGCTACTACGTCTCAGCGACGTACGTATTAGACGCTTTGTATACAGGGTGAAAAGTATTTAAACCAACAAACTCTGGGATGTTGTAGGGGTCATCAAAACAGATATTTTTCCCAAATGTTATTTTTTTCCTATGAGGAGTTTTTAAACCGGTAGAGGAAGATTTCTCTGGCGCTAAATTAATTAAACCAACAGACACTTTTCCATTTTTTATTAGCAGGAGACAATACATTAATACATTAACACAACCCAATTTCAATTACAGTAGACTTAAATTGCAGTTAAATATATTAAAAACCTAAATGTTAATGTGCAAGACATAATTGTATTTAATTCTTTATGTCTTGTATTTAAGTGCCAAAATAAAAAAGGTTTGTACTTGCCATACGCTAAATAAATATACAGATAGAGATTAAGAAAACACATTGCTTAATTTTGGATTCAAGAGAGTTAAGGAAGACTTGCAGACAAAAATAAATAGTAACATGCAAATCTGTAATGCTGTCTTTTGTACAAGCCATGCCTGGCGACAGTTTTACGACATCTACAGCGAACTCTTGTGAGCGGTTGACTTCTTTTGGTTTCATCATTTTGTGTGTGTGTGTGTGTGGTAGGGGTGAGGGGTGGGGGTGGGGGGGGGGTTAGTTACAAAAGCTTCATAAACGTCAGAATTTACATGCAAACTTTGTTGCAGGTCCCTAACTACTTCCATTTTCCAATAAATGACGCATAAATCTGGGTATTCTCATGAGGTGGCCGCTCATTATTTATGACGTCATACCTCCTGAACTATGTGTCGTGCTCTTTTGTTTTTGGGTCAGGGACGTTCGTGGGCGTACGGTGAACAGTTCACCAAAGTTCATTGCAATGTAATGAGTAGTTTATGAATACATAGAGGAGATACAGACAATCACGTTATCTCAATTTCTCAATTTGTTTTTATCGTCTTTGACGTATTGTATCCAACATACTACGTACCTTCATCTGTTTAATAACAGTTGTCACTTATTTGTAGATATATTACTACTATTTAATACTATATAACGCGATATATCGTGTCCACGTCATAGCATCGACGGCGTGTTTACCTGTCAGATGCCACCTACAGTGCTGGCAACATACGCGACCGATAGCGGCGCGTTTTAGTTACACTATATCTGTTAATTTTAATCTAGAAGCTTGTAACTTTACATTTGTAACTTGAACGTGAGCTCTGTTGCTGAAAAACCTTTGTCCATTTCATGAAAGTCAAATTTTATTTCTTCAAATCCTAAATTATATAAGTCATACTGCTTTCTTTATGATAATCTTGATTTTATTTATAGGTAACAAAGAATTTTTACTTTTGACGAAGGCTTCCTTATTTGAAGTCGAAAACATGCTTAAGTAATTAACCTGTAAATTTGCAACCGCTGAGCTGTAATGCTAATGTTAAACCTCATAGGTATTTGAAAAGGTAACACCTCATAGTAAGATGCAGTGCGGTTCGATGTTATTGCGCACCTCTCCACCATCACTCCTTTCCTCCAAGAATTTCTGCCGACATTTCCCACGAGAGCCCGTAGTGATCCGTCCTGCTAAATGACTCGGCAAATGAACAGCGGACTGCGCAGATAAGCCCTCACGCAGATTTATGGCCACATTGAAGAATGCGTGGGAGGCAGGGCTGCCAACCCTCTCCCATTTCGCTCCCTTGTCTGCGTGACCAAATGATGCGTTCTCTCCGTGCAACTAAAGATTTTTTTTTTTCTTTTCGTCTGTATCATCCGCCCATCTCTCCACTATTACATCACCGTAGTAGTACTTTACATATGAAGTAACACCAACGTACCTCGCAGTCGCTTGATTTTCTATGTTTTATACCCGTAATGCTCTTACTTTACGCCTTTTGAACCTAATCTACGTTACCTTTCGAAATAGAAAAAAGAATACCGGTTATATTTGTATCATATTGTTAAAATTCTTTAGAATACCAAAGACTTTCGACGGAACCAGAGCGCTTAAAAATTCTGTAGCATTTTCGGACGGCCTTTAACCAAGATCGCTAAAAGTTTGACTTGCGACGATGTTCGCTGTCATCATTCGATCATAGAAAGTTTTACCCAATATACATTATCGTAATTACTCGTTATGTCCTACTTAGAAAACAGTACACACCTTGATTTATGATTCTAAAATTAATCATTACTTTCTTCAAAAGAGATACATTACCTGGCTGGTACTTACTTTTGTGCTGTACCGCCGATAGTCACGCAAATGATGAAAAGGGACGAAAAAGAACAAGCTTTCGGAACAGAGTTCCTTCTTCAGGTAGGAGAGAAGGGTAAAAAAGGGATGGGGACGAAAGGGGAAGGTAATTCACGACATAGGTCATGAGGATGGTGTTTGAGGAGCGTGAAACTCAGAGGTACTGTATATTAGTACTGAACCAAGCCAAAGTGGATATAAAACCAAAGAGGGAAGATCAAGCAGTAAAGAAAAGATGAGTTAACCGAATGATACTGAGCGGATGAGGAGGGGGATTGTCTGAAACGATTTTGATTAACAGGAAAAGATGGAAAGATACAGAGCCGGCCGCGGTGGCCGAGGGGGCTGAGGCGGTCCAGTCACGGTCTGCACGGCCACTACGGTCGGGGGTTCGAATC
This sequence comes from Locusta migratoria, assembly GCA_026315105.1. Lineage (NCBI taxonomy): Eukaryota > Metazoa > Arthropoda > Insecta > Orthoptera > Acrididae > Locusta > Locusta migratoria. The sequence goes on from CM048744.1 coordinate 275,773,964, forward strand.
CCCCCTCGGGCATGGATATTTGTGCCGTCCTTAGTGTTAGCTAGTTCATAAGCAGTTTGTAAGTTTAGGGACTGATGACCCCGTAGTTAAGTCTCATAAGCTATACAAACATTTGAACATTTTTTTGAAAGATAAAGAAAAAACACACCTACCCACCCAAACACCCACCCACACACAAATATAAAGAGGAAGATAAGGACATTACATCCCATTACCCTTGTTTTACACTTGTTAATGTTGATCTTATATTTTGTTTTCAAGACACTGTCCAGTCAATTTAATTGCTCTTCCAGGACCTTTTCTGTCTCTGGCTGAATTACTATGTCATCAGCAAACCGCAACGTCTTTTTATTTTTTCTCCCTGAACTTTAATTCCCTCTCCAAACTTCGCCTGGCATTCCTTCACAGATTTCACAAAGTGCAGATTGAACAACATTTGGGAAAGGCTACAACCCTGTCTTACTCCCTTCCCAACCACTGCCACCCTTTCATGCCCTTCGACTCTTATAACTGTTGTCTGGTTTTCGTACAAGTTGAATATAACTCTTCGCTCCCTATATTTTACCCCTGCTACCTCCAGAATTTGAAAGAGTGTATTCCACTCAACACTGAAAATCTTTCTCTAGATCCACAAATGCTATAAACGTGGATTTTCCTTTTATTAACCTATCTTCTAAGATAATTCATAATATAATTATTGCCTCGCCTATTCCTACGTTTCTCGTAGATCCAAACTGATCTTCCCCAAGATCGGATTCCACCAGTTTTCTATTCGTCTGTAAATTATTCGTGTTAGTGTTTTGCAACCATTTCTTCTTAAACTGATAGTTCTGTAATTTTCACATTTGTCTGCACTTGCTTTCTTCGGAATTGGAATCACTACATTCTTCTTGAAGGCCGAGAGTATTTCCCTTGTCTCATACACCTAACAAGCCAGGTGAACAATTTATTCATGACTGGCTCTCCTAATGATAAAGCAGTTCAGACGGAACAGCATCCCCTCCAGGGGCCTTGTTTCTACTCAAATCGTTTTGTGCTCTGTCAAATTCTTCTCGCAGTATTGTATCTCCAATTTCAATTTCCTCTGCATCGTCTTTCATTTCTAGACTACTGCCTTCAAATTTATTTCCTTTGTACATGCCCTCTTATGCATTCGTTCCACCTTTCAACTTTGCTCTTCGTTGCTTGACATTTATACCGCTGTTTTCCTTGTCTCCAAATGTCTCTGTATATCGCAACTTTGACGAAAAATTCTGCAGGTACGCATCCACAACTATCTCTGTTGCATGTATGTATCCATTAAATTGTTTCTTCAAAGAAAAAAACAAAACCTCCTCATTTTCCTTCGACAAAGATATTCTTATAAACTTATCATGGTTCAAGAAATAAATAACAGTGGCACTAACAATCGCAGAAGAAATAGATAGTGTCACAGCTCAATGTTCTGTCAAACAGATGTAATAATTTCATAAAATGCATTTTTATAAAAACCATCAGCTGTTTATTAAAAACCTTATTCATCTACTAGTTTCGGTCATGGACCATCATCAAGGATAAAAAGGTGTTAACAGAGAATGGTAAAATACATCAAATAAAATAATACAACTGAGATAAATCAGAGTCAGTACAACTAAAAGTGTAAAAAATTGCTATGGTCATCTTAGATAAAATCTATCAGTCAAACATGACATAAAAGGTGAGAACGGTCTCAGTTGTATTATTTTATTTGATGTATTTTACCATTCTCTGTTAACACCTTTTTATCCTTGAAGATGGTCCATGACCGAAACTAGTAGATGAATAAGGTTTTTAATAAACAGCTGATGGTTTTTATAAAAATGCATTTTATGAAATATATTACGGCTGTTGACTCTCGCCTCACCAAAGCATTCAAGATGTAATAATGCATTTTAAGGTAATCCTTAGCATCTTCAAAAGCTTGTTCATGATGCAGTAATTTTATTTCCCAATGTCATTTAGTTCAATAGCTTAAAGTGCGACGCAGGAATGCCCGAGCCATTTGCACGACAATGGTGAATAACTATGTCGTCAAAATCATTTCAACACCAGCATGTCACTAGCAGAAATAGACGTTTATGTAGAAACGCCATTTTCTCCTTTTCGAAAACCTTTATACTTTAACAAGGTACATCCGAAAACCGATGATGCATGGATAGTAAGGGTGTCTATTCTGTTAAGAAACTACCCCATAATTTAAGAAATTACTGTCCGAAAACAGTTTTTGCACAACTTGCAGTTCGATATCTTTCTTGGGTGCAGGCTTGACTTTATTTTCGTTATTCGTCTCAGATACTTCGTAGCATCAAATTAAAGTAACGTATTGTAACACATTGTAAAGAGTCTGTAAAAGTAAAAACACAAAGCGTAGACCTTACATGTGTTTGATTTAGCTTATACATAGCAGCATATCAAAAGCAGGGGAGATCTCGAAATTTCATTTAAAACTGACAGAACAATAATATCTCAAAGCATTCTCGAGATGCTGGTTTCATGTCTTTCCCACTTCTGTCTAATACGAAATATCAAACATTCCATATTAAGAATACTATTCTGTGAGAAATTATATTTAGACTTCGTACAGTCTGAAATCTCCTCTCGGTAAGCTACTAAATTTCTTGTTATTTGTAATACCCTGCACATAAATGTATCGAAACATAGAAATGTCACATCTTTACTGATACACAGAATTTGTTTTATATAAGTAGCACACCCTACTGTTATAAGAAAAGGAAGGGAACCAGCTGAAAAATACTCCTGTTGGAGCACAGCAAAAGGCAAAATAAATTCCTGTTTAAATAAAAGAAACTGAAAAGTGGGGAACTATCTGTCTCAGTCCTCATTCCACCTTATTCACCAACATAATCGCGCTATATACATATTTTTCTTTTTTGTGTTGAAACGGATTATCAGATAAAGTTGCTGTCTGAGTAGGACACAGAGAAGATAGTTTTTGTAGCAGAAAAGATAAATGGATTGAGACAGTAACTGTGAGACCAAAAGAGAGAGGGGACAGAGAAATTGAAAAAGAGATAAATGTCGACTGTATGTAATATTTCGGCATCTGGATCCTGCAAATGGGCCAACTTCAATAACAAAACTTGTGTGCGGTTTCCCCTTATCTCCCCAACCAACGAGTTAGTTTTATCGCCAAAGAGAAGTCCAAGCAACATCCGCGAGGATATGTATAAAGAGCAGATAATCGTGATTGAAGAAACAGAGAGCAGACAGTAAGAAAGAAAAAGTCAGTAATAACGTAAGAGAAAAAGAATGGGTCATCTACATCTACATGGATACTCTTCCAGTCACAGTGAAGTGCATGGCAAAGGGTTCATAGAACTACTTTCATTGTATTTCACTACAGTTCCATTCTCTAATAACTCGGGGAAAAAAGGAACTCTTAAATTTTTCTTGTTGGGTATGATCTGCCTTAAGCAAACATATCTGTTTTAGTTTTTCCCAAACATGTTTTGCTCACGTTGCAGCACTATCAGTGGGATTTTTATTCTATAGTGTCTGTCAATTGAAACATGAAATGGTTATTACTTTTAAGTACATTAAGTGTAGCAAGTACAGGTAATTGTGAAAACACTGTAAATCACTTCTTGTTTTCATAGGTACGTTAGGCCTACCTTAATACCACAAGTCGTTTTATTTGTGGTTGTTTATCTCACAATACATCTCTGTATACTTTTGACAGTTAGTCATCTGCAAACTACAATGCGTGACGTTAATGGGATGACGGTTAACTTGTAAATATCGGGATTTTATTCGAAAATATAGAACATCATTTTTGTGTTTGGGTTATTTTACTGTTGCGACTGTTTCTAGAACAAAATGTCTGTGTGTTTATGACAAGTTTGTATCACATACTTTGATGTATTTGAGTTGTTTTCACATTGTGAAGAAACACTTTTACGCTTATCTTCACCCAATGTTTCTCTCACGAAAACAAGATGGCGGGCAGTTGAATTATGGGAGTAGTGTTACAAACTTGTAAAAAAATCCCAATAGTTACAAGTGAATCATCATCCTACTAACTTCACACGTTTTGGTTTGCAGATAACAAACTGACAAATGTATAGAGAGATGTATTGTGAGATAAACAATCACAAATAAAACGACATGTGGTATTAAGGTAGGCCCAATGTACATATGAAAACAATAAGTTATTTACATTGTTTTCACAATTATCTGTACTTGCTACACTTACTGTACATAAAAGTAATAACTATTTCATTTTTCAATTGACAAACACGCGAGCAACAAAGCCGCGATACGTTAAATCGCAATCGCCTTAATCAAAGTCAGAAACGTGATAGTACGCATTTCCCCTCTTTACACGAGGCATCCCAACAAAGTATCACCAGGCAACGACGGTCAACAGCGGTTTGTGTATGAGAAATCGCTTGGAAACTATCTACATGTTAGCACGTTGTAGGTGTCGTATATGTGCACTTTGACTTTACGCATAACATTTTCCTCTAAATACGCCGTTTCATACACTTTCAGAAATATGTCTGCCATCTGACCTGCTAAGGCACAACTCTTTCCGAAACCATTACCTTGTACATAAAACTTGCTATTAAATTTAAAGTAATTTTGGGTGGAAGTTTAGGCTACTATTAGATTCAGTCGAGTCAGGTAATGCTTCAAGAGTTAATATTACTGTGGACCACTTGCATACGACTCCAGTCATCAGTATCACAAATATTTCCACCGTAGAAAAAGACGACTTTGTCTTCAGGACATGACAATTTAACGCCGGAATTTGGTTTGAGAATTGTTGACGTTCCCAGGGGGCAAAGATTCTACTACGAGGCGCCGTAGAACAACGCTTATACTTTTTGGGAATACCAGAATTTCATGGCAGTGTCCCTAAGTCAGTGTACATTTCTTAATGCAAATTTCAAAGCTACTTGCAATGTCGGCAACATATTAGCATGGCGCAGAACGCCTGCTGCATCATAATTAATGCTGAGCAGTTGAAACTAGCGAGGCTTTATCAACAGTAAACGAATTAATATTTCCTTTCCTCCTCGTTTTTGCAGAGCAGCATTGCGTCGCGTGTGCACGCTTTATTAAATTGCTATGCAACGTCGTACGTGTTACGCCGCATATGTAATCGCGCGGGTAGGATCCGCACACGCCGTGGAAACAGTTAACATGAAACACAGCGTCCACGAATTATTCACTGAATAATAATTATGTTATACACGGAAAATTTAAAATGAAAAGAGTTTTCCTGATTCCATTAAGCGAGACACCTCTAAAAGCTCTCGTGCGCTGCGAAAATCCAGGAAAATGGCGACAGTGCTAGAGAAGGTAACGCTTTGTGCTCTGTTTGCTGTTAATGAACTAGCCGCGTTGCAGGTGCAGCACAAAGCGTAATGAAGATTTGCACACAGAACAGTCGTTGGAGCGTCTGATGAAACAGGTACCAGCGGCGCACTACGTCAAGAGGACTCAATTAGGTCATCCAATAGAAACGATGCTAGGAACATCGTGATATCCATCCATCCGAAGTACAAAAAAGTCTGTTTTGCAGCGATGTATTTCAGATGTTAAAAGAAAATGGAATGCAGTGTTTCTTGCGCGAGTTTTGTTAACCCTGCCATGCATCGCGTTCTCAAATGAGGACACTTGAATTTTGTATCATTTCTGTCGTCTTTTACATCTGATGTTGTAGGAAGGTTGCCTGTTGGAGGTCGTCAAAAAATCTCAAAATTCAGAATGCGTAATAATATACTCTAGTAATAATAATTTCGTTATTGAATGTTGCAGCAAATCACAACTAATGGGTCGCAACAACACCTTTGCAGTGAAAGTTAAAATTTTGAATAAGAAAAATGATATTAATTAACTTGACACAGTCACTGTAGTCATTAATTAAGCTTGGCCCTATCTGACTTAGCATTGATTACAGCCTCCAACTAGCACCTCTTACGATTCACCGATTCACGAACAGCACAACTTCACTAATAAATGTGTCAGAATTCATGTAGTGGTGATAGCGTGTACGTGTTATAATCAAAATTGTAATAGCAGATAGACTCTAATTGCAATGATAATAGCTCAGTACAGTGAAACTCCGTGGTGCAATGAGCTTCACAAATACTACAGTCAAAGTTCCCAATAATTTTGATAATATTGTGAACTATTTTTGATTAATTGGTTCCAGCGCCTGGGTAGCGTACGCGTGTAACTGGCTGAGCAGAGTCTGGCATTTAACGTATTACATAAAAATTACTTTCGTCAAGTCTGGTAAAACTACTATAATACTTTGAATACTGTTAGCCTGGTTACTTTCTATATAAATGAAACCAACTCTACTTTACATGCAAACTATCTAGCAAGTTAAAAGCTTTGGCATAATAATTGGTTGCAAAACTTAGAAAAGCACTGCGCTTTAATTACTAGTCTCTGTGGTTGTAACACGTTTATCAATTCTTTAACTCGTCTAGCAATTTCTTTAAAACTGATCGTAATTATTTTGAAAAATGATTGAACTTGTTAGTCAATGTGCAGGATTGCACAATCAACATAATCTAATAATGGTGATAATGGGGTGACTACAACTACTTACAAAATTAAGACTGGTTTCAAAATAAGTCATATATAATTGAACCAAAATTCTGATTGGGTTGACACTACATATACATTCATACAAAATAAAATGTTACAAAAGTACGCGTTTTCGTCGTCTTCGTCATGAAGTCCATACAAGACAGATATAATTACAATACGTACTCTTACTGCTGGTTCAAAAATATTTTTATCGACAACTCTTTGTTCAGCTCGTCTGGCTGAAATCTCCATGCATTGATATCACCTCGATACACCTTCTAATCTCCGTAATGACAGCAACGATCACACTCAGTAACAATAGACTTGATAACCAAACAATTACTTTTCTTGCACACATGAAAAAAAAACCATTACTCTGATCACTTTCGAGTATAAATAAACTTATTTCGCACTTCCTTCAATACATTAAACAGTACGCCTCTCAGGCTTATTGCAATTGCATTAAACTCGCGCCACACTGCGCCTACCGTGCCTCTCCACCATCAACAAAACATTTATGTGTTTACTTTGGCGACTGCTTCAGCAGCGCGACACTCACAGCTACTACTTCTGTACCAGTCTTTACAACAGGTTCAACATTTTCTCTGGCGCATTGCCAACTTACAGCATAAGAATGTCCGTGCATTTATGCGGGTTTACACATACAGTATATGTTTACACTAAATGATTCAATATAGAAAATGACGTTACATAAGAAAATTATCTAGCATACAAGAAATAAAAAATACATGAAATAAACCAATTTAAGACAATATATACATTACGTTAAATCAAACTGTAAGATACAGCGACAGGTGTACAAGACGATATATACATTACGTTAAATCAAACTGTAAGATACAGCGACAGGTGTACTCTTACAATGTGACCGTAAACGCATAGGTACCTCACATGATGACTAACAGTGAATGTTAGAATGTCTCATAGACGGCAGTGTTAGTCGTTGTGCTAACAAGGAACTGGAAAGTAAAAGAGTAGAGGCAGGCCTTCAGATGAAACTACATTGTTGTCTGTGTATCGAAAAACAAAAACAAAAACAAAAAACAAAAAAAAAACAAAAACAAAAAACAAAAAAAAGTGCCTGTCATTTGGTACCCAACGAATTACGCTTCGACGGGATATAACACTGGCCAGCCAAGAGGTCGTGACTGCCGACGGAAAACAGGTAACATCTGAGAAAAGTGTAAACATTGTGTGTGCCCTGAGTGCCTGGAATAATTTCATTGTACGAAACATACAAAACAGTGTACACTCTTCATGTATTGTTTGATATTATTAATGGATGTTCCATGTAAAATGTAGCAGATTTCTTACTCACTGTCCTCATTTTAGGACACCTCCCTATCGGTATATGAAACTATTTTTTAGGTAAATTATGATGAATTCTGCGCAAGATAGTTCTTAAGTTACCAAATAATGTATCAGAAATTTTGATCATTGTCGAGTTGATAATTCGTGCATGAGAGGCCTAAACAGAATGTATGACACTGAATAGGTTGTAATTATCTTTTAACCCATTGCTGTGGCGTCTGTAGTCGCTCTAACCGTATGAAGCAGTGACAGTCCGACAGATGTCAGTGTAGTTCACAGAATGATATATCCATTCTACTGTAGAGTGTGCGATAATATCATATTAAAACTGTGTGCCGGAGCTGGGATTCGAACCTAGGACCTTTGCCTTTCGTGGGCAATCGCTGGACCGTAATTTTATTTATTTATTTTATTTTTTGTTCTTCCGCTAGATTGATTCTTTGCAGTCGTTTGTTCATATTCGTTCTTAGTTGTTCGTTGAGTACTTGGCTCAGTGTTTTGGCCCACTTTAGGTTACGGCAGTAACACTAAAAGTGGGCCTTTGCGTTCGTCTTTTGACAGCTCGAAATGTAAATGAAAATAACGGCTTAACCATTTATTTGACACGAAAACTGAATAACCGAATTTGTGAACGAGAAAATTCTCTATAATTTTGCTTTGTCATGTTTTATATATATATATATATATATATATCGTTTCAGATATATTTGCGAAAATAACGGCGATTTGACGACATCTGTCTCTTCGAATCGTTCGACCGATCGGCGCCAAATTTTACACACATAATAGTTGGCCGCCAGAAACCAGAACCTCCCTTTTTCAAATATTTAGAACAACAAATACGTTACTCACACAAAAAAGCCGTTTGCAAGGTAATTTTAATTGCGAATAGAGCGTTCATCTGACATGATAATTGAATAACCGAATTTTTAGAGAAGAATATTCTCGACAGCTTTGCTCTGTTATTATTATTATTATTTTTTTTTTATGACTCGCACCGTTGCAGTGACATTTGCAAAATAATGGCGATTTGACAACGTCACTTGATTTTACCTTAAGCCAGGCGCTCGGAGATGTCACGTGACATTCCTCGCCTAGAACTCTCTCTGGCATACGCCATCGTGCTTGCCGTATTTTATGATTTTCGTATTACAACTTTACTCTTTGTAATTTGAAAACAATGGCACACTGAAGAATTAAAAAAAAACACATAGTTCTTAGTATTATAAACTATAATCTAGTGTCTAAAATGCCATATTAAGAGTCAACAGCTGCCAGCAATAGTACGAGAATTAAGAAATCATTTCGTTTACTGTCGGCCGTAGAGGTGCAGAGGTTGTGATGCCCATGGTCGGTAATTCGATACCCGTCACTACTATTCTTTTTTTGTCTTGGCTCCTAGAAGGGTTTCAGGCACCCTTATTAATTAAAAATAGCTATGTTCTGCAATGTTTCGAGTTGTTCACATGTAAGAAGTGCTCCCTATAAAATGTGCGTTTGCTCTATTTTGTGAACATGTCATGAAATACGTAACAACGAATTGAACAGTGGTCTTCTGAAGCATTTGCACAACAACGGGCAGGACACTGTGATAATGAATCTTCTAAACAACGTGAAGATACTGGTGGTTTGATATATAAATGGAGTCCCAGATTTCTGTAGCAACTACCGTTCCTTAATGAAACGGAAGGGAAGTGTATACATTGCAACAAATTACCTGCTCCCCCCCTCCCCCCCTAGTTTATGTTTACAATTCGTTGGTACGTATTTCATGGCATGTTCTCGAAACAGAACTAATGCACTTTTCAGAGAAACCGCTGTTACCTTTGAACAACTCGGAATATTGCAGTATATAGTTGTGTTTAGTTAACAACAGTGTGCGAACATCTTTTACGAAGCAAGTGGCTATATATATTTTCTTTCTAAAATTTTTTGTCTTCAGGGAGATCGATAGTTTGTGGTCGTTTGTTTATGTTCGTCCTGAGAATTTTGCTCAGTTTTTTTATTATAGATGGTGTTGAACTCTCTTTCCGTTTTATCTTTTCATTGGTTCTTAGATTTGATCAGTACTTTGTGGACATTGGTATGTTTTGTTCTATTTTGATCGTTTCGTCGTTCAGTCAGTTTTTTCGTTACAGAGGGCATCGAGCTACCATGCTGGCAACGTCTGACCGCACGCTGAGCCACTGCGCCCTAACAAGTTTCGAATCACCGTCTAACATGTTTGTACATCACAAAATAATTCGTCGCCCATTAAGCTACGGCGAACAGTTGCAAGACAAACCCGTAATTCTCGTACCATCGATGGCACGTGTTTACTGCTAACATGGCATTTTTAGACATTAGATCATTGCTTTTAAATGACAAAGCTTGAGCTATAATAAGAAAATAATCAAATATAGAAAGCACCATGACATATGCAAAAGAGAGTTTCGGGCGAGGAATGTCACGTGACTGATTTCCAAACGCCAAATGTAAGCCGTGTAAGGGGATAGTCATTCGTAACCAGTACAGAAAAGAAAATTAACATTGATGAAACTGCCAAAGCAAGACAGGTGTTAATATTTTAACGGAGAAAGATAATGAAAAGGGGGAGAGATATTAAACTAATAGTTTAAATAGGAAAAAGTTAAGAAAAAAGAGTATGTTTGTCAAAGCTAAAGTCAAATATCAAATACATTTGGCTGTTTGCTAAAATACGGTCGGAAAGACTATTACGTTTTGGGTGCATAGATATTATCACAATAGTATTATCGCCCACAATTTTTTATCATTTACATTTTTATTATTCTTGTTCGAAATGTTTGCAAAATATCATAAACCTACAAGCAAATCTAAAGTGGGCTGTAAAACGCGTCAGTGCAATTTTTTTTTTATTACAGAGAGGTTTGAGCCATCTGACTGAGCGTGCTGAGCCACCGGGCCCGGCTACTGAGCTATGCCGACACGCTCCACGGTCCGTCCTCACAACTTTACTTCTATCAGAACCTCGGCTCCAGCTTTCCAAACTTGACAGAAATTCTCCTGCGATCCTTGCAGGACTAGAACTCCTGCAAAGCGCTTACGGAGTGCTTGTCCTACAAGGTTCGCAGGAGAACTTCTGTCCAGTTTGGAAAGTAGGAAGCCAGGTACTGATTGTGGTGTCGCACAAGTGCGCGCCACGTACTTACGCCGCGCGCCGCCATGCACGCACGGCGCGGCGTTCTTACGACGGCAGCCACGAGCGTCCTCTGCTGCAACTCCGCTCGTGGCCACCACTGAACGACATCGTTCACTTGGGACTGAGATAGGAACCAGTTAACACTTGGGAATCAGATAGACACCAGTTAAGACTTGGCTATCGGATAGGCGCTAGGAATCCTCAGTAGGCAGGCCTCTATCTAAACTATGCATCAGCATACTGCAGTCAAGAACTATGAAAAAGTTATTACCAAGACCCCACGAAATATATATCTCTTTCTAATTTACTCTAGTGTTTCTAGTTTCTGCTGTCCCACTGGCTGCTCACCTCGGTCCCTCCACACGCGCGCATCCTTTATTCCTATGGCGGTCTCTTTCTACTCAGCCACCGACCCGTACGACAACCGGCGGACGAGACACAAAAGTGGCGACGAGGATGGCGGAGTCGGTGGAGCAGTTGCCTGTGAAAGTAAAGGGTCCCGTTTTCAAATCCCAGTTCCGACATACAGTTTTAATATGCTATGAAGTTTCGTGGCAGTGTAGTTGCTGAGCAACTTCATTAGATCTTCCTTCGTGCTAGTTCAAGCATACCATATTCGAAATGGCTGACCACCTATTCTGGGAAAGGGGATCATCTCGGATTTTCATCCTTTTAATAAAAGATGAAGGTATATACGAGAGGAATTCAAAAAGTAAAGGCACACTTGCAATTTTACTTTCTAGGTATTGGATACATTCCTAAAACCAGTTCAGAGTGTGTACTTGGTAGTCGATAGAGACAAGGTGTAGCTCATACTCCGGCATTACTCGTTGCAGTGTAGTAAACCGTTAAACATTGCAGCTTGTAACGATACAAAATAAATGAATAATAAAATGTTCATATGTTTGTATAGCTAATGGGACCTAACTACGGGGTCATCAGTCCCTAAACTTACAAACTACTTAGGAACTAGCTAATACTAAGGACGGCACAAATATCCATGCCCGAGGGGGGATTCGAAACCCCGACCGTAGTGGCCGTGCACACCGTGACTGGAGCGCCTCAGTCCCCTCGGCCACCGCGGCCGGCTTAAATGAATAAACTACGCCTTTTTCGCAACCAGTGCTCGTCCCGTCTGGTCAGTGGAATAATTTATTTAAGCCCCTACTATTTATATCGCTGGCAAGAGCGGAGACGAGAAAATCGAATGAATGGGGATTCAGCTTCTGTTTCGAGAGAACATCATCGTACTCTGAATGTGTCGCTACCAATTATTATTATTAAAAAATTAATTTCAGTTTACCCCTTACATTTTTTTCCATTTATAGCTGCCTCCCTTTTGTTTAAATATTTTATTAAATTCAGTAGTTTTCTTTAATAATTTGGCAGTTAATGTGTACAACAATGTCGGGCCGCCATTACAGTCTAAAATCAATTACTCATGTTCAATTACCTAAACTTTTTTTCCACACTTCTCTCGAATTACGATGCCTCTATCCATTTAAATTCAGCGGCACGTGCCCCATTTAAATTTATAAATTATAAAAGGAAGCAAGCTTAGGTTTAACGTCCCGTCCGACGCTTGATCATTAGAGACGGAGCTAACGTTCGGGGTTTTGGCTAAGCATTGGGGAGGAAATCGGCCGTGCCCTTTGAAAGGAACCATCCAGGCATGGGTCTGGAGTGATTTAGGGAAATCACGGAAATGCTAAATCTGGATGGCCGGAGGTGGATTTGAACCACCATCCTCCCGAATACGAGTCCAGTGCGTTACCACTGCGCCACCTCGCTCGGTATATAACTTATAACAAAATCCGGCCACGACATTATTACGTACGGTTGGCTACCAATCCATATTACGGCACCAAGTGTATTTACTTGTAAACAGCTTAAAAATTCCAGAGGCCACAAGAGTTATAAAATTCCCACCCATGCTGAATTTTCGTAAGTACCTGTGTATCTAAGTTGCATGCTAGGACCCCCCCCCCCCCCATTTTTCCAAATTCTACAAGTCATATTATTATTATTATTAGTATTTGATTTTCGTTACATTTTTCTCATTCAGGGTTCATTTTCACCTCGACAATATTTCCTCTGCATTTTTTATTTTTACGAAACCCACCAACATATCACTTCTGTTATATAAAAAATTATTCATGTTACTGTCCGGTAGTTTACGTAACACGCACGTAGCGTTATAAGCTCCATTGGCCATCTCTACCATGGAGGAAATGAGAGTAATGATTCAGTTTTTGTATGCGGAAAGTGTGAGCGTATCGGGGATTATTTGTCTAATGGAAGCACAATTTTGTAAACGAAAAGAATAAGAAGCTGTTAAATAATAAAACAAATTAAAAAATTAATTCAACTTAAACAAACAACCTCAAAAATTAAATCCTCAGAATAAAAACCAGCCAAAAAATGTATACCACCTAAACTTCGCGAAGAGAGTTCTATGAATGGTTATAGCGCATCAGACAGGAGAGAACTTGTGTGACGAGGTCAAATCAGGCAGGCCATCGATGTCAATCACTGAGGACAACTTCAATATCGTTCAGGATACGGTCAGAGAATACCGGAAAGTCGCCAGTATTTTAAATACCACAAGTGGCACCCTGCAGCAAGGTAACGCTCGGCCACATTCTGCCAAACGGTCGGCCGAAACAAAGCAGTTGGCTTTCGAGGTGCTGGAACATCCACCATACAGTCGACATCCGGCTCCAAGCGATTATCATATGTTTGAACCCTTGAAGGAAGCACTATGGAGAATGAGATTTGAAAGTGATGACGGCATAGCTGTGGTGTAAAATTCGTTACAGATGCAACCAAAAACCTTTTTTTCTTTTTCTGACGGAATAAAAATCTTTGGAAACTTTGGGAAAACTGCTTTGGAATCCAGGGTGGTTACGTTGTAAAATAAAGTATGTTACATTTTTCTATCACTAAAATAAACACAACTTTTTCCAAATGGGCTTTACTTTTTTTTATTCCTTCCTAAAACTGTATCACATCTTTTCATAAGCTTATTATATTCTTAAATGTTTTACAATTTCATTCGGAACGAAAACTAGTGGTTCTCATTTCGTGTCGTTTCGTTTTAATTTTTGTACTTTTCTAGTAATTTCATGATTTGAAGGAACTTCGGTACTAAATTACTGTGAAACCCTAGCTTGTTAATTGAACACTTACTTTTTAATAAACCGTAAGTCTTCGAAAAACTTACGAGTATGCTGCCAGGTATCAAGATCGACGACGGCCGATATTTCCGCAGGAGACCACCCTGCCATTTTCAAGGCGAAACTGCAGTGAGGAAGCAATGTGCAACTATCTTTAAATCTTCGGTTTTCAATGAGTAAACAGGAAAGACAACACACATCAATCAAGCAAGCACACACCGCTTACACGACCAAAGATGAAACCGATAATAAACATCAGTTCTTGACGGATGAGCTCGGATTAGTTTTGTTCCTCTGTTTCTTGACAAGTGAGAGAGAAGTACCTCAAGCGGAATTTAAGCACAACCCGCAATTCCTATTAATAAGGTTGTATCCTAGTTTTATTCATATCGCTTCCATGATAATACAGTCTCAGTAGTTTTGTTGTATTCCAATGGGTTTCCTGTGTCAAGACAGTGTTCGGCCACAGCAGATTTGTTTGGCTGTTGTAAACGTATATGGCGTTTATGTTCAATACAACGGTCCTCAACAGTCGTAATAGTTTGACCAACATATGACATGCCACAGCAACATGGAATACGGTAGACACCCGCCTTGCGCAAACCGAGTTCATCCTTAACGGATCCCAACAGTGCCTTAATTTTAGATGGTGGACGAAACACACATTTTACATCGTTCTCACCAAAAATGCAGCTAATTTTGTTGGAAGTGCTGCCAACGTAACAACCTTAGTGAAAAGGCGCAATTTGTGTATCACGTGTTCTTGATAATCAAATCTTACAATGAACAAGTCTGACAACTTTAACAACGCGTAGATCATAGATTACTACAAATTAAATATAGCTACTATTATAAGAGAGTTTCCGAAAAATCGGTTAAATTTACATCTTTAGTTTCTCACAAGTAAATGGGTGTTATTCAGTGGTGTCAGTACTGCGTTCCCAAATGAACGGAATAAGCTCAATGTTAGCTTATTGTGTGAAACATTGAAGGAGACTACAAGGAATTTCTTCAATCAGCGCATGGCTAGATACTTGTTAATTTGGACAACATTGTCTCAGAAGAAAATCAGCAATCTTCCTTGACGATGTTTGTAATTTAATAACAGGGTGGCAGAGGTAAAAATATTTTATTTTACCGGCTTCAACCAAATATAAGTCATCTTCAGAAATTAAATACACCACAGTACCACCGATCAGCTGCTGACTGCGAGATCGGTTGAAACCGGTGATTGTGGTAAATATATAAGCGATCTTGGCAAAACAGTAAAATAGATTCCATAGAAAAGGAGATCGCACCCAGCAACATGCGTAGATTGTTTAATAAATATACAGCCCTTGGGCTCATGCTGGACCCTGTAGGACTGCTGTGAGTGTTTTTGGTGACTGCTCCACTGCAGTTTATCAACAGACGGCAAGAAACAGCCACTGCAGTTCTACAGGGTCCAGCACCAGCCACATGGGCTGTATTATTATTATTGCTGAAGATGATCCATGTTAGGTTGAAACCGCTAAAATAAAACATTTTTACCTCTGCCATCAAGACTGTAACTAAGACACGAGCACTGGCGCTGTATTTCGCTCACAGTAATTTAAAAAAAATCGTAATTTTACCAATTTTAAATAGTCAAATGTGTGTTTTTTCTCATAAACGTAACAGGAAATACTTATTTACACATATTAAGTACAAGGTGTATACATTGATGACGGGTTGAACTGGAAAAAACACATTTGCTGAAACGTTGGAATTCAGCTACTTCTGGTATTAGGGTAATTGCAAATTTTGTTGATATACGTCTCTATGCCTATTTTCATTCTCTGCTTACCTATGGCATCATTTTATGGGATAATTCATCATTGAGTAAAGAAAGTACTCATTGCACAAAAGCGTGTAATCAGAATAATTGCTGAAGCCCATCCAAGATCATCTTGCAGACACTTACTTGTTATTACCAATCCCACCAAATTCAAAAGTAATACAAGACTAGGAGAAAGAATGATCTTCACTATTCAAGGTTAAAGCTAACTTTGGCCCACAAAGGGGTGAATTATGCTCCCACCAAACAGCATTAAAAGCCTGACTGATAGCTAACTAGCATTTAAAAATAAATTAAAAGAATTTCTGAATGGTAACTCCTTCTACACTATAGATGAATTCTTAGATAAAAATTAGTAAATCTGAAAAAGGTAAATAAATAAAAAGAAAAAATTGTGTCATGTAATAATTAGTACAAAGTAATAATTTGTAAAGACACCTTTCATAATCCTCACACATACCACATCATTACGAAGTGCCGTATCCATGATCTATGGAACAAGTACTAATCCAATCTAATCGCCGCGGTGGAGTAGCCGGGCGGTCTAAGGCGCCTCGCTGCCTAGCGCGCGGTTGCTCGCCGTCGGAGGTTCGTATCCATCTAGGGCATGTGTGTGTGTGTGTGTGTGTGTGTGTGTGTGTGTGTGCGTGTGTGCGTGTGTGTTGTCCTTAGGTTAGCTTACCTTAGTTTAAGTAGTTTGTAAGCTACGGACTGATGACCACCCAGTTTGGTCCGATAGATTTATAACCATCTGAACATCTAATCTAATCTAATCTCTAATCATTGCAAACAGTTCTTTGAGTGTCAACACAAAGCTATACTCGCGATCGATCGCTTAACTTTAAAAGGCGCGAAGTCTCGCTGGTTCAAAGCCTTAGACGCTCGGCTACTCCACCGCGGCGATTAGATTGGATTTGTACTTGTTCCTTAGATCATGAATACGGCACTTCGTAATGATGTGGAACGTGTGAGGATTATGAAAGGTGTCTTTACAAATTATTACTTTGTACTAATTATTACAATTTCCGGCCAAAACATGATGATCCATGGCTCCGCCTATTGGGCTGGGAGAGCGCCCCCGTCGCAGAAACGGTATCCAGAAATGTTGCCAAGTAGTTAGTTGGCTGCCGGGAAGTATAGATGTAATGGTCACGGGTATCTGACAGAACTGGCAAAAGTGCACAGCGCGGCGGGGCGGGCGCATGCTCAGAGCAACGTTTGCTTACTCCAATGGGCCGCGGTGGACTAGCCGAGCGGTCTAAAGCACCTCGCTGCGGAACGCGCGGTTGCTCGCCGTGGAGGTTCGAGACCTCCCTGGGGCATGGGTATGTGTGTTTGTCCGTAGGTTAGTTCACCTAGGTTTATGTAGTTTGTAAGCAAAAAATTCAAATGTTTGTTAAGCTTATGGGACTTAACTATGGGTTTATCAGTCCCTAAACTTACAAACTACTTATCAACTAGCTTATTCTAAGGACGGAACAAATATCCATGCCTGAGGGGGGATTCGAACCCCCGACCGTAGTGGCCGTGCAGACCGTGACTGAAGCGCCTCAGTCTCCTCGGCCACCGCGGCGGGCAGTTTGTAAGCTACGGACTGATGACCACACAGTTTGGTCCGATAGACTTACAGACACTTGAATACTTTTATTCCAATGGCGCCGCACCGCAGCCGACGCTCAAAGCCGATTGTAGCAACTACCAAGGATCATCGTATTTCGGCTCGACTACAGATACCTGTACCCAGTGTGACGTTTGATAATCTTCAGAAAAGTGTACACGCGTACCAATTGTTCCATTGGCGATGACCAGCTGCAGTGAAAAATCATACGCTCACACTACCACTAACTTTATATAATAGAAACAATTAATTCTTGGCATTTTTGTGATATCGCGAATAGAGCACCAGCTACGTTCATGAAACTTCCTGCGACATTTCTTTTTTCTCCATGGAGAAACTTCAGACTTACTAAACGCCTGTAATGCAGATCTTGATAAGCATTACAAGCGTACTTTATACAGAGGGTTGACATCAGGAGAGCGTGGAGGCCATGGAATTGGTCGCCTCTACCAATCCATCGGTCACCTAATCTGTTGTTGAGAAGCATACGAACACGTCGACTGAACTGTGCAGGAGATCCATAGTGCATGAACCACATGTTATGTCGTACTTGTGAAGGCACATGTTCTAGAAGCACAGGTAGAGTATCCCGTATTAAATCTTGATTACGTGCTCCAGTGAGCGTAGGTGGAAGAATATGAGGCCCCATCAAGATATCAGCAACAATTCCTGCCCAAACGTTCACAGAAAATCTGTGTTGATGACGTGAATCGAGGAAGTACAGTACATACTAACGAACAATTGGATATTTTGACAATTGTCTGAACGAATTATTTCAATTTACATTTAAAGAGAAATACTAAAATGAGCTCTAACATGGAAATTAAGCGTTTCCGGTCACATGTCCACATAACATATTTTCTTTCTTAGAGTGTGAGGAATGTTTCCTGAAAGTTTGACCGTACCTTTTTGTAAAACCCTGTATAATACAGGGCTCATGTGGGCGACTCGTTAGGGGCGCCAGGAGGGTTAAGGACGCTCGTGGGTTGAGGAACACTCTTCTGAGCTTAAAGACCTCCGCTGACCAACGGACTCCCGGACATGAACCTTATTGAGCATATCTGGGATGCTTTGCATGTGCTATTCAGGAGGGGTCTGCACCATCTAGTACGCTAACGGATTTATGGACAGCCCTGCTGGACGCATGGTGTCAGTTCCCTCCAACACTACTACTGACATTCTTCGAGTCCATTCTAAATCGTGTTGCGGCAACTCTGCATGCTCGCGGGGGTCTCTACATGAGAAAGGCAATAGAACTGATTCACAAAATAACAGGCCCATGTCAAATGACGTCGAATTGCAGTAGAATTTTGGAACATTATGTACTACGTCGAAGAGAACAATATATTAACCAATATTCAACACGGATTCAGAAAGTATCGATCATGCGAAACACAGCTTGCCTTTTATTTACATGAAGTGATACGTGCCTTCGACAAGGGATCTCAAATCGATTCCATATTTCTGGATTTCCGGAAAGCTTTTGGCACTGTACGTCACAAGCGGCTTCTAATGAAATTGCGTGCTTATGGAATATCGCGAGTGGATTTGCGATTTCCTATCAGAAAAGACACAGTTCGTAGAAATTGACGGTGAGTTATCTAGTAAAACAGAAGTATCTGGCGTTCCTCAGGGAAGCGTTATAGGTCCCCTACTCTTCCTTGTGTTTATAAACGATTTAGGAGACAATCTGAACAGCTCCCTTAGACTGTTCGCTGATGATGCTGTCATTTATCGGTTAGTGAAGTCAAGAGAGGCTCAATAGCAACTGCAAAGCGATTTAGACAAAATTTATACATGGAGCGAATATTGGCCATTAACACTAAATAATGAAAGTGTGAAGTAATACACATGACCATTATAAGAAATCCGCTGAACTTCAATTACAACATAAATTAGTCAGACTTTTAAGGTTGTAAATTCTTCAAAAGACCTAGGAGTTACAATTACAAACAACTTAGACTGGAGAGCATACATAGGAAATATTGTGGTGAAGGCGAACCATGCTTACGTTTCATTGGCAGATCGCTTCGAAGATGCAACAGCTCCACCAAATAGACTACCTACATCACACTTGTGCGTCCTCTCCTGGAGTACTGTTGCCCAGTGTGGGATCCTCCCCAGGTGGGACTGACGGAGGACATTGAGAAGGTTCAGAGAAGGGCAGCTCGTTCTGTTTTATCACTTTACAGGGGGGGGGGGGAAGCGTCACGGAAATGTTGCACGATTTGAGATGGAAATCGTTAAAAGAACGACGTTATTCGTTGCGGTAAGATCTATTTGCAAAATCTGAATCACAGATTTTTACTTCTGAATATGAATATATTTTGTTAGCACCCATCTACATAGGGAGACATGACCATCCCAATAAAATAAGACAGAACAGATCGAAAACTGAACGAGTTAGGTGTTCTTTCTTCCCGCGCGCTATTAGAGAATGCTTCTTGTTGTGGTGTTCAGCCCGCAGACTGGTTTGATGCAACTCTGCATACTACTATGTCCTGTGCAAGTCTCTTCATCTGAGAATAAGTTCGGCAAACTACATCCTTTTGAATTGCTTACTGTATTCGTCCCTCGGTCTCCTACGATTTTTACCCCACAGACTTCCCTCGAAAGCTAAGTTTACGATTCCTCGATTTCTCGTAATGTATCCCACCAATCTATCCCTTTTCTTAGACACGATATGCCAGAAACTCCTTTTCTTTCCAATTCGTTTAAGCACCTCCTCGTTAGTTACGTGATCTACCCATCTAATTTTCCTCATTCGTCTGTAGCACCACATTTCGAAAGCTTCTATAATATTTTCATCCACGTTTCACTTCCATACAATGCTACACTCCAGACAAATGCTTTCAGAAAGGACTTCCTGACATTAAACCAATATTGGATGTCAACAAATTTCGCTTCTTCAGAAATTCTTTTCTTCCCATAGCTATTGTGCATTTTATATCATCTTTACTTCGGCCATCAGAAGATATCTTGGTACCAGAGTAACAAAACTCATTTACTACTTTTATTGTCTCATTACCTAATTGCCTCAGCATCGCCTGATTTTTCGATGCTACATTCCATTATCTTTGTTTTACTCTTGTTGATGTTCGTCTTATACCCTCTTCTCAAGACATTGTCCATTCCATTCAAATGCTCTTCCAAATCTTTTGTGGTCTCTGATATAATTACTACGTCATCGGCAAACCGCAAACTTTTTACTTCTTCTCTCTGAACTTTAATTCGCTCTCCAAAGTTTTTCGTTGCATTCCTTCAGTGCTTGCTCAATGTACAGATTGAACAACATTGCGGAAATGCTAGAACTCTGTCTTACTCCCTTCCCAACCTTTGCGCCTCTTTCATGCCCTTCAACTCTAATAACCGGTGTCTGGTTTTTGTATAAGTTAAATATTACACTTCGCTCCCTATATTTTACACCTGCTACCTTCAGAATTCGACATTTTCAAAACCTTTCTCCAAATCTACTAATGCTAAAAACGTAGGTTTGCCTTTCCTTAGCCTATCCTCTAAGTCGTAATGTATTGCCTCGCCTGTTCCTACATTTCTCTTAAATCCATACTGATCTTCCCCAAGCTCGGATTCCACAAGTTTTCCAGTCGTCTGTAAATAATTCGTGTTACTGTCTTCCACCCATGACTTATTAAACTGATAGTTCTGTAACTTTCATATTCGTCTGCACTTGGTTTCTTTGAAATTGGAATTACGATATTCTTCCTGAAGTCCGAGGGTATATCCCCTCTCTCGTATATCTTGCTTACCAAGTGGAACAATTTCGTTATTATTGGCTTTCTTAACGATATCAGCAGTTCAGACGGCATATCTACTCCATGGGCCTCGATTTGCCTCGAATCTTTCAGCGCTTTGTCAAATTTTTCTCTCAAAATAGTATCTCCTATCTTATTTTCCTCTACTTAATCTTCCATTTCTAGAATACTGTCTTGAAGTTTATTTCCTATGTAGAGGCCTTCTATATATTCCTTCCACCTTTTAGCTTTCCCATCTTTGCTTAGTACTGGTTTACCATGTGAGTTCTTGACATTCATACCGCTGTTTTTCTTGTCTCCAAATGTCTGTTTTATATTCGTATGGGTGGTTTCTAGCTTTACGGTATCAAGCTTTACGGAAGTTATACATTCTTCTACGGTCTTGCATTTCTCCTCACGCCACACCTGTTTAACCAGTTTGCACTTCCTGTGAACTTCATTTTCCTGACGTTTGTACTCCATTTTAGAAAATGGAACGGTAGAGAAAGGTTATGAAAGTGGTTAATGAGCCCTCTGCTAGGCACTTAAATGTTTTTTGACCGATGTACAAGAATAAATAAACAAAAAGGTGTTACGTTCTGGATTTTGACAATAAATTGTGCTAAAACGCTGAATTTATACAAGTAAAAGGTTCTAAAATTGCTGAATGTTCAGATGAAAGATAATGGATGACAAGAATGTACACATGTTCGTTGAGATTAAAATAGCCACGATGGTCAAAGTAACAAAATGTTTGTAGAAAACACTAGAGTTATATATGGTGAAGAATGAAAGACATTTAAAATACATGGCAACACTATTGTTTTGCTTGTTTGGCGGTTGCTCGTTAAGTCTTAAAATCACACGCATATGCACTGAGGACTGGACACTGATATTAAAAAGTTAGTTGTCGGACCCCCAAGGGAGAGGGAAGGAGATGGGGGGAAGCGCGGGGCGGGAGTAAGAGGTGAGAGGGAAGGGAAGATTGGGGAGGGGGGATAGGAAGGACTCTGGAGGATGGAGTGGGAAGAGGATAGTCAAGCGTTGGCGGGAAAATGAGGGGTGGGGGACGGGAGGCCATGATCTACAGGGAAGGAGTATGGTTGGAATGAGGGGTAGATGTCGGGGAGGAGGGCGTCATCTGGGAGGGGAAGGTGACGGAAGCCACCCTGCGAGAAGATGTGGGGAATGTGTAGGTGAAGAGAGAGAGGGGTGTGTTGGTTACGGCGTGGCAAAGGCCGAGGATTGAGGAGGAGGGGGGAAACGATAGAATGATGGGGCTCTATTTTTGGGGATGTGTACTTGAGACGGATGTGTTCAGGGAATTGGAGCAGGTGAGGGAAAGTAATGAGATCATAAAGGATCCGCGTGGGTGAGGGGAGGCGGATATGGTAAGCGAGGCGGAGGGTGTGGCACTCGAGGATCTGAATGGCGGCATAATAGGAGGGGGGAGGGGGGGATATCCAGGTGGGATGGAATCAGCATAAGTTGGGACGATAGTGGATCGGTAGGTGTACAGGATGGTGGAAGGATTGAGTCCCCACGTCCGGCCGGAAAGGAGCTTCAGGAGGTTGGTTTGTGGGATGAGGCGGCAATGGAGTGTTAGGTAAGGGTCACGATGGAGGAAGGAGCGCGTGGTGTGACCTATGATGATTGCCTGGGACTTGGTAGGGTTGACAGTAGCACATAAATGTGATTTGCAGACAATCTATGTAGATCTGGATGAAGATATTAGACAAGTATACCAGTTTCCTTGGCTCTTCAGTGTAAAAATCGGTAGTTCAGTACATACTTCAATATTTTTTCCTGACGTCGAAGGACAGAACCACTTTGACAGGAACGTAAAACTGTGCAAACGGTAATTCTCGTAATCCACAGCGGCAGCAGTGCTGCGGAGTGTTTGGCGGCGCGTGTAGTCGGCGCGGCAGTGCGGCCGCGGCCGCCCCGCCCCCGCGCCGGCCGCTGAGTAAATACGAGTCTGGCTGCTGCGTGCGCCGCGCCGCCTAGCGCTGGCGGCCCTAATCCCCCGCAGCCCGCCCCCGGCACGCCTCGCGACTCAGTGCCGCGGTCGCAACCAGATTGCGCGCTCTCTGCGGTAGCCACCCAGGGTCACCAGCGAGGCCACAGCCACTGAGGGGGAAGAAAAGAAAAGAAAGGAAACGAAATTTGTGGCAGGTCAGAGTGACTGGCGACTTACTCGCCGATCGCTGAGCCGCAGCAGCAGCGTCTTGCAAACAGTGTGCAGCGACTGTCGGATTGAATTGAAGCCTCTGTAGGATCATTAAAATGTTTCTGGGTGTGGGACCGCATTTTCAAACTTCACGACGCGTCCGCTACTGCTGCAAATGACCTACTTGTGAATATTTGCCGGCCGCGGTGGCCGAGGGTACTGAGACGCCCCAGTCACGGTCTGCACGGCCACTCGGGCATGCATATTTGTGCCGTACTTAGTCTTACCTAGTTCATAAGTAGTTTGTCAGCTTAGGGACTGATGACCCGTTTGTTAAGTCCCATAAGCTCTACAAACATTTGCCGCGGTGGAGTAGCCGAGCGGTCTAAAGCATCTCGCTGCGGAGCGCGCGGTTGCTCGCCGTGGAGGTTCGAGTTCTGCCTGGGGCATGGATGTATGTGTTGTCCTTAGGTTAGTTTACCTAGGTTTAAGTAGTTTGTAAGCTACGGACTGATGACCACGCAGTTTGGTCCGATAGATTTAGAAACATTTGAACATTTGATTTTTTTATACAAACATTGGAACATCAGAATGACTGTCGACTTACTTGCCGATAGCTGAACCGCACCGGCAGTGTCTTGCGCACCACGCAGCCACTATTAGCTTCAATTGTACCTTGTGTAGGGTCAATAAAATGTTTCTGGGTCTGGGACCGCATTGTCAAACTTCATGAAGCTGTCTGACTGTTGCATGTTCTCGATATCAGTGAGAACATATATCCAGAAGAAGGCCACTTGCACCAGTGGATTCGTAAACCGTCGCGCAGCGTTTCCCTCTTCTCTTTCCTTTGGCGAAACCAGGAAACGGTGTCTCTGGCGGGTCACGTGGGGTACGCAGGAGAAGCGGCAGTCGGGAGGCGACGGAGAGAAAAAAAATCACACTGACGTGTTTTACGGCCCACTTTAGATTTGTACTTTTATAAGTTTTTGCAAACATTATGGACCAAAATAATAATCTAAATAATAAAAAATTAATTAATAAGAGTGTCTGAAACCCTTTAAAAAATAATTTTGTGTAGTAGCTGGTTCCGAACCACCGACCTTTAGCATCATCGCCCAACGCAATGCCCACTACGCTATGGCTAACAGTTAGGAATTGCGTTCTTTAATCTCATACTATTCTTGACCGTTGTTAACTGATGCTAATATGGCATTTTTAGACACTATTTTATCATTTATCGTACAAAGAACAACGTGTTTTTGTTAAATCGTCAGTGTACCATTGCTTTGAAATGACAACGTGTAAGTTACAATAAGAAAATCATCAAATACGCAACGCAAGATGGCGTATGCCAGAGAGAGTTCTGGGTGAGGAATATCACGTGACATCTGTGAACGGCTTCTTTTCGTTAATTCAATGGAGGCTGTCAAAACTCCGTTACTTTTGTAAATGTCTCTCAAACGATTCGTTTATTCAATTTTCACGTCAGATGAACGGTTTATATGCAATTAAAATTACATAACAAACGGCCTTTTTTGGTATTACTAACGTATTTTTTGTCCGAAATAATTAAAAAAGCGAGGTTCTGATAGCCAACAATGATGTCTGTAAAATTTGGTGCCGATCGGTTGAACGGTTGGACCTAAAAAGTGGGAATACGTTACAGCCGGACCGAGACTCAAACCCGGGTCTCCCGCTCTTCGTGAGCAGTCACTTTAACCACTCGGGCGAGTGATTAAGGCGACCGCTCGCGAATAGCGGTAGACCCAGGTTCGAGTCCCGGTCCGGCACAAATTTTCATATGTTACAATATGATAGACAAACTGAAGGAGAGCAATTGTAGTCGGAAACTCTCGCAAATTGCGAAGTAATGAATGTATACTTAAAATGAATCAGTAAGGAAACAAATGAATTAGCTTACTTTTTTAATTTTTCCTGGAGTTCTTCCACAAAATAAAATGAGTTAGCAATGAGACAACTCTTCAATTTAGACTTGAATGCGCGTGATTTAGTACTAAGATTGTTGAGCACTTGTGGCAGCTCACTGAAACTGGATGCTGCAGAATACTGTACGTCTTTCTGCACAAGAGTCAAGGAGGTGTGATCCACAACATCCGGAAAGGAAGACTTCGTGCGAAGTTTCAGAGACCTCAGCGGTGCGCAATCATCGGAGGTGACTATTTCGAAGAACAGCAAGGTAACTGTAGTTCATCATCTACGTCATTGTCGCAGGACTATTCTCCAAACTTTATTGTCAGAGGTTGTAAATCTTGCCTGAATTATTAAATTCTAAGATTAATTTTTATTTGAGGCAGTTCAATAAAGATAATTTCTTTCTATGTATCCCAGGTAGGTCACATTTATTTGTAGTGCAGGTCAGTTACCACTCCATGCAACGGGCGTAGATTTGATGCAGTTTTCCAGTGTTGCGACTTCTCGAATATGCTACAGTAAAGCCTCATTGAAATTCCAAAGTTATCTGGAACGTCATCTTACATCTTATAAAATAGGCTGTATGTGTGTATGTATGTATGTTCCACATCTCCTCCTAAACTACTGGACCGATTTCAACCAAACTTGGTACATATGTTCCTTAATATCAGGCAACAATCGCTGTCTGGTTAAGAATCACATACGACACACACGTAAGAAGATATGACGTCATAAACAATGAGATGCGCGAAAAACTGCTGCGTCAAACGATAATGCTGCTCATTTTCTCCTAAACCACTGGGCCGATTTCAACAAAATCTGGTACACATATTTCGGACGAGAGCTAACAGCTGCTGTAGGAGTACGAACCACGTACGACACATGGTTCAGTAGATATAACGTCATGAACAATAGGAATCGCAAAAAACTGCTACATAATGCGACAAGACTTTATAAATACACTATATGAGAATGACAGTACTTGGCGACTTGCAACAAACTTCAAACATAATTTCAAACCTTTATTAAACTTTTTCTCGCAGACAACCGCATTAAAACAATGAAAGGAAGTTTCTGGCTTACTAATTTTCCGCTGTTCATGGAGCAAAACTACGGCATTCGGCATAACGTTACAATTTATAATTTCTACACTACAAATTGAAGTCCAGGAAATTTTACAGATTGTATACACACATACAGATGAATATAATTTAGAAATTGTATCACATTACGACACGTAGTTCATGAGATATGAGGACGTAAAGAGTAACGTTCAGGGAAAACCGCTCCATGAAGTGTCACGTTTTGATCTATTACTTCTATACTACTAACCATATTCGCAACAGATTTTACCGACATATAGCACATGTACAAAATCAATAGATTCCTGCAAAATTTTACAATAATAAAATGTTCAAATGTTTGTAATTCTATCGGACCAAACTGCGTGGTCATGAGTCCGTAGCTTACAAACTACTTAAACCTAGGTAAACTAACCTAAGGACAAACACACACACCCATGCCCCAGGGAGGACTCGAACCTCCACGGCGAGCAACCGCGCGCTCCGCAGCGAGGCGCTTTAGACCGCTCGGCTACCGCACCGCGGCTGTACAATATATATATATTAAATGTAGGCCTGTCGCTGTTCGCTTCAATCTTCAAAACTACCGGACGAATTTTCATGCGGTTTTCACAGAAAACATGAACGAAGATTGATTCAAATAGAATCAAAATAGAATCAGGAAGTGTTTTCACAGACCGTCGTGTCTGTCTGTTTATCTATGAGAAACCACTTCTCCAAAACTATTTCACAGATTCGCATGGGGTTTCACAGGTTTCTACAACGTACCTTGGGACAACATATGGACTTAGTTTCATAAAAATCGGATCACGGAAAGAAGAACATCACAATTTAACGTTTTTCTTCGACAACCGTCATGTCTGTCTTTCTCTTTCATCTCCAAAACTAAAAGACGAAATTTCAGGGGTTTTTCATACGAAACGTGAGGGTATCTTGCGGTTACAGAAAGGCTTCATTTCACAAAATCGGTTCAGAGAAAGTAAGATATCACAATTTAAACATGTCTCTGAAAGAAGTCGCATGTGTCTATTTGTAGAGAGTAATCTCCAAAAGTACTAAATGAACATTTGTGGGGTATCAAAGATAAATAGAGAATATCCTGGAAGAACATATTGGCTTCCTTTCTTCAAAATCAGATCAGGAAAATAAAAGATGTCGTAATTTGAAGTTTTAGATGTATTTCATTCTTGGAAAGAACGGCATAATGCAGCAAAGAACTAATAGATAACGCTGCGGGTGTTCGTGTAAAGTTCGGGGCAGCGATGGGATTATTGCCTTTTGAAGATACTACTTACTCTTTGAATGTTCAAATTTACCATATTTCTGAAAATCGTTTTCTTGGTTACTGTGTTCTACGAAATATGATTCAATGCAAAGAATATAAAACTGATACAATCCTCGCCGTGTTTAAGTCATATATTTACATACTGGTATCACAGTCGAACGTATAGTACAACTGCTATGGAAGTTTAAGTCTCACGCTTGGAGCGACAAAAGCGCATCTAACGGAAAGAGAGCCAATCGTAAGAATAATAATTGTTTTCAGTGATATTTGTACTTAATTAAGGAAATACTTATTATATTTCAGCTTTCCATGCCTCAGCCCATTGTCCAGAGATATGAATGAGCCTGAAATAAATGTTTTAAATGGCGATTATAATTGATGTAGTATGATGTAAGCTACATCATATTCATGAAGATATGCTAATTTTCTAACACGTATCGCAAACGTATTAAAAATAAACTACTGACACATTTTCATGCTGTTTTCACAGGAAAATTGAGCTAAAATTGGGGAAACATGTTGGCATGATTTCATCAAAATCAGAGCATGGAAAAAAAAATACATCGCAATTTTAAGTGTTTTCAGTAACTGTCTGTTCATCTATTAGAATTACCCGATCCCTTAAACTACTTCACGGATTTGCATGGAGCAACTTCGTTTCATATAGGTGGAATCAGCGAAATTGTTTTAGATGTAGGTTATGCTCGAAGTATGGATTGCGTTGTAGAGCAAACAAGTGATAGAGGCAATGCAGTGCACGAAAGAACTAATATACACCGCTGCTGCGTAATAAGTATGGGGTAGTACAACAAGAAAGCGAACGTCTGTGACAGAATTAACCAGTCTTATGCCTACGAATACCAACAAACATTGCACATAGTGTTCCTGATTTCACTTTGTTTATTAAATACTTAACGACATTTCTTTGCTTATTTTGGCACGTTTTACCTTTTGTACCAAAAACGTTATGAAGATACATCGTTTCGGACAATGACTTTTCCTTACATTTGATATTTTTATGATGATACATGGTTTCGGACTATGAATTTTACTTACATTTGACATCTTTATGAAAATACGTCGTTTAGGACAATGTCTTTGACATCTTGATTGGACAATGGAGTTTACTGACAGAGCGATCCAACAAAAATTCCATTTTTACTGACAGGTCCGGAAATCTAAAAAGCCATGATACAGGCCCTCCTTCAACAACCGTTGCGAAGCACGGGCATATAAGCTAGTTTATATATAAAATGCTCCCTGTGGATAGTACCGAAATTACTTGCACGTCAGAAGACTTCTCTACACCGAGAACGACTGTGTTCTGTTCGCTAGGTACCCTTCATTTCAGTCACATGGTTGGTCTAATATTTCGTGAGGTTGTTGTTTATTCATTGCTACGCGTGCTGATCTGCATCGCAAGCCTTCCGCTAGTCATGGAACCCGCATCCAGCAGGCAGTTTGTATTGTGGACGAATAGAACGAGCTAGCTTTCAGACTTACTTTCGGAATCTTAGAGAGGAGACTCCGTACTGCGAACATGTCGTAATAATCGAGCATAAAATATGTTGCAAAATTCCACACAGATGTACGTCAGATACCTATTGCAGCATGTTGGATGAAGCTGTAGCTGAATAAAGAGAAAGTGGGAAAATTATCCTTCAAAGAGTCTCCGAATATCATTGTCCCCTGACATGCAACTTACCTGCAGATTTTCCGTCTGTTCCAGGCGGTCGGACTTACAGCAGCGCTTTCAGCGCTTGGTAAAAGATTTACAAAAAGGGACAGTAAGAGAAGCTACAGATGAATGAAACTCGGGATAGCCAGTCGGAACATATATTAAAATCAAAGCACATGGAAGCTAGGTAACCCCGTCACAAATTTCCATAACCCCTCATATACTGAATGCAGCCACTGGGCGCGAAAAAAAGAAAAAAAAAAAAGAGTAAGAATATAAATAAGAACCAGTAACCAGTCCTCAGAGAGAGTTTAAGACAAAAGGTAAGACCCCTATTACAAGAACAGGGGTCGGACCTAAGCATCGAACATGCTACATACCAGAGTAGCAGCACCCGAATACACGGCGCAAATGCAAAAATAAGGCGATCGCGACCACGGGAGGTGCAACGTATGTCGTATCGGTATCATCTCGAGTCCGGCGCAGAAGTCTAGGTCAGGCTGCCTGCTCCCAAGGTAATGGGAAGCACGTGTTACTAAACGACGGTAACTGCCGCACGCTGATCTCCCGATGTCGATACCTGCAGGAACTGCAACGAAATGGAGCCCGGGAGCTGCTGTTTAAAGAAGTGACCGATGCATTCGTGTGCACCTCCGTGGTTGGCGAAAAGGTCCCTGTGTTCAACCTAACAGTGGAAGGAAGAATCACCATTATCCATCTTGTGGCCGCCGGCAGTGGCTGAGTTCCAGCCGTCACGTTGGCTGGCCTGAACTGGTGCGCATTCGCAGAACGCAGGAAACTCGTCTCCCTCCGCCACCGCGTGTTACAGCGACGGTTTGAAATAACGGCCGAAGGGAAACTAAACAAGGTTTCGCCATCTTGGCCATTTTCTGTAATAATTAAATGTGCAGTCCCAAAATTATGCTGCTCCCTCCAACCGATGCTCCTCTATGCAGACAATACATCGGTAGTTTCTATGGGCCTGGGAAAATTAGTTTTATGCCTATAATCGTACTATGAAATTTTAATGATTATTAATCAACAAATTGAGTAGAATAAATAAACTTATTAAAATGCATCATGTTACCAAGAACACATATCAACAAATTGAGTAGAATAAATAAACTTATTAAAATGCATCATGTTACCAAGAACACATATAATAAAAAATGCCTCTCAATAGCCACAAAACTGAAACACTACAAAACAGTCACACAGCCACAAATAACATATGCTAGCGAAACTATATTTAAAACAACCAACACTGTAGCTATAGACAGGCTACTCAAAATAGAAAGGAGGACAGTCAGAACTTGCATAAATAAGAAATACCAAAAAAACGGGATTTGGAGAATAGCTTCAAATGAAACTGTTTGTAAACAAGTAGAACCAGTGACAAGCACAATGAAAAAGAAACGGATCTCTTTCCTAGGACATTTGATGAGAACACCAGAAAATGGAATCAGCAGGAAGATAATTGAAAAGTTATGGAACAGCAAGAGCAACATAAGATGGATCACAGAAATCAAGGAAGACATGAAGAAACTACAGATAACGATGGAAGATTTGAAAAACAAGACAAACACACTCAAGATACTTCAGGACAAACACGTCACACTACCAATAAAAATTAACAAACAGAGACTGGGAAGGGTGATTTCGGATGAGGAGAGAAGGGCACGATCTGAAAGAATGAAAAAGTATTGGGCCAACAAAAAAATAAATAAAAATAAAAAATAACAGAAGAACCTAATTCATATTATTTATGTTGACCATAAAAGTAATAAATAAAAAAGTAATAAATAAATTAACCACTATATTATTAAATTGTCATGTTTATTTTTGAACTAAATTGTGTTAATGCATAACAACAAATTGTAATAACCTTTGTAATATTGACTAAAGTGGTCCAATGAAGGCCATAAAATAAATAAAAAAATCAACTAATTAACCGGTCTGAGTGTTTAATAAATAAATTCGGCATTTCATCTGGATTCAGAATTTGTAATTTGTCGTATTATTTTTATAAATGACTCTTCCTTTGTCCAAGGACTGGCCTGACAGATTCTGTGGCTTTGTCACGTCTTTAGCGTTACCAGAATTCAGTGCGTTACTCTATATTCGACGACCCTAAAGAAGGAATGACCAGAGCTTTTATCAAGTCACTCGTAACGCTTCGCTCCTGTACAGACACACGATACACTTCTGCGAAGGGGTGGGGGCATGTGCCTTCGCATACTCTGGGTGAAATCGAAATGGTACTACGTGAGGGACATGTTAATACTATTGTTAAAATTCAGTGGAAATCCTTGACCTGGAGAAATTCTGTCGGTCCCATCAAACCTGTTAGTTATGCAAACATTTATCTCATGGTTATGTCGTGATTCGTTAACGGTTCTTCAAGAAGATTCTGTCTTAAGACCTTAGATTTTCTATCTGCTGTAGTGCTTTTGACACTTACTTCGAAATTGTTATTTATTTGTTGATGCGGGCGTGCACGTGATACATCATCGCCAGAATTTGCCATAGGCTTCATTCTTCATTATGACGTTGCGCCGTCACCGTATCTTCTGATTACATTCCTTACATACCTAAGCCACATTTCAATTACGGCCGCCTCTTTTGATTTGGAGCTGAGAATGATACCTTCCAGGTCATGTCGTCTGATGCTCGAAAGTGTAGTTCTGTATCAGTAGGTGTCAGCGCTAACGATGTTTGTACTTGATGCAATTCACCTATCACAGAAGTTCCATTGGATACGAACTGCAACTGTAGCATAAATTGACCATTCATTTTCGTTAAAATAAATGCAATAAGCTGCTTTTATGAATTTTTTTAATGCATAACTAGTTTTCAAGCCACTGCAGGCTCATCCTAAGTGGATTACGTCCACCAAGTGTAGGTTTACGTTGTCATGGTGGTTCTGCTAACATAACTGAACTTTAGATATCGGGAACAGAATAAACGGAATTAAACGATAGTGTGTTATATTTTATGTATTTACTATGTTTTTATTTTAGGTATAAGGGTAACTGGACACTGACTTTGTTCACAAATGGTAGCATTTTTGCTACACTTAGCGTAACAAATTCACAAAATATAAACATCGGATGTGGTACAGAGAGGATAGCTATGGTAGATGCTGCACTTCACTAATTAATGTTCTTTGGTTTGAGACACTGCTTATGTATAAGAAATGTGTAAGGGACTAAATTATATTTTACACGTCGTATTGAATTTTACTAGTATATATTTACATTAGAAGTGAATCAAGTGAGATATATTAAGAATATAAAAAGTAAAAGATGAAAGGGTGAAATATTTACACAGTGGTTAGACAATGACTAATGTGGCTATGCTAATACTAAAAGATTGAACAACAACACGACGTTTACTATTTTTCCTAACATTCATTACTAATAGAGCACGTCCTATGAATGTCAATGAGTGGCTCTATTTTACTATCAAGTTGCTAGAATGTTTTGGAAGTTTTGACAGGAAATGTTATGTGCTGACTCTGTTTGTTCATTATGGATGTTGTGGGGTGATTTTAGTTTATGGATGTAAATTTCCAATTGTTGAAGGAGATCAATTTGTAGCCCTTTGTCGGCAATATGTAGTATCGGTAGATGGTCATTGATATTACTAATGGGGGTGTTCGTGACGAGCAATGTGTGATGCAACGCTAGATTTGCTTAAGTTATTTAGTATAAGGGCATCCATATGTTCCTTGTAGCGGGTTGAAAAAGGTCTTCCCATTTGTCCAACATAAAAGCAAGAGCAGGAGCATGTCAGTTTATATACGCCTGATTGTTGGTGCAATTCACTATTGGGTTTGTTGTTATGCTCGATTTTATTTTGTAATTCATTGACTGTGTGGAAAGAAAATTTTATGTTACATGGTCTAAAAAGATTTGTAAGTTTATACGACACTTTGTCAAGGTATGGAAGACTAGCAAATTTCGAACTTTCCTTCACAGGTTTTAATGTTGATGTTGGGTAATTTGATAAAAGCTGTGTGTGTGTTGTTTGATGTTGAACCTATCGTTAAATCAGACAACAAATTGTTCATTAACACAGTAATTTTCTTTAATTATGGCCCTGATATTGATGTATATACTGTTAAATAAGAAACAGTGAATTAAACTGATTATGTGCGCAACGGATCTTTTAACAAAACAGCTGTGGCAAGTCACCATATGAAACAGACACTGACTATATTCAAAAATTTGACTGCGAGAAAGATATTAAAAAAACCACAAACCACTTTGTTAATGTATGACTGCGAGAATTGGTTATCAAAATTCAGTATCATAATCAATTAACTGCAGTGTTGCATAACAATCATTTACTATGGCACAAATAACGAAATCTGTTAACAAGATTCTCAAAATCAATACTGCAATTTAAATCCACAAATAACTAATTATCAAATGAAGGAAGTAGGTTAATCTTCTACGTAAATGAAACAGGAAATAAGGTCAACTTTGTTACTTATTATTAATAATCACTATTACATTACCTACATAATACAACTTTTTCCTAATGACATGAAATGAAATTACCTTCATTCCAGCGGCGGTACAACGTTTTCATGCTAATAAAAAATACAATATATATTCCAAATACAATCAAATCGACTTGCTGGCACAGCAGCCTCTGCTCTACATCGGAGCCATACACACACCTCAACTGCTCTCTAAGCGAGCTAAAACCACAAGACCCCACTCTCTCTCTCTCTCTCTCTGCGCGAGCTAAAATGCATTGCAATACATGATATTTGCCAAAGATGAAACTTCACAGAGTTAAGTACACATATCGATACAGACAGTAGAAGCAATATTACACATTTTCTTGCAAGCAAGTTACTCGACACAAAACAGGAGGCACGATATTAGACATTTTTCTTACAAAAATATTTTTATGGACACGTTTCAAGTTTACTAAAGTTCAGTTATGTTACCAGAATCAACCTGAAAGCGTAAACGTACACTTGGTGGAAGATATTAAATAATGTGCGCTTAATGTATCCACCGAAGATGAGCCTGCAGTGGCTTGAAAACTAGTTACGGAATGACATATAAGCAGCTGGTTGCATTACCGCCAAGTTCCAATGTCTGTTTTTGCCAGAAACATCTTTCTTTTGTAAGGTTGATAACAGTAGAGCACACGCTTAAATCCCTTGCTTCTAATCATGCAGTGAAGGCTTTCACGACCGGCTGAAATAATCGCTGTTGAATCTTCCGGGTAATGTAGTCGTGGTCGAAGAAACATATCTGCTCCTGACGTTTCGTCCAGAGCTGCGCTGGACATCCTCAGAAGAAATGGAAGAACGCCGTTTCTCTCCCCTTCATTAAAACAGTTACGGATCAGATAGGAAAGATTTTACGCAAACACGATATAAGACCGGTTTTTAAACCAACAAAAAAGATAAGTCAGGCACTCCGATCTGTTAAGGACAAACGCCCTCCTCTATCATCTAATGGGGTGTACAAAATTCCGTGTTCTTGCGGAAAAGTGTATATTGGTACTACAAAAAGGAGTTGAATACAAGACTGAAAGAACACAAAAGTCTTTGCCGACTGGGTAGAATTGAGAAATCAGCTGTAGCTGAACATGTTTTCCAATCAGGAAATCATGAAGTTTTCCGAAACAGAAATTTTATCTACAACGACGAACTATTATCCACGACTGTACAGAGAAGCAATCGAAATATACAAACATGGGGATAATTTGAATAGAAAGGAAGAAGCAATGAAACTTAATGACATATGGACTGTAGCTCTTCAGAGTAGGTAGTTACGCTTTTATCTTTGACCATCGACTATCGAATATTATGTTTTATCTTTGACAAGGCTTATCTCTGCTGCACACGTGAACACTTGACCACGCCCACTTTTGGACAGTATTTATACCGCTCTCCGACGCCCGACTCGTCAGTCGACAAGACTCACCGCTACCAGTAGCACCTCTGAGGATGTCCAGCGCAGCTCTGGACGAAACGTCAGGAGCAGATATGTTTCTTCGACCACGACCACATAACCCGGAAGATTCAACAGCGATTATCCCTTGCTCCTCTCATCCACTCAGTAGCACAAGGCTGTACCTACACTGTGGCTTTTAGTCCTGGTACGAGTCGCTATAGACATGAGAAAAAAAATTAACCAGATTCCCAGCAGTAAATTACGTCATGTCATTCACCTGCTCACAGTGTTTCCTCTTCCATATAGTACTTCCGTGACATCAATAAACGAATAAACTGGAAGCTGATGTTACCTAATTTGAAAGTGAAAATTATTGGGATACACTCCCCGCACAAGACAAATAATTCCGTGGTATTTACAATGCACATCCTGTGCTCGCGACTTGCCACTTTTAATAGAGCGCGTCATAAAACGCAGGAAAACTGTATGTGAAATTAAATTGCGATTTTACTGGCTCGTTAACTGCAGGATGATTACAAATTGCTAATTAAGAGAACCATCTCGCCGCAAAATATCAATTAATCGGAAATAGAGTTACTCGGTGCACTCGCAGCGAAATGAGCTGGCGGGCGGTGTTTTTTCTCCCTTTTTGTCACATAAAGAGCGTAATTAGCGGACAAAATTTGGAAATTTTCAGCCACTCGCTGTCAACATCTGCCGCGATTCCGAGCGTGAGGAGGAATACCGAGAGCATTAGTGAGACATTTACAAGGAAGGAACACACATAGCAATATGTCTCCACTGTCACTTCATGTCGTGTGTGATATGTCGCACATAATTCTGATAGACATCGTGCAGTGTCAGCAATCGCTGCTTTACTAGTGATTTCTTATTTTTTACGGTACCGACAGTAGACGAACAATAAAAAGGTAAAGCAGTCAACAATCCGAAGATTGGTTTGAACACCACAGTGCTTTACTAGGCATGGTCCTGTTTGGAGGTGGTATGCCGTTGCCTTCCTCCGACCTTCGAACTGACTTACCCAGCCAGGTATAGGGGGACCTACAGTTTAACGTGGGTTCCGAACCACGGTGCTACTCGGTATTTTTCACATGAGCAATACTGCCAGAGGTGAAAGAAGTGGAAAGTGACAGATAAAAATCCTGGGACCTTACGGGGATCGAACCCGGGACCTTTGGATTTGTAGTCTGGCACTCTACCACTGTGCAACCGAGGCGCACTATGTAGAATATTTATAGCGATCAGAAAGTTTTTTTTTAATTTTTCTTTTTATTTTTCTTTTTTTATTTAAGTTGGTATTTTGTTCCACAATGAATTTAGACCATAGACAAATTTCATCTGTCGCTGCAGCTACATTCATTTATTTTATATTAGATGCTATCCAGCGAATTGCTGTCACAGAATACTGCAAATAAAGTTTGAAATTTGAAAGGGTTATCTTGTTTAATTACATGTGTTAGTTCAATGGCCCATCAAATACATTTACGAGTACAACATGCGCGCCCCCTACTGTAAGATAACTGTACTATGTCCGTAACCTTCGCATAAGAGCAAGAAGTAAGTTGACGAAGTTCTATCGCAAACAGATGAACGTTATGGCAGCGCATAAAATACGAACGAACGAACAAATATATATGAGGTTTCCAATCATCCATTAGTTCAGCATTTCCTTTCCCTTCTCTCTTTTCGTCTGATACTCTCCCGTGTCCTCCTGACCCTTTCTCTGTCCATTTACACCCACCTCCTTCCTCTGTTCATCACCAGTGTGTCACCATTTCTCTCATTCTCTTCTTTCCATTCTTTGTCTGTCTCTTCCTTCACCCCCCCCCCCATTGCCCGTCTTCTCCTTCCCCTTCCTGTTCGACTCTTCCTCCACCTAATCATCTCCTTCCTATACATGAAAACATACATATCTGCGCCAAGTTTCATGGTGACTGGTCAAACGGTGTCAAAGTCGCACTGCCAAGATAAATTCACTGGCTTGCAGATTATAAAAGTCTCCTTCGTGAAGATATACATTTTTGTGCTGACTTTCACGGTGATCAGTCAAACGGTTTGGATGTTTGTTGTATCGTATCCTCCGCCATCTACGGACAAAGGCTTACGAAAGGTAGCCCATGGATTAATTCGGGGTATAAGCTATCTACATTCCACATTTCATTCAATTACGTCCAGCGTGAAGAGTAACAAACAAGACTTTTTGTTTAAAATATTGTCCACGTTTTATGTTTCGAATTTATATTAACGTACATTATCACTGAATTGATCAAACCATGCATTTTTCATAATGACGACGCATATTATATTCCTTGAACACAGCAATAGCTTCATTACACAGCATAAACGTTGTTTTGTTGTCTTTGTCTAAAACAGTTTGACTGAATATACGACTGAGTATCGACTGTACTTTTCTCAGCTTCAACAGACATACTAAACAAGTATTCTGACAAAGAACGTACACATAGTCTCAACACTGAATCGTGAAATAAATCTATATAATAAGTCCAACGAGATGAACGTAGCAAAACACTGCAAGGGACAAGAAATCAGTCACCTGGAGATGTGGCACTCCTAGTGGGGTCTATTTACGAACGAGTGAGGCCAATTTGACGTGCACTGAGTGCTGCAATGATCGTCACAAACTTCTCGCAGAGTTATAAGACTGGAAATGTCACGCAAGATTTAAAACACAATACAATTTAAAAAATTAAAAAATCAACTTTCTCTCTTGCGCGGGCCGGATTCAATCCCTTCTCGGGCCGCATCGGGCCAGCGGGCTGTGGACCCCTGGTCTAGAGCACAAAACTGCCTATTGGTGACTAGTTTCAACCCAGTGTTGGGCCATCTTCAGGATGTTTCTCCGAAATGGTGTGGAGCGGGATAGCAGCTGCGAGTACCTCAGGAGCTGGGATCTAGACTGCTTTTATATATAAAATTATCATAAGGGCGTTGTCATCCCTAAAGAAACAAAAATATTTCCATAATTAAACACATTCATTTATATCTTATTTCGTGGAACAAATGAAACGTATGGGATTCGTTGGGAGATAAAAATATGATTTTCGGACGTAACTCATTGCCGAAACCTTTCACGGTAAATTGTTCTATGGACTTACTGAATGATCTATTCACGACAGGCACATTACGGACCCACGACCAGTGGCGGACTATGGGGGGGGGGGGGGGGGGGGGAACCGCCCCGGGCCTCTGGTTTTGGGGGCCTCCAAATGCCTCGAACGCAAGGGTATTTTTTTATTTTTTTTATTTTGAGCGCGTTTGGCATCTCGTTCTGCTGGGGTGGCCAAATCACGAAAGCTATTTTTTTTTTTTAGCCTGTCCCGTGCCTCTCGTCCTGTGGGGGCTTCCAAAACTCAAAAAGTTCTGTTTTTTAGAAATATATTTCCAAGTGGACGGGGGAAGGTTAATCATTTTGTGTCGCCGCCTTCCCGGGCCTCCAACATCCTTAGTCCGCCACCACAGCATCTGTTCCACTTTCTAAAATTGATAGTTTCTTTCTCCTTTTTTGCGGTAGTAGGAAGATAGATAAGTACGGAGAGACTGTTCATATGGGTTTCTTAACAGCCACAGGTGTTCGTCTCCGCAACGAACATTTATCCTATCGCTGACTGTGACTTGAACCTTCCTGGGAGTTATCGAAGGAAGGCAGAGGTACTGGTGAGAGGTAGGGCTTTAAGTGTAGGACCCGAATATTGTAATCTGTCGGTAAGTTTAAGATCAGTACACAAACCACAACAGAGTGTAAATCCCATCAGAAAATATTAGCTTCGTCTTTCATGGACACTAGGTCGAATAAAGTCAGAGCGCTTCCTTCGTTCAGGTAGGATGCGGAGGAAACTTAAACCACTTACTTGGCATTTGGATGGAATACTTTAAGGAAATCCTCCGTCCCCCCCCCTCCCACAAAAAAAAAATCTCAAGCATGTAGTAGTTGTTGCGTGGTCTTCAGTCCGGAGACTGGTTTGATGCAGCTCTCCACAATACCCTATCCTGAACAAGCCTCTTCATCTCCACATAAGAACGGCAACATACATCTGTCTGAATCTGCTTACTGTATCCATCTCTTGGTCTTCCTCTGCGGTTTTTACCCCACACACTTCCCTCCAACACTAAATTCACAATCCCTTGATGTCTAAGAATGTGCCCTACCAATCTATCCCTTCTTTTAGTCAAGGTATGCCAGAAATTTCTTTCCTCCCCAATTCTGTTCAGTACCTTCTCATTAGTTACGCGATCCACCCACCTAATCTTCAGCATTCTTCTGTAACACCATATTTCAAATGCCTCAATCCTCTTCCTGTCCGCACTGTTTATCGTCCATGTTTCACTCCCATTCAAGGTAAGACTCCATACAAATGCCTTGAGAAAGGACTTCCTTAGGCTTAAATCAATATTCGATGTTAACAAATTTCTCTTTTTCAAGAATGCTTTTCTACCCATTGCCATTCTGCATTTTGTATCCTCTGTACTGCGACCATCATTTGTTATTTTACTGCCCAAGTAACAAAACTCCTCCACCTCCTTTATTGCTTCGTTACCCAATCTAATTCCTTCAGAATCACCTGATTTTCTTAGAATGCACTCCATTACCCTAGTTTTGCTCTTGTTAAGGTTCATCTTATATGCACCTTTCAGCACACTGTCCATTCCGTTCAATTGTTCTTCCAAGTCTTTTGCTGTATCTGACAGAATTACTATGTCGTCGGCAAAACGCAATGTTTTAATTCTTCACCCTGAACTTTAATTCCTTCACCAAATTTCTCCTTGCTTTCCTTTATAGCTTGCTCAATGTACAAATTGAATAACATTGGAGAAAGGCTACAACCTTGTCTTACTCCCTTTCCAACCACTGCATCCCTTTCATGCCCTTCAACTCTGACAACCGTTATCTGGTTTTTGTACAAGTTGTAAATAACCTTACGCTCCCTATATTTTACTCCTGCTTACTTCAGAACTTGAAAGAGTTTATTCCTAGTTACCATAGGAATACCTGCAGCAGCCCATCTGTTCAGTGGTATAACTAACGGTTTTTCTCAAAATGATATTCAGCGACTCATTACGAAAGTTGATAAATTCAAAAAAAAAAAAAAAAAAAAAAAAAAAAAAAAAAAAAAAAAAAAAAAAAAGTTCAAATGTTTGTAAAGGTCATGACTGCGAGGTCATCCGTCCCTAAACTTACCAACTACTTATGAACTATCTTATACTAAAAGCAGCACAAACATCCTTCCCCGAGGGGGATTCGAACCCTCGACGGGGAACGGCCTCGCGCATCGTAGTCTAACGCCTCAATGTGCTCTGCCGCGGCTGTTGATAAATTATTTACGTCTCACGTCACATCAGTTAATAAATGTTTTTAATGCAGCTACATAAATATATTGCAACTGCGTCCCGCTGCGATGGAGTGGTCGAGCGTTTTAATGCGTCTAGCTGAGCAGCGCGCCGCTGCTCGCCGTCGCAGGTGCAAGTCCTCCCACGGGCATGGGTGTATTGTTGTCCTTAGCATAAGGACCAGAGTAGTTAACTCCCATACATTTACAAACTTAAAACATTACAACTAAAACAGATGTAGGCCTATAGTTTTACCTGTTCTTTCTAGACTCGACAGCCCAGATAGGACTGTATTCATAAATTTTCCACGTTAGTATGATACGACAAATGAACCATTGTTATTAACTCAATGCTAATGAGGGGCTTAAGAAATATGAGCGTGTCACGTTTCATAAAATGCTAATATGCTGTTGGCAATCACCTAGGAATGTCTTTAAATCATGATGACGTCACGGGCATTAAATCTGTAAATCAGAAAGTATTGTCTAAGATAACGTGTCATTTCATATATTGTATGGTGTTAGTATTTCATAGCTCAGAACAAAGCAATTTTACGTATTTAAAATACTTCCTGGTAGTACTATTAAATTACTATAATTGCCGGCCGCGGTGGCCGAGGGGACTGAGGCGCTCAAGTCACGGTCTTCACGGCCACTACGGTCGGGGGTTCGAATCCCCCCTCGGGCATGGATATTTGTGCCGTCCTAGTTCGTAAGTAGTTCATACGTAGTTTGTAAGTTTAGGGACTGATGACCCCTTAGTTAAGTCCCATAAACTATACAAACATTTTCGTAACATTTACTATAATTATTACTTTCGGATTTTGTAAATGTTTCACTTATAAATAACGACTGAGGTTAGAGTAACATTGACCTTTCTGTCTTCAACCACCGTATCGTCACATCCTACCGTTGGGGTATCATCCTGGCCGCGGTGGAGTAGCCAAGCGGTCTAAAGCGTCTCGCGGCGGAGCGCGCGGTTGCTCGCCGTGGAGGTTCGAGTCCTCCCTGGGGCATGGGTGTGTGTGTTTGTCCTTAGGTTAGTTTACCTAAGTTTAAGTAGTTTGTAAGCTACGGACTGATGACCGCGCAGTTTCGTCCGATAGAATTACAAACATTTGAACATTTTGGGTATCATCCCGACGGAGTAACAACGAAGGTTTGGTATGCTGCCACTAGCTGAAGACCGAACTTGTCCCCATATTCCGCCTCTGATACGCGCTATACATGGTGAAGCAAAGTACGTGCACTCTGGCTTCGCAACGCGACTTCTCACATGCCAGCAATAAGAAAGGTCTATCACAATAGTTCGTCCTGCGCAAATTTAAATGGACTTCGAAGACTGAGATGGGTGAGTGTGCTCCATACGTCATTGGGTTTCAGAATTACACAATTACAACAAGATTGAAAGAAGACCGTCCATCGTCTTCCAAATATTTTTTATAAAATTGTTATTTATTTGACGTCGCTAGATTAGCATTTTGTTAAAACTAGAGCCCCACTCTTTTCGAGGCCTGAGGAATAGCATTTTTATTTCATGTTTTAAAATATTAGTTTCTGAAACGTCAGTTAATATTGCTAGGATTTT
This sequence comes from Locusta migratoria, assembly GCA_026315105.1. NCBI lineage: Eukaryota > Metazoa > Arthropoda > Insecta > Orthoptera > Acrididae > Locusta > Locusta migratoria. The sequence goes on from CM048744.1 coordinate 275,816,428, forward strand.
CTTATTTTAATAACTTATTATTGTGGTTATGAATGTGGCAATAAGTACGACTTCTCAGCTACGCCACTGTCCCTGTGAGAATGAGTATTTGTTTTTCTTATAAGTGGTTGTGCGAGAATCTAACGGCTGTCTGAATATGGGTAGTGATAGCTCGCCTTGCAAGGTTCTCTCTGGCTCATAGCTGATAGTCGTTATCATCATCTGCTGCTGATGCTACCAAAGAGGTTTCTACACACTTTGGCTACAAGCCAGTCGACAAGCCCTCTCCAGGGCGAGTCTCGCGTCCCCACCACCCATGTTTTTTTCGGGTTTTGTCAGTTTCTGGTAGCTTCGAGCTTACTGGCCGCTCGGTCTTTGTGCTGGGATCGTGGTGAGGTAAGGTTGGTTCTGCTCTTTTGTTCACCAAGATGGTAGCGATTCATTGTCTAGTATGTTTAACTTAGACTCTTGAACTCAGATTCATTTATCTGAATATTTTTTCCGATCGTGCACGGAAATGTGTTCCAGTTTTTGAACCCAGTGATTTCCAACAGATAAATGCGGTGTATGTATTACTTGTTGCAGTTTGATAACTTTTGTGATAACTTTTTGTGATTATGTGTCGGTGTACGAAGTCTGTGTAAATTTTCTCTAGATTTGTGGGGCCCGATTTCTAACAGACGATATGTTCATTTTTGTACAGTGCATGTAAAATCTTTCTTGTCGTTCCCTTCAATGAGTGATATGCGTTACACGTGGTTGGTTCTTAGAACAAAGCCTTCAGATTCGACTACTGTTTGTTCCATACCCATCAGGCAAGTAACTATGTGTGTATCCTTCTGATTGCCACTAACATTTCGCGATCTTCTCCCCCCGCCTATTTTAATTTTGCTGTTTCTTCTCTGATCTTGTTGTATGCACTCAGTCTTTGTCAGTAATTCTCTCCGAGCCTTTTACAACCTCCTTCAATAGCTTGCTTATGAAATTCTATGTATTTCTAAGGGTTGCATGCCGTAGTTTTTATTCTCACCTTGTAATTATTTCACTTTTCCGGGCTTTCAGACTGGACTTCTTGCGTCTCTGTCAACGCTCCCAATCGCATGTTGCTGCATTTCAGTAGCTTCATTATGAAATTCTACGCAGTCCTAGGTGTTGAACGTCGTAGTTAATTTTCTCTATTTTTCCGAAATTTTTATCGGTTTTCGGGACCACGTGGATCCGAACTGCGACTTCAGGGGTTTGCAGCTAGTCTCCTGAATTCACGCCACTTCTCATAAACCAGTGCCTAGATAGTTTACTCTTAGATTGCAACTTAAGAGTCCGCCGTGATTTTGTGTAGTGAATCCGATTTTTAACCACTTCACCTTGAGTGGAGTGCGATCATGTAACGTAGCCTCGTTTCGCCGTTAGCGTGTTTGCTCGGGGTCTAATATACATGCAACTTAACTTTGCTATACTCACGCACCATCTCAAATCAGGCATGACAGACCAGAGCAATCTTCGCAATTTTATTGTTATTATGTTGTGTGGTACCTCCGGGTTTCCTGAATTTCGCCTACGATAGCGACGCCAGCTTCTGCCTCGTTTCAGCACGCTGATTTTGCTGAGTTTCGTTGTTGCATTGCGTTTGAGTGAGCGAGTGAGTGTTGATTGTAAATCCCCCCCCCCCCCAGTAGCGCTAAGTGCTGTGTAATTTATGTTAAGTTCAATGCTGGGCATCGTCAGTATTAGATCATGTAAATGGGATGCATTTTTATTGCATTAACAAAATTGGTTCCCCGTTTTGCTTGCGTTAAGTTCCGTATAATTTTGACTTGCCTGTAAATTGTAGTTTTCGAGCACCTTCCCTCTTTTATTTGATATTGTTTTTCACCAGTGCTGAGAACAAGCTCAGATGCAATTTTTTATGTTTAAGTTCCGTTGCGCAATAAATGTTTTTCTTAGCCACCTTTATGAAATAAATTTAATTGTGGTGGCTTGTTTATTAATGCCTGTGTGTAAACTCGGGTGAGCTGCTACGTATATTGGCCACTGTATCGTTAACTTCCTGTTATTAGAGTAATTTGAACCAAATCAGTTCTCAATTGGGGCCAGGGAACAAGGTTTTGCAGCAGGCAGTAGCCGGTAGTTCACACTGACCTTTTGCTAATTTTTCTGCTAAAATTAAGCTTTTTATCACAGTAAACTCTTATCTGGGTACCTCCTACCAGAATTAAGCTTTTATTTCGTACCGTGGCCCACTTTTAAACTTCTAGTGGAAGTAGAAGGAGTAAAATGAGCTAAGAAGTTCATACCCGGAAACGCCATTCAACGACGCTACTGAGAGTCCAAGTTACAAGTACCAGCACCGGCACATGCCAAAAATAAATAAATAAATAAAAAATAAAAATAAGAAAAGTAAAAAAAAAATAAATAAATAAATAAATAAACAAATCTGCTTGTTAAGGTTGTGGGACTTAACTACGGGGTCATCCGTCATAAACTTACAAACTACTTGTTTCCAGACATGAGTTTGTAAGCTTATTTTATTCAATACACCTTTAACATCCCCTAATGTTTGTTTGTGTAAAACAGTGTAACTCTGAAACACACTGGGACAGACCATATCAGTCTTCGAGTCCATTTACTGCCGGAGATATACACAGGACGAAATTTAGTGACAATCTTCTTTCTTTTTCTTTTTTACGGCTGGCATGTTATGAATCGCACTGCGCAGCCCTATAGCGCAAATATCGTTTCAGTCTGCGTTAGCATTTGGAACTCTTTCTTACACTTACAATTTACTCCATAAGCTGAATGAGTGATTGTACTTCTTCCGTCCTATGAAGTGAAGAAGAAACAAGACCCTAGTCGTGAGCAAAACAAACAGGGGGCGGCAGGTAGACATAGCTTTGATAACTTTAAAACTTGTTCAAATGTTTGTAAATCCAAGGGACTTTACTACTTTGGTCTTCAGTTAATAGGCTTACAAACTATTTAAACTGACTTACTCCAAGGACAACACACACACACACACACACACACACACACACACACATACACACACACACACACACATGCTCGAGGGAGGACTCGAACCTCAGACGGCGAGCTGTAGCGCGTTTTGCAGCAAGGCACCTTAGAGCGCTCGGGGACTCCTCCACGGCTTTTATAACATTAGGTTTGGCGGAAACTGTACCACATGGGATTAAAGATAACAAACAGGAGAAGATTGAAGAATTTGAAGTAAATGAGTGTACAGGTCAAAACCAACATCCGCTTCTGAATCATCAGCTACAGAAGAGAACAACATTCTTGAGCTTCTATTCATCCCGTCTACCACCTACATGCTGCAAGACATCAGTACGATCGTCCAAGTTTATATCCACCGGCTTGAATCACAATATATTTGTTTCTCTTATTAATTTTGAAGATTATACTCGAATTACTTGCTAAATATAAACTTGTACTAAATGAGACGTCGCAGTAATAACACACACTTCCTTCAACACCTTCAACACCTCCTAATCCTGTACGTCACCCGCAAAATAGATTCCCGCAATCCCCTAACCAACCCCGGGCCTCTGCCACGCCTACCTCTCTCCACCTGCAAACGCTACATGTCCTCTCCCAAGGCAACTTTCACGCCCTTCCCCCACCGGATAACGCCCTTCGCCCCTCAATTTACCCCTCCTATCAACCCTGATCCTATCCCCGTAGCATCAGTGCCCCCTCTTCCCATCCCCTCCTCTTCCCTCTCCGCGCTTGGCTTTTCCCCTTCTTCAACCTGCAGTCTAGACAACCCCCGTCTTTCCTCTCCTATCTCCCCAACCTCCCCTGTGCTTCCTAACCTTTCCCTCCCATCCCCCTGCGGGGGCCGAAGTGACGTAGCTTAGATAAAACGTCGTCTAGTGCTCAGTGCGTCAGTGTCTCCGTGTGAGTTTTACAATGCGTCGAACAACAACCTCTCTTCTTCACCAGTGTCGTCGTGTTACTTCTTCGCTTGTCCAGTGACTCTTCTCAATGTGATTTTACCGCCGCCGTGGCACAGACTGTTTTTAACTGTCTATGTGTTTGTTTCCATCACCTTGTTCATGTGTTTTATGCCTGCACTATTGTCTTCAGTGTCCTGATTTTAATTCATCCATGTTCTCTTCGTGCCATGTTTCTCATTCCTCTTGTTTTTACCCTCGTGAAATGGTTTGTATTTTTAATTTGCATATACGCTCGGCTGAAGAGTAACGCCTGATGCTGCTGCCAGCCCGCCGACCCTATTGGAGTGAAAATAACAATAAAGGGAAAATAATAATAATAAAAATAACACACTTTTTGGCAGTCTGGTACTTCATCGATCCATCCCATCACCCACATCGGGATTTTCAGTAATTTCTCCACCATATTTCAACTAAACCCGGTGCGTTGCTTTGAAAAGGAAACTGCTGTTTTCTTACCTATTCTTCCTCAATCGAAGTACCAGTTCCATCTTTCACGACCTCACAACTGACTGCTCCCTCAGCCATTATGTCTTTTTTCCCTATGCAATCGGACAAATAATTCACACAGAACCTCATGGAGTGGCCGAGTGCTCTATGGCCCCTTGCTGCGGAGCGCGCGGTTGCTCATCGTCGGAGGTTCGAGTGTCAGATGGTGTAAGTAGTTTAAATAGTTTGTATGTCCAGGAAGTGATGACCAAAGCAGTTTGATCCAATAGGTTTATAAACATTTAATTTTAATTCACACGGAACATCAGAAAAGCAGATATCGCCAAGCTACATCACAAAAACAAGTAACGCTAAGCTATACGAATTTAGAATTTTAAATATGTATTCCCATGACAGACGGAGTTACGCCGTCGAGTCTCTACAGAATGACTGCGTTATTAAATTCAGCAAAAGCCCACTCGCAACTCGTTAGTACGAATATCACTAATTGATGAGGCGCTATTGAACATGAACCAGTGAAACGTTTTGCTGAATTATTGGCAAACGTATTAACGAGCTCTTAAAATAAGGTGGATGAACTGGAAAATGATGAAAACCACTTCATATTTTCAAGGACAGGTATTAAAAAGAAAAAAAGCCGAATGTGCACAGCTTTATGCTTTGACGTCCATGTATCGGTCCCCAAGAGCGCTTTTTCAGCCCTGGGCTCCGACGTATACAGTACGGAGAAACTCCGTATTCAATTACATGCACCTGAATGTGCTCTGAATTCTTCTCCTGCCAACCATAAAGTCTGAAGACGTCAACTCATCCCCAATTTGTGTGCTATAGTAGTGTTGAGGTACATACACTTTCCGATGTTTCGGCATTCACTGACACGTAAACCCGTTAAGTTTTATGTGTAAAATATTATCGTTGCGTTGTCACAGTCCAAATGAACATGGATTCTAGTAAACAAATACCATTTCTAGTATTTTATTGTCTTCCAGAGTAGATTCTGATGAGGATTACTTATGCTGTTAATTATATCTTTTAATGATGCTGCGCATTAATGAAATTAATTAAAAGCTGTTTTTGTTTGAATAGTGCTCTTTGCTCCTATCATGAGCTGTCGAATTCCAATGGGAATTTGGAAACGCATATTCAATAAAATATAAATTGAAGAAGCTTCATTTTACGTTGCTTGCAGTGACCATTTGAGCAGCAGCTGAATATTATTTCACTGCAATGTTTTTAAAGGAAACGCCTTTTGCTACTGCGAAAGAAGGGTTTTATTTTTATAAGTCACCCATACGCGTTTCGCCTTTGTCATTGCTTCATTCGCAGTAGCAAAAGGCGTTTCCTTTAAAAACATTACGGTGAAATAAGCTTCATTTTATTGAACAACAGACATTGCCGAGATGGGGTGGCTTGTGTGTCTCAACGGTACAGACAGCCGCACCTTAGGTGCAACCACAGCGGAGGGGTATCTGTGGAGAGGCCAGACAAACGTGTGGTTCCTGAAGAGGGGCAGCAGCCTTTTCAGTAGTTACAGGGGCAACAGTCTGGGTGATTGACTGAGCTGGCCTTGTAACATCAACTAATGTGGGTTTGCTATAAAGTTTGCGAACGGCAGAAAGCAAGGGGAAACTACAGTCGTTACTTTCCTGAGGACATGCAGCTCTACTGTATGAATATGATGATGGCATCCGCGCGAGTACAATATTGCGGAGATAAAATAGTTCCCCGTATGGATCTCCAGGCGGAAACTACGCAGAAGGATATCGTCATCAGGAAGTACAATACGGGCATTCTAAGGATCGGAGCATGGAATATTAGAGCGTCTAGGCGGGTAGGGAGGTTAGAAAATGTAAAAATGGAAATGAATAGGTTGAATTTAGATATAGTAGGGATTAGTGACGTTCGGTGGAAAGAGGAATAGGATTTCTGGTCAGGCAATTACAGCATTATCAATACAAATTCAGTTGGTGGTATTACAGGAGTAGATCTAAAATTGAATAAGAAAATAGAGATGAGGATAAACCAATTAGAACAGCGCAGTGATCAATTATCGTAGTGAAGACAGATACAAAACCAAAACCGACCACTGTAGTACAAGTTTGTTTGTCCACTAGCTCTGCCGATAATGAGGAGAGCAGAGGACGAAAATGAATTATTCAAACAGTTATGAGAGAGAAAAACTTGAGATAGGGGACTGCAATTCAGTATTAGTGAATGGAAGGGAAGGAAAAATAGTAGGTGAATATGGACTCTGAAAAAGGAATGAAAGAGGAAACAATGTGGTAGAATTTTGAACGGAACGTAATTTAATGATAATAAACACTTGGTTCAAGAATTATGAAAGAAGTTTGTATACGTCGAAGAGACCAGGAGACTGGAAGGAAGCAGATAGATTTTATAATAGTAAGGCATAGATTTCGGAACCAGGCTTTAAACTGTAAGACCTATCCAGGGGCAGATATAGACTCAGGCCATATTTTATTGGATATGTACTACACTGGAAGAACTGGAGAATGGTAGGGATATAAAAAGATGGGCTCTGAATCAATTGAGAATTTCAGAGGGAGATTTAGGCAACACAGAAACGGTGGTAAATAGAACAGTACTAGAGGAACGGATAGTTTTAAGAGACGAAATAGTCAAGGTAGATTAGGACCAAATAGATAGAAAGGCAAGACCTGCAAAAATATCGTTGGATATCACAGGAAATAATAATTTTAATTGACAAAAGAGAAGATATACAACTGCATTTAATGAATCAGGTTACATTAAGTTCATGCGACTAAGAAATGAGATTCACAGTTAGTGCATAAGGGTTAGAAGAAGTCGCTAGTAGCCAAATTCAAATCAGCAGAAGAATGTATAACTAGGGAAAAAATAGATAAGGCCTACAGGAAAATAAAATAGACATTTGGAGACTAGAAAATTACTCAGATGCAAAGCCAGTTCTGAGTAAATAAGGAATACTTAAAGGTGGAAATGGTATACAGAGGGCTCTACAAAGGAAATGAACTTAGAGGAAGGGAACAGAAAGTATATGAAGATGAAATAGGAGTTACTATACCGAGAGATGAATAACACAGAGCACTGAAAGACCTAAGTGGAAGCAAGGCCCCTCGAGTACATGTCATTCCCTCAGAGTCTCTGGGAGCACTAGCCATGACAAAACTAATTCAGCTGGTAAGTGAGATGTATAAAATAGGCGAAATACCCTCAAACTTTAAGAAAAATCTGATAATCCCTATTCCAAAGAAAGCAAGCTCAGTGAGGTGTGAAAATTACAGAACCATCAGTTTGATAAGTCACGGTTGCAAACATTTCATAGGAATTATTTACAGGATGAAAAGGCGAGAGGAAACTTTTGACAATGTTAGATGGAACACACTCTTTCATATTCTAAAGACAGCAGGAGTAGAATATAGGGAACGGAAGGTTATTTACATCTTGCACATTAACCAAACAACTCTTATCAGAAACTTCCTGGCAGATTAAAATTGTGTGCCGGAACCGGGACTCGAACCTGGGACCTTTGCCTTTCGCGGGCAAGCGCTCTAACGACTGAGCTACCCCGACACGACTCACGATGCCGCCTCACAACTTTACTTCCGCCAGTACCTCGCCTCCTACTTTCCAAACTTCACAGAAGCTCTCTTGCAAACACGCAAGACTAGCACTCCTGGAAGAAAGGATATGGTGGAGACATAGCTTAGCCACAGCCTAAGGGACTAAGGTTAATTTAATTTAAGTGTATGGCAGTACTTTGTGAAGGAATTTGTGTGGAGTGTTGTCTCCCACTGCAGTGAAACTTGATCGATAAATACGAGGCGCGTCTAGGAAGTAAGTTCCGTTTGGTAATAAAATGATATTGTACACAGATACAGAAGAAATTTTTATTGCACAAAATTCTACAACTCTTAAACTACTTTTCCACATAACTGCCGAAATTTTGCAGGCATTTGTCATAGCGTGGCACCGGGGTTTGTATACCATCTTCATAGAAATCTGCCGCCTGTGTCTTCAACCAGTTGGAAACAGTTTCTTTCAGCGCGTCGTCATTGGTCCATAGCGAGAGCACTAATTGTAAACCTACGGTTTTCCTGGATCTTGTCATCAATCGCCTGAACCAGTTCTTCTGTAACTAAAGGTGGACAACTACTTCGTTCTTCATCGTGCACATCACTAGCCGGCCGCGGTGGCCGCGGGGACTGAGGCGCTTCAGTCACGGTCTGCACGACCACTACGGTTGTGGTTTGAATCCCCCCTCGGGCATGGATATTTGTGCCGTCCTAGTTCGTAAGTAGTTCATAAGTAGTTTGTAAGTTTAGGGACTGATGACCCCGTAGTTTAGTCCCATAAGCTATACAAACATTTGAACATTTTTTTGCACATCACTGCGCCCGCCATTGAACTGCCGGAACCATCTTCTCACCATCGAATCACTCATCGCATTTGGTCCGTAAACATCACAAATTTGCCGATAAATTGCACTTGGTTTCACTTTCCTGGTGTTCAGAAACCTAATCACCTACGTGATTTCACAGGCGGCGGGATTTTCAATCAACACCGACATTTCAAAAAAGCACAACAAAGCGTACGTAACTGACAGCGATCTCCAAATGGCGCACGTTCTTCTCCTTAATACACACATCGTCTAAAGCGCATGTGCGGAACTGCAATCGCAGCACTGCAGCGGAGATAAATTGAAACGGAAATTACTTTCTGGAGGCGCCTCGTAGTTTCCTGTTGGTGGGACCAGCAGCATCTATGACATAGTAATAGAAATATAAGAAATTATTCCAGGCAGCTGCAATTTTTACTTTTTTTTTACTTTGCTTCTGTTTTGCGAATTTGCACAACAAGCTTGTTTCAGCATATTGCCTTTTTAAGTGCTTCTGCTGACGTTAATACATTTCTTATTAATTACTTCTTAAGAAATAATAAGGTATAATATAATTACAAATTACAATATTACTTACGTCAAGGTGGTAGGGACAAACATGTAGCATCTGGTAGACAACTGTCAGATGTCTGTTCTTATATAATAATTTTAGTAACGAATTTTTCAGTAATTCCTTGAAATTTTGACGTACTTTCGTATTTTGACAGTTGGAGAACAGATGCGTATTGTTTACATTATTATTGTCTTTGGATTTCAGGGTGGTGTATATCGCACAGATATTATTTAGTAAACGTTAATAAAATCATCATATAAGAACAGTCAGTTGACAATAGATCATATGTGGTTGGCAAGATAGTGAGAACTGTAATATGTTCATTAACTATCGCACTCAAGTTTCCGCTCGAGTTGTCACAAAGTAAAATTGTTCGGACATTTTTACATTGCGACAACCGGAGCGGAAACTTTAGTGCGATAGTTCATACAGTTGTGAGATGGCATCCAAACGAACGATGTTCATTAACTGTAGGTACTTTACCGGAAATCTGTATAATGCAGGACCAGTACGAATGAATTTAGAGCACATGTTTGTACTGTGTTCTAAATTTATTCTTAATCGTCCTCCATAGAAAATTTCCGGTGAGATACCTACAGTTAATGAACATATTACAGTTCTCACTATCATGCCAACCATATATTATCTATTGTTTTTATTTTCAGACAATGTTGCTTGTGCATGCTATATCATCAATGCTGCACAACTCCGATACATGACCATCTATTTCAGCGATACAGCTTCTACTGCTGCTGTATGGTGTGGATTAATTAATGGTCAGAAATTGTATGCCACTGTGTGCTGTGGATGCTGCAGACAGTGGGGGGCCGTTTGACGTCTTAAAATGGCCTGGGTCGAGGTACCAATCAACGGTTTTTTTTTCTCCAAAATTCTTCTACGTGACTGTCAGTAAAAACATATTATTTTGCAATTTGTAAATTTTCTTATTCATGTCTCTGATAATGGTGCCACTGTGCATAGAAACTAGATACATTAATGTGAATAAAGAATTCTTGGTGTCTATGGATTAACAACTACATACGTGATATAAAATAAAATGAAAAGGGTAAGGCGCCCCGTTTCGTCCGCCCATTATCACGTGCCTTGGTGCGTGTACAGTCCGTCCCTCGTTTCGGTGAACGGAGTATGGCTGGTATAGTGAAACTCGTGTGCGCCATTCCTCGCCGATTGCGCTCCTTTTGAAACAGCCTGCCCTATGGAGTATAACTAAACGGAAATTTTGGCATGCACTTCTAGCTATTGGGATTGTGTTACCAATAAAGCGACTGAAATTAACGGATAATCTTATGAGTAGGAATGAATGTTTCTGTATAAAATCGACATGGAATCCTGCTCTCTCACTTGGAAACAAGCAGACGGACAAAATTAATGCCACTTCACTTGTTGAACTGATATTTACTATCGATATGTCTGGCGGTTTTCATTTTTGGTCGTGTGCTGTATGCTTGCTTGCTCGGTGTGAGTTGACTTTCCTGTTGCCATAGAAAACAGAGGTTTTAAACGTCACTGTACATTGCTTCATCGCTGCAGTATTGCCTTGAGAATGGCAGGGTGTGCTCCTGTCGAAACATCGACCGATGTCGAGTTTCATACCTGACTGAATACCCGTAAGCTGTTTGAATATTCAATAGTCCAGGTAAAATTAAGGACTCGCACAAGACCTCTGCGCCTCTTACTGAGGCCGCGCGGGAAATGCCAAGCGGTCTGCGGCGCCATGTCACGGATTGCGTGGCCGCTCCCGTCTGAGTTTGCAGTCCTTTCTCGGGCATGGGTGTATGTGTTGTTCTTAGCATTAGTTAGCTTAAGTATTCTGTAAATCTAGGTAGGGATGACCTCAGCAGTTTCATCTCTTAGTTTTATAAAGATTTGAACATTTTCTTACTGTACCTCAGTCAAGATGTTCCCAGACAGCTTTCACCTATCGATAAGTATTCTATGACGGAAATTCGCCAGTTTGGATGACATATCCCATCCACTTTGCAAATATAGATCCAGCGTGTTGGGTTAATAAGTTCGATTTAACTATCTAACAGCAATATAGAGAAACAACAGTCCGCTAGACCTCTGTGACTTTGAATTTTCCTCTCCTTATCTGTCGTGCTTATACGTTGTTTTCGTCACTCATTGATGTATATTGTGTTTTAAAGTACACTTAACAGCCAAAGAAACTAATATACCTGCCTTGCTGGCGTCCACTGTGACGGCATCTCTGTAATTGGGTGAAGATAATATAGCCTATGACTGTATCTCTCAGAGCCGCGGTGGAGTAGCCGAGCGGTCTAAAGCGTCTTGCTGCGGAGCACGCGATTGCTCGCCACGGAGGTTCGAGTCTTCCCTGGGGCATAGGTGTGTGTGTTTGTCCGTAGATTAGTTTTTAGTTTACCTAGGTTTAAGTAGTATGTACGCTACGGACTGATGACCACGCAGTTTGGTCCGATAGATTTACAGACATTTGAACATTTTGTACCTCTCAGCCTGAGTTAATAGTTTACGCCTGTTTGTAACTATATGTGTACAATCTTATGCTGTAAATGTTTTTACACTATACGTGATATCTTACTGGCGGTCACTGGTGTTGTTTTTCGTACTTGTGCTTGTGTTTGTACTTCTGTTGTTGTCAGCGCTTGTATTCTCCCATGGTTCTTCTGCACACGTATCGTGTCTGTCTTCCACGATCTGGGCGCATATGTACCGATGTGTACGCTTTTGGTGTCTTAGAGTCAGATAGTAGAGTTCGATAGCCAGCTATGTGGGGTGAATCATCTAACACTTGCTCCGCAAATATTGCGGAAACGGAAAATGCGATTGATGTACGGTTTTCACAGTCAAGGACACGTATTTTTAAACAATAAACAGATTGTAAAAATACCTAGAAAGTGTATTTTTTATGCAAACATACAATTTTTCTAATCGAACAGTGGTTGTTTCTATCATGCATTGGGATTTTTGACACCAGCTGTGTACAAAGAATTTTAAATGACATTTTTATCACAACCATTCAAAGTTTTGTGGGCGGAGGCTATGACAGCGTAGCTAACTGGCTGGTGGTCATGAGACAGTGGGCCGTGCCCCAGGGGTTAGCCACTCGGCCAGTCAACAATTGTTCAAATGTTATGGGACTTGACTACGTGGTCATCAGTCCCTAAACTTACAAACAACTTATGAACTAGCTAACACTAAGGACGGCACATATATCCATGCCCGAGGGGGGATTCGAACCCCCGACCGTAGTGGCCGTGGACCGTGACTGGCGCACTGCAGACCGCTTCGCCACCGCAGCCGGCTTTCTTCCCTCACGTACCTACTCCACCACGAGTTTCTGTATTCTGGTGTCCTTCATTCTTCGTACATGTCCATGCCACTGTAATTTCATCCTAACCATCACACCATCTACTCTTTCTTCTTCTATATTTTTTATCGTATTTATTACTTCAGTGTTTCTTCTTTTCTCTTTTTCTCTTTCCTGGAAATTCTGGCCGATCGTCTCCAGAAGACCATCTCTAAAGCTTGTAGTTTTTGACTGTGCTTTTTAATTTTGTATTTATCATGTTTCGCAAGACCCAACTGAAGAATAAGTCTCCTGGTCATGGAAGGAGGTAGTACATGAAACTGTAACTGGAGAGTGGTAATATAAAACAAAACGCATAACAAACCTATGCAAACAACAGGCTTAAGCATAAGTAAATACCTCGATAGAGTAGAAATAGTGAGCCATGAGGACCGCGGTGGAGTGGTGCAGTGGACGAGTTGTCGTACTACATTTTCCTATGTCAGCCCTGTTTTGAAGTTGTAAATAGAAATGAAAGAAAATAAACCTTTTATTTAGAATGCATACGTATTTGATGTTTATATAAATATTGTTATTTTTTATAATGTGATTCTTAAAATGTTTTGTTTCTGTATGTTTCATGTACGATGGAGGCGCCGCAATCGACAAGGACAGCGTCGTCGCCGCCGCAGCCAACATTACAGCAGACGGCCACTGTGAAAATTTAACCGACAGCTACGGGGCTACGAATGCTGCTGCGCATTCTTAATTGCCGCGCTTCAATCGTTTCAAAGAAGAAAAGAAATGAATATTCAATTATAGTTAATCCTATTTGAGATTCAGTCCAAGCTGTTTGTCCATGTTCACGTTTCTTGCTAAACTGACGCTCTATTAACATGAAGAAGAATAAGTATTTGTTAATGTTGATAGATATCTTGCATTTATGAAGAGTTATTTATGATCAAGAATATTTTATAGCCTGAGAAATTTGATTCTTGTGAAGAATCTCGACTTATTTCATAAAACAATTTAATTCTGATTGAATCACTACTGATTAGCTTCGAATGTGACATATTTGTATTTAGTGTGAATGTGGAAAACCAGTGTTTAGAAGGCAGTGGATTATTAATATTTTTCAGTACGAGTTAAGGACAGCAAATACAAGTGACTGTGTTTAACTTTGGTGAAATTTTAGTAACGGCTACAGACTATTTTCCATGCTCCGCTCGTACAAGAACATTATTTATTTTTTATGAACTATTTAAAGGAATTATTCCTACAAATTTTAATTTATGTTGTGCTGCAGGACACTTCGGACTAAGTCTAGAGAATTTACACGGTTAACTTATGACAGTTCATGTTGCTAGGGAACTGTAAATAGCTAATCAACAACGTCCAAGCAACTGATAAAACTTTTCTAGTGTCAAAATAATTTCATGATTTGAGACTAAAGAAGAACCACAGTGGCTGAGCGTTCTAACGCGCCTTCCTGCGCGTTTCAGTAGTTTGTAAGCCTAGGGACTAATAACCAAAGTAACTGAGTCCTATAGATTTGCTAACATTTGAATTTGAGCCCTGAGGAAACTCTTCAGTTTAGACTTTACTACTACAATTTTTTTAACTCTTGCGCCAGCTTATTGTAAATGGAGGCATGATCAAAATGGAGATTCCATTTTCGTACAGTATTAACAGAGTGACAGCTACTAACTCTTGGAAATAAGTTGATATTGTTGACAACAAATGACATTAAAGAGCCAAAGTGTTTAGAGACCAGTGTCGTAATCCCAGGCTACTGAACAGGCTTCGACGGGAGTTTCGCGAGATTACAACACGTATTACTCAAACAGCCCGTTTCTGTGCATAAGTGCCCTTTTTGAACCTATTCAAAATAAAATCATAGGTCATACTGGAATTAAAATAGGAAACGTTGAGTACTTTTCGTGCTTTTACTTGTTCATATACTGTTCTAATGGTAAATAACGCAGCATTTAGGCTTTGAACAAGATCTTGAACGTTGCCTTTCCACGACAACATACTTCCTATCTGATCGCAAAGAAATTAGAACTATTAAGTCCCATTATGTGTGTTCAAAAAGGTCAGTTTTCCTTGAATTGTCTGTTACAAACTATAAAACTGAGTCTTACTATGATTTGGCATCAATTTATTTTCTACAAGCCATGAACATATGTCTTGAATTGTATTATTTGAAAGTGTGCCAATATTGCAATCTATATCGGTCACTATCAAGATGATGTCACCTGCAACCAGAATGACTTTAGAATTCCCTGTTATCGTAGAAAGAAAATTATTTATACAAATAAGGAACAACAGCAGCCACTGAACAGACTCCGAGGGCAGCCGCCACTTACTTCTTCCTCGGTGTGTGTATGCAACACTGCAGAGAATTAACTTGCATTTTAGTAACTTTTTGTCCCACCTCTTATAGCTCATGACGATGCTTTCGATTAATTCTTCAGATTTTATCCAGTCCAAAATGCTGAGCATCGTGTGCTTTTACGCCAACTAATGCCATCCGGTTGTTTCTGAGGTATGTTCACGCCCCCAATTCATTGTTTCCTAATATTGTAGTGGATAGGCCCGCGGCATGAAACTGACATTTGTATTTTTTTCCCTGTTACAGTGTTCTGATGGTGCGCCAAAAGCGCGAAACGCGTTAAAAAAGAAATAAATATTATAATTTGCAACAGAGACTACTTTTCAATTCAGATATGGATTCACTGTAGCTACACCAGGCCAACGAACATTGGAGTAACGTATAAAAAATTGTACAAATTTTTCTGGGTTCACTATCATTGTTTTCTTCCACTAGAGCTCGCAACTTTAGTACGACACTGGTGACCACATTCTACCCAATTCTATGAAGCACGAAAGCAGTCTGTTTCCGGCGATCTCGAGTGAAAGAAGTAGATGCACGGCGTCGTTTTGCAGGCAGGCCAGCCCCTGCGGAACGCCGAGGCAAACTGTGGGATCGGCAGTCAGACGAGGCGCGCGCCGTCTGCAGGGACAGCGTTTGGTATTCGGGAGCGGGCCGCCGCAGTTGGCGGGGCCGCCGGGAGCCAGCGCTATATTTACGCCGCCGCTCCAGTTGGTATTCCTGGACGCGGCGGCGCCTCACAGGCGGGACGGAGGAAAAAAAAAATAAAAAAGGAAAGGTAGCGGCGGCGGGGGATTCCCGCGGCAGCTCACTGCTGCCAACACTGACAGGGAGACGGATGGATCCCGTGGCGTCTGCGGCAGCACGTGTGCCCGCCTCCGCCCCCGCCTCTCCCCCCAGCCGGTGAGGATCCCGCGGCCGTTGTGGCGCCACTGGAAAGGAGTGTGGCGCGTAATTAGATTGGGGGCTCGTTCGCTGGACAGCAGGGTCAGTAAATGGTACTGGAGAATCACCATTGACTGTGCACACAACAATGGGGAATTTTTTTTTTTTTTTTACGAGCTGCGCCCTGCAGTATTCAAATGTTCAAATGTTCGTAAATCTATCGGACCAAACTGCGTGGTCATCAATCCGTAGCTTACAAACTACTTAAACCTAGGTAAACTAACCTAAGGACAACACACACACACCCATGCCCCAGGGATGACTCAAACCTCCACGGCGAGCAACTGTGCGCTCCGCAGCGAGACGCTTTAGACCTGCATTATTACCCGCGGTTGAATATTCTGTTGGAAGGGAGAAGTAGTTTAAGGGACACTGAAACAGTAAAATCCTTTGTTAATCTTAATTCGATTGACACATTGTTCATTAAAATAGTTTGCTTACGGCAGGCTGTTCCAGTTCGCTTGCTCGCCAGTGAGCTAGGGAGCGCTCACAAACTCGCAGGCAAAGACCTTGAAAAAAAAAAAAAAAAAAAAAAAATAGACTCCCTGACGGCGCTGCTGTCGTGGGATAATTTGAACCTTCGCACGGCCGCCATGGTAGTGGCCAGTGATCTCAGTTATTAATACTGGATACACAACTGTAGTGCTTTGAATCTGTGAAAATCGTGACACACTATTTCCGTTAAGTTGGCAACGCCGTACGTATAAGTCGTATTGTACTTTTGTACTCTGCGTCCTTTAAAATTAAGTTATGAACAATTAATTTCTTTCATTCATGCATTAGGTAAAGTTTGAGTCGTTTATGGTTGTAGAGAACGCAAAAAGAAACGGAGTAGAGTTCAGATCCATAGATGAACTATATTTTTATTCAGGATTACATAGTATTTCTATCACAGTTAATTTAAAGAATAAATTACACTGCTGTGGACGCTACTTCTTGTGTTCAGTTCTATATTTGTCTCTTGTTTATGAAGATTTTCGTTTGAGCTCACTGACTGAAAATTACTGTACGGAAAATGATGCTTATATCAGAGACCTCGAATTGGTCGTTTTTACACCTTTATTTGTCTTTCTACAGTAAAGCAATTTATTCGTTAAAAGCAGAGTGGTAGAAACACTAGTTCTGAAAAAAATATAACTCACTTATACGTCTTATACATGCCGTTTACTGCTGTTGCTTTTGATGAGTAGGCCCACGGTTTATTTCACGTGTCAACTATTTTGTGAAT
Source organism: Locusta migratoria (assembly GCA_026315105.1). Lineage (NCBI taxonomy): Eukaryota > Metazoa > Arthropoda > Insecta > Orthoptera > Acrididae > Locusta > Locusta migratoria. The sequence continues at coordinate 275,833,637 of CM048744.1, forward strand.
AGTATTAGAATTTTCAGAAGTAGTTATTATATAGTTCAGTTGCTTTCGAACGCAACTAGAACTAACGATTACAAATGTCAGAATGTCTAAGTGTGGTGTCGCACAAGTCCGCGCCACCTACTTTCGCCGCGTGCCGCCATGCACGCACGGCGCGGCGTTCTTACGACGTCAGCCACGAGCGCCCTCTGCTACAACTCCGCTCGTGGCCACCACTGAACGACATCGTTCACTTAGGACTGAGATAGGAACCAGCTAACACTTCAACACTTCGGAATCAGATAGGCACCAGTGAAGACTTGGCTATCGGATAGGCACTAGGCAGGCCTCTAGCTCAACTATGTATCAGCATTCCGCAGTACTGAACTATGTAAAAGTTAAGTATTACTAAGGCTCTAAGAAATATATATCTCGTTCCAATTTATTCTAGTGTTTCTAGTTTCTGCTGGCTGGTCACCTCCTATCTGCACAAGCGTGCATCCTTTATTCCAGTGTCGGTCTTTCTACTTGGCTACCGACACCTACGACGGAAACGAGACACAAAAGCGGCGACGAGGCTGGGACACAAATGTGGCGACGAGAATGGGATACAAAACTAAGCAAATACTACTAACAACTAGTTAGAGTGCGACAGATATACATTCAGCAATATGGCGGCGAACGTCACGCTTTCGTAATAGACAGTACTGACTCCAGATTATATTTGAGCTCACTGGTAGTGGAAAGCGTCACATAAATACCAGTGTTGTAAGCAGGTAAATCGTGTATTAAACAACTACTGGGGGATACATACACAATTGATAGTCACCTCTGCATTGTTTGACTATCTCAGTGTACATGAAGCACGATGGTAAAGAGCTTGTCAGCGTTTAAGTGCATAAATCAACTTAAGAAAGGAATAAAAATATCGAATACTGAATTCCCATTTATATTTCTCAGTAATAGCCTTACTATGTGTGTTCAGAGATAGGTACTCTTGCTTAACAGACTGTTAGTCAAGACAATAATAACATAAATGAAATAAATAACAGGCTTTTATAATACTGGTAGCTCTTAAAAAGGAGCTACTTTATGGAGTACTGGTGGGCAGGACGTTCAAAATGTTTCATTTTATGATTGTGTAAAATAACTGTTGGTGTCACAAAATTAGTTGCCTCACTACAGTTCGAATTTTTGTTTATGAAATTAATATTATCAACTTGTAACGCAGAATTTAAAGGTAATCTGCTTTACATCTAGGTATAACAACTGAAAGGGGTTTGCAGACTTGTGTATAGTTCCATATATGGACGGCGCATAGCACAGTGGATGCACATTGTGAACTTCAGACCTGTGACATAGTTGCTGACTTTTGATCGGTTCACTCTGCTATAAGGTATTTGGATTACAGCATTAAAAATGATAATTTTTTGCTAGATACCTTAATGCTAATTTTAGATGCCTTAGTTAACTCGTTGTTAAAAGAATTTGGTAGTGGCTTATTGCTGTATTCACAACGTAAGAAGCTATTTTTCAGTTATGTATCTCATGGCATACTTCACTTTCACAATCGATTTTTAACATTAGCTATTTAAGTCAGCCCAGTTTGATTTTTCGACGCTATGAAATATCTAAATATTGGAGAATACCGCATTAAAGCAAAGATGTAAAGCGTGAAACCCATCCGAAATTAATGTTTGTACTAAAGTTTCACAATCGTAGAATATACTGAGAAAGTGCCAAAAATCGTGCCTGACGATAAATTCCGTTCAAATGCTGCACTTAGTACGCAAATAACTAAATGTTATAGTTCGGTTTCGTTAGGAGGAGGAAACGGTGTTGGCAAATTTCTACACCGTATGTGTAATAAATTTACATACAACCCAAAGTTGCCGTATATTCAAGGAGTCAGAAGCTGTTTTCTAGTTATTTATTTCAGTTAGACATAGTTTTCGCGACTTAACTCAATTGAATACTGTGTCTAATCAAAAGAGTCTTACACACATTTAAAGTTGGCGCGGAGGTTTGCCACCACAATGGCCGCCTAGTCGCCCTTCAATTTTTCCGCTGTTCGCAGTCGGCCGCTTACGGCATTGTGGGGACATGCTCGCAGGGCACCGCTGTTGTCGCGTGGAGCTGCGGCGAGCGTGCGTGCAAGTGAAGCAGCCGGATGGGCTGTGAAATCAGCCAGGTTTCTCCACGGAAATGGGGGACACGTGACACCAGGTCAGTCATCAGCGATTATATTCAAAAATGTTCAAAATGTTTGTATAGCTTATGGGACTTAACTACGGGGTCATCAGTCCCTAAACTTACAAACTACTTATGAACTAGCTAACACTAAGGACGGCACAAATATCCATGCCCGAGGGGGGATTCGATCCCCCGACCGTAATGGTCGTGCAGACCGTGACTTGCGCGCCACAGTCCCCTCGGCCATCGCGGCCGGCGCGATAATATTAAGTCTTTCATTAACATAATTATAGTAAAAGCTTTGTGATCCTGAACATCAAAGACGTGGTTTCATGACTGGAATTTAGTAAGGCATTATTTTACAGTTTTAAATGCCTGTTTCACGGAATCAACGCAACGACTATACAGGGTGAGTCACCTAACATTACCGCTGGATATATTTCGTAAAGCACATCAAATACTGACGAACCGATTCCACAGACCGATCGTGAGGAGAGGGGCTAGTGTAATTGGTTAATACAAACCATAGAAAATGCACGGAAGTATGTTTTTTAACACAAACCTACGGTTTTAAATGGAATCCCGTTAGTTTTGTTAGCACATCTGAACATATAAACAAATTAGTAATCAGTGCCGTTTGTTGCATTGTAAAGTGTTAATTACATCCGGAGATACTGTAACCTAAAGTTGCCGCTTTAGTACCACTCCTCCTCTGTTCAATCGTGTGTATCGGAGACCACCGAATTAAGTAGACTAGAACAGCACATTACGTCCATCACCTTTATTGATCTTTTTCACTGACGCACATGTAAATTACCATGAGGGGTGAGGTTCACGTACACATGTGGTTTCCGTTTTCAATTAAGGAGTGGAATAGAGTGTGTCCCGACATGTCAGGCCAATAGATGTTCAAAGTGATGGCCATCATTTGCTGCACACAATTGCAATCTATGGCGTAATGAATGTCGTACACGCCGCAGTACATCTGTTAATATGTCGCCGCAGGCTGCCACAATACGTTGTTTCATATCCTCTGAGGTTGTAGGCACATCACAGTACATATTCTCCTTTAAAGTACCCCACAGAAAGAAGTCCAGAGGTGTAAGATCAGGAGAACGGGCTTGCCAATTTATGCGTCTTCTACGTCCTATGAAACGCCCGTCGAACATCCTGTCAAGGGTCAGCCTAGTGTTAATTGCGGAATGTGCAGGTGCACCATCATCCTGATACCACATACGTCGACGCGTTTCCAGTGGGACATTTTCGAGCAACTTAGGAAGATCAGTCTGTAGAAACGCGATGTATGTTGCAGCTGTTTGGCCCCATGCAATTAAGTGAAGACCAATGAGGTGCTCGCCAACGATTCCGCACCATACATTTACAGTCCACGCTCGCTGTTGCTCTACCTGTCAGAGCCAGCGAAGATTGTCCACGGACCAGTAATGCATGTTCCATAGACTCAGTGCCCCGTGGTTTGTGAAACCAGCTTCATCGGTAAACAGATGGAACTGCAACGCATTCTCTGTTAATGCCCATTGACAGAACTGCACTCGATGATCAAAGTCATCACCATGTAATTGCTGATGTAGTGACACATGAAACGGGTGAAGACGGTAACTCATGCAGTTTGCGCAAGACACTAATTTGACTCAGTCCACCGGCTCTCGCAATGTCCCGTGTACTCCTGTGTGGGTTCACGGCAACAGCAGCTAACACACCAACTGCACCCGCTTCTTATGTGACGGGCCTGTTATGGACCCGTTTGCGTGCAACGACCATTCCTATTGCATACAGTTGGCGGTAGATGTTTTGAAATGTGCGGCACATTGGATGCTCTCTGTCCGGGTACCGTTCTGCATACACCCTGCAGGCTTCAGCTGCATTTTGTCGACACTCGCCATAGATGAGTATCATCTCCGAGTTCCAATACACCATGGTCACAGTTCCTACAACACTACACTATCACAGAGGTCTGGTGACACAGTGTGCTACAGTTAGTCTGCGTGCAAATACGAATGCAGAATAACAATAGCAGCAAGCGGTACATGCGGACACTGCGACAGCTAGACCAAACCACAACAGTGCACTACAGCCACACTCGTAAGCACGGCCGTCATTGTAAACATGTCCCTGCAGATGCTGCTCGATGACCGTGGCCCGTGTTTATTACAACACGCAACTGAACGTCGGAGGTTTCAACCGTCAACTTTAGATTACAATATCTCCAGATGTAATTAACATTTTACAATGCAATAAATGGCATCGATTACTTATTTGTTTATATGTTCAGATGTGCTTACAATACTAACGGGATTCCATTTTAAAAAACGTATGTTTGTGTTAAAAAACATACTTCCGTGTCTTTTTTTATGGTTTGTATTAACCAATTACACTAGCCCCTCTTCTCACGTTCGGTGTGTGGAATCGGTTCGTCAGTATTTGATGTGGTTTACGAAATATATCCAGCGGTAATGTTAGGTGACACCCTGTATTATCAAGTGTATGATGAATTTTCCCGTTATTTTTTTAAAGAAGAAATCATTGACTTTAGAAGTTGTTACTAGAATATAAAAGAAGCTAATTTTGACGGACTGATTTATCACGCTGCACCGCGTCCTAGTTTCCACCGTTTTAATCATAAATATGGCAATACGAATTTTACAGTGAATGTCATAACTTTGATTTCGGTCTTCGAGACAAACTATGTCTTTTTATTTAAGTTCAAATAAATTCTATATTTTCGTTTAGGGTTAATAGCTCTCTAAGCTACATGAGTAACACACTACCTTAATTGTCAATAAATAGAGTGGCCGCAGTGGAGTGGCAGAGCGCCTTGCTGAGGAGCGCGCGGTAGTTTGCCGTGGGAGGTTCGAGTCCTCCCTTGGGCATAGGTGTATTCTTGTCCTTAGTATAAGTTAAAATAGTTCGTAAGCCTAGGGAGTGATAATTGTAGCATTTAGGTCCCTTAGATGTACAAACATGTTTTGAACATTATTATAAAAATATGCTAACACGAAAATTGTGGTACAGATTACTAATTTATTCGTACAAGAAAGCCAATGAAATTTACATAATTCGAAAAAATGTTTGTCGTAGATTTCACGAATATAAATATTATGTGTGCCTTTAGCCATTAAAAGTGGTAAAAGGAAGCAGAAATTTTCCTATCTAAAGCTTGGCGCCGGCCGCAGTGGCCGAGGGCACTGAGGCGCTCCAGTCACGGTCTGCACGGCCACTACGGTCGGGGGTTCGAATCCTCCCTCGGGCATGGATATTTGTGCCGTCCTTAGTCTTAGCTAGTTCATAAGTAGTTTGTAAGCTTAGGGAATGATGACTCCATACGTAAGTCCCATAAGTTCTACAAACATTTGAACATTTTTTTACAGTTTGTATCAAGTTCTACATTTTCCAATAATCAGCTCATTGATTGGGTATTCGCCTCGACCAAAGACGCTGTGATGCAGGGCATCTGCAGTATTAAAATAAGTGATTATCGAAACATTGAGTGCTCCCAACTCACTTTCTTGTGCCGTTCAAATGCGTCATTTTCGCAGTGATTAAGAGTGGTTAAAGGAAATGGATGTTTTCATATGAATGCCGATATAAATGCGCCGGGAGAGGCATCTAGCGGTGCTCGGGTGGAACTACGAAGTCGAGAATGCCGATATAAATGATGATGCACCGGGAGATGCATGTAGCGGTGCACGGGTGGAACTACGATGTCGACATGTTGTCAGTTCTGGAATTCTGAATATCGCAATATAACAGTATTTCTTGGTGTTGTATAAATATACGAACACCGTAATTATAGTTCCATTTCAAATATTAGGCTACTGAAAGTTATATAATTCGAAAATGGCATGAGAAGTATATACTTCCGTTTTTATTTGTTGTTATTGTGTCAGGCATTTTCCTTAACACGAAAAAGATACCGTTTCATACCTCCCAGAGTGGTTAAATTTTACCAAATATCCCAGCGGCCTCTGATGATAATGCTGGCAACAGATGCTAAATAGTGAGAATCCTGTGAGTCTTCATTTTAGCCAATCGCTAGATAACGCTGATGTTTTCTCATGGAATCTTAGCTTTACGAGGGCAATTATTTCTACTGAGCGGACAAGGGTACATACAAGAACCTGTCAACCAATAGTCATTCTATGTGGTTCGAACAAACGGGCAAAGATTTTCTATCGTGTTGTTGATGTTGCCAACATAATCATGCGAGGATGCCGACATGATACGTAAAATTTCACCCCCACTGACCATTGTAAACACAATTGGTCGAATTTCGACCTCAGGCAACACTAGTTTGAATAAATAAAGCAACCAAAAGTCGCCTGTCTCAAAAGTTTCAGAACCCGCTTAACAGGGCCAACAGTAAGTGGCATAACGGTCAATCCAGCATTTATCACAAGAAATGTCACAATTACTTAGGTTTTAAATTTAGAAGGACAGAGAAATAGTCGCGGCGGAGTGGCCGAGCGCATTGAGGCCGTTCTCCGTCGGGGATTCAAATCCTCCTCTGGCATGAAAGTTGCGCTGTCTTTAGTATAAGTTAGTCCATAGGTAGTTCGTAAGTTAAGGGACTGATGACCCCGCATTTAATACCATAAGCTTTACTAACATTTGAACAATTTGACAGAGCAATAAAATTACGGACCCAATTTCCTTCCTCATAGAAATTCAAGAGCTGTAAGACACACAAGCAAAAGTAACGTCTGTCTTTGTTTTCTGCAATGACGCTGTAGGGTTCTAGCGTGCGTGACGTCAGCTTCCCCCACAACCGCAGCTCCGAGCTGCGGCAGTGAGCGCTCATCTGCACTGCTGCTCGTGGAGCAGCCTGTTCAAACAGCCTGGCTTATGGCCAGTAGATCAGGTGGAACAACTAATTCGAAACACAGAAATGCAGCTGCGGAACTCATTATCTTTATGTATAAAGTGGAGTATCCATAAGATTGTGTGTTTGTGGGTTTGCATTCCATACAAATTACAATTTTGCACACGTAAGCTTCAATCCATCAGGACGTGCAACACATAGTTCACGAGATATGATGTCACAAACAATGAGATGCGAGATGGACTGCTGCATTACGCGAACGATTTTAACCAAGTTTGGTACAGATCTTCCATACCGTGTGGTGCCAATTCTGTAATGGTAAAAAACCACATACGACACATGTTTCAGGAGATATAAAGTCATAAACAATAGGAGTTGCAAGAAACCGCCACATAATGCGGAGGTACATTATGAATCTTTATATAAAGGCGAAAGGACACTCATTCACAAACTCACTCACTCACTGACTAAACACGAAATCTCGAAAACTACCTCGCTTGTGAAGCTGAAATTTTACAGGAATGTAGTTTATAGGTGGAAGACGTCAGGTAAACAAAGATTTTGCGATAGGGCCGATTGTGCAGGAGATATGAAGTCATATACAATGAAAACTTCCCAGTATTAAGGAACGTGATAGTGTGACTTTATCAGATCACTATTTGAGAAGGAGAGAACTTAGCGACTTGCAACAAACTTTAAACATAATTTCAAACCTTTAGGAAACTTTTCTCGCTGACAACCCCAGAAAAATGATGTAAGGAAAAAATTTTGTTGCTTACTACTTTTTCGGCGTTCATGTAGTAAAATCACGGCATTTGGCATGACGTTATAATTTATTACTCTTATACTATTAATTGTATTTAATATACAAACATTCCACTGAAGGTATGTTCGAAATTTTATCATAGTACGACACACAGTACATGAGATATGGAATTAGGTTCATGAAAAACCGCCTCATCACGCCTAAATCAATTACGTCTTTCCTACTGACTCTATTTGCGACGTAGTCTGCAGACATTTTACTTATACACCACTGGATGTACCTGCGAAATTATATTGTATTACGGCATATAGTTCAGGTGCTATTACGTCAAAAACAATGAAATGCAAGAAAATTCGCCGTAATAAGCATGAGCTTGTAATTTACTACGTCTTTATTACCAACTCCATTTACAAAACATTTCGTAGGCAGTTTGCTAATATTCCTCTCTACGAATCTGGTAAATAATATTTTTGTAGGATACATAATTCAGGAGATATCTCAATATATATAAAAGCGAAAGGTCACGCACTCACTCATTCACTGACTAAACACTAAATCTCTAAAAATACTGCACCTATTCACTCATTCACTGACTAAACACTAAATCTCTAAAAATACTGCACCTATGAAGCTGAAATTTTGCCGGTATGTAGTTATAGCTAGAAAACGTCAGCTAAGAAAGTATTTTGCGATAGACAGAATGAAGGTGCATGGTGAAGGATACTTTTCCTACTGACTCACGAAATCTATACTTTCATTCCGATCTTCACGAAATTTTGCACGCTTGACCTCCAAAACAAGGGAAAATTACCGTCTACGTAACGTTTCATGCGGATTCATTGGGGAGGGTATAGTGCAACATAAAATTGAATTCCTAAGTAACTTAATCGCGCCATAACTTGAGAACGGCTCGAACGATTTCAAAGATTTTTTTTCGTTATTCTCAGAATAAGGATTGTATGAAATAAAACTATAATATTTGAAAACAACAAAGTGCGTTTTTCAGTGGGGCCCTGTGTTTCTACTGCATACAAAACTACAATTTTGCTCCGATATTGATGAAATTTTGAAGACTTTAAAAACAAGAGGAATATCACTGTATAAAATATCGGTCATTCAATGGTGGAGGATACTGAACTTACGGACTTTGACAAGATGCATAATTATGCTCCCATCTTGATAAGTTTTGCACACATGACCTTTAAACCACGAGGAAGGTTACTGGGTACATAATTGTTTGTATGGTACATGACAGAGGGTACCTTGCAAGAAACTTTGCCTAGGAAGGGAAAGGTGGAAACAAACAGAGGTGGGAGAGAAAGTGATGGATGCAGAGAGAGGAGGCAATGTGAGCTGGACTAGGAGACCGAATAATAAATACATAACCGGGCAACGCTGGGTTTAAAGCTAGTACAGTATGTAAGGACGAGATTACTTAGCGAATTGCAACAGACTTTAAATATAATTTCAAACATTTATTGATCTATTTCTCGCTGACAACCATACCAAACTTATGAAAGGGGAAAAGTTTCTCGCTTACTACTTTTCCGCTTTTCATGAACGGAAACAAATCTACGGCATTTAGTATTACGTTACAATTAATAATTTCTACACTACAAATTATAGCCGCGGGAAATTTTGCAGACTGTATACACACATATATCTGAATCTACCTTCGAAATTGTAAGACAATACGACAGGTAGTTCATGATATATGAGCACATAAACAGTAACGTTTATGGAAAACCGCCCTACCACGCACCAAGTTTTAATCTATAACTTCTTTACTACTAATTATATTCGCTACATATTTTACAGACACAGGAAATGAATATATACCTTAAAAAAAATTTTTTAATGTTTGTATAGTTTATGGGACTTAACTACGGGGTCATCAGTCCCTAAACTTACAAACTACTTATCAACTAGCTTATCCTAAGGACGGCACAAATATCCATGCCCGAGGGGGATTCGAACCCCCGACCGTAGTGGCCGTGCAGACCGTGACTGGAGCGCCTCAGTCCCCTCGGCCACCGCGGCCGGCTATACCTGAAAAATTACACAGTTGTACAACATATAACTCCATAAATACTAGATCGTGCGAATGTTATATGCCATTTGTATTTTGATTTATATCTTTCTTTGTTTTGATACTGCACGTATAATTTTATACATTATGAAGTAAAGACTTATTTGTTATATATAGTCCGATAAATATAAATGTACTAACTCAAGTCAAGAATAAATAAATAAATGCCCGAGCAACGCCGGGTTTTTAGTTTGTTCATTTTATGTTATAGGCCTACGAGTATGAGTCAGTAAATTAATATTGGATGTTCTTTAGAAACGCTTTTCTTTCCCTAGCCATTCTGCATTTTATATCTTCTTTACTTCGGCCATCAGAGGTTATCTAGCTACCCAAATACTACTTTTATTGTCTCATTACCTAATCTAATTCTTTCAGCATCGCCTGATTTTCTGACATTGCATTCCATTACCTTCGTTTTACTCTTGTTAATGTTCATTTTCCTTCCAAGACACTATCCACACCATTCAGTTGCTCTTCGAGATCTTTTGCGGTCTCTGACAAAATTACTATATCACTAGGAAACCGCAACGTTCTTATTTATTCTCCCTGCACTTTAATGTCCTCTCCAAATTTCTCCTTCCATTCCTTCACTGCCTCCTCAGTGTACAGATTGAACAACATTGGGGAAAGTCTATAACCCTGTCTTACTCCCTTCCCAACCTCAGCATCCCTTTCTTGCCCTTCGACTCTAATAACCGCTGTCTGGTTTTTGTATAGGTTGAATATAAGTCTTCGTTCCCTATATTTTACCCCTGATACCTACAGAATTTGAAAGAGTGTATTCCACTCGACATTGTCAAAAGCTTTCTCCAAATCGACAAACGCTAAAAACGTAGGTTGCCTTTCCTTAGCCTTTCTTCTAAGATAAGTCGTAATGTGAGTATTGCCTCCCGTGTTCCTAAAACTGCGCTTACAAGCTTGAAAATTGCTTTACTTTTCAGCTGACTCCACCTGTAAATTTAAATACTTGTCCCATCGTTCCAGAAGGCTTTAAAAACCTGTAGCTTGGAATTTCTGTGGCGGCGTTTGCTTCCTACAAGCGACGCTCTTGAGCTGTAACTTTATTTGGTTCCTTAAACTGCTGCAGCCCACAAGACGGATGTGTCGTAGTGGTAGAGAAATAGCCCTACACAGCGCGCAGTACTGGCGTGTCTACCTCAGTTTGCGACTTATTGCTGACTCAACCCCGTATATATGTGATCTCTTTTTTTCTGATATCTCCGAAAGAACAGACGCCACTTTTCATCCTGCAGTTATTATCTGTTCATATTCACGGAATGTATGACATTAATTGCGAATGGGTAAAGTTGTAAATGTGTACCCTGCCGGGATTCGAACCCGAGTCTCCTGCTTTCTACGCAGAGCTGTGCACCACCGGGGATACGGCTATTGGTTGGTTTTTGAAAGGGACTAAACTGCGGTGGTTATCAGTAGGACACGGCAATCACCACACCTGAATAACAATTACTCAAGTACGTCTTTCGTCAGAGACAAATTCTCGACATTACCCTTTTCCAAACTCGTAGTTCTTGTAAACTGATTCTCGTATGAAAGATCAGACACCACACAAGCACACACACACACACACACACACACACACACACACACACACACACACACACGAGTTACTTCTTGGGGTTTTCTATGGTGGGCGACACACGTTCAATAACAAAAACTGTCACACATTCAAGTAAAGAAGATCACTCCCAGGCTCTTCGTGGCACAATGAGAATTTTTTCATATAAATTCATGCCAAGCTTCCAAAAGAAACACACGGTTTGTTGCCCATTTAAACATGACAACTTAAATGCATAGATACTACCAGAAAACAGACGTATAAATATATCACAATTACAACGGAAAAAAATATAACAGTTCAAACCATAAGCCAATATCTACTTCCTACTGCATCTGCTAGGACAGATCTCTTGGTTATATAACAGAAGGTTTACAACTCTTTGTTCAAAGATATGAAACATCTACCTCATCAAAGAGGTTAATGTGTATTCTGCACATATAATTTATCTTTGGCATGTCAGATAGTTCCTCTTTGACATAACAGCAAAACATTGTAAACAAAACGAAATACCTAAATATATAAATGTTAAGAATATTAAAGATTTACAGGACAAAAAAATGTTGTACAGTGCAATTAAACATATTTGAAGTAATTCTAATACAAAATATTGGAATAAGTTACAAATAACCTGCAAATATGTGTTCATAATTACTAAACTGTTTTACATATTACTACAAAGAAAAACAATAGGAAAAAGCAAAAGAAATGGCATATTGTCGTAAGTAAATATTACTTAATAATTATTATACTGCTATCACTTTAAGGAATTTCATGTAATGTAAGTATAGATCAAAGTCGAAATTTATTCATACAGTGATAGGTATAGTCACAAATGGGGTGGGCTATGTACCATAACAAGGTAAAGTTGAGAATTTGTATCTGACGGGAGGCGTAGTTGAATAATTCCGTGCAGGTGTCTGCCCGGTGGTGTAGGAATTAGCGCAACTTCCTAAAAAGCGAGACACCCGGGTTCGAGTTCCGGCTGAGTACGCATCTTAAACTTCACCAGTTCGCAGTTAATGTCATACATTCCGTGTATATCATTATCAATTGTAATACTCATCATCAAAATATCGCGACTGTGGGGATGGATATTAAACAAAATGATTTCATTTATCTGTAATTTATTATTATTATGACACCAATAAAGAACAACGAATAATCCTACAGTATACAAACATGTAAATGAAACATAGGTGCTGTCAAGTCAATACTGAGCTCTTGGTCGTTGGAATAGAAACGTGACGTAAAATTAGTCCAATAACTTACTTCGAATAGTTGAGGGATTTGTTGGGGCAGTAAAACAATTATGATTGTTAAGTAGGCACCGCACTTTGATATGGGTTGTGTATCGGTGGTTAATAACTCAACACGTACTACGACTACGCAGGAAGCTTCAGATTACAGTCAACGGAGCAAATTACGTTGTCGACTGGCAGGTACTTCACCAAGACGGCCGTCGATTAGATGTAGCATCTGCTTTGCTGACGTCACGCGGTGAGGAGCGGTTAGTTGAGAACCAGAAAGAAATGATGGAGTTCCCTGCATACATCTACAGGTTGTATCTCTATGAGCGTGTCTCTGCCGGCATATGCCAGTAAATCAGCCTGTGTCCACAACAAGGTAAAAGTGGTGCCTAACGGAAACGAGAGCATTATGCACCTCTTGCCTCCCTGCCACTGTGATACAAGCTCAGTCAGATATTTGGCTTTCGGTACAATTAAGTTAGAATAAAGGAGAAGTTTCTAAGGATCGGAGGTGAAGTTCCGCAGAACGAGACCAAAAATTACTAACATTTGCTAAGTTACAGCTCAGCCAACACTGCTACAGTGCAAGCAATCGCGTAGAACGCAGTACGTTGTTCTCGACGGCGAGTGTTCATCAGAGACGAGTGTATCGTCAGGCGTGCCCCAGGGGAGTGTGATAGGACCGCTATTACTTTCTATCTATATAAATGATCTGATGGACAGAGTAAGTTGTAATTTGCGGCTGTTTGCTGATGATGCTGTGGTGTACGGGAGGGTGTCGTCTGTAACTGACTGTAATAGCATACAGGTTGACTTAGACAAAATTTCTAGTTGGTGCGAAGAATGGCAGCTAGCTGTCAATCTAGAAAAATGTAAGGTGATGCGCATGAGTAGAAAAAACAATCCTATAATGTTCGAATACAGCATTAGTAGTGAGCTTCTTGTTGCTGTCGCGTCGTTCAAATATCTAGGCGTAACATTGCAGAGCGATATGAAATGGAACGAGCATGTAAGGACAGTTGTAAGGCAGACAGCTGACTTCGGTTTATTGGGAGAATTTTGGGAAGTGTACTTCACCTGTAAAGCAGACCACGTATAAAACTCTTGTACGACCACGTCTTGAGTATTGCTCAAGTATTTGGGACCCGCAGCAGATCGGTTTGAAGGAAGACATAGAGGCGGTTCAGAGGCGAGCAGCTAGATTTGTTACCGGTAGGCTCGACCAATGCGCGAGTGTCACGGAAATGCTCCGGCAACTCATTTGGGGATCGCTGGAAGAAAGACGACGTTCTTTTCGTGAATTTCTGTTAAGTAAATTTAGAGGGCCGGAATTTGAAGCTGAGTGTAGTACGATCTTGCTGCCGCCTACATACATTTCGCGTAAAGATCACAAAGACAAGATAAGAGAAATTAGGGCTCGTACGGAGGCATATAGGCATTCTTTTTTTCCTCGTTCAATTTGGGAGTGGAATAGGAAAGGAAATGCCTAGTAGTGGTACAGTGTACCCTCCGCCACGCACCTTACGGTGAATTGCGGAGTATGTATGTAGATGTAGATGTAGATGTAGATGTAATCGATGTGGGGTGCACGGCACTGGTCTGCACGTCTCCAAATCCGCGAGATGAGTCTGAAGCAGACGGAGCGCTTCTGCTCCACGTCTGCCGATTAAGTCCCTTCTTCCTCGCTAAGCTGCGAGCTTCCTCAGCACTGGGCATGCGTTTGTATTATCAAAATTATTACTCACTCCTAAACTGGGGTGGCCATTAGAGTTATAGCAGTGCGGGGCGATTACGGCCCAGCAAAACGGTAGCAGATCACCGGTTCCTCGAAACTTATTCGTTTGGTTAAGGATGTTTTTATTCTTTATTTTAATGCTCCGAAGGGGCAGACTGGCAGCAGCCTCGTACGCTGCTCTTCAGCCCAGTGTACATGTGAGTTTGAGAGTCGGTAAAGCTATACAGGAAATCAAGGAGAAATTTGGAGAAGGAATTAAAGTTCAGGGTGGAGCATTAAAAACATTGCGTTTTGCCGATGGCATAGTAATTCTGCCAAAGACAGCAAAGGACCTGAAAGAGCAGTTGAACGGAATGGACAGTGTGCTGAAAGGTGCATATAAGATGATCATTAACAAGAGCAAAACAAGGGTAATGGAGTGCAGTCTAAGAAAGTCGTTGATGCTGAAGTAATTAGATTAGGTAACGAAACAGTAAAGGAGGTATATGAGTTTTGTTACTTGGGCAGGAAAACAACAAATGATGGTTGCAGTACAGAGGATATAAAATGCAGAATGGCAATGGGTAGAAAAGCGTTCGTGAAAAAGAGGAATTTGTTAACATCGAATACTGATTTAAGCCTAAGAAAGTCCTTCCTGAAGGCATTTGTGTGGAGTGATGTATCGGAGTGAAACACGGACGATAAACAGTGTGGACAGGAAGAAGATAGAGACTTTTTAAATGTGGTGCTACAGAAGAATGCTGAAGATTAGGTGGGTGGATCGCGTAACTAATGAGGAGGTACTGAATTCGGGAGAAAAGGAATTTCTGGCATACATTGACTCATTGACTAAAAGAAGGGATCTAATGGTAAGACACGTTCTTAGACATCAAGGAATCGTGAATTTACCATTGGAGAGAAGTAAGAACTCCGAGGGAAGAGAAGGAAGATCGAAGTAGGGGAGGAAAAGGACAGGGCTTCAGAAGAAAGGGGGACACGTAATACATGGGGAGGATAGGGATTAGAAATGATAGGATGGGTAAATATCGGGACGGAGGGTGTCATCTGGGAGAGGGAGGTGACGGAATTTACCCTGGGAAAGGATGTGGAGAGTGTGAAGGTGTAGGGGCGGGGGAGGGAGGGATATGCTGGTACCGGTGCGGCAGAGGCCCGGAGATCAGGAGGTGGTGTAGAGGATGCGGATATGTTCAAGGAACTTTAGGCTGTGGTCACAGTGGCTCCGATATCGGTGGGTTTTGCCGACGACAGACATCGGCGGAAACCGGCCGATCGTTTCAAATCAGTACTCCAGTATGGGCACGGTCACAGTGTTGCCGAACTCATCACCTGAACATAGATACTTCGGACAACAGTCGGTGAAATTCAAATCAGTTTGTTTTCTTCGGTCAAATCGACCGACGTTCTCACATGCTGGATACGGACAGTTAAAGAAAGAAAATGATTGTGGCACCCAGAAGACGATAAATACTACAATCGGGACATAATGCGGAATCTATGGTCTGATATTAAAGTTCATTGGAGACCCCAAGTTGGTTAAATCCTTTATCAGAAATTTTAGGCGTAAATTATAACCTCAAAAAATGTGTTCAATCCGGGATTGTGGCGTACCTTAATATCGCTGTAGTGGCTCTTTTACGTTGTTTTCCACTGTGATAATCGGGTATTGGCTGTCAGCAAATTAGTCTTACTGGTTCTGGCGTTCTTTCACAAGGTATGAGTCTGTTCTATGAAATGACTGGCAAATGTGGTGCAGGCCTACGTGTGCTTCCGTTTTTCAGTGGTTTCTGTATTCAAATTTATTCTTAATTTCACGCTTGTCTTTTACAAATATATTGACTGACAGTCATTGAAGTTCAATGTGCCGTAACTTCATTTCGTTCATCATAATCGGATGTTTCTGGGTGGCGTATAACTGTGTTCTTCATTGATTTAAATACTGAAAAACTGCATCCATTATGTCTTTTTATGCTTAGCTCAACGCATTTCGAGAATTTTTCTCGCTTTTAGTGCATTTGTTTACATAAATACATCGTGACGTATCCAGGTGTGATTTTATGCAGCTCTTGCACAGATGTAGTCTTTTTGAGGTTACTGTAATGAGGGAAATCGTGGCATACATAATAAAATCTTGGCAACTTTTTTACATACTAAATACCGGTAGTACGTCTGTCAATAATTGCAGGTACTGTGTCTGCTCCATTAAACTGGATATCACAACACAAAAATCGTCACTTACACTGGTTTTTATACACAGATAGGCCTAAGTGACGATTATTATGTTGCATATTGTGCATATAATGAAAGAGGCATAATACATTTAAGCAGACAGAAAAAGTTATGGTTTCTGACATTAGGATAAAACACACACCTCAATATTGATTCTGTCCAATTTTCCGAGCTTCAGTAGCTAACCTAAAAGAGGCAACTGCAGTGCAAGTGTGTCAGAAAATCACACATTGAAACGTCGAAATAGTACAGTACTTATGTAAACAAATGCACTAGAAGATGCGAATAAATCCTCGAAATCCGTTGTCATGAGCAATAAACTTCCCTCACTGGTGTAGTTTGTCATTATTTAAAGCATGGAGGTTCAAATAAATTCAGCAAAACTGTAATATTGTTTGACAATGAAACCACGAAATATCACAAGTACGTAATATAAATTTCTCCTTATCCCGGTACCTCACATATTCGCAAAGATTGCCTGGGAATAGCAATAACTGAGGACAGTAAACAATCCTCACCACTTTCTTCTTTCCAGACAGGTGTAGCTCATTTGAATGCATTCGAAGTCTATTAATAACGAAAGCCGCATTGTAGCACTAATTTCGAAGCATAAACATGTCGGTGGAATCCATTGAACCCCAGGGAATTTAAATCTAATATACTTCAGACACAGAATACATTCAAACCTAACCTAACTTCCTCATTTAAGCGGACCAAGTGACAAGATATAACGGATGCAGTGTAACCAGACCGTCGGTCTATGTTTCCAGGCCGGCCGCGGTGGCCGAGGGGACTGAGGCGCTCCAGTCACGGTCTGCACGGCCACTACGGTCGGGGGTTCGAATCCCCCCTCGGGCATGGATATTTGTGCCGTCCTTAGTATAAGGTAGTTGATAAGTAGTTTGTAAGTTTAGGGACTGATGACCCCGTAGTTAAGTACCATACGCTTAACAAACATTTGAACATTTTTTTATGCTGACGACGGTCTGTCGGTGTCACTGTGAACACAGCCTTATAACGTGAGGGAAGGGAGGCGATGCGATAAGCGAGGCGATGCGGTAAGCGAGGCGGAGGGAGTGACGTTCGAGGATTTGGAGGGACTTACAGTAGGTGGGGGAGGCTTAAGGGAAAGTTTGATCGCGATCTTGTAGCTCAGTACAAGAGTGCCATGAAAGGGAGGAAATAACTGCACGCCTGTTTGTCGTATGGTTAGTATGAAACATACATAATTATCGTGGGTTGTATACGAAAATCAGGAATGTGTGAAAAATGGAATTATACGTAATTAACAATAAGGAGACACGTTCGGAAGAATGAGCGTTTCGTCCTGCCATCTCTTAAGTGCATTCGGTACTATAATTACATTCGTTTCTGTCTGCTCTCTGCATGTGGCCTTTTGCGCTTTATCCATGAAGTAGGACTTGGTATATAAATCCCATTTCACAGAAAACTTCAATTGTTTAGTTATGGCACTCAGAGCATTTATTATTTGAAGACATTAATCTATGAACGTACTTCTTTCATTTCTTATAACAAATGAAAATGAGCGCCATGTAAAAGCTAATTTCCAGATTTTTACAATAAAATGTAAGCGTAAGCCTTAGTATATCAGAATCTCTGTCAAAATCAAAAATAAAAATAACAACAACAACAAAGGAAAAAAAAAATAACTGTATCAGGACGCAAAACTGCGTCCGAAACCACCCACTTACAGGACTTCACGACCCGAACTGCACGGCTACTCCGTACATTCGAAAGCTGATCCATCTGCAGAAGTACTAGGAGCTTCTTGAAACTGTAACGTATATATATATATATATATATATATATATATATATATAATGTACTTTAAAAATAGCTAGCCTATACGGTACAGTAGACAGTGCGGACGTACTAAATCGATTTCTAAGTCGGTAACTGCTAATGTTTAAAACAATGTATTAAGTTGTTATCAGCCAACAGTTGCCATTGTTTGTGTTTTCTATATTTACATGTTTCAATCTTTCTGGATCATCTTCAGAATTTTGTAGTAGCGTCTGCAGACCATCTCGGCTGTGCTGTGACAATACTTTTCCATCTCAGTAATCTCTCGTTCGATATAGCCAAACAACTGTGAAACCGGTCTATAATCACTGGGTGCAGGAGGGAATGATGGACAGACGTGAGCGATTGCATCCACTTCGTTGCACTGAAACACGCAATGATAAGCATGATGTGCACGTGGCAGTGATGTACTGCTCTGCCACATCATCAACCTCAGCACATCACATTGCTGTTTTCGCCATCAATCAATGTTCGCGCTCAGCGTTCCACGTCGTTTTCGGCAGAACGGTGTGTCAGTAAGGCGTCCTTTGAAGCGCTTAACACCGAGTTAACGCAACAGGCGTTTGCGTAGGTAATGTGACCAATGATGGATATGGGACACCAAACCATTTCTCTTCATTTGCTGACGGTTTCCCATTCTCCCTGCACAACCACAGTGGACTGATTACATTCTACGGTCTAGCATCGCTTTACTGATCACGAATCCTGTATTAAGGTTTGGGTTGGTATGTGGCAGACAGTGTTCAAGGACTTTTCACGAGTTGCATTGTTGCCTTCCTCTCCCTGATCCCCCGCTGTCCGTCGTATGGGAATGTCTGGTCGACGATTGCGAAACCACTGGCTGGGAAAACACCACCGGCTGCAGCACGACCTTTTGAATTATTTGTAAGTAGCATAAACTGCTGTACCAAAACATCACGTCCTCATGTTCAATTCTGAGACCTAGCAATGGTGGCAACAGTACTGATTTCGCCTTATTCCTGAGAAGAGGCTTAATTTTCAATTGCGTGTTATAGACTGAGTTATTTCCGGTCCATCTTAGTGATTGATAGCAGATGACCAGCAGTGTATATTATGACGTAAAAACGCGATATTCAATTATACGAGGGTTGGTACTTAAGTTTTGGCAACTCTTTATTCACAACCGATACAAAAAATGTTCAAATGTGTGTAATTCTATCGGACCAAACTGCGTGGTCATCAGTCCGTAGCTTACAAACTACCTAAACCTAAGTAAACTAACCTAAGGACAAACACACACACACACCCATGCTCCAGGGAGGACTCGAACCTCCACGGCGAATAACCGCGCGCTCTGCAGCGAGACGCTTTAGGCCGCTCTGCTACTCCACTGCGGCACAACCGATACAAAAACGTTACATATTTGCAACCGTTACTGTCTTTCAAAGTAGTGTTGTGTATAAACCCGTTGCCAGCAATGTGGAAGGCGTAGCAGAGCCTGTTCTGTTGATGGTGCGAATGGAGCGAACAACTGCCTGTCGAATCTCTGGAAAAGTTTTGATGGGAATGGCACGAACTACGGTGACTATGGTGGATGGTACAATACTTTCGAGGCTCGTCCACCGAACAGAGCAGCCACAGATTGCGCTCTATGCACTCGCTCATTGTCGTGCAAATTGATGGGTGGGTTGTGGAGAAAGTATTGCTGCTTCTTTCGCCTCTTGAAGTTCGTGTTGACACTGTCGTGCTGTATGACCTCTGTCACATTCAGTCTTCATCCAACTCCGATGTACCTGATTCGAAAACATTGTGACACCGTTACGTTAGACCGCTCGCTCACAAGAGACTGTGTTTCCCCCGTTTGTGCGCACGCTGGTGACGTGGACGGGCGAGTTTACTTGCTCGGAGGTAATGTAGGTATGTCAACAACGTGTACTATCAGCGACAATGGTACATTTCATTGCATAGTGTCTCC
The DNA here is from genome assembly GCA_026315105.1 of Locusta migratoria. Taxonomy (NCBI): domain Eukaryota; kingdom Metazoa; phylum Arthropoda; class Insecta; order Orthoptera; family Acrididae; genus Locusta; species Locusta migratoria. The sequence goes on from CM048744.1 coordinate 275,854,045, forward strand.
ACAGCGGTGTTGCCACTATTTAACACTGAGGAGTACACCAACTAACAGTACACTGTACGCCTAGACGGCGTACACTGAAATCAAACACTATTTTAACCCCGAATATCACGTATAATTATTGTAATTTTTGGTGGTATGTCTTAATAGTTATTTTTCAGAATAAGTGAAATCTTGAAACATACATGTATTTTAAAGAAGAATACACAATGGAAAACGAACACAATCAGTCAAATTCTACATTAATTCGTCAGTCTTACATCATTAACAAAGGAACAATCTGTTGAATTAACAAAGTAACAATAAAGAAAAAATGTATTTTTCGATGTTTTATTGTTTACTACAACAATTTACACATTGTTTATTGTAGTGTCCATTGCAAACTGGCACTTTGCAATAGTCAGAGGTCATTTTACACATGCGTTTCCTTTTATAATTGCAAATCATGCAGTATTTTCGTTTCTTAGGTTCATCATTTGTGTTCAAATTTACAACAGTTTTTTTTTCATGCCTAAACATGAACGTATTGCTAACAGAAACTCCTTCGACAAAGGCTTCTGAAGAGGTAAGTGCATGTGATTTTTCCGGCGGACATAATATTCCATCATCTTTCGGGAATGCACCCGGGACAGCGACAATTCTTCGTCCGATATTTCGGCTGCAAACCTTACAGCCATCTTCAAGGCGAGTCAAAGACTGAGTTCTCAGCGTCTGCGCGTGCCTATTTATACGGTAAATCACGTGATGCAAAGCTACTGAGGATTAGACTGCGCATGCTCGAAGATCTTTGTCGGTAATGTTTCTTCAAAAATAGCCAGAATCATGAAGAAACATAAAGTGCATGTGATCTTTCGCCCACCAGCTAAGACCTCAGCTCTTCTGGGATCTGTCAAAGATGATCTGTTATTGCGAAAAGCGGGGGTTTATGAAATCCCTTGTGAGTGTGGAAAACGTTATATAGGTCAAACCACGCGCACTGTGCAGGAACGATGTGTTGAGCACCAACGGTATACACGCATTCTTCAGTCCAACAAGTCTGCAGTAGCCGAACATTGTATTTCTACTGGCCATTCCATGAATTACAAAGGAGTAAAGATTTTAACCACAGCTTCTACTTTCTGGGACTCAGTTGTAAAGGAAGCTGTACACATACAACTGGCGGACCACCTGTTAAATCGTGACGACGGATTTCATCTTGACAATGCATGGAAGCCCCTTATATCACGCCTTCATTCTGAAAGAATGTCTGCGTCGTCTATTCCGATTGATGTTACCACTTTTAATGATTAATTATTCATTTGTAAGCACTGTGGATACGTAACAGCTCTGTTTATGTTTGCACTCACTGCTCACAGGTTATCTTTGAAGTATATATTTATCTATGACTAGCGCAGCAGTTACGAATGTGATATCTTCGAGCATACGCAGTCTAATCCTCAGTAGCTTTGCATCACGTGATTTGCCGTATAAATAGGCACGCGCAGACGCTGAGAACTCAGTCTTGGACTCGCCTTGAAGATGACTGTAAGGTTTGCAGCCGAAATATCGGACGAAGAATTGTCGCTGTCCCGGGTGCATTCCCGAAAGATGATGGAATAGATAAGTGCATGTTGGGATGTGTTAATTGATTGGATAGTTTAAGCATAAACTAACATTATAAAGATTTTCCTGAACCACTCATTCCTTGAAATTTACGTGCAAAATACATTCCACGTCTCTGAGGCGTACTAAATTTCGTAACAGAGCTATGAGCTAACTTTGCGTGAGTGACGGCGGTTCGCCTCTTGCGCCCTTATCGAGATCAGCTACGGAGTGAAGCTCTGTGGGCACGGTGCTCCGATCTGGCAAAGGGGGAACAGTGGGAACAGTTCCAGTCCGTCTGTCTGCCGGCGAGGCGTGTAGTGTACTCTTCAGGGTTCAGGTCCAACCCTTGTAATTTACCACATTCAGTTAAATTAAGAGGCAGTATTACGTAAACAGTAAACTTATACGCTACATCGAAGAGCATTAGTTTTTGTCCCAAAATTTACATCAACATTACTTCGTTAGAGAAAAATCGTTAACTATAGTAAAAGACGTGGAAGTAGCTTAATATTTCCTCTCTGCGTCGTCCATAAGAATTGGAGACGATGGAAGAAAATTAATTATTGCTTTATAGTGAGAGAGGACGCCAAGTTTACGGCAGTAACAGCGAAACGTATTTATTCGGCTTATGAGGGAAAAATTTCGAGAATATTAACAAGAAAAAAAAGGATTTTTTTTTTCTTTGCTCTCAGGAAATAAGCTTTCTCTAAACGAACAAGCCAGTAGCGCTCAAAAAAACGACATTAGCGTTTTCTGTGGCGACGACGCAAAGGTCTCTTGCTCGCTTGCCACCGAACTCCGTCTCTTCACCCTTCTTGCGGAAAAAAACTCTCAGACGACTTTTTGGCTGCTTCGCGGCAGCGCTAAGCCCCTTGCCATCCGCCTCCACTCTCTGAGTCTTAATTTGATTATGGCCATCCTAAAACTCTCTCATACTTTAACGAGTTCTTGTAACGCCATCTACTCTGACAAACGACCCGAAATATGACGGGGACTTTTAAGTTTCCCGTGGGATGTTAGATGACCCCGCATCGCTGGGAGTCTGGGGATGAGTCTCGTTTGGTTGTAATACAGTTTATTATCTTCTGTGTTTCTTGTAACATTATTATTATTATTTGCTGTCCTTTTTAACACTGGGGTAAGGTTTGTAACTGTACTGATCTCTCAGTCAGCAGTGGATAAATAATTAAATAGAGTAATACCGTTGTACGGTGAGTTTTATAGGTTTTCGCATCATTTTCTATTAAGTCTAGAACGTAAATTGGAATCCGTAGGAAGCAGAGCGTCCCCAAGCGAGTCATAGACTTTTCCACACTAAACGCCTTGGATATCTGTATCTGTACCCGTTCGTTTTATATAACCAAACGGAACTTACTTTCTGGACGCGCCTCGTATATGGTTCTCCGCTGCTTTCAAACACGTGTGTAGTCAGAACTCCGTTACTGCTGCACATATTCGTCCGACTGAATTCGTCTTCCTTCAGGGCATTTTTAAGAGATGATATCCACTTTGGGAGAAATCGGAACTATAAGACGTCTGCTCGAGCGTTTTCCACTTGAAGAGGAGTAATTTCTGCATTACGACATTTGCGATATGGGGACATTGTCGCGACTAGCACACAACTTGGCTTATCATTCCGTAAGGGTACTTTTCCGAACAGAAGTTTAAACATACACATTCTACATTTTCCGACTGATGTATGCCAAGAAAAAAATACGAGTACGTTGGCCCTGTTTGGATGTATCCTCTAATAACAGCACCATTGTTCACGTTTCGGCAGGCACGTCGAACAGACACGAATTCCACGCTAATACTTTATCTACACGTCGTCGCTTATATAGGGTGTCGAATATTTTGAGAGATACTAATCCAAACAAATACCTGTACAAATTGCTCCGTAAAATCTGCTTTCCATTATAAATAATAATAATAATAAGGTGAGGCTCATTGGCCTGGACACCAGTGGGTGACTTGCGTGTCCCTAGCCTACCCCAGTTACCCAACCGGGGAAAGGGGACCTACAGCTTAACTTGGAATCCTAACCACGTGTCGTTTCTGGCGACTCTTCACATCGTTGAGAGATGAAGGATATGGGTTAAAAAGCAGACTGAAAAACTCCGAGATCCGAACGGGTTTCGAAACCGCAAACCTTAGAGTTCGAGTCGAGCGCTTTTTTCCGCAAATGTGCTTAGGAAGGACAGATGTTTGGTTGAGGATATTAGACAGTCGTTGCAATGGCGTTCGGTCAAATCAGTCCGCAGAGCACTATGATTTCTTAGTCATAGTACTCTACCTACCATTAGGTAGTCTGCAGTCACTTGCGTGGTTTGAGTCCTATTGTAGAATACCTTAAGTTGCCGTCTTGCTTGTGTACTTTATTTAACACTACTGTCAACACACGGTATGTATCATGCTATTTTGCCTTTTTAGAAAAACTGATTTAATTTTGTATTTACTGTTATTATGCTGTCTGTATGTTCAAATTATGTAACGCTTTAAAATTTTCTCTCTTCCGCCACTTGTTATCACTAGACACTTAACTGCTCGACAAGTGAAATTATATTCTGGTATAGAAAAACGTTGTAACCTTCAAGTAGGTGTACTCTATGCTGAGAATTATTCAAAGCGCAAAGCGCCCTTTGAAAGACTATTTGGGGAAACTTATCTCGCTCTCATGCAGCAATTACAAACAAATGAAGAGGAAATTTTGAAATGTTACTTATCTAGCAAAGAAAAATGTCTGCTAGCATAAAATAATATTAAAAAAAATAATACCCTTGCAATTTAATATCTACACGGAAAGTTAAGTGATTATCACTGAAGTGGATATTGTGCACTTGAGACCATCAGCATCGTTTCTGTGAGTTATTCGTTGTTCTTTGCAAGTTTAGAAGAAATTTGGGTGTAGAGATTTTCAGAGCATTCACACACAAGGTTGGCGCCGGTGGCGATACCTACAACGTGCTGACATGACGAAAGTTTCCAACCGATTTCTCATACACAAACTGCAGTTGACCGGCGTTGCCTGATGAAACGTCGTTGCGATGCCTCGTGTAAGGGGGAGAAATGCGTATCATCACGTTTCCGACTTTGATAAAGGTCGGATTGTAGCCTATCGCGATTGCGGTTTATCGTATCGCGACATTGCTGCTCGCGTTGGTCGCGATCCAACAGAATATGGATTCGGTGGGTTCAGGAGGGCAATACGGAACGCCGTGCTGGATCCCAACGGCCTCGTATCACTAGCAGTAGAGATGACAGGCATCTTATGTGCATGGCTGTAACGATCGTGTAGCCACTTCTCGATCCCCGAGTCAACAGATGGGGACTTTTGCAAGACAACAACCATCTCCACGAACATTTCTACGACGTTTGCCGCAGCATGGACTAACCGATCTGAGACCATGGCTGCGGTTATACTTGATGCTGCATCACAGACAGGAGCGCCTGCGATGGTGTGCACAACGACGAACCTGGGTGCACAAATGGCGAAATGTCTTTTTTTTATGAATCCAGGTTCTGCTTACAGCATCATGATGGTCGCATCCGTGTTTGGCGACATCGCTGTGAATGCACATTGAAAGAGTGTATTCGTCATCGTCGTAGTGGTGTATCAGCCGGAGTAATGGTATGGGGTGCCATTGGTTACACGTCTCGCTAACCTCTTGTTCGCATCGACGGAACATTGAACAGTGGCCGTTACATTTTAGATGTGTTACGACCCGTGGCTCCACCCTTCATTCCATCCCTACGAAACCTCACATTTCAGCAGCATAATGCACGACCGCACGTTGCAGGTCCTGTACGGGCCTTTCTGGATACGGAACAAGTTCGACTGCTGCTCTGGCCAGCACATTCTCCATATATCTCACCAACTGAAAACGTCTGGTCAATGGTGAATGAGCAACTGACTCGTCTACGCCAGTCAGTACTATTGATGAACTGTGTTATCGTGTTAAATGTGCATGTGCATCTGTAGCTGTACACGCCATCCAAGCTCTGTTTGACTCAATGCCCAGGCGTATCAAGGCCGTTATTACGACCAGATGTGGTTGTTCTGGGTACTGATTTCTCAGGATCTATACACCCATTGCGTGAGAATGTAGTCAGATGTCAGTTCTACTATGAAATATTTGTACAATGAATACCCGCTTATCATCTGCATTTCTTCTTGCTATAGCAATTTTAATGGCCAGTCGTGTATTAAAGAATTCAAAAAGGACCACAGATGCAAAGAAATAACAGCCGCCCACTAAATTGGGTACTATGCGCTACGCGGCTACTCAGAAAAATGTTTAAATGTTTCTAAAGTCTATGGGACTTAACTACGGGATCATCAGTCCCTAAACTTACAAACTACTTACGAACTAGGACGGCACAAATATCCATGCCCGAGGGGGGATTCGAACCCCCGACCGTAGTGGCCGTGCAGACCGTGACTGGAGCGCCTCAGTCTCCTTGGCCAACGCGGCCGGCGGCTACTCAGAAGACCGTGAAGTCCCTGCTCAGTTCAGAGGCCAGAAATGGAGCAGAGTGCCTTACGTTCATTGGAGGAAAATCCTGGAACCAGTATACTTTACTGTAATTTTAAGGTTCCGCAATTCCTACAGAGTTTTTGGTACAAAAGGATGTACAGTGACTTTGTTTTCTGAACAGCTTTGCGTAGGGGACATTCCATTCCAAATCGGATCGCAGAAAACCTTGTGGGGTTTCATTTTTCTGTCACAGAAAGTAGACGCTAAGTTAATAACTTTGACAATCGCACCTGAAATACGCAAATGCTTCTGGTTGCTTTTGGAGCGAAGATAACGGAATTTCATGAAATGATGCGATTATGACACTCATATGAGCAGTTAGGGAACTATTCAAAGTGAAATTTTCAAATAAATTACTTAATTAAAGTATTATTGTATAGATTGATTTGGTATCCATACGGTATTTTTAGAATTTAAATTGCATGTACTTTTGATCATTTGCGATATTTTGTCCATAAAATGCATTTTTAAATAAAAAAAATGTATGCCATGTTGTTCAGCACTTGATTTAAAAACAGTATCAGTAAACATATTTAGAGTACTCTGAATAGAGAGCTGTAGAGAAAATGAAATTTATCTATAAAGTGCCAGAAATTTGCCGGCTGTACCACCCTGTATTACGCCGCACAGTGGGACGGCATCCTCAAAACGTCGCCAAAGCCCAAAAATGACGTTTAATTCACACAAAACTCATCACAAGAGGGTTTGTGAGGTCGAATTTGATAGTAAAAATTGTCTAAACAAAATGGCGACGCTAATAATGCAACGTGACCCATGAAAATCCATAATAATTCATTAATAAAAATGTTCAAATGTTTGTAAATCTATCGGGCCAAACTGAGTGGTCATCAGTCCGTAGCTTACAAACTACTTAAACCTAGGTAAACTAACCTTAGGACAAACACACAGCCATGCCCCAGGGAGGACTCGAACCTCCACGGCGAGCAACCGCGCGCTCCGCAGTGAGACGCTTTAGACCGCTCGGAATTCATTAATAATAGAGTACATTTAGCATTTGGACACTAATAATTAATACACTACCAACGTGATTTATTACGACAAAGTAACAGAATAATTGTCGAAAATATGTCGCACGAAAATTATTCGATACCGGTACCACACAAATTGTAATTCATTAATATAGTGCAGCAATCTTCTAAGTCGGTGACAGAACACAAATAATAATTGTAAAAGTATAATCAACGATGGAAGTAGTAAGTGTAGCTAATAAAGACAATCGTTCTTCACATTCAGAACTTAATAAGGTTCAAGATGTTGTTCTGATGCATACAAATTGGTATGGTTGGTTTTATATCTAGCAGTCACTATCCCTCTCGAAGGTCTCATGGTCAGAATCCATATCGGAATTTTCCATGAGCAATGGAGGTGTAATTGGAATTGCAGGAGACATTACGAGCTTTATTGCTTCATTTGCAAGCTTTCCAAATGAATTTGTGACAGTTTTCTACTACTGGATATGTGTGGATCTATTGTTTTTACACTTAAACATTTTCTGGAAAAGTCTTCCCAATATCTTTTAATGTTTGCATCTACCATGTTGTGCAACGAAATGTCAGCCTCAAGGGCACCTGTAATATTCATTATACAAGAGAAATAAAAAATTTTGGCAGCTAATTTTGGTCAATTTCATCAGATAATTAATCAATCTATAGTCTGGGAGTTGAAATTCTGCGGTATATTGCGGTATTAGCTACTTTTGCTACAGTTGAAAATACAAGTTCGGCAAAGCATGGTCATTTTGCACAGGCATCGGAAAAATATAATATAAATAGGATAACCATAACACTTTTACCGATTTAGTCTACGAACATTTTGTACATACCTGTAGCAACCGTTTCCATCTTGTAGAACTGAAATTCTTCGTTTCACTACCAAATTTGCCTTGCTTTCACAACGCCATGTATGCTCTCGACGAAGGTCACTTTTGAAATGACGTAACTCGACAGGTGTCGAAGGTGGCGACCTCTCCTTCTGGAATGAGATGCACCAATTCTTCCCCTACCCAACACACATATCAAAATTCCGATTATCGAGAATTCATTTTTCGGGGTTTTTCCAAGTTTTGAGGATTCCGTCGCACTGTGCGCCGGCTACGCTACGCCGCGTTGTATGCAACCAGTCGGTACTTAAATCCCCCGTTGACTGTGTCCAGCTGCGAAGAGTCTTTCCATGTTGAGTAGCGGACGGCAACCAACCACAGTCAACTAGTAAGTGCAGCACAAGCTTGCATATTTATTACTTAATAATTTTTCCCCACGTTGGAGATAAAGAACTCCATAATACTTACAACAGATATCAAAGTGTAACTAAACGAAGTTCAAGCCTATGTAAGTTTAATTCTTATGAAAATTGGAAAACTGCATTTATTTTACTAAACGAAAAAAAAAGTTTTTCAATAATGCATTGATTGTTGTCTTGTTATTGTTATATACCTACATGTACTTCAGACACTCAGCTTGAAAATGAAGCGTAGTTCACTGAAATCCGGTATGAGATTCTTTAGTTAACACAGCACACAAAATGTCGCGTTCCGAGAATAACGCTAATTTCACCGAGTTATAACTCGAAATATAGCAGTTACTTAAGGTATAACTACAAGAGAGTTGCTTTCTGTTACATTAATTGGCACATGTAGAAGTTATTGATAAACTAGTTGACCTGTGCGAATAATTCGCACTCTATCCTGATCAGTCACAGATTGGTAAGACAGTAATGGCAAAAAGGCAGATGCAAGTACATATGGGAGGTAAAAAAAAAAAAAAAAAAAAAAAAAAAAAAAAAAAAAAAAAAAAAAAAAAACAGTCAACAATCCGAATATTGGTCTGAACTTCTCAGTGGTTTACTAGGCATGGTCCTGTTTGGAGGTGGTATGCCGTTGCCTTCCTCCGACCTTCGAGCTCACTTACGCAGCCAGTTATAGAATGATCTACTGCTTAAGGTGGATTCCGATCCACGGTGCTAGTCGATATTTTTCACATCAGCTATATTGCCTGAGGTGAAATAAGTGGAAAGTGAGATATGTATAAAATACAATAAACTTCGAATAGTAGTAACAAATATTATTCTCATTGTAAGAAAATGTAAATCATTAAATACAATAAATGAACTGTGAAACATATAAAAAATCAAATACTCACGTTTTCATCTTTCCTTTATTATTGAAAACTTGTTTATTTTACAAAACGTATTTGAAAACAATTTTAGTACTACTCAACGAGTGTTTCAACAATGTGAACAATTCCAAAAGCTGTTGCGCATCGACATGAGAAACAGAAATCTTGTGATAGCCTACGCATGCGTAAAAAATCTAAATAACTGCAAGAACTGTCGATCCCGTTAGTTAAATTATTTGTATGTATTTCGTTACATTGACGTGTATAACCGAAATCTTGTGATAAACCATGCTTGCATCAAATACGGTTTTCGGCTTGCATAAAGAATCTAAACAACTGCAAGAGATGTCGTTCATGTCAGATTGTCAACAGATGGTACCTTCTATATTGTTTTTATATCGGCCACGTGAACTAAGTTGATACTCGGCGCGGTGTCTGATGGGAGCAACCGTAAATACATGCCCCATTTACGATCGTTCGCCGGGTATCAACTTAGATTGTAAAAACAGTACTTTTTGTGCGAAAACAATAACTTTAAACTATCTGTTTATTTTTCGTCATTAGTGGACAACGAAACCTTGAAAATGATACCACAGTCATTAATTTTGGTCATATGTTAAATATACTAGGGGCAGAACACAAACAATACCCTCACTGCGTGATAGTAATGGTGATCCTGCCGATGACAGCGCTACTAAAGCAGAGTTATTAAACATAGCTTTTAGAAACTCATTCACCAAAGAAGACGAAACCAATATCCCAGATTTTGAATTACGAACAGAGGCCGTAATGAGTAACGCAGAAGTAGATATCACCGGTGTAGTGCAGCAACTAAAATCACAACTAGCTCTTCAATCATACGAAGTGATGGGTGCTATCGACGAGGGTACGCAAATCGATTCCATATTTCTTGATTTCCAGAAGGCTTTTGACACAGTACCTCACAAACGGCTTTTAATCAAATTGCGTGGTTATGGTATATTTGCGGTTGGATAGGGGATTTCCTGTCAGAGAGGACACAGTTCGTAATAATCGATGGTAAGGCATCGACTAAATCAGAGGTGATATCGGGCGTTCCACAGGGTAGTGTTATTGGTCCTTTGCTGTTCCTTATTTACATAAACGATTTAGGGGAAATTATAAGTAGCACTCTTAGGTTGTTTGCAGATGACGCCGTCTTTTACCGTCCAGTAAAATCATCTGAAGATCAAAACCAACTGCAGAACGATCTGAATAAGATTATCAGTATAGTGTAAAAATTGTCAATTGACTCTAAATAATGAGAAGTGTGAAGTCGTCCACATGAGTACCAAAAGAAATCCATTAAACTTTGTTTACAAGATAAATCAATCAGAAGTGAAGGTCTTAAACTCCACAAAATACCTGGGAATTACTATTGGAAAGAACACTATTGGAAAGAACACGTAGATCATTTCGTGGGAAAGGCTAACCAGAGACTGCGTTTTATTGGCAGAGCCCTTAAAAGATGCAACAGAACTACAAAAGAGTAGTATTGGAGTATTGGAGTATTGTTGCCCAGTGTGGAATCCTTATCAGGTGGGTTGGACGGAACACATCGAAAGAATCCAAATAAGGGCAGCTCGTTTCGTATTGTCACGATACAGGTGACACAGCGTTATGGAAATGATACAGGATCTGGGATGGGAATCATTACAACAACGGCGCTTATCGCTGCTGCGTGGGCTTCCTACGAAACACCAATCGCCAACAATCTCCACCGAATGCGAAAATATATTGTTGACTCCCACTTACATAGGTAGAAATAATCATTAAAATAAAATATGAGAAATCAGAGCTCGAACGGAGAGATTCTTTCTTCCCGTGCGCTACTCGAGAATGGAATGGGAGATAAATAGTATAATGGTGGTTCGATGAACCCTCTGCCAGGTACTTAGTTGTGATTTGCAGAGTATCCCATGTAGATGTAGATCCTTTATATTATTTATGCCATGTAGATGTAGATGTAGATGAATTTTGGATAAGAAATGCGGGAGATATGACGTACCCACAAAAATAAAAGAGATAAGAAAGAATATATGTATGATGATGATACGAGTTGATTTTTTTTTTTTTTTTTCATTTTTCGTCCGATTTCGAATGGAATTGCCCGTAGGTCTGAGTGTGTGGTTCACGCGGCGTGCCTATGGCGTGGCTCGCAGCTCGGTTTTTTGCATGCACTCTCCCTTTTTCCCCGCTGCTGGATGGCGGCCATACAGGCGCCTAAGTGGAGCGACGGCCGGCGTATCCCAGGGCGCTGCCTCTGCATTAGCGGCAGACGACCGCTGTGGCCGGCCTGCGGCTGTTGCCGGAAGCAAAAATGCCGGCGCCCCAGAGGCCCGTACCACTGGCAGAGCGCGCCCAGGGGACGAGGCCTCACAGCCATGCGCGCTCTGGGCCATGCTATAGTTCACCTGTTTCCAACACTGATGACTTACTGCCACGGTGAAAAAGTGACACATCACGTAATTGAATTTTTTTTCTAGGTACTACACTCCTGGCAATTAAAATTGCTACACCACGAAGATGACGTGCTACAAACGCGAAATTTAACCGATAGGCAGAATTTACTATGATATGCAAATGATTAGCTTTTCAGAGCATTCACACGAGGTTGGCACCGGTGGTGACACCTACAACGTGCTGACATGACGAAAGTTTGCAACCGATTTTTCATACACAACAAGCATGAAACGTTGTTGTGATGCCTCGTGTAGGGAGGAGAGATGCGTACTATCGCGTTTCCGATTTTCAAAAAGGTCGGATTGTAGCCTACCGCGATTGCGTTTTACCGTGTCGCGTTGGTCGCGATCCATGACTATTAGCAGAATATGGAATTGGTGGGTTGAGGAGGAAAATACGGAACGCAGTGCTGCATACCAACCCCCTCGTATCACTAGCATGGCTGTAACGGATCGTGCAGCCACGTCTTGATCCCTGAGTCAACAGTCGGGGACGTTTGCAAGACAACAACCATCTGCACAAACAGTTCGACGATATTTGCAGCAGCATGGACTTTCAGCTCGGAGACCATGGCTGCGGTTGCCCTTGATGCTGCATCACAGACGAGAGTTCCTGCGATGGTGTACGCAACTACGAACCTGGCTGCACGAATGGGAAATCGTCATTTCTTAGGATGAATCCAGGTTCTGCTTACAGCATCATGGTCGCATCCGTGTTTGACGACATCGCGGTGAACGCACATTGGAAGCATATATTCGCCATCGCCATACTGGCGTATCACCCGGTGCCATTGGTTATACGTCTCGGTCACCTTTTGTTCGCCTCGACGGCACTTCGAATAGTGGCCGTTACATTTCAGATGTGCTACGACCCGTGGCTCTACCCTTCATTCGATCCCAGCGAAACCCTACATTTCAGCAGGTAATGCACGACCGCATGTTGCAGGTTCTGTACGAGCCTTTCTGGGTACGGAATATGTTCGACAGCTGCCCTGGCCAGCACACTCTCCAGATCTCTCACCAATTGAAAACACTTTGGTGTTGAAGCTGCATGGGCATCTGTACCAGTACACGCCATCCAAGCTCTATTTGACTCAATGCCCAGGCGTATCAAGGCCGTTATTACGGCCAGAGGTGGTTGTTCTAGGTACTGGTTTCTCAGGATCTATGCAACCAAATTGCGTGTAAATGTAATCACATGTCAGTTCTAGGTTAATATATTTGTCCAATGAATACCCGTTTATCATCGGCACTTCTTCTTGGTGTAGCAATTGTAATGGCCAGTAATACACCTAGACATGAACATATTGCGAAGGAAACACTTCACTGGATAATGTGGCTTAACTGAATATGGATGCGGAAGGACTCCTACTAGATGTGTTAATTTGCGTAGAACCGCCATCCAAAGACGAAATCGCCAAAACCAACAATTAAAAATGGGAAATCTCCTGACCTGGAGAATTTTAGTCCAGAGTTACTTCAAGCAGATCCCTCTATAATAGCAGAAATTTTGCACGCCCTGCTGACAATAATATTGTTGAATGAAAAAGTACCGAATGGCTGGAACAGAAATCTGCTCGTCAAGCTCCCTAAGAAAGGAGGCCTGTCGATTTGTGATAACTGGAGAGGCATCACACTGCTGTCGATCCCAAGTAAGATCATTTCGCGAATAATTCTAAATAGGATAAAAGCATATGTAAGCAACAAAATGCAGGATAATGCAAGACAGCAAGCAGGAAGGTCGCCCTTGACAATAATAGCTGTATATTCATATGAATACCATTCACCACTTTACATGTTGTCTGTAGACTTTGAAAAGGCCTTCGACAGTATAATTAGAACAAAAATATGGAGCACTCTGCGAACTTTTGAAATTCCCAACAAAACAATTTCTCTTGTCAAATGTATGCATAAAACCTGCACGTGCCAGGTTCAACATCAAGGTCTGATTTCAGATCCAACATCAGTGAAAACAGGAGTCAAGCTAGACTGCATGCTCCTACCCATACTAATTAACATGGTGCTGAATCTTGTTATAGCGCAATCAATGGACAAAGTGAGAGGAATAGAATGGAGAAATGGAACACATCTAGAAGACCTAGATTTTGCAGATGACCTTTGCCTTCTAGCCCACAGCCTCAAGGACATGAAGGAAAACTAGAATATCTGAAATCTGCAGCGAAGGCAGTCAGTTTCAAAATTAATGCCCAAAAAACGAAAGACGTGCGGGCAAATGATAACACCACCGCAGGGCGTAAGCTTGTGAACCAAATAATCGAAACGGTGGATAAGTTTTTGCTACCTTGGAAGCATGATTACACCACATGGAGGTGCAACCGACGATATTAAAAGACGCATCAATAAATCCAAAGGCGCTTTTACAGCTCTCCGCTCTATCTGGAGATCAAAGGAAATAACATTGAGGACCAAATTAAGGATAGATGAAAGTAATACAAAATCTGTACTTCTATATGGATAAGAAACATGGAGAGCGACAAAGCAGCTAACACATAGACCGCAGACATACAACAAAAAATGTTTGAGGAACATCCTGGGGATACGGTGGCCAAATGTCATCTCTAACGAAACACTTCGGAAAAGAACAATTGATCTGCAAATAGGAAACAGGAAGTGGAAAAGGTTAGGACGAACACTCAGAAGACATGATGAACATATTGCGAAGGAAGCACTTCACTGGATTCCGCAAGGACGACGATGCCGAGGTTGGCTCAAAGTGACGTGGAGACCATCAGTTGAAGCAGGTCAACAGCAAGGAATCGGAAGGGAAAAAGTGGAAATATTGGCACAAGACTGAACACGTTGGCTATCCTTTGTTGCAGTCCTATGCTCCACATGAGATTTACCTTTAGAAATGGTTTCCTAATCAAGTATTTTGATACAAATTGCCACCCCCTATTCCACCACCGATGGCAGAATTCAAAACATCCCGAAACACATTGTTTTAAATTTCTAACCATGGTTACAAATCCTAATTTTCACATTTCTAGCATCAAAATAGCAGTACCCTTAAAATATTTCCCTTATTTCTCCCGCTTAATGGTTGAATTTCCAAAAATATCGAAACAAGTTTTTTTTTTTTTTTTTTTTTTTTTTTTTTTTTTTTTTTTTTTTTTTTTTTTTTTTTTTTAATTCCAATCTAATATCTAAATTTGAAGTTTTGTATTTCTTGCTTCAAAATTGCCTGAGTAGCAACGTATTTTCAAAAAACCAATAATCCCCTATTTCACTCCGTTAGGGATGGGTACACCGAAAACTCGCTGATGCCTACAGTGTAAAACAACGTCTACAAACTTCAAGTTTCTATTGTCTGTAGATACACTTTTCAGAGCCGTTTTACCTCTTTTAGAAACTGATCGAGAACGCGAAATTTCTTTCTTACGCTTGGGCATCTTTCTTGGTAGTTTTACTTTTGTAACTTTAAACTTGTATATTAATAGACTCTACGAAATTAAAGTCAGTCGCCCAGACCAAACTACCCTACCGATTTCCTTAATTTTTGTTTTAAACGAAAGAGATTCAGCTCTAGATTTGTCATCAAGTATCAGAATTTACATAACTATCGCCTTCCTTTTTGTATAACCAAACGTGATTTCCTTCTGTATATTACTTATGGGGATGTCCTTGCTGTAAGCTAAAGTCAGACAGTCAGACCGTTCTATCCGACCGATTTCCTTCATTTTTACTTCAAAAGAAAGTTATTCATTCGCAGATTTATCATCAAGTATCAGAATTAACTTAAGTCGCTTCATCCTTCATCTTTATTCAAACGCGCTATCCTTCTGTCCTTGCATTGAATATTTTAATCGGTTTGTTTTACCGTATCTTCGGTTCTAATTAAGGTACGCAGTTATTTTTGACCTAACAACAACGAATCAAGCTCTTTCGTTTGCCATTTTAGCCACTTGCATTGATTGATTCTGATGATAGCTATGCGAGATCATACAACTTTACTTCCATTATCCAACCTCTGAAAAACGGATTCCAAGCGCTGAACATGGTCCTCTAAAGCTTTAGAGAACCACCATGTCGGCCAAATAGGCCATATATTTACTATGTTTCAAACCCCTGAGGACTCCATCCAACATACATTGAAATGTAGCCGGTGCATTTTTCTTAACCCAAAAACTCATTCTACGGTCCTGGTAGTGGCCAGAATTTGTTGTAAATTCTGTCTGGACCTCTATTTGATGATATCCACTTCTTAAATCTAGAGTCAAAATTTACATTCTCCTAGACTACCTAATGTTTCCGTTATGTTAAGGAGCGGATATGCATCTCATACCGTTTTCTCGTTCAAAAATCTGTAATCACAGCAAAATCGATATTTCTTTGTTCCATCTGTTGATTTTTTCGGCGTTATCACGATGCTGGACGACCATGGACTGTCTTTACTCTCGATGATTCCATCTGCTAACTGTTGCTACACAAATTTCTCTACCAAATGTTGTAAATGCTTTGGTAGTTGATATTGTTTCCTAAACACTGGCTGGTGGTTCCCTGGTGGTATCCTATGCTGCGTGATTGGTGTAGCAGATAACACTGCTTGTGTAACAAGTACAGTATTAACAATGATTGTAATAATTGTCTTTCCTCACCTTCAAGGTGACGCACTTTTACTCGTAACGGAGATAAGTCGAAGGTTTGCTCTGTCTCATGTCGGATACCAAGATCCTCAACATATTTTTTGTTACAAACTTCCAGCGTGGCTATTAGTAATCCTTTTGAAAGAGAAACTTCATCTTCTCCAAAATTGTCCACTCTCACTGGAACCATGAGCTGACCTCTAATATCCCTTGTACGCGTAATACACCTGCGAACAAAACAACGCTGGTCATCCAATACCTCATTACTTGCTAGTGGTTCTACTAGGCATACTACATTCTGTGGAACTCCAATGCCCAATAGCACCCAGATCAGTCTTTCCGTACCTGGTGGTACTTTGTCGTGCGAATCGATTTTTAATGCATTTATACACAGTTTTTTTTATGTCCCACTGCAGAGGTCGCATTTTGTGATACAGAAACATTTGGAACTGTTTTCCCCAAATGGAATAATTTATTATTGAGTTCAATCATATGTTATCAAAGATCGATTTTAGCATGATGCCTAATGAGAAAGTCTAACCCCAGGATCGCAGCGACACCTTCTCCCACTGTCGGCAACACCTCCATTCGCTCGTGAAACTTTATGTTTCCAATTTTAAACCCAAGCCGTGTTGTCCGAATTGCCTATGCTGAATTGCCGCCTCTGCGCGCAGAGTATACCTTGGTTCCTGTAGTCTGCTCTTATCCGCGAGGTCCAGACTGAAAACCGATACGTGTGCCCCTGTGTCTACCAAAAATTCACATTGCATTCCGTTCACCCAAGCCACTAAGGGACAATCCGTCTCTGCGTGCGGTTTAAATGCAAGTAACCATAACGGGAACTCTTCCCGACTGCAGGGAGAGTTCTGTTTTCGTTCAACGATTTCTTTTCCCTTCCTTCTTCGACCGACACTCACGTGCCTTATGCCCAAACTGTTGACAACTCATTCCGCGTCCTAGTTGCACTATCTATCTCGTGCAGATCAGTAGATACTCGGAGTGCCCCCTCAACGTCTTTGGGATTCCGTATTCCAACTCTGCGCGACAATTTCGAATAAATTCCCCTCAGGAACAGATTCAGTGCCTTATCCTCAGCCTCTCTTAATAACACTGCATCGGCAACTGGTTTGTCAGTTCCTATGTTTGTACATTCGACTGTTTCATTTGTCATTTTCTTCAGTTTATCTCGAAAGACTCCTAACAGCCACGGTATGCCCTGCAGGAAGGTAGGGGATCTACATCTACATCTACATCGATACTCTGCAAATCACATTTAAGTGCCTGGCAGAGGGTTCATTAACCACCTTCATAACTTTTCTCTACCGTTCCATTCTCTAATAGCGCGCGGGAAGAAAGAACACCTAAATCGTTCCGTTTTCGATCTGATTTCTCTTATTTTATTGGGTTGGTCATGTCTCCCTAAGTAGGTGGGTGCTAGCAAAATATTTTCACATTCAGAACTAAAAGTCGGTGATTGAAACTTCGCAAACAGATCACGCCGCAATGAATAACGTCTTTCTTTTAATGATTTCCACCCCAATTCGTGCAACATTTCCGTGACGCTTTCCCCCCCGTAACGTGATAAAACAAAACGAGCTGCCCTTCTCTGAACCTTCTCAATATCTTCCGTCAGTCCCACCTGGTGAGGGTCCCACAAGGGGCAACAGTACTCCAAGAGAGGACGCACAAGTGTGATGTAGGCAGTCTCTTTGGTGGAGCTGGTGCATCGTCTAAGCGTTCTGCCAATGAAACGTAACCTTTGGTTCGCCTTCCCCACAATATTTTCTATGTGTTCTCTCCAGTCGAAGTTGTTCGTAATTGTAACTCCTAGGTATTTGGTAGAATTTACGACCTTAAGGTTTGACTGATTTATCGCGTAATTTAAGTTCAGCGGATTTCTTTTAGTGGTCATGTGTATTACTTCACACTTTTCTTTATTTAGTGTCAATTGCCAATTTTCGCACCAAGCAGAAATTTTGTCTAAATCGCTTTGCAGTTGCTTTTGATCCTCTGTTGACTTCACTAACCGATAAACGACAGCATCATCCGCGAACAGTCTAAGGGAGCTATTCAGATTATCTCCTAAATCGTTTATAAACACGAGGAAGTATAGTATCTCGTATCTCATCTTCCTCTTCTTCGTTTTCCATTTCTTGAATACTGAGTTAAAGTTTATTTCCTTTGTACTGGCCTTGTGTATATTCCTACCACCTTTCATCTTACACTTCTTTGCTTATTACTGGTTTTCCATCTGAGTTCTTGATAGACATATCGCTACTTTTCTTGTCTCCTAATGACTGTTTGATTTTCCTGTAGGCGGTATCTATCTTTCCGCTAGTTACATATTCTTCAACGGTCTTGCATTTCTCCGAAAGCCACTCCTCCTTAGTCAGTCTGCACTTCCTGTCAACTTCATTTTTAGTATGTGTGTACTCTCTTTTGCCTGCTTCACTTGATGTGTTTTTATATTTTTTCCTTTCATCAGTTAAGCTCAGTATCTCCTTTTTATCGAAGGATTTCTACTACACCTTGTCCTTCTGCCTAATGAACCTCTGCGGCCTTCAGTATTCTGTCTCTCAGAGCTCCCCTTTCTTCTTCTACTGTATTATTTTCCTCCGTTTCAGCCAATTCTTACATAACGCTGCTTCTGAAACAGTCAGCCGCCTCTGGTTTCTTCTATTTGTCCAGGTTACATATCCTTAATTTTTGCAGTCTCTTAAGTTTTAATCTGCGGTTGATAACCAATAAGTTATGGTCTGAGTGTATCTCTGCCCCCGGATATGTCTTACAGTTTAAAACCGGTTTACTAAACCTTTGCTTTACCATTATGAAGTCAATCTGGTACCTCCCAGTGTCTCCTAGTCTCTTCAATATATCATCTTCTTTCATGGTGATTAAACCCGGTGTTTGCGATGACTAAATTGTGTTCTGCACAAAATTTTACCAGCCAATCTCCTCTTTCACTCCTTCTCCCCAGTCCATATTCACTTACTGCATTTCCTTCTCTTCCATTTCCTACTACCGAGTTCCACTCCCCAGTCATAATTAAGTTTTATTGTCCTTTAACGGTCTGAATAACGTCTTTTATCTCCTCATACATGTCTTCGATCTCCTCATCATCGGCAGAGCTAGTTGGCATGTAAATTTGTACTACTGTGATCGGTGTTGGCTTCGTGTCTATCTACGCTACGCTAATGCGTTCACTATGATGTTCATAGTAACTTGAAAACATTCCTATTTTCTTATTCGTTATCAGGCCTACTCCTGTGTTACCACTAACTGATTTTGTATTTATAACCCTGTACTCACCTGACCAAAAATCTTGTTCATCCTAACACCGAACTTCAATAATCCCCACCATATCTAACTTGAACCTCTCCATTTCTCTTTTCAAATTTTCTAACTTACGTACCCGATCGAGGGAGAGAACATTCCACGCTCCGATCCGCAGAATGCCTGTTTTTCTTGATGACGACATCCTCCTGAGTAGTCTCCTGTTTTTCTTGATGACGACATTCTCCTGAGTAGTCTCCGTCCGGATATCCAAATGGAGAAATATTTTACCTCCGGAATGCTGTACTCGAGAGGATACCATCATCATATATTCATACAGTAGAGCTGCCTGTCTTAAGTGTTGCCTAGTGCCGAGGTCGGGCGCGTATGGCAATCACTTCACAGAGAATAATATTTTATTTCTGTGAGGGTGAGATACGATGAAATAGTCCATTGTCCCTGTGCAAATTATGAACTTTCGATCTAACGGCAATAGGTATTAAAGCGACCTGAAAATCTATGCCTACGACGCAGCAGCTGTAATGTTTCAAAGCAAAGTGACGCTGGTATCTGATGCAGTATTGCACTTTTTTTGCTTGGGATCATGTTTCGTTATCCCATAAAGTGTCGCGGAATTGTTCTATTGAATAAGTCAGGATTTGTGTAAGAGTGGTCCTATGAGACGCAGTACAATATTCTTCAATCAAGACGTCCCTCACATCTCATCAGCAACTGAAACGAGATCGGACGAAGTTAATACATCCGCAACTGTCAATTAGCAAAACAAGTTAATGTGATTTCAAAGAAGTAATTAAAAATTACATAAGCGCATGCAAAATTAGACAAATATTCTGCTATATAGACTAGTCGTGAAATCGTTGAGATTCTTGAGACGAATGAATATGCTATTCAGAGTTAATAATTTTAGATAACAATTTTAAGGGAGTTCAGCGATCTGTTACTAGAATATTAATTAAATCAAGAGTTTAAGTGCGCGTGCTTTCAGGCTATGTACGTAATAGCAGAGTAGCCATAAGCAGCAGTCTATCAACTGTAACTGCAGAACACCAGCAACATCCGAATGGGTAATGATATGCTTCTCAACCCTCATTTATGTGTAGTTGTGACAACATTATATAACCCTTTACCTTCTTGCATCTGATGATAGCAAAAACTTTTACCGAAACCGGTTATGTTAAGTAAAAATATTGCGATGTTAGACCACTGAATTAATTAAGCTACACAGACTGTTCGGAAATTCGCGTCACAATCTTGGAACCCACGAACGGAAATGCCATCCGGTGACGTTATTGAAAGCAAAGAACTAGCATTCGAAGGGAAATGTCTTCACGTTGACACGGCACAAAAAATTTCTTTTACTGCAAGCTCTTTTCCTTCTATATTTGAAGGTGCAGTATGGACCAAAACAAAACCACGGCTTCATCGTTGATACTGTGAACACGTCTCTTTCGTAACTGTTAAGTTATGCACTTTCAAGCCAATTGTGTCTTGTTTTGGTCCAGTCACTCCAAAAATATGAAATGCAAGGACGTTACAGTGGTAGAGTATTTATCTCACATTGTAAAAGATAAGAATGTGTTGCTAGCGTCACTAGATGAAGTTTTCGGACATGGTTCCTCATCGGAAGATTATGTACTCATTCCTCTCTACAATTCTTAGAAGTTTTTAAAGGGAATTTGCTTACACAATTATGTTTATGTGGAAGTCGCGATTCGTTTGTCCTATACCGAAAGAAAAAAAGTTGTAAAACGGCCCATGAATTTTGAATCCATGTACTGGAAATTTAATGTAATGAGTCACAATGTAGTTGTGATTCACTTAAGTAAAGTCACGTTTTATCAAGTAGCAGCGTACAAGGTACTACGATATGAAACCACTTAGTTTTCCTGCAATGAAGTGCTTTTAAAATAGGTAATTATACCATCTCTATATTAGCTTGATGATCGAGAAAAGAAGCCGTATATGTTGAGTGGTAATCGGTGGGCCTGTGAATATAAAAATCTTTGTAAAGATGTCTAAGACAACTGAAATGACCAGCAAATTTATTGGGTGGCGAATTTAAATAAACGACCATAATTTTAGTGCTTGGTTTAGAGCTGATTGGTACACAGAACAGCTAATGTTTATTCCTCTAGTTAAAAAAAAGCCCCGTTCTACGCTCGCAATAAATGAAATAATACAAATGTTTCATAATTATTCATAGCGCGTTTAATTCATTCATGGGTGAAGTAAAAGGATAGATACGATGTGAATATATGATGATGATGGAACGATTAAATGCAACTGGGGCTTTGAATATTGCACTAAATACAACCTTATAAACCGGAAATGCCCTATAATAGGAAAAAAGTCAGTGAGTTAGAAATGCGCGCATGTTTATAGACCTCGAAAGGAATTTAATGGCGAAACGTTATTCTAACAAGCCTTTGGTGCTTATGTTATTCGAGGAATATCAAATGGATACATTACACTCGATAGCGGTTGCAATAATTTATGGACTGTCTAACCCCCTAAACTACAAAATAGCGTTGTTGTTTGTTTTAGACGCGGAACGGCCGCTCGCACAGCCAGAGTGTATTTGGGCAGCAGTGAGGCAGCAAATGCGTTTCCACGCAGATACAAATTGCGGCGCAGGCTGGTAAATACACGGCCGGTGAGGCGTCGCCGTGTTAGCGGGGCGCCCATCACGTGACCTGATGCCGCCATTTATTTCCATAAATTGCTCCCTCCATCATCGCATCTACGGCTAACTGACCTGTGAATGCTGCCTTCCATCACGCTGTTTTGCATAGGTATGGCCACACGTTCCACAAATATGTGCAGTTTTTTTTTTGTCTCGTCTCTCATACGTACGGCGTATACGCATCCCATGCAAAATTAATGTCACATTGAAACAGCTTTAACACGAAGCACAATGACATTAAGAGTACACAACTAGCTCTATATTCCCATAAAGTGATGGGTGCTATCGACAAGGGTTTGCAAATCGATTCCATATTTCTTGCTTTCCAGAAGGCTTTTGACATCGTACCTCGCAAACGGCTTTTAATCAAATTGCGTGGTTATGGTATATCTTCCCAAATTTACAATTGGATAGGGGATTTCCTGTCAGAGAGGACACAGTTCGTAGTAATCGATGGTAAGGCATCGACTAAAATTGAGGTGATATCGGGCGTTCCACAGGGTAGTGTTATTGGTCCTCTGCTGTTCCTTATTTAGAGGAAAATCTAAGTAGCTCTCTTAGGTTGTTTGCAGATGACGCCGTCATTTACCGTCTAGTAAAATCATCTGAATATCAAAGTCAACTGCAGAACGATCTGAATAAGATATCACTATGGTGTAAAAATTGGCAATTGACTCTAAATAATGAGAAGTGTCAAGTCGTCCACATGAGTACGAAAAGAAATCCGTTAAGCTTTGTTTACAAGATAAATGAATCCAAAGTGAAGGCCGTAAACTCCACAAAATACCTAGGAATTACTATTTCTTCAGACTTAAATTGAATAGAACACGTAGATAATGTCGTGGGAAAGGCGAACGAGAGTGCGTTTAATTGGCAGAACCCTTAAAAGATGCAACAGAACTACAAAAAAGAAACTGCATACACTGCGCTTGTCCGTTCATTTTTGGAGTATCACCTTATCAGGTGGGTTTGACGGAGGACATCGAAAGAATCCAAAGAAGGGCAGCTCGTTTCGTATTGTCTCGATACAGAGGAGACAGCGCTACGGAAATGATACAGGATCTGGGATGGGAATCATTACAACAACGGCGCTTATCGCTACGGCCTGGGCTACTTACGAAACTACAATCGCCAACATTCTCCTCCGAATGCGAAAATATATTATTGACTCCCACTTACATCAGAATAAAATAAAAGAAATCAGAGCTCGATCGGAGAGATTCAGGAGTTCTTTCTTTCCGCGCGCTATTCGGGAGTGGAATGGGAGATAAATAGTACAACGGTGGTTCGATGAACCCTCTGCCAGTCACATAAATGTGATTTTCAGAGTATCCCATGTAGATGGAGATGGAGATGTAGTATGAAAATATTCAAACAGACTCGTTGATTTTTCGGAAATTTTTAATACTTGTTTTCAAGTGTAGTTTCTGTTGAGACAGATTTCTATTATTTACATATTAGTCATAAAACTCACAAACAGGTAAATTTATGATCGATGACACGATATCTAGTAGTTTCTCAAGACAAGTGAAACGTTCAGATTCATAATATGAATAGTTACCGTTAATGCCTTTGCATCACACTTGGTTCGTAATACTAAAACTCTTCAAGAGCAATAACAACAGCTGATAAATTAATTTTGTTTCCATAAAAGCTAATAGCTAGCTATCAATCGTTTGTTGTGTGCTTGTACAAAGAAGGCAAGCCGCAGCTAGTTATAACTTTTGATGTGGTCCCAGTTGGCGTAAAGAAAGTAAGATCCGACATATGCTGCGGAACCGTGGTGCTTTCATTTGGTATGTTATTTGCTTTCCTTTTACAAAATGTCACGCAAATTCTATGCCTAATATTATAAGTAATATATTTAACCATTGACTCTGTTACACCTGATTTCTCAGATTCTTCACTAGTCAATTGTAGTCCAATATAAAAAGATTAGATCCTTGAAACAATCCATTCTTAACCTTACACAAACGTTTTAAATCGGCTCATGATTCATAGACGAATCAGTGAATACAATAGCGCAAGTACAAGCGATTTATCACCTCCATGCTTCCAAAACGCTTAATGCCTTCTTTGAGAACAAGCGACAAATTATTGTGAACGCTGAACAGGTTCTGATACGGAGTCTGATAAATGGCAGTTAAAACTTTCAAAGGTCCTTCCCTCCTCCACCCCCCCCCCTCCTTTGCCAAGAGGGAATCTTCACGGCGAACTGCCCTCTGCACTAAGATATATTTTTTTACCCTCAGAGCGTTTTTCTCTCTCGAATTAACCTTGTTTTATTCTTTCCGGACGAGGGAGAAAACAGCGCTCGTCCTGTGTCTTTTTTACGTTTGTCCTCTGTGCGATGCAGACGTGTCCATTTGAGTACAGCGTTTCTATTTATTTGAACAAACTGCCCATAAATTCCTTTAAACTTAACAAGAGTGTGTCTTTATATCTTAGCCCCGCTGCACATGGTCATAGAATTTGGACGCAATGTAGTGCAGCCATTGTTATCTCCCTCTCTCTCTCTCTTTTTCTGTTTTTCTGTGGCAAATTATCATCGGTATCATTAATTTCATTTTTTTTTTAAGTCCTCAGAACTTGTAAAGCCATGTGATTTGCAGCTTGTTACCATTCAGAGGTCCAATTTTTTCAAACTTTTTCGAAGTTGTTCAATGGCGACTTTGATCAAAATATTGAGGACGGTCAACTGCACGAAAACTAATTAGTATAAATGGTCAAAATTTATCTCTAGACAGTGCTCTACCTGAATAAATGTTCTATATTACAGCTCATCTTCTGTACCAGTCGCCGAGATCGGCAAAAATTGTGAGGTAAACTCCACCACTTTTTATAACGCTAACTGCCACTTAATGGTTTCAAAATTGGTTTCCCTGTATTACTTATCCATCATTATAAATTTCAGTTAATTTATCAGGGTATTTTTTCCGAAATTCTGTTCTTATCTTAACCATTGCAACATTTCGCGCAAATCATATCAAGTTTCAATCGCCCTAATCAAACAGGCAGTAGTGCTCTAGAATGAGATAATATCAATAAAATAACACGGAAAACGCATCACATCACTTAGAGGACGATGAGCATTTGAACCTTTATAAATTATGAATACCGTAAATTATTCCTCACATTCAAGGTATCTGAAGATAGACGTAGGCTATTAAAATGTCTTTTCAATCGCAGACACTGTAGTTCATTATAGTATCATTTCGAACCAGTAGAAGAGAGAATTTGGCAAATGGCTCCCCTGAATTTGGCAAATGCATTTTGACGCCAGAAACTACTTGAATTCAGAATTCTGTGCATATGACATTGGCGAGAGGTTCAAATCAAGATGTTCAAATGTTTCTAAAGCTTTCGGTTCAAACTGCTATGGTCATCACTCACTAGAGTTACAAACTAGTAAAATCCATTTTCTATCCCAAAAAGGGTGCACATGACTTTTCGAGGTGTCAAGATTTGTCTAGGTTTGATTTTTGTTGGGGATGAAGTGTTCCTCGATTCCACTAATTGCCGTTTCATTTCAGAGGTGTCGTACGATACCCAAGTTTCATCTCCGTATCTATCCGAGAAAGAAAACCATCGCCTTCATCATTGTAAGGTGTCAAAAACTGAAATGCACTGCCATACGTTGTTCAGTAAGAATTTTGGGTACCCAACGTGAGCAAATTTTTCGAAATTTCAGTTTTTCAGTAACAATTTCATGAATTAATGATCGTGAGATTTGCGGAACTTCCATATCAAAGGCACTGCATGTAAACTACGGTTCTGCTTAATTTTCTGTTTAATTGTGTGGACCAGTTCATCAGTAACCAAAGACGGGTGTCCTCTTCGTTCTTCATCGTGCACTTGACCACTTCCTTCATTGAACATTCATCCATTTTCCAACATTGAATCACTCATAGCATTTTGCCCTTAAACCTCGCAGATTTGCCGATGAATTTCCTTTGGTTTAACTATTTTTAATTAGAAACGAATCACAGATCTGATTTCACACGCGGCAGAATATTAAATTATAGCTGGCATTATAATGAAGCACTACAAAGGACACGTCGGCAGCAGCGATCTGATAATGGCGTACATGTCTTCTCCTTGAGGCAGAGTAAATGCCACGCATGCTCGGAACTGCGATCATAGCATTGTCGCGGATAGAAACAGAAACTGAACTTACTATGTAGACGACCATCGCATTACGCCTTAGACCGCGCGACCATTCCGCGCGGCCCAGTGAATGGTTCCTGACTATTTAGAATGAGGCCGATGAAGAAAATGGAAGTCTGCTGAGTCCAAGGAAATTCTATGAAACGGCACCAATCATAATAAGTTTCTCAAAACAG
The DNA here is from genome assembly GCA_026315105.1 of Locusta migratoria. Taxonomy (NCBI): domain Eukaryota; kingdom Metazoa; phylum Arthropoda; class Insecta; order Orthoptera; family Acrididae; genus Locusta; species Locusta migratoria. Next base: position 275,880,699 of record CM048744.1, read on the forward strand.
AACGAGATAGTAAAATTGTTACCAATGTACGTATGAACTGAATATGAATCATCAGCAAATTTCCCAAATCGCACTTCTGCATGTACTTAGTCCTACTTGATGGTGAGATTATCTCTAGTTCTCTCACTGGTATTGTATAGTAACGTGATCAATGGGAACAAATAACTAGAACATGTTTTAACGGCAGATGTTTAGGATTTCTGTGATGATGAGTGCAGATGCCGAAGCCTTGTTAGGGTGTGATGTGCGCTTAAACACAGATCATTGCAATGTGACCAACACGCTTCTTCCATACAAATAATTGTAACGATCCAGGTAAAGCCTATAATGATACGCTGGCATTGCCGTGATAACGCTGATAAATAAACGACAAAGGAGAGCGATAGAACACATGGCCCTAAAATGTAAGGTAATTCAAGACGTTGAATTCTATGGCTGATTCTTCTCTAAGCTCTAGATGTGTGGATAAGAAAAAAAAAATGTTGTTTGTGCTTACGAAAATGTAAAATTACACTTAGGATGCGAAAAATGATAAATGATCATTTTCGCATAATTTAACTTTATAGGCTATGTGATATTATTTATTATTATTATTACATTACTGCCACCTCGTTACTTGTAGTATCTGGATTTCTTCAAGCACAAGTGATACACCACTTAATTTAAGCATGAGTAAAAGTCATTTGTTTGTATATTAGTATAACGTATAAGGATTATAACCCCTGGTTCCTTAGACTCCGAAAACTGCATAATTTTCTTGATCTGAAATGTACTTCAGTGGCCATAGTCGTGTAACTATGGGTATACAGGGTGGTCCATTGATAGTGACCGGGCCAAATATCTCACGAAATAAGCATCTAACGAAAAAACTACCAAGAATAAAACTTTTCCAGCCTGAATGGGGAAAACAAATAGCGCTATGGTTGGCCCGCTAGATGGAGCTGCCACAGGTCAAATGGATATCAGCTGCATTTTTTTAAACAGGTACCCCCATTTTTATTAATATTCGTCTAGTACGTAAATACATATGAATGTTTTATTTGAAACACTTTTTTCGCTTTGTGGTAGATGGCGCTGTAATAGTCACAAACATAAAAGTACGTGGTATTGCGTAACATTTCGCCAGTGCGGACGGTATTAGCTTCGTAATATATTACTCGTGTTAAAATGGACCATTTACCTATTGCAGAAAAGCTCGATATCCTGTTTCTGTATGGCTATTATGATCAAAATGCCCAACGGGTCTGTGCTATGTATGTTGATCGCTATCCTGGAAGACATCAACCAAGTGTCCAGACCTTTCGTCGGATAGTTACGTTATTTAAAGAGACAAGAAGTGTTCAGCCACAAATAAAACGTCAACCACGACCTATAACAAATGATGATGCCCAAGTAAGTGTTTTAGATGCAGTTGCAGCTAATCCGCACATCAGTATCAGACAAAATGAGCGAGAATCGGGGATCTCAAAAACGGCGGTGTTGAGAATTCTACATCACCCATACCATATTTCTATGTACAAGGATTTGCATGGTGAAGACTTTTAACGTCATGTGCGGTTTTGCGGGACGATAACAGATTTTTCTCATGCGTTCTCTTTAGTGACGATGCGACATTCACAAACAGAGGTAATGTAAATCAGGATAATATGCACTATTTGGCAACGGAAAATCCACGATTGCTGCGACAAGTGGAAAATCAGCGACCATGCCGTGTTAATGTATGGCACGGCATTACGGAAGGCAGAATAATTGGTCCCTATTTTATCGGTGTCAATCTAAATGGTGCAACGTCTGCTGATTTCCTACGTAATGTTCTACCGATTTTACTACAAGATGTTTCACAGCATGACAGAACGGCGATGTACTTTTAACATGATGGATGTCTGGCACATGGCTCGCGTACAGTTGAGCGCTCTTAACTGGAATATTTAATGACAATTTGATTGGTTATAGAAGCACCACACCATGGCCCGCGCGTTCACCGGATCTTAGATTCCCGGATTTTTTTTTTTCTGTGGGGAAAATGGAAGAATATTAATTTGTTATCGTGATTCACCGACAAGACCTGAAAACACGCGTCAGCGCATTGTCAATCATGGGATAACTTATTGAAGGCGAAATACTCGCTGTTGAGAGGAATTTCTTTACGCATATTGCCAAATGCTTTTAAGCTGAAGGACATCTTCTTTAACATTTATTAAAGTCACGAGGTAATTAAAGGTGATCATGCAGTGACAGGATGCGTTTTGATAGTGTATGATAATTTCACAAAAGTATATGTATCACACTGGAACAACCGAAATACAGTTCAAATGAACGTACGTTCTGTGGTTTAATTTAAAACTCCTACCTGTTACCCACTATTCGTCTAAAATTTTAAGTAATATATTTGTGAATATTACAGCGCCATCTATCAGAAAGCGACTAAAGCCTTCCAAATAAAAAATTCATATTTATTTGCGTAGTAGACGAAAATGTAGTAAAAAGTGGGGGGTACCTATTTTTTAAAAATGCAGTTGATTTCCGCAACGCCATCTACATCTACATGGGAATCTCTGCAAATCACATTTAGGTGCCTGAGCGTTCATCGAACCACCTGTATACTATTCACCTATCATTCGATTCTCGAATAGTGCGCGTGAAGAAACAACATCTGATCTCTCCCTTCGAGATCAGATTTCTCGTATTTTATTCTGAATATCATTTCTACCTATGTAAGTTGGAGTCAATAATATATTTTCGCATTCGGAGGAGAATTTCGGTGATTGCACTTTCGTAAGTAGACCACGCCGCGACGATAACCGCCATTATTGTAACGATTACCATCCAAGATCCTGTATCAAATGTTCAAATGTTCCAATGTTTGTAAATCTATCGGACCAAACTGCGTAGTCATCAGTCCGTAGCTTACAAACTACTTAAACTATGGTAAACTAACCTAAGGACAACACCCACAGCCATGCCCTAGGGAGGACTCGAACCTCCGCGGCGAGCAACCGCGCGCTCCGCAGCGAGACGCTTTACACCGCTCGGCTACTCCACCGCGGCGATCCTGTATCATTTCCTTGACGCTGTATCCCCTGTATCGTGACAATACAAAACGATCTTCCTTTCTTTGGACTCTTTCGATGTCCTCCGTCAAACCCACCTGATAAGGATCCACACTGGGCGCCAATACTCCAAATGAGGACGGACTAGCGATGTGTATGCAGTCTCTTTAGAATTTCTATTACATCTTTTAAGCCATCTGCCAATAAAACTCAGTCTCTGGTTCGCTTTCCTACGAAAATATCTACGCGTTCTTTCCAGTTTAAGTCTAAATGTTCAACTGTTTGTTAAGCTTAAGGGACTTAACTGCGGGCTCATAAGTCCCTAAACTGACAAACTACTTATGAACTTCCTTATACTAAAGACGACACGAACATCCATGCCCGAGGGGCGATTCGAATCCCCGACGGGGAACGACCTCGCACATCGGAGCATAGCGCTTAAACGCACTTGGACACTCCGCCGCGGCAGTTTAAGTCTGATATAATAGTGATTCCTAGGAATTTAGAGGAGTTTACGGCCTTCACATTTGATTGATTTATCTTGTAAACAAAGCTTGACGAATGTCTTCGTACTCATGTTGACGACTTCAACTTCTCATTATTTAGAGTTAATTGCCAGTTTTTATACCATATTGATATTTTATTTAAATCGTTCGCCATTTACTTTTGATTTTCATATGACTTTAATAGACGATAAATGACTGGGTCATCTGCAATCAACGTAAGAGAGCTGCTCAGATTTTCTCCCAATTCGTTTATGTAGATAAGGAACAGCAGAGGACCAAAAACACTACCCCGTGGAACGCCGGATATCACATCTCTTTTCGTCGATGCCTTACCATCGATTATTACAGACTGTGTCCACTCTGACAAGTAATCCCCTATCCAGTCACAAATCTGAAGCGATATTCTATAATCACGCAATTTGATTAAAAGCCGTTTGTGAGGTACGATGTCAATAGCATTCTGGAAATCTAGAAATACGGAATCAATTTGAGAACCCTGGTCTATAGCACACATCACTTCGTGTGAGTAAAGAGTTTTCACATGAACGATATTTTATAAATCCGTGTAGACCTTGGGTCAATAGATCGTTCTGTTCAATTCATTATATTTGAATACAGGATATGTTCCAAAACCCTGCTGCCAATTGACGTCAATGAAATAGGCCTGTAGTTCAGTGGATTACTCCTACTGCCTTTCTTGAATATAGGTGTGACCTGTGAAACATTCCAATCTTTTGGTATAAACCTGTTTTTTGAGCGAGCGGTAATGTATTGCTGTTCAGTAAGGAACTACCGCATCAGCATAATCGCATAGAAATTGGTATACAGTCCGGATCAGAAGACTTGTTCTTGTTAAGTGATTTTAGTTGCTTCACTACTCCGATGATATCTACTTCTACGTTACTCTTTCTGCCCTCTAAGTCTGGAATATTGGTTTGGTCTTCTTTGGTGAATGAATTTCGATAAGCTGTGTTTAGTAAATCTGCTGTAGTAACGCTATCATCGGCGGGATCGCCATTTGTATCACGTAATGAGGGCATTGTTTGGGTTTTGCCTCTAGTATATTTGACTTATGACCAAAATCCATTCATAATTCTAGTTGACTCAAGAACTAAGTGTTCAATATAATTCTTAGAGAATGCGTTGAGTACAATTTCGCACGATGTTTTATGCGTACCTCCTGATTTAAACATATAATTTTGCTAACAGATTGAGGGAAAATTGAAATTACCGCCTACTATTATTGTATGAGTCGGGTATGTGTTTACTATATGACATAGATTTTCTTTGAACCTTTCTGCTATTGTATGGTCAGGGTCAGGAGGCCGGTAAGAGGAACCAATTATTCACTTCTTACGACTTTCAGGTTCTACTTTTATCCATAATAGCTCCCAGGAACTATCAACTTCAACTTCGCTACACGAAAGACTACTTTCGACGGCTAGAAATACGCCCCCACCTATTTTGTTTAATCTATCCTTTCTGAACACAGATCTTTTGCAAAAACTTCGGCTGAACTTATTTCCACCGTGCGGGAGTAGTCGAGCGGTCTGGAGCGCGCAGCCTCCCGCGTCGGGGGTTCGAATCCTCCCTCGGGGATGGATGTGTGTGTTGACCTTACGTCAGTTTAAGTATTTTGTAAGACTAGGGACTGATGACAACCTAGTTTGGTCCCATAGGATTACATACATTTGAATATTTGAAATTATTTCCTGCTTGAGCCAACTTTCACTGCCTATAATGGTATGTCTTTCGGTGCTTTCTATTAACGTTTAAAGATCTGGTAATTTCCCGACACATTTACGACAATTTACAACTGTTATACGGACAGTTCCTAGATCTACATTTCTCCTGTGATCCCTATGCACGCATTGAGACAGCCCATTTTGTTTTTCGCCGAAAGCCTCTATCCTAAAATACCGCCCAGTACACGCCACCAGTGTAGCCGCTTCCTAAGTGTAGTGGACTCCTGACGCATTTAGTGGAACCCAAAAACCCACCAACCTTTGGCGCAAGTCGAGGAATCTGCAGCCTACACGGAACCGTCTTAGCCTCTGATTCAGACCCTCGCCTCTGTACCAGAGGACCGCTGTCGGTCCTGTGTCAATGCTGCATATGGTCAGCTCTGTCTTCATCTCGCAAGCAAGTCTGGCAGTCTTTAACACCTCAGATAGCCGCTCAAATCCGTAGAGAACCTCTTCCGATCCACGTCGTTGGTACCAACATGAGCAGTTGGCTCCACCTGCCCCTTCATGGCATCTGGAAGGACCCGTTCCACATCTGGAATGGCCGGCCGCGGTGGCCGAGGAGACTAAGTCGCTCCAGTCACGGTCTGCACGGCCACTACGGTCGGGGGTTCGAATCCCCCCTCGGGCATTGATATTTGTGCCGTCCTAATTCGTAAGTTGTTCATAAGTAGTTTGTAAGTTTAGGGACTGATGACCCCGTAGTTAAGTCCCATAGACTATACAAACATTTGAACATTTGGACATCTAGAATGACTCCCCATCCCCGATAAGCACAGGGATTGCCCATTGGCTTTCTTCACCTCCTTACTTGCCAAATTATTAAGGGGCCCAATTATCCGCCTAACGTTGGAGCTCCTTACTACAATAAATCCCACCCTCTTGCTGAGAGAGAGGTGACCACAGGACTTGTGGCACCATCCGGCTCATGAACACCGTCCGACAGCGCCTCAAACCTGTTTGTAATACGAACCGGGAGGGCCTCACGATCGCCCCCCGGAATGTCTTGCGCCGTCCTCCACGCGCCGGGGAGACCTCCCAATCCACCACGGACGCGACCTCCACGCGTGCAGTGACCGGACTGGCCAAAGCCACTGGTCGATCGGTGGCCACATCAGACGCACATGGTGACTGTTGGACCCTCTTTAACCGACCGACGGCAAGAGAGCGCATCCACCGCAGCCTCAAGCTTCGCAACCGCGGCCAATGCCGCCTGAAGCTGGGAGCGAACAGTCACCATCTTAGCCTGTATTAGCAGACAACAATCACAGTCCGTAGCCATACTAAGCCCAAAGAACAATTGAAGTGTAAGACTAAAAACCGTAAACCAATAAAAAACGAGCGGCAGGGTACACTAAACTGTTTACTCGAATATGAGTCTAAATAAAGACACGAGCGAACAAAAATTTAAGAAAAGAAGAACGCAGGGGGGGGGGGGGGGAAAATCAAAATAAGTCGCTTCTGCTGAGAAGCCTGATTTACTCATCACTCGAGAGAGATGAAGGAAATGCTATCTGCTGACGTGTGGACTGACAGTAGTAAACAGAGAGACAGACGATTCACGTGGCGGAACAATACACTAGCCAGATATTTAACGCGAACATGAATCAAATATAAACGCGAGCACACGATAAATTTAATGAACTGAAGGGAAAGCGCTCAGAAATGTCAAAATATGTAGCTTCTTGTGAGAAGCCGGTTACACTTAAAACTGAGAATATGCTGACGCTGGACAGGTGTGCACTGGAGGACAGCCACTCGGCGACTCAAGTTGACCATTTAATGGGCCAACCATGGCGCCATCTGTTTTCCCCCTTCAAGCTAGAAAAGTTTTGTTCTTCGCAGTTTTTTCATTTGGCCCGGTCACAATCATTGGACCACCCTTTATTCCATAAGACTGCATGTAGCTGCAGGCAGAAAGCTGTACCCTGAATTGGCAAACTCGTAATGAAATTTCATGTAGCGACTTGTGTTAAAAGTATTTGCTATGCCCTGTACGAGAACTGTAGTGAGAACGTTGGCCGGCAGTGAGTGGCTCGCTTGTGTGGCCGCTTCGCCGGTCCGCTGCACGGTGGGTGTGATTCCCCAGAGCTGGGCGTGTTAACTGCTACACTGGGCAGCCTAGCCTTCAGGGGCGCAGCCGTTACTGGCGTGTTGTTATCGGGGCCTCCTGGGGGCTGTTACCGCTGCTGCCCGCTTCCAGAAGCGAACCCCACTGCGACGCACGCCGCACTGGCGTCGGTTCGCGTTGAGGTCTTCCTACGCAACCTAAGCTACCCTGATATCCACCAAGGCTACTTCTTGGCCCAGTTTAGGTTACCGTAGTAACGCTAAAAGTGGACCTTTGCGATCGTCTTTTGACAGCTCGAAATTTAAATGAAAATAACGGCTTAACCATGCATCTGACACGAAAATTGAATAACTGAATTTGTAGAGGAGAGAATTCTCTACAACTTTGCTCTCATATGATTTTTTTCATATCTCGTATCGTTTCAGAGATATTTGCAAAACGAAACGGCGACTTCGGGATGTATGTCTCTCCGTCAGTCTGTCTGTCTGTCCGTAACGTGTTCCCTCCTTTTAAGACGAACCGTTCAACCGATAAGCACCAAATTTTACACACATAATTGTAGGCGGCCAGATACCAGAACCTTCCTTTTTCAAATTTTTCGGACAAAAAATACGGTAGTAATACCAACAAAAAAATCCGTTTGTAATATAATTGTAATTGCAAACGAACCGTTCATCTGACACGAAAATTGAATAAACTAATTGGTAGAGGGGAAAATTCTCTACAACTTTGCTCTATTATGTTTTTTTCACATCTTGCATCGTTGCAGAGACATTTGCAAAAATAACGCCGATTTGACGATGTCTGTCTGTCTGTAATATGTTCCCACTTTTTAGATCGAACCGTTCTACCGATCGGCACAAAATTTTACAGATATAATTGTTGGCTACCAGAGACCAGAACCTCGCCTTTTGAAATATTTAGGTCAAGAAATACGTTTGTAATACAAAACAAATTCCGTTTGTAATGTAATTTTAACTGCAAATAAACCGTTCATCTGACGCGAAAATTGAATAAACGAATTTGTACAGGAGAAAATTCTCTACAACTTTGTTCCCATATGGTTTTTTTTTCATATCTCGTATCATTTGAGAGATGTTTTCAAAAATAACGGAATTTTGACACCTTTCATTGAATTAACGAAAACCAGCCGTTCGCAGATGTCATGTCACGAGACATTCCTCGCCCAGAACTCTCCGTGGCATGCGCCATCTTGCGTTGCGCATTTGATGATTTTTCTTATTGTAACACACGTTGTCATTTCAAAGCAATGGCGCACTGAAGAATTAATAGAAACACGTCGTCCTTCGTACGATAAATGATAATCTAGTGTCTACAAATGCCATATTAGCATCAGTTAACAACGACAATCAGTAGTATAAGATTAGAGAAGTGTAGTGTAGTGTAGTGGCAATACGTTGGACCGTGACGCTGGAGGGCAGTGGTTCGAAACCCGCTGCTCCCTAATTTTTTTTCCTTAAAGTGTTTCAGACACTCTTATCAATTAATTTTTTTATTATTTAGATTATTATTTTGGTCCAAAATGTATGCAAAAACTTATAAAATTACAAATCTAAAGTGGGCCGTAAAACACGTCAGTGCGATTTTTTAATGCCATTTATATACCTTGCGGTTGCTTGGGTAGCAGTAGACATTATACAGGCAACTTGTCTGTTATGATTGAGTATGCTCTCTCTGTAAAGTGAATGATGCTAAACGGAATTCATGAATCGAAAATTAATATTATGCTAAGATGGCAAAAATATGTTTTGATGACCGGTTTCTTTGCGCTGGGGTCTCTGATACCTGACATCGTTCATTACTTTACGGACGCTCTCGATATTTTCGTTGTCAGTACAAACGATGAGTCATACATAAAATCATTAAAAATAGATACAATAAATTACACCATTATATATTGGTTTCACTCTGACAGTGATCATCAATTTTATAATGTTGGACATCATTGTATATATATTTATTAATTACATGTTTGCACTGACTACAATATCGAGCGCTTTCTTAAAGATTTAAATGCTGTAAGATGCTTTAAGATACTTCGGTCGGGAGCTCAAATAATCCATGAGGGAAAACGACTTTCTTTTCGAGGAACACCACCATTTGAAGTCGACTGATGCGAACAGTACATGTCATGTCTCCCTATGTAGGTAGGTGCTAACAAAATATGTCCGCATTCAGAAGAGAGAGTTGCTGACATAAATTTCGCAAAGATGCCTCGCCGCAATGTATAACGCCTTACTTTTTTTATAATTTCCACCCCATCTTGTGTATCATTTCTGTGACAATCTCTCTTCTCTAAAATTTCACTACTCCTCTGTCAGTCCTAACTGGTGGAAAACCCACAGGTGAAGAGCAAAAATGAATAATAAATTATGTCTATACTGTTTGCATAGATTTTAGCCCTATTATGTATGTATATTATCAGTTGAAAGGAAAGAACAAAATTTATATTAATGCTTATATTTATTCGTGGACCAATGTGTCATAATCTATTAGTAAAGACAACGTTCTGGTTATGACAATAGGTATAAGGTGATAAGTCCATGTGCAGCTTTTTGCATCGCCTCCTGTGACACAGAACTCCGTGTTGTTTTTCGTGAATACGTCCTCATACTGCAAAAGAAATAAATAACGATATTTATAATCCATTGGTGGTACAAATGAATCGGAACAAGTTGTTCCGAGGTTACAATGATATATGGTAATCTTTTCTTCATGGCTGGCAGTTCATTAGCAATGAACCAGTATTGACTGAACAAAGAGCAGACAGTATTTTTCTTTAAAACTAGAGCGTTTAACTGTGGTTAGAAATCATTAGATTACATAAATGGAAAAAGAAGGCTTATAAAACAAGTAACCCATAAACATCATAAGGTAAGATTCTAAGCTGAAGAAATTGTAATTTTTTTAAATTCAAATACTGACGGAAAAAATTCCCAAATAGACAAAAGTGAAGCTGAAATAGTTAAATGCCACTGATTTATGATCCATATGTAAGCAAACACAGCTTGTCGTTGGATTCCCTACAAATCAACATATACTACAGATACAATTGCAAGTCCTATATCATCAATTCTGTGGACAACTATTGTAACACCTTTACGTATATTGTCATTGTTAACGATCGTTTCACTAAAGCCACAGTTCACGTAACTTTAGTTTATGGTACCAGTTGATTAACTTATTATTTAGAGGCCTGATACAGCCTTTAATATGCCTCGGATATGTGGTGGACCTGATATTGTAAATCTTGTTACTCCATAGGTATTAAGAAAAATACCTATGATACTGAAATACTCCTATCTGCAACACAATTTGCAGATCGTATCTATAATTATCACTGAATCTAACTGAAAAATTGTATAAAGGAACGACTCAGTAGAGGAGATAAACATTCATATGTCTGAAAAACTAGTCTAATTTACCTTATAATAATCTATTGTTTTGTAATGAAAGAATTTGGTGACTTCTAACAAGCGTTAAACACAATTTGCATCATTTTCTACACTTTTCTCTTATTTCCAGCGTGCTGAGTGACACATGCTGCGACTAATCTCTATACGTATAAAAGGGGAAGGTCATTCACTCACTAAAGCTGAAAATTGGAAGGTATGTAGTCTTTACATAGAAGACGTCAGCGAAGAATGCTTTTTGTGATAGGGCTGAATTAATGTACTTTAAATGATTTAGTAAGTTTAAATGATAGCGACGTTAATATGATTTGTTCTGGTTTACAATGCAGAATGAATAAGTGACTTAATCAGATTTTTCCTACAGGACCAAAGAATATTTATGTTTCCGTGCGGGGTCCTTCCGCATGCTATTTTCAGCAGAACTGAAGTACCTTTGGGTTTCTTTGGTAACTCACTTCACAGGCAACCATTCGCAGAGTATCTCGAAAATGAGCAGCGATGATACCTCACTGAAAACATTTTTACTATGCGAAATTTTGTTTCTTACAGTTTATGCTCTGATTAGCGATAAACAGTTGCGGCATTACCATTTATTATTATTATTTATAATTCTTATTATTACATTCAAATAATTCAAGTTGCACATTTTTTACAGTTTTTATTTTTTGTAACCATCTTCCTACATTTAAGTCTATTTTAAAACTGACCGTTGGCCACATTGTTGATTTTCGATGGCATTACAGGCTTCTTTGTGTTACAGCATACACCAAGGCAGGTAGTTTGGTGGCCAACAGTTGTGATGGAGAACTTACATTAATTGATATGTAAATTGATTAAAAATAAAAATTTTACTTCTGTTACTTCGACTGTGAAGTAAAGAAAGTACTCAAAATTTTTGTCGATTACAAGCTTCAAGGGAAATATTTATAATGTTCAAAATTTAGTAAATGTATGGGACTTAAATACTGCGGTTACCAGTCCCTAGGCTTACAAACTACTTAAGCTTATATATATATATATATATATATATATATATATATATATATATATATATATATATATATATATGAGAGACCAAGAGAGGACTCGTACCACCGACGCCGTCCAACCGCGCAATCCGCAAAAAGGCGCCTTACACTGCTCGGCCACTGCACCCTGGCGGAAATATTTTGTAGGTCAACTGTATTGAAGGTGATGAGTCTGGAGTAGTACTATACATGGGAATTTGATTCTTTACGAAATCGAGTGTTTTATTAGTCCTGTTACCCTTCCTAGAAATACTATTGTGCCCAGGTCTTCAGGACGTAATGGATTGTACTGAATACACCTCATAAGCTCCCTTTTCAAGAAATTACTATCAAGTTTCGGAAAAAAAACGAATGAGATATACGTTATACTGATATTTCGAAGTCATTCCTATCTCGAACAGCAAGTGAGAAAAATAAAAAGTTTTCTTTGTTAAACTCCAAGAACTTGTCTTTTACTATTGAGATTGACGGAAAAAGTCACCGTAGGAACTACATATTAATACCTCAGAACAACACGTACTGACGTTTAAGAGGCAGTAATCCTATGCACGTATTCCAGACTTGTCAGTCACGATTTTCTATTTCAAATAATGTATACATGTCGACCTGAAGATGCACCCTGTACTAATATTCAGTAATAGGTGTCTATACATTTACCACTCATCACGTATCAGACACATATTGTATTTTATACTCCGCACAATCAAGCAAGTGCAGATAGAGAAGTTCGTTCATGTGTAGTGTTCGTGTCGGATTACATATAATTTACCCTTGTCGAAATCAGATAACATTCGGCTACTATAATTAGCACACTGTAAATATTCACTAGATTCCGTTATATTATTGATGAAGAGATAAACAGTTAATGGAATCGTAGAAATATTGTGCACCCGATCTAATTTCGTAAATAGCTAATAGTGGTAGATTACAGGTGTGAGGTTTTAATATCTTCTGCTCTTTCCACTGCGGAGTTACTGGCTATTCTTCTTGTTATAATGTCCTGCTAATTGATATAGATTAAAATAATATAGCACTAAATAAATTTGAGACTACTGCCTAATAGTTACATAAAAATTCCACTTTAAAATCATTTTACTCGCAAGGGGATACAGAGCAATGATTTTCGTCGAGTGCGAACATCACATTAAACATGCGATTAGTAGTACTTGTTTGTACTCACTCCAGTTGCCAGCTGCCAAACATGAAACTGTAAATATGTACCAAAGCACAACAGAAAGTACAGCTGACACTATTAGGACGAAAAACTCAAAATAAATACTCGTTTGCCCCTAAAATCAACAGGCAATCAAATATTTTACAGAATGGTGTGGTAAGAGACCGTCATCCTTTTTTCTCCGCCGGCCTAAAATCTGACAAACCTGGACCTCGCCATAGCCGTCGGTAGTGAAGTTGCTTCTCATGCAGCCTTTTACGTCTACTTTGAGTCGCTGTGGGTGCACGAAAATTATTATTCGTCATGATTACTCCGAGCTGAAATCCATAATTAATGATGATCAGGTGCTGTGATAGTCTGGGCGAGACAAGTCAGCGACAGTTCCTGTACCTCTGACCTCCTCCTGGTCCGAAAACATTATTTTGGTTTACTCCGAGACGTCTGAAAACTTCCCTCGATGAGAGTCCCCCTCACCCCTCTCCGACACAAATTAACAATGTGGATGCGATCAAACTTCGGAACTGACATCCTACGCTTGGCAGAGCTATAGTCAACACAAGCAGGACACTTTCTTCTTGGTGTTATGATTGGAAGCGACCGGCTGTCTTAGCCATTCCATCAATAGACAGTTCTCATCTTTGTGCGGACTGAGTGACTTCTATAGAAAATCTAAGTGTCTCTCTCTCTCTCTCTTAGGTTGTTTGCAGATTGCGCCGTCATTTACCGTGTAGTAAAATCATCTGAAGATCAAAACCAGCTGCAGAAATATCTAAATATGACTATGGTATAAAATTGTTAATTGACTCTAAATTAAGAGAAGTGTGAAATCGTCCACATAAGTACGAAAAGAAATCCGTTGAACTTTGTTTACAAGATAAATCAATCAAAGGTGAAGGCCGTAAACTCCGCAAAATACCTTGGAATTACTATTACTTCAAACTGGAAAAAACACGTATATAATGTCGTGAGAAATACGAACCAGAGACTGCGTTTTATTGGCAGAACCCTTAAAAGATGCCACAGAACTACTAAAGAAACTGCATACACTATGTTGTCCGTCCTTTTTTGGAGTATTGCTGCCCAGTGTGGGATCCTTATCAGGTGGGTTTGACGGAGGACGTCGAAAGAGTCCAAAAGAGGGCAGCTCCTTTTGTATTGTCACGTTACAGGGGAGACAGCGTCTGGGATATGAATCATTACAAAAACGGTAATTATCGCTGCGGCTTGGGCTACTTACGAAAATTCAATCGCCAACATTCTCCTCCGAATGCTAAAATATATTGTTGGCTCACACCTACATAGCTAGAAATGATTATCACAATAAAATACGAGAAATCAGAACTGGAACGGAGAGATTCAGATGTTCTTTCTTCCCGCGAGCTATTCGAGAGTGGAAAGGGAGGTGAATCGTATAAAGGTGGTTCGATGAGCCTTCTGCCAGATACTTAAATGTGATTTGCAGAGTATCCCGTGTAGATGTAGATAGACAATATCAGGAACTGCGTTCTTGATGCAATACACACATTTAGCGTCAGCATACAGCAGACCTTGGCATTAAGGTGATTCAAGAGTATTTCTGATATATGTGTTTGTTGCTAACGCTAAGAAATTAAAACTACCGTTCCAGTAGTTTCTGATAGATGTCTGACCAAATGTTAATGCAGCCAGGAGGAGTGGTGGAAGAAACTTAAACTAAATATGATGATATACCATGTGACGTTACTGACCTAATTGAAAAGTGGGATGACAGAGGTAAGGCCGTTATTGCACAGTAGTATGTCGCATTTCTTTTGGCGGCAAATCATGTTCCGAACAATGTGAAACAGTCCATGGATCATCCCCTGAGGCTGGTTGGTCCACAGTGTTTGTAGCTGTCTCTTCAGATTTCGTAGGTTGGAAAGGGGACAGAGGCTGCTTTCAATACCATCCTACACACGGTTATTAGTGAGGAAGTCCAGAGATCTTCCTGGCCAGAGCAGGACCTCAGTATACTCTAGTCAGTCAATAGACGCATGTGCTGCTTGTGGCTATATCTTGATGGACCATTGCCCCTGTATCCTTTGCCATCGACAGAAAGAGAGTGTCTGCCGAAGCACATATACTGCTTCCAACAATATTGGCAGGATTTGCCCTCTGTCCTTGACGCCACCGAACACGATGGTCATAGGAGGATATGGAGAAGCGGGATTTATCAGTGAACATGATGCAACGCCATGCGTCCTCTGTCGCCTCCAGGATATGTCCCGACTCCCAATGCCAGCGTTGGTGGTTCAGTGTCAATAGCAAACGGCTCATGGGACGGCATAAAGCTAGATTCCAGACGCCAGATGCAAGTCTTTTAACCTAGACCTTCTATAGTTTGACTGAGACAGGATACGATTAATAAAGGTGACTTCCAGTTTCTTACCATGTTAATGTACTTCACTTGCTTGTGTAATATCATGTAATATCAAACAGGATAGTTGTCATAGTCCCTTCGGTAACTGTCATAAAATCTTCGAATACCTCTTAACCTGAATAACAACTATTAAGTTACATGAAGGTCAGATAAAGGTATCAAGAATGATAGTTTAATAAATACGCCTACAGATTTTAAGACTTAACATACATATTTTACTTCTTTCCAGATTAAAACTTAACTGTTGTTCTGACACTGACACTGATAGTATCGAGACACTGACAGTATCGAGACACTGACTGGCGATTACATTGTTTATGTTCATGCTGGCTACAGTTTCTGTCATTATATGACATACAAGTAATTTTTTAAATAAATTTATCAGTCTGTATAAAGAGGAGTTTAACTCAGACCTTGAGCAGCTAACCAACACTGACCTAGAACGTGGTTTACCACATGATACCCGATCTGAGTGACAGTATTCGGTCTCAGGAATGGTAATTTAATCAGTAATTCAGTGAAACGATATTTGATATGTTGAAGATATAAAGTCAGTAGGTTTTCCTGTTACTTATAAAAAAAATGTTTGTTAAGCTTAAGGGACTTAACTGCGGGATCATCAGTCCCTAAACGTACAAACTACTTATGAACTACCTTATACTAAAGACGATACAAACATCCATGCCCTAGGAGGGATTCGAATCCCCGACCGTAGTGGCCGTGCATACTGTGACTGACGCGCCGCAGACCTCTCGGCCACTGCGGCCGGCTGTTACTTATTTAGCAGATATATGTACAATACTTAATAATTACTTCATGAATATAGCAGATGGTCTAAACACGACCTTAACTGTTACAGGTTATCATACAACTCTCTTACAAAATAGTATTCTGAGTCTGTTGCCTGAGGCAGTCCTCCATGATACTAAAAAGGGAGAGATTGAATCAATAAGAAAGTCACTAAGGACTCAAGACTCTTATCGGTATGCTAGTGTATCCAGCGGAAAAATAAAATATTATGTTTAGCCATGTTTGTAATTTTGAATCGCCAGTTTCCCGAGAGATTGAAATAATAACTAGTGAAATCGCTTTATAAAAAGTGAGTAAGGGATAATATAGACAACTTAAAACCTATTTCTATGCCATCAGTTCTAGTTAAGGTTGTTTAAAAGGCTGTATATCCGTGAATAATTGACCACTTGAATTCCTTTAATTTGCTTTCAAATGTAAAGTTGGTTTCAGAAGTGCTTTAACAACTGATAATGTTATAGTCTTCTATTAGTGTTGTATTTAATTGATTAAATAAAAATCTACGAACGTTAGGCGTATTCTTTGATTTAAGAAAATTTTTTGAATGTGTTGATCTTCTACAATTTGACAATGGCTACTGTATGCACTCGCAATGTGGCGAGTGGGGGGGGGGGGGGGTTGCCACGGGCCATTGTTGTTTTTCATTTACATAAATGTTATGCCGTCACGTATAACAGGTGGTTCTAAAATATTTGTGTTTGCTGATGATACTAGCTTGGTTATGAAGGATATACAGTTAGTTGTCAATATTGATGTAGTGTGAAATAATGAAGTTAAAGAAATAAATAAGTGACTCGTAGAAAATAAATGATGCTACATCATAGTTTGACTTTGTTTTTACAGTTTATAACACACAACTAAAACATAGAATTCAATTACACAAAATGGGCACATATTAGAGGCAGAACAGTTCAGATTTCTAGGCGTTCAGATAATTATTAAGCTGTCATGGAAAGCGCATGTTCAGGATCTTGTTCAAAAATCAAATGCTTCATTGTTTACCAACAGAACCGTTTCTCAGATAAGTGAGAGTTCAACACGAAAAGTTGTCTACTTTGCGTATTTTCATTTGCTTATCATGTATAGTATTACTTTTTGGGGTAACTTTTATGATTGAAACATGATATAATTGCGCAGCAGCAGGACGTTCGATTAAGATGGGGGTTAAGCTCGCGAACCGCTTGTAGACCCCTACTCAGTGGAGTAGGAATTTTACATTGGACTCTCAGATCACATTTTCTTCATTTTCGTTTCTTGTTAATAATATTTGGTTATTCCCAAGAGTTAGGAGATTACATTCAGTAAATACTGGACAGAAAACGAATCTGCTGTTGGATAACACCTCCTTGACCCTTGTGCAGTAAGGTACTGCATTTGTAATAAGCTGCCACAAGAATTCAAAGAGGGCACTTTTGAGGATAAACCGAAAAGCTTCCTCGTGGCTCACTAGCCGAGGTGCAATGTCCAAGCGCTCTAAAGCGCCTTATTTCATTGTGCGCGGTAGGTCTCCGTCGGAGGTTAGAGTCATCCCTTGGTCATAGGCGTGTATGTTGTTCCTAGGCTAGTTTAAGATAGTGTAAGTAGATTGTTAGTCTAGGAACTGATAACCTCAGTAGTTAAGTCCCATAGATTTACATACATTTGAACATTTGTGGTTCACGCTTTCTATTCTGTTGGAGAAATTCCGGTAGAACAAAAGAATTAAGCTAATTTCTGTCTTACGTTGTTGCTTCTTTTTACTTATTCTTAGAGCAGTCGAGTGCTTGCGATTGCTATATGTTTTTCACTTTATCAGTTAGTACTGCTTTCTTAGAACCGGACATACTGACAGGCTCCATGACGAAGGAGGCTTGCTCCTCAATTCGTGCCTGAGAAACGTGTTCACTCTATAGTAGCTAGCAATATTATGTAATGTTGTTCTAGTTCTTTTGATTTTGAACCTTCATCTTCAGTAGATCCATTAGAAAATCTCTGTGTAATGATGTATGCAATCCGCAAGATAATAGATAATTGAGTAAAACTACATTATATATTTCAGTGCCTATAGCATTTTATGTTATGCCAAACAGCATTGTGGTCATGTCTTCTTACGTTATATTTTACAAAATCGTGGATCTTTCTTTCCTTGTCTTAGATCTTTCAAATATGAAATGCAACTACTGTGAATAGTCTTATGCGAGTACACTGCAGCACATTTTACACGAATATAGGTTTGAGATGTAAGTAAGATAATGCTTAGCTTCTCTCATACTTTGAACACCCTGTGTGTTCAATTTGAATCTGATTGTATCTAATTTTATCTTACAACGATTATATCTTATTTGAATTTTCAGGGATCAATATGTCTGCTTGATCGCTATATACGGCACTGGTGACTCAGTAGTCAGTGCTCAGTAGCTATCAGTATCTTGTTCCCAAAAAATGTTCAAATGTTTTTGAAGCTTATGGGACTTAACTATGGGGTCATCAGTCCCTAAACTTACAAACTACTTACGAACTACCTTATACTAAGGACGGCACAAATATCCATGCCCGAGGGGGGGGGGGGATTCGAACCCCCGACCGTAGTGGCCGTGCAGACCGTGCCTGGAGCGCCTCAGCCCCGCGGCCACCGCGGCCGGCTGTCCTGTTCCCAGCTATATTGGTCACACCTGTTTTATGTAGTATTAAACATACTGATGCTACCATTTTATGAATTTTTAAAATGTGTTGCAGTAAGACAGCTTACGTCTCAAAAGTATTTTATGGTTTGTACCTTGGTTTACTTTTATATCTCGTTATTTATTTATGAGGAAGGATTGATTAAGTAATATAGTTATCTTTGTTTTGACTTCTCTTGTACTCGGTTTGTATTTAAGTGGGCTGTTTCTTGCCGATATATTATCATTCATGGATATGAAAAATAACATTGTAATGGCGGTATTGTTGGGGGCATTATCACGTTACATTATCTAGAATTCCCGTCACTGTGCAACAGTACCGTAACGACACTCCTTAGTGTATTTCATGCAATGTCGAATTGATACGTCAGAATTAACATGAAACTTTTATCTGCCTTCAACCAGATAATCGTCAGAGACTTTTCGAGGCAGCCCAGTTAGCCTGAACACACCGCCCAGTGACTTCATAACGTGAATGTTCCAGGAAGACATTATGTGGGGCACCCCACTCGTGATCGTAGAAACGAATGAAACAACTATACGGTACAGGGATGACACTCTCAGATGTATTGTGCAACCACAGTCGCAGAATTTGGTGAGTGACTTACCTTAATGGATGTCAAATGTCGTGCTCTCCGAGCATAGCTTGCGAATGTGTTCCTTCATGGCAACAACATCGTAAAATTAGAATGTTCAGCACTTCCTCCAGACATGAACCATAAGAAAAAGGCTTGAGATACATGGGAAAGGGTGACGATCCATCAAGCAATCTGAGAGATCTACGCCGAGATCTACCTAGAGGAGGAGTACATTCTGGACCCACCTGATGATCCAGTGGAGAGTATAACACGAGGAATAGAAGCACTCAGCAGAGAACGTGTTACGGGACATTGGTGACACTGGTGTTGCTGCGCTCTGGAACACAAATTCAAGATGTCTAGGTTACTGTTTTAGGATTTCTCAATTTCTGTTTCCATGAGTAACTAGAAGACCCGTGCGAATACTTCGCACCGTCAGTGGAATGACAAAAGAGTTGGCAAATGATGGAAGTAAAATGTTCACGCATAGCTTTCACCAGAATCAATCAACGCAAGTGTGTAAAAGCGCAAATGAAACAGCTTGACCCGCTGAGTGGTGTTAGCTCAAAAAGAACTGCGCACCTTAGTTAGAACCGAAGATATCGTAAAACAAACCGATTAAAATATTATTGATAAATCTCGAACATTGAATTAAAATTTGTGTTGCGGCCGGGAATCGAACCCGGACCTCCATGCTTACTAGGCAGATGTCTTAAGCGTTAGATTCCCGGCCGCACCACAAATTTTAATTCAATTCTTAAGATTTATCAATAATGTCTTTGACATGGTAGAGACGAAAATCCGTCTCAGGGATTGTTTATTTGTATTAAATTGTTTAAAATATTCATTGCGAGGACAAAAGGATACCGTGTTCCAATAAAAGTAAAGGATGAAGAGACTTAAATTAATTATGATACTAGATGACAAATCTCTGAATGAATACCTTTTATTTAAAGCAAAAAAGAAGGAACTCGGTCGGGTAGAACGGCCTGACCGACTGACTTAAGTTTACAGCAAGGACCAAAAAATGTTCAAATGTTTGTAAATCTATCGGACCAAACTGCGTGGTCGTCAGTCCGTAGCTTACAAACTACTTAAACTAAGGTAAACTACCCTAAGAACAACACACACACCCATGCCCTAGGGAGGACTCGAACCTCCGACGGCGAGTAACCGCACGCTCCGCAGCGAGGTGCCTTAGACCGCTTTTTTTCCTTTTTTTTTTCTTTTTTTTTTTTTTTTGTTTAAAAATTTCTTTATTATTATTTTTTGTTCTTTTTATTTTATTTTATTTATTTATTTGGGCCTCCTTCCTCCCCTACAGCCCTTCCTTTCACTCACCATATAGATGCCTTCTCGGCCTGGCTTCATTGCTTTTACCCCCATTCACGTGCTAAAAAAATAAAAAATAAAAATAAAAATAAAAAATAAATAAAAAATAAAATAAAATAAAATAAAGCATCTTCTGCTGCCTATTGAAGTGACTCGAACACTGGAGATTGAAATAACTTGTAGCGCCGCCTGTCAACTAATTCTTGTATAAAAGGTAATGAAATAACTGAACAAAACGTTTCTTCTTCAAAATAAAATAGGTTTTGGGCAAGAATAAAGAAATTCAAATTGATGAGCACATCTTTAAGAGTGTGCGAAGGTAATTAGTTGTAATGTTGTAGATAAATGACTAATTTTTTTCTTTTCTCCTCCTAAGTGCAGAATTTCTAATCTTTCAGTGAGTCGTTTCTGAGTTGTTTAAAGTAATATCGCCTTATCTAACAAATTTGCGAAGTATTCTTTATATGTCTTGTTACGTCGGAGCTCGTGTAGCTGTTCTGTCAGATATACTAAAAAGTCTTGTTTGCATTTGTCAGGTGACGCTAAAAGGCAGTACGTCGTTTGTCTTTTTTTAATCAATTCGTCGCGTTCCGTTTGGTTGCAGGATGTAGTTTGTCATCAGGAGTCAGTACGTTTGCGGGTGTGATATACTGGGGAGTAGTGAGATTCATAAACGCCACTTTCTGTGCCATGTAGTCCCATATGTCCTTGGCATTTACACATACGAGCCGATGTTCATCGCTGTCCACTAAGCCGCATGTGGTGCACGTGGAATGCACTGCCAGGTGAAGTGCATTAAGTTTATAGTTGGTCGGCTACTCCACCGCGGCACAGCAAGGACATCCCATACGAAATATAAAGAAGGAAATCGCGTGTGAATATATAAGAAGGAAAGCGAGAGTTACGTAAATTCTGATACTTCATGACAAATCTGTGGATGAATAACTTTCGTTTGAAACAAAAATGAAGGAAATCGGTCGGGTAGATTCGTAGATTCTTTTAACATATACGATAAAGATAACTGAAATGCTTTTTTTTTTTTTTTAGTATCTCTATTTCATTACCGTGAAAATGGTCGTGAACCACTAGAAGAAATACATTTTTGTGTGTGTATATAGCCGCGGCGGAATAGCCGTGCGCACTAAGGCGCCTTGCTGCGTTGCGTGCGACCGTTCGCTGTCGGCGGTTCAAGTCCTCCCTCGGGCATGAATTTAGGTGTTATTGTTACGCTAAGTTAGTTTAAGTAGTTTGTATGTTTAGGGACCGATCATTAGTTTTTGTATAATTACCGTTTATTACAGAGTAATTGTTTGAAAACCAATTTAAATATATTTGCAAGTGAAATACTATTCATTTCATCCAGATTTGTATGTCAATTAACTCAGTATTATTTACGGTACCTTTTACTATAGCCATCTGTGTGTAATTGTTTACTTTTCCATTATAATAAGTTTAATGTACATAATTAATAATACGCAATTTCCAGTATCATTGTTTGGAAGATGTAAATAGGATGCGTTCGCTCCATGTGTCGTCCTTGATCTGAGGCACAATCCACGCCAGTTGTGAATATTGTTTTGTGTCGTGATCTATCTGAGGAACAAACCACGTAACTTTGAAGTTTAATTTTTAACAGTTATGTAAAATCTTTTCAATGTTAGGCGTGCAGAAACTGTATCCACAGTGATTTATTCATATTTGTGCCACATTGTACATCTCGGACTTCAGTATTCCACACAGCAACTGCGTCAAATTGTATTATTGATGTGTGGAATTTAACTGCTGGATCGTAGTAATTGTAATTAATGAGACTTGTACGCTTCGCCATAAAAGGGGCACTGGGCACCAACAAATCATTAATAGTCCAGGCGGTAGGTCGTGAAAAAAGGAAGTTACCTGGAAATTATTCCGAACTTAATATTTTACTATGTTGTGTGTAGGTACTCTGTGCAGTTTTCGACCTCGATGACCTTTGCTAATTTTGCAGGGGCTGAAAAACCTCGAAATGTTTGGACTTTTTTCACAATTTTGTTTTTCGTGAAACATCTCTGAAGAAAGTTGAAGAGTATAAAATGTCCTACATATGTCACTGGTCAAAAGTGTTTTTTGATCCACTAATGACAGATACAGATGTTCAAAAAACAGTAATTTTCTAAAATTACCAAAAATAACTCCCCTAATAGTCCAGTAGGGATAAACATAAAAATTAGAGAAATCGGAAATAATTGCTAAATAATTGCAACAAAAGGTTTTACTGTTTTAATGACTATGTTTTGGTCCAATATGACTATCCTAGGTTTCAGAAAATGACTGTATTTTTGAACATCTGTATCTCAGTCATTAGTGGGTCAAAAAACACTTTTGACCAGTGAAATATGTATGTAATTTTATACTCTTCTACTTTCTTCAAAGATGTTTCGCGAAAAACGAAATAGTGATAAAAATCCAAACATTTCGAGGTTTCTCTACACCTGCATGGTTTAGAAGTTATAAGCGAAATAATGAAAATGGCCAAACATTTCGAGGTTTATCAGCCCCTGCAAAGTTAGCACAGGGTCGTCGAGGTCGAACGCAGATTCTACTCCACAGAGTCCCCACACACAGCATACTAAAATTTCATTAAGTTCGGAACTATAAAGAGTCAATGAAATGCAATTCTACGTGTTGCCAACGTTACTTGTAGCACTGTAATTTTGTCCCATGAAATTTCAGCCAGCCGCTACCGAGAGCGCCAATCAACGAGAACATCAAGAAACATCGATCTACGACCCCTTTTAGTTACAACACTGTGACATTGTTATTTCTACCGTTCAAATGTTCAAATGTTTGTTAAATTTGAGGGACTTAATTGTGGGGGTCATCAGTCCCTAATCTTACAAATTGCTTATGTACTACCTTACACTAAAGACGACACAAACATCCGTGCCCGAGGAGGAATTCGAACCCCGACGTAGCGGCCATGCAGACTGTGACTGGCGCGCCGCAGACCGCTCGGTCACTGCGGCCGGCTTTCTATCTTTCGTCTTCCGTTGTCGTTATAGCAGTCTTACTGACGAAAAGCGTAAAATATTCTGAGGAACGTTTTAGCGTATTACACGGTTTTATTACGCTGCGTTGCTTCATTTCGTGCAAAATACCAAACTACAGACAGTAAGAAAGTGTCGCCAACAGAAGGTAAGAAACTTCCAACTGTTTTGCAGCGCATTTAGTCAATACTCCTGCATAACGACCGCCTCGCGTTCTTCAAACTTTCCAAACTGCCGCGTGCCCCGAACTCTTTAAACTCCACTCATTCACAAAGAACTCGCATATTTAGAGAGTCGTAGCGAATTTAAAACAAGACGCATTAGCGTCTGTAGGACACTAACGGAAGTTTTTCATCGCCCTCGCCGAGCGCGGCCCCACGTAAAAATCTGTCGTCTGAGGAGAAGGAGGGATGGGGGGTCGGGCGGGCACCGTATGTCCGCCCAACTTGGGCAGAGGGCTCCGCTCCTCCGCCTGCGCCCTGCGCCCTGCGGCCACCCCTAAGGGCCCGGGCGCCCGCGGCCGGCCACAAAGCGAGGCCCGCCTGCCTGATTGGATTTTTTTCGACGTCCTCTTTTTACGAGCGCTCAACGGAGCTCCAACTTGTTACATAAACCGAGTCCGCGCGCGCTCGTTCCGCTCCTTTCTACTCCGCTCCCTCTCTTCCGCCACTCCCCCTACCTCCCACCCCCCGTCTCGTGTCGACCCCCTTACAACTGTGGAACTTGTCGAAACCGAAGTGGGCACAAAGGAGTTAAAGTGTTGCTGACTCAGCAACATACTTGAGAACACACACTGAATGGGCGAGACCTCCAGACGTCAAACAGGAGAGCGTCGTTATACGACGAGGAGTGGTTGTAACACCCACGTTCTCTGGTTTTTGTTAGGTATGCGGATGTTTAGTTACTGACCCTTAGAGGCATCCATTTCAATTCCATGTATAACATCTTGTAAGTTGTATATATGTGGTCCCCGTTCTTTCTACTTTACCCATTCCTTGAATATGAATAGATAATAGCTGCCACATTAGCAGTACCGTCTGTTCTTTTGTACATGTCCGAAAGAACAGACACCACATATATTGGAAGGTGGCAACACTATACTTTATCTTTGTCACTCTCTGGTCAGAGAAGTTTGTTGCTGTTGATTGCTAATCGACGGTAGTGAGTAGTAGGCAGAAGAAATCTGAGATTGAAGTAGACTGATTTAGTTAGGTGTGAGATAGGGTTGTAAACAGTTAGGATTCTTGATAACTTTTGATTTGCTATGTAATTTTTATTGTAATTGTGATGTTAAAAAGTAATAATAATGTTATAGATGTGCGGATCTATTTGCGTAGTAAATTGAGCAAGTTCGATCCTGCAAACGCTGGAGATAAGACGAAGTTACTATTTGTGGCTACTTTGTGGAATACAGGGGGGAAAATATGTACGTCCTGTGGGTATCCGAGCATGACTTTCTGATGGAAGGAGCAACAGTAACGTGGGTGCTGGCGACGACAAGACAACTGGAAACGATTGCTTAACGGGTTGGCGTCGAATTGTAGAATCAAAATAAATAATAAATTATTTGTCAAATCACGAGCCCTGATGGAAGCAAAGTTATCGGTAGCTACAATATCGATTTTATAAAGCGTCCAGACAGGCTATTGAAGGAATTATTTTTTCGCTGGGTCGAGAAGATGACATTACCAGGATGGAGGATTGTGGTTATGGATCTGTGCAAGAAGATTGTTCTAAAAGAGAAGATACGGTATTTACAAAGTGCGCCGTTGTAATGTGCATCGCTCCATTCCATATGGTCCCGGCTAACATACGCTTTTAGAGATCAGTTATTCTGCAGTTTGATTACTTGGATATTAAGAGTACACAAAACTTGACCGCTCGGCCACCGCGGCCTGCTGGTTTAAACAGATAGTTTGGAGAAATATAGATACGATTAGGTCTTAACAATATGTTTGGTTTTACACTAAACAGCCCTAAGGATTGGTCTCGCGTCGTTGTATTGACCGATACACTTAAGGACTACATCGGGAATGGGGTCAGCCAATATTTGCAAAGTGTAGCCCTGTTCTGTGTGTCACTCCCAGCCATTCCTTAAAGATCAGTTCTTGTG
The DNA here is from genome assembly GCA_026315105.1 of Locusta migratoria. Classification (NCBI taxonomy): domain Eukaryota; kingdom Metazoa; phylum Arthropoda; class Insecta; order Orthoptera; family Acrididae; genus Locusta; species Locusta migratoria. The sequence continues at coordinate 275,906,624 of CM048744.1, forward strand.
CTGTGTTTTGCTGGGTTAATAACACCGAAAATTGACTGGGACGTTTGCGGTCTTAAGGGGCAGTTGATTGAGATTGTATGGTAATGCGTAGAAATATTATGATCGATGTCGAATTTTCCTGCGTTGTGTGCTGTCGTTTGAGCCCTAAGGCGCACTACTTTCATCTTTAAACGTTTTTGTTTGTGTAATACTATTCCGAGAGAGAGGATGATAGTGCATACGGCCTCGTTGACCAATGTTTTGGCCTCTAGAGGGTCTATCAAATTTCGCTGTGTCTATTATTATTATTAGGGTGGGTCTTCTATCATCGCCTGTACTTTGACATAGGGCTTCGAAATATGCGAGGTTTGTTGGCTATAAATTTTCTGGTGTGTAGGTTAGCATCTTCGTTTGCGGTAGACCGTTACTTTAAAAAAATATATTCGAGTTCGTTGTAGTGGAATGAAAAATGAAGTCACAGGAAAGGAACTTGGAGTAGGAATTTTTGTGGGTAAAGGGCTGATCGATCTTGTTCTGAAAATCTGTGTTGCATTGGGCAGGTGTAGTACTACTTCGGTTCGGTGGTTACTGTATTGTCAAATAAGGGTGTTGTTAGGCCAATAATTTCGAGGAAAAAAAGTTTTAGTATAGACAGTCGGAAATCGGAAAATTGTTTCACACATTTTTTTATTGTGATTCTCCATTGTACAATAGGTGTTAAATGTCTTCTGGGCTGCTGGAATATCGATATTTGACCTGTTGTAAAGAATCGTTTGCATTGTAACAGAAAATAGAGATTCCTTAGAAGGGTATACGCAGGAGGTGGAATTAAACTACCCGAATTCTCGGAATTGTCGGAAGGCGTATAAAGCCATAAAAGTGGTGGTTTACGGGAAGACCGAAAACTTATGTGGGTTACAGCGATGCGTCGATCTAAGGAACTGTTAGTATGTTTCGGAAAGAATTATGTGTATTGTACGAGAGGGAGTATTAAATTTCAGAACTTGGTAATTTTAAGAGCGTCTGGTATGATTTGCACGAGAGACAAAGAGAGGGTTGTCATTAGATGGGGCTTGTATGTGAAAGCATGTTTGGTTTTGGGAGGGGGGTCGACAGTGCCCACTTTTGTCAAAACTCAGCTGCGTCCAGTTCCGTTAAATAAATGCAATGCGCGCTATCCTCGACCAAGTGGAGTGCGTGTAGAGGTCTTGCGTAGAAGGTTTTGATTATTTGGATATGTAGCTCAGACGTTTTTTTGTGAGAAGATACTCAAAAAGGTGTGAATTTTTTTAAAGCATTTAGCATATCCTTATGTTATGTAGCCTGTCGAGAGAACACTGTGTTTGTGATAATTCGTGCCGTTTCCGAGAGAAATTGTTAAGGAAATTGTGTTACAAGTCTACAGTGTTTGACACTCGGGCTTGGGATGGTCGTTACCGTTACATTACGTTCGTTGGCTGTTGTGAGCATCGTCTATACAGTTATTTTGCCTAGGCTAGCAGACGGAAGATTAGTCCTAAAGTGCACGACTTCAGGAGAGCCTTTTGACCCACAAAACCTCTAAGTACGCGGCTCTTGTTGGGGAATTGTGTGTTCGAATGGTTTGTAACTATATTAGTTTACATTTGTTACTCTATCGAAGTGCTGGATCATTTTACGACGTAATTGGTTGGGTGTTACGTTTGTTTATCGGTTGTAACGACTGGCATTAGCATAAGACGTGGTGTTTATCAGATACGAGACACCTAACCACTATGCTTCCTCGAATCACTTCTCCATTAACATCTAAGCAGAAGAACAAGTCCATCCAAGGCATATAACGCATCAAAACTTGCTTTAAGCCTGATTAGATGTATTAAACTATATGAAGCGACGTAATGTCCTAATTAAAACACATGGTATCGCACTTAATAATTGGAAGCGGTAGTCGCTGCCCTGGCGGCTGGGAGGGTCAATTTGTTTACGAAACTCTCGTGTTATTCCAGGTAACTGTACTGTCTGAAGTATGCAATAATAATTGCCTCCTTTTTTCCGATGTTGGTGTACGTCTATAAGCAATAAATTTCTTTTAAAAAAATCTAGGGACGCGGTTTCGAGTCCCGGATCGGGTCGCGCGGGGGGGGGGGGGGGGGCGTGGTAATCTTTAGGACTGTCGGTGAGGTGGAGGTGTGGGGCGGTAGCGGGGGTGGGGACGGGTTCTGTGCTCACGCAAGTGCTTATTTCTGGAGGCAGTTGTCCTTGTTACTGTTAAAAAAAACATAGGTAGTTACAATTAAATTGATATGCAAAATAATTTAATTAACTGGAAGCGAAGGTCGGGCAATTGGGCGTCTGTCGGGGGCGGCATGTCGGCCAGGTGCGTACCTGGGGGCGGGGGATGTGGCATCAGTCTGGCGGGGGTGGACAGGTGTGGACCTGTCGGAGGTGCCACCTGTCTTGCGGCGGTGCCAGGGGAGGTGTTGTTTACTTGCAAGTGTTAAGTGCAATTACGTGCAACCTGTCAATCATCCTATTGTTCGAGTGTGGTGGCATCCTTTGATCTGTGGTTCGGCAATTGGCCAAGCGCGTGGGGACCGGGTATGTGCCCAGGTAGCGAAGTGGTAACCTGTGCTGATACCCCTGTAGCTATACTTTAGAAAAAAACGATGGCATAAATATAAGTCTATATTTCTCTATATTTTCCCTTCCTCTTTTTTTATAAAGTCGTTTCACAACTGATTACGCTAATCTGTCATGAAACAGACCATTCTGAATGGAAGAATTACAAATATGGCTTAGTACTGGCCTAACATATGGAGAACAGTACGTACTTTCGAATTCTGCTAGATACCCCATTACATCCACAAAAGTCCTTAGTCTTTATTGATTTAATTATTGACTCAATCTCCCCTTTGAAAGTATCATGGATGACCATTTCAGATAAGAGACTCGGGAAGCTATTTTCTAACAATGTTATATGATTACCTGTAAAAACTAGTTCAGTTCACCTGCTATATTCAGAAAGATTATTGAATACTGCACATATATCTAACTTGTCTGTAACAGAAACATTTCTACTATGCACTGACATTATATACTCTACCTGTTGCTGCTGACCAAACACTGCCTCTATGACTGACCAGATGGTTTTAATTTTATCTCGAGAGTTTGCTATTCTTTTTTCCATACCACATAGTTTTTGCCTTCTTAATGCCATTTTTAGCACCTTACAGTACTGTTTGTAATGAGCATCTTCATTCTGACTGCTTCTAACATTTTGATATAAATCCGCTTTGTTCCCGTTTGTCAGCCACCCTGGCTGCCTGTTACTGGAAGGACCCTGTTTTGAACGTTCTAGCGGAACGTAACTTTCAAACAGCGCAAGATTTTGTATTCAGGAAAGCATTATATTTATAGTACGTATTATCAGCACTTTATACATCCTTCCATTCTTATTCCTTAATTAGGCTTGAAAAGGTCTCAATTGCAACTGGATTAAATTTTCTGAGTAGTTGACAGTTATATTTAACATTTATTTGAGAACGAATACTTTTTAGAATTAAAATTTGTACATCGTGCTCTGGTAGCCCATTTACTATTCAGCAAACAGAGGTGCCCCTCTAATAATGAAGTATGAACAAAAAATATTGTCAATGGTAGAACTGTTACTGCCTTGAATTCTCGTTGGAAAGAATTCTGTTTGCATCAGATTACAGGAATTAAGTAGATCTAACAGCTAACTCTTTCATGAGCTGCCTCTTACACAATTAATGTTGTAATCTCCACACACAATTAATTTTTATACTTGCTATAATGTGAACCCAGAACCAGTTATAGGTTGGACAGAAACATTTTGAAATCTGAGTCAGGAGACCTGTAACTAACAACAATTACTAGTTTAGTGCCATTAACATTAACAACTCCTGCACAACATTCAAATATCCTTTCTGTGCAATGTTTAGAAAAATAGATTGACTCCGATGAAATATCGTATTTAACATACATGTCCACTCCCCCACACTGCAAGGAACTCTTAGGGAAGAAGGCAGCTAACCTGTATCTTGGCAAAGGAACTCTCTGAATTGTCACATCACTTAAAAAGTGCTCTGAAACACCTATATTGTCGGAGTCAACGTCAATAAGCAGTTCATTAACTTTATCTCTGATATCTTGTATATTTTGATGAAATATAGTAATCCCTTTATTATTTAGATTCTTAAACTTTGTCGAAAGTGGTTCCTATGTTAGAGGGAATTCCTTTAAGCAGGAATACCTATCCGCAGTTTTCTGTCTTAACTACTAGTTCGACAGATCGTGAGAGTTTTATGTTGCCTAGCGTTATATTCCAAAGCGTTTACTATCTATAACGTCACCCTTTTAAGTTTACCGTAATCGAACTTCATCTCCTAATGGCCGCAACACACAAACTCGCTAACAATTACAGTGTTGCCTGTACTGAGCATTAATTCCCACTGTTCAGACATTTCCTATAATAATCTGCACATAAACGTCGTAAAAGTTTTTTTTTTGGTTATTTTAAACGATCGTCGACGACACGTTATCGTTAGATAACAGATGAACTTCAGTCAATACTGGAATGGATGATTTCTTTTTGTCTGAAAAAACCAATCTTTTTTTTCGTAACATATTGAACATTTCAGTCTGCACCGATTAATACTATTTTATCTCCTGTACACCCACATATAAGTTATAGCAGACAAATTTTAAGAGGTCGATTTATTCTTGTCACTAATTTACATGCTCATACATGTTATTTCCAAACAAGAAAGTAATAGAGTGACTATTATAGCTTTTAAAATATACAATATTGTCATTTTTCTTTTCTCTCTCTCTGTCTGCCTGTCTCTCTGAAACGATGAAGCACTTGCAATCAGCAAGGCACAGCATTCCTCATTTCCTCTTAGACTTCGCCACGGAATGAATACCGCCCAGAAATTCAATTTAGGCTTCAGCTACGAAGACGTTGCTCCTCCGAATTGCAGTACTTCGATCCTACAGGAAACACACTAAACCAATCACCGCAACATTTTAAGTATATGACACAAAATTATTTACCCACAAAAAATTAATATTCATATTCGTTAAAGGTATTCTGCAAAACATAGATGATGTAGGGCAGTACACAAAGGGGCATAGATGTATGTGTTAGTTGTCCTTAGCGTAAGTTAGTTTGAGTAGTTTGAAGTCTAATGACCATTGTACTTTGTTCCAGTACGTTTAAAAACATTTGAACATTTCTGATTTCTTTCTTCAACTTCAAAGGTCTTAAATACTTAAGTTGACCACTTTGCAGGGTAACCTTTATCAAACGCTGCATTATGTTGGCTGATTCTCACAAAATCACCTATCTTAAATTTATGTTTTGACTTATAAGCGATTATCATTAACATCACAAAGTCTCATCTTAACAATAGAAAGCTTTGCTTTATCATGTTTATCAATTAAATCAATTCGGACAGAGCCTATAGCTGTAAACTCTTTGAGTATGATTCGCTTTAACGTTCTGCTAAATACTGAACAACCGAAGCAAGCCTACAAATTGGAATTGCTTTGTTTACTTGTATGTTTGGGACAAGGGGAAGGTCATGCCGGTGGTAGGTTAAGGAGTGAGGATAGGAAAGGAGGGGAAGGGAAAGAATTGCATTCCAGGGATGAAAGAAAGAAGAAATACTGCATTAGCTCGGAGCCCCGTGCTCCCGACGGACGGACTCACGAAACAACCGTATGGTGCCTCGGGGGGGGGGGGGGGTTGGAATACAGAGAATAAATTTAACATCAAGTTCCTTCATTAAATATCTAACTTTATAGAACTCATTAGCCAAGTCTGCTTGCTGTCATACAGAAATACTGTATTACTTTTGTACAGCTTTTTGCAACTTCTTAATACTTCAGCGACTGGTTTCTTTAAAGCTACTGCCCAAGCGCATTTAGAGTATGCGTCAAATACAGTATATACTCGTATACAGAATTGTAATTGCCTCTCAGTTCCACCAAATCAGCCTGAAGTGAATCATGATGCATTTTACTAATGATTGAGCTTCAAGGAAATATTTGTGTAGCACAGCGATGCAGTTCATTTGCGATACCCCAGTGAACCACATTGAGTGATACAATTGTTTCAAAATAACATGATAATTTGTGTTCATACTTTCTTCTATATCATTTCCTCTGATAATAACAACTACGCAGATTTCAACCCGTCATATAATCTTGCTTTCTTAGTGCTTGTGTGTGTATGTGTGGGTGTGTGGATGCATGTGTGTGTGTGTGTGTGTGTGTGTGTGTGTGTGTGTGTGTGTGTGTGTGTGTGTGTGTGTGTGAGAGAGAGAGAGATAGAGAGAGAGAGGGAGAGAGGGAGAGAGACTACTTGAAGACCATGATCTCCCCAATACAGTCCATTAATATCTGAGGAGTAGAGGCTAGAGAACTGGCACGTCAGTGGTGACGCTAGCGTGACAGGATCACTTATCAAAATACTGAAGCCGCAAACCATAACACATCTACGTCAGGAGACCACACACCAGGCTACGTCACTGTAAGCTAGGCACAATGTAAAAGCCACAATTATAGCAGCAATATAACGTCTCAGCAGTACTTGGATGTTATAAAGGCACCTCACCGCAGTGACAAAATGACACATTACTGATAATTATCAATTGTGGCATTGAAGTGGAATAAGCTACGACAGGAACACGTCAGAAACTGTAACGTCAAGTAAATACATGTCATTTTATGACGTCACAAATAACATATAAATTGTCCAAATGTTTGTACTTTAGTACAGTGGATAATAGTCCCTAGGCTTACAAATTACTTCAACCAACATAAACTAATCTAGGGACAACACCCACCCATGCCCGAGGAAGGATTTAACCTCCGAAAGGACAGACCGCGCGCTTGGCACCGTTATCATATGACGTCATCTGATAACGTCATTAACAACACCGGTCAAAAAACCTTAACAATGACGTCATAATATTACCTCATTCTGACATTACTGTAAGATCTCAGAACCCTGACGTGGCTGTGCTTGAGCACAAGTAGTGTCATTTCAGGAAGGGTACTGCCTACTCAGGAGGAGAACCAGGTTCGGAATTCGGCTGCGCACAAATTTTCAATTTCGTCATGGATTTATTTCGACGCCTACTAGCTTCGTAAATTCCTTTGTGTGTTCACAAATATTAACGTTTACAATTATATTAGCGATCCCAGCAATGCCGCCATTCTTTCCATGACCTTTCTGCCCGTCAACCGCCCCATCTCTAAGCGCAGGAAATATAAGACATTATTTATAAACTATTCTATGCACATTTGTAAATATCCTCTTTTTCTCATTGCTGTAAAAACAAAAAACCATTACAGAAGACTTTATATTAAAACTGATAATCATGAAATAGTTTTGTTTTCAATATTTTGTTTATGTTCTAATATTTTATTATTATCTGTTATTACAAACACAGAAAATACTTCTTATGTCAATTACTCTTATATTATATTCACAACAGTCCCCTTCCAGAAGGATGAAAGGATAATCAGCATCATCATTATCATTAGAGACTGATTATGCCTTTCAGCGTTCAGTCTGGAGCAAAGTACCTCTAATAAAATTCCTCCATGATCCCATATTCAATGCTAACAGTAATGCCTCGTCTGATGTTATGCCTTTCACTTCAAAATCATTCTGCACCGAATCTAAGTACTTTCTTCTTTTGTCTACCTCGACTCCTCTTACCCTCCGCTGCCGAGCTCATGAGTCTCTTGCTTTTTCCCATGCGTGTAACATGACCTCACCATATCAGCCTTTTCGCTCTAACTGCTTCATCTATGGTGTTCATTTCCAGTTTTTCTTTGATTTCCTCATTATGGACACACTCCTGCCATTGTTCCCATCTATTAGTACCTGCAATCATTCCTGCTACTTTCATATCTGTAACCTCTAACTTATGAATAAGGTAACCTGTATCCACCCAACTTTCACTCCCATACAACAAAGTTGGTCGAAAGATAGAGCGGTGCACTGCTAACTTAGTCTTGGTACTTACTTCCTTCTTGCAAAAGACAGTAGATCTTAGCTTGGCACTCACTGCATTAGCTTTGCTGCAGCTCGATTCCAGTTCTATCGCTATGTTGCCATCCTGTGACAAAATACATCCCAGGTACTTGAAACTGTCTACCAGTTCTAACTTTGTTCCTCCTATCTGGCACTCAATCTGAATCTCTTTCCCACAGACATTACTTTCGTTTTGGAGATGCTGATCTCCACATCGTAATCCTTGCACCCCTGATCGAGCTCTGAAATATTAGTTTGCAACCTTTCAATCGAATCTGCCATTACAACTAAGTCATCCGCATATGCGGGACTGCTTATTTTGTTTTGACCTATTTTAATGCCGCTCTGCCAGACTACTGTTTTCAATGTATGATCCATGAATAGTATGAACAACGGTGGTGACAGGTTACAGCCTTGTCTTACCCCTGAAACTACCCTGAACCATGAGCTTAATTTGCCATCTACTCTAACTGCTGCGTGAAAGGATAATATGACTACATTTTCTATAATATTACAACACCCTAGAATTTAGAAGACAGAAAACATGATACAAATCATATTAAACCACATTTCAGGCATTTAATCGTGGTCTCTTCGGGTAAATTCTGCACTGCAGTTGTATTTTCTTGTTTGTTTTGACAACTGCTAGTAAGTCACTAACATAATGTTCCTTCTCATCATGATGTGAATCATTTTTATTTATTCTGTGTGGTCGTCTTCTATCATTTGGGTCCATTTCATCATTGTTGCCAAGAGGATTTTTCATTTTCCGTGCCGTCTTCCAATCTGTAGCTTTTCGCTGCATACTGATTGAAGTAGGTAACCATCAAACTTATATAACCATCAAAAAGTATTGAGATTCCTGCCTGTTTTGGTAGCTTCAGTGCCATACTACAGTTTATTCAGGAATTGCATCATTTCTTTATTTATAACTTCCTTCTCCCAGAGAACTACCGTTTGAAATAGAATCCTTCTGTTTTTTTAGGAAGGAAGAGCAGGAGAAGACTGAGATCATTGTTGATTATCATCAATACTTTACTTAGTCTTGTTGCACACAGAAGATGAAGTAGGTTCTTATTCCTACTGAAAAGAATGTTCCCATTGGTGAATAGTGAGACAAATCATGAATTTTGGGTTAGAAGTAAATTCCTTCGCGTTTATCTGACTTCTAGGTAAATTGCGTCTGTAGCATTTCGTAACCGATGCCACTTCAGGTAAAACACTCGTGTTGTTAGTTCGGGTCACATTTCTTGTTTATGGTCTATGTTCCAACATCTGGGATCTTTCTCAGTAATTTGTGCCGTATACAGTCAGCTTTACAGAGATTTAGTTAGCCATGAACATCACAATATCGTGAACAAGATATCAGAAGAGGTAACGAAACATAGATCATACAGAAGAATTATAACGCATGTTATCGGACAAAACTGAAAAAAATTCTTCGAAAGAGTCAATACTCTTCAGCAGACTACAACGGTCAAAATTCCGGGGGAAATTTTATGAGCTATAAAACACATTACCTCCTGCGTACACCGATGGATAAAATGGATAATCTAGGACAATGGTCGGAGGTAGCTACAAATTTATTCACGTGCATACGATAAACTGCATGAAAATTACTGGAGTCGCCGTGCTCTGTAACAGCCGAAACGGCCACCACAGCTCGTAATTTCTGACAGCGCGTCACCGCATGATATGGTATAACGGGATATTTAATGGACCAGTAGGGCCTCAGACGGTAACTGATAAATGTGAATGATGACGTAATCTATTGCGTGGTCCCGTAAGACGACGTAGTCAAAATTCAACAAAATTTCAACATTGTAATTCTGCATGTAGACGCCTCGCGGAATAGAGCTATTTCAAAGTATAGAGGCATTTTGATGGCTCTGTGGGCCAATAATGCACTGAATGGAAAAGGGCAGAAATATCGTCAAAGAGAGGTAATAGACAATCAAGAATGTAATGGACATATTTACGGTACCCTACGGTAATTTCCCTACGGTAATTTCTGATTTGATTCGCAAGCAGCTACTTTTAACTTTAATGCTTCTATAACAGAAATATTGGCGCATCTAGCACCGAATCAGTCTTTCATGTCACACCTTAAACAAAACTTTCGTAGGAAATTGATCTCTTTGCTTGAAAGAATCTGCCTTAAGGTATCCAGGGCGACAAGACAATTTCTACTGTAGGGTATAAATTTTATCGTTTATATTTTTTATCTTGTATTTAATTGTCATAGTGAAGACTTTGTGTTGCTTTCTATATGTGCCCCTTACTGTTATCTATGAAACATATTTTACATTTTCAGATTTAATTTGAGTCAACTTTTTTCTATATGTTATTATAAGTTTGTAATTACGTTTAAAATATTTTAAATGTTGAAATTTATTAATCTGTGCAATATGCATCCAGAGATGAACATTAAAAGGTATATAAGAGATCCTATATGAAACGTTAGCAAAGGTCTTGGAGAAGAATAGATATAATATTGTCGTACTTGTGTTTATAGCAGCATTTTTACTACTTTTTCCGTAGTAGGACTATGCAGTTAAAAGATAAACATATTAACCCAGGTAGCGCTGACATCCTTCCAGAAGGCCGAGAATGGCAGCTCACTTTTTTATTCTTATCTGTAATAATGCGTGTAGGGTGTCATATTTTATTTCTGTGAATCGTGTGCTCCCATTTCAGACAAATTTTAACTTGTATTGACGATTGTAAAGTGATTGTATACAGCTGCGTAGTTGGGTTTATATTTCTTGAACTTTCTTCAATTTTTGAGACGTTTACATGTATATATTTCATCTTAAATGTTGTTTTAATAATAACGATTTATCAGATTAAAATTATAAAACATTCATTTTGACCTCATTCCAGTATTGTAAAACTAATGACCTGATTGTGAAAAAAATCACTTATAACTCTCTTGTGAAGTCATAAAAATAGGTAAAGCAGTCAACCATCCGAAGATTGGTTTGAAGACCACAGTGCTTTATTAGGCATGCTCCTGTCTGGAGGTGGTATGCCGTTGCCTTCCTCCCACCTTTGAACTGACTTACCCAGTCTGTTATTGGGGGACCTACATTTTAACGTGGGCTCCGAACCACGGTGCGACTCGATATTTTTCACATCAGCAACCCTACCAGAGGGCAAAGAAGGGGAAAGTGACAGATAAAAATCCCAGGACCTGGCGGGGATCGAACCCGCGGCATTTTGATTTGTAGTATGGCACTCTTCCACTGTGCTACCGAGCCATACAAGTCACATGGTTATTAATAGCTTCTGAGAAAAAAAATCAATCAAAAATAATTCCGCGCTATCTGGATTAAAGTGCTTCACGACGAGGACTATAACATAGTAATTTAAACTTCCGATGTGCGGTCAGGGAAGTTCAGTCTGCAAAATGTACATTTTTCAGTGTAGAGCGCGAATTGCGAACTTAATGAAGGTACAAATCCAAACGGTTTTGTTATACGCTCTTACTTCAGAATACAGTAATCTGAAATCTGAGACATTCGAACACGGGAGTAACTTGTTTGCTCAGTTGACTCTGTCGAGGTACAGGGCAAACTGAGCGGAAGTGAAGCTTTAAGCGGTTCTCGTAAATTATTATAACAGAAAATAATACCGCGAAAGCTACAAAAGCAGTACAATGGAAAGGCAGGTTTATCAAGTTGACTGTTTTCAATGCACATTGCGGGCTGTGAAGTTAACGTACAAATATACTTCCTACCATGGACTAATATTCCACAAACTAATAATCTGATGTTTGTACATTGGAGTAACATGTTTACCTGGCGAATCGTTTACGGTGTGCAGCATATTGCTGCTTGACACAGACTAATATCTCTAACAATAATATAAAATTATAACGTTCAACCCGTGGTATAAAAATTTCAATAACCAGTGGGACGTCGATACACAAATGTTCAAAAGTTTGTAAATCTAAGGGACTTAACTACGTTGGTCATCAGTCCCTATGCTTACAAACTACTTAAACTAACTTATTCTAAAGACAACAAAAACTCCCATGACCGAGGGACGACTCTAACCCCAGACGGCGAACACTACATTTATCTGTGTGAAGAACATTTACAGCGCCGATTACAGAATACTTCAGTGATTTACAAGTATGAAAATAATGCACATTTAACTAAAGCTTCATATAAAAATGGTTTTATTTTATGAGGTCAATTCCAGCGATAACGCCTACTAAGGAGTACACTGAAATAGATAATGGACCACGATGCTTGGTGAGGAGAAGCCATTTTCAACTTCTAAGAGTTCCTTCATGTGGTATTATGATGGTTATGGAGCTCTTATATATTTGTATCAAAAAGACTTCTTTACTATTCATATTGAACGTAAATAATAGCCGCGCGGGAGTAGCTGAGCGCTCTGGAGCGCCAAGATACGGATCGCGTGGCGTCCCGCGTCGGAGGTTCGAATCCTCCCTCGGGTATGGATGTGTGTGTTGTCCTTAGGTTAGTTTAACTTAGTTTAAGTAGTATAGGGACTGATGACTGATGACCAACGTAGTTTGGTCCCATAAGAATTACAAACATTTGAACATTTTAACCTAAATAATAAACTGTCTGAAGTTATACATATTTCTACTAACATAAATCAGTTAAAGTTGATACACAATAAATTAGTCACATGCATAGGCCGTCAATTCAGTTAACATGTTCCCCGCTGAGGGAGGATTTGATGTATCACCCGTATAGCGTTTCGGCCCACCGGTGATCTAACTGAAATCATAGAAATGCGCCTCGGATCAACGGTGGCCCGAATGACGTGGCATTAAATATACCCCTGTAAGACGTGACTCCGACGAAAATGCTTTCATAGCGAAGGGGACATACCTCTGCATATACTGCTGCAGCAGTGACGAGCTACACCCCGATATATACAGGGTGGTCGGAAATTCCCGTTGCAACCTTCTAGGACTTGTACAGGGCAGTGAGTACACATTTTGGGTAGGAACCCATGTCCGAAACGTCTCGTTTCCGTATCACGACGAATTCAGATTACTTCAGGAATGTAATTAGACGTGACCCAGTATAATTGTTGCAATCAATCGGAAAGAATACTGAATCGTTCCGTCATTACTTACGCATTTTCATTGCAATTTACACCTTATGGTATATATTAGTCGACAACAACAAGAACGCAGCATCCACGGCACCAGCCACAACCTACTGATGCATTACAACAGCGGCTCGATTTGGCAACCGGCATCGTCGTTACACACATTGTACCTCCGAAGCATGTTCTGGTACACTCTCTCCATCCTACCTGGTGTCTTTTCAATGTCTTGTGCAGCGGCCAGCAGATCTTCCTCTGTTGAGATGTCTCCAGACAGCCAGTTAAAAGAGAGGTGGTGCACCATCATGCTAAAACCGCGTTTCATAACGGGCATTCAATGGCACATCTTCGAAGAACGGGTCCAATACGTGACGTAAGAAGATTAAGTATGCGGGACCCGTGAGCTTGGATGGAAGGAGGTATGGTCCAGTCACATGACCGTCCAGAATACCTGTCCACACGTTAATTCCAAACTTGTATTGATATTCCTGAACATGCGTGGCATGTGGGTTTTCGTCCGCCCAGAGATGGCTATTTCGAGCATTCAGAACCCCCCCCCCCCCTGGTTGTGAACCAACATTCGTCTGTGAAGAGAACTCGGCGTAGAAACAGGGACGCGTCGATGCAACGCTACCTGAACCATGTGCAGAAGGCGACGCGTTGTAGAATATCTGTTGGACCCATAGCGTGTACCCTTTCTAAGTAGAACGGACGTAATTGCTGCTCATGCAGGACGATACCGAGACTAACAGCCATTGCACGCGCAATTGTTCGAGAACTCGTTCACAGCCTATCGTCAATGCGACGCAGTGCAGCTTCCTTAAATTCGTGAGTGCGGCGTCGCCGTGGAGAACCACAGTCCTGCCTTCTCACGGTGTAGGTAGACCTAGCCGTTTCTCGTAGCCGTTGCATAAATTGGGAAAACAGTTTGTGCGATGGAGTGTGACGTTGTGGAAAACGTTCGTGATACAGCCGACTAGCAGCTCGTCTGTTACCTCCAGCTTCGCCAAACTCGAGGAGCATGTCCGTGTATTCCGCATTACTGCACCATGATTACTCTATCCTTGATGCACAGGTATTGACTTGCTCTCAAAGGAAAGCAGGCGATAAGTGACATCTGGAGATCGTCATCGTGTCTACCCTGTTGCATAACAGGACAGGGAACTTCCTGAGAAGTTTCTCTGTTCCTAAACAGACGTTGACGAGTTACACATCTGAACTGAAACTGTCATAAACGGAAAGAATACGTTTCCGGACATCGGTTCGCATTCAAAATGTTATGTACTCACTACCCTCTATAAGTCCTACAGGTTTGTAACGGAAATTTCCGTCCACAGAGCATATATATCGTAACAGATCTTTACACTACTGATTCATTGAACATCGTACAAGAACCAACACAAAAATACTTTTTACGTATACTTTGTTGTGTTTAACAACTGAAATCTTAACTCATTCTTGTTTTCTTATTTTTCACTGCATTTTTTAAAATTGGGGATTGACATTTTAACATACTACATTTGCCAATGAAACGTAATCCTTAGTTCGCCTTCCCCACAATATTTTCTATGTGTTCTCTCCAGTCTGAGTTATTCGTAAGTTTAACTCCTAAGTATTTGGTACAATTTACGACCTTAAGGTTTGACTGATTTATCGTGTAATTGAAGTTTCTTTTAGTGGTCATGTGTATTACTTCACACCTTTCTTTAATGTTTTTTATTTAATGTTAATTGCCAATTTTCACACCATGCAGAAATTTTGTCTAAATCACTTTGTAGTTACTTTTGATCCTCTGTTGACTTCACTAACCGATAAACGACAGCATCCTCCGCGAACAGTCTAAGGGGGCTATTAAGATTGTCTCTTAAATCGTTCATAAACACAGGGAAGAGTAGGGGAACTAATACGCTTCCCTGGGGATCGCCAGATATCACTTTCGTTTTAGTCGATGACTTACCATCAATTACTACGAACTGTGTCCTTTCTGGTAGGAAATCGTGAATCCAATCGCACAACTGGAGCGATATTCCATAGGCACGCACTGTCATTAGAAGCCGCTTGTGAAGTACAGTGCCAAAAGTCTTCGGGAAATCCAGAAATATGGAATCGATTTGAGATCCCTTGTCGATAGCACTTATCACTTCATGTGAATAAAGAGCAAGCTGTGATTCGCAAGAGCGATACCTTCTGAATCCGTGTTGACCATTGATTAAATGGTTGTTCTCTTCAAGATAGTTCATACTGTTCGAACAAAGTATATGTTCCAAAATTCTACTGCAAATCGACTTGAATGAGATGGGTCTGTAATTTTTGGGATCACTCCTATTGCATTTCTTGAATACTGGAGTGACTTGGGCAACTTTCTAGTCTCTGGGTACGGATCTTTCTCTGAGTGTTCTATTGTTTATGACAGCTAAGTATGGAGCTATTGCATCAGCATTCTGTGAGAGGAATCTAGTTGGTATACAATATGGCCGGAAAGATTTGTTTTTGTTTAGTAACTTAAGTTATTTTACTACTCCAGAAACATGTACTTCTAAGTTTCGCATGCTGGCAGCTGTTCTTGGATTGAATTCTGGAGTGTTCATTTCTTCTTCTTTGGTGTCTGATGTTAAATGTCTCGTTCTATTTTTTCTTTTCCTATCATACACAACCCTGCCCACAGTCGACAGGGGAAACTTCTTATCCAACTTATCCTCATATATGGCATGGCCTGGAGCTATGCGTCGTGGACGAATGCGCTCTACGACACTGCGCTCGTCAGTGTACGTCGTATACGCAAACGACCAACACTTGCAAGAAGAATTTGCGCCGTGCAGGAGTATCCGAGCGGTCTGGAGAGCCACGTTGCGGAAAGCGCGGCCCCTCGCGTCGGAGGTTCGAATCCTCCATCGGGCATGAGTGTTTGTGTTGTCTTCAGTACATGTTAGCTCATAAGTAATTTGTAAGTTTAGGGACTGATGACCCCGCTGTTAAGTCCCATAAGCTTTACAATCATTTAAACATTGTTTTGAAGAATTTGCTTTATCACTGAAGCCCATGGCCCGCCATACCGTCTTCGATGTGATCCTCTGACGGCATCAGTCGAACCGTGCACGTCGATGCTGTGGAGTGACTGGAAGACGGGCTAAAAGTGTACATGCCCATAGTCAGTCTTGGTGACGGCTTGTGCTGCTTAGGTGTACAGAAATTCGTCTATTGATGTGAGAATGTCCACGTGACCATTTCAATCAGCATCGTTCCATAACTGATGCAATACATCCAATTTTTGTGGCAGTACTCTGAAAGGGACATCCCGTTACACAGAAGGCCACAATTTTCCTCTTATTAAACTACCTGAGCTGACTGTAACATTCCCTATTAAAGGGTACACAGAGATGGCGCTCTGGCAGAAATGTCACAACGCTGTTTGCAGACGCCAGTGAAACTAGAGTAAGTGTATCTACTGTTCTCCAATGGACATATGACCTCATCAGATCAAAATTGACTTCGTCTTTACAGGTATACAAATTTTTTCCTGGTCTGTATATCATTACGTGCCACACTGTAATTTTTTGAGTATCCTTATGGGATTTTCCCCTCTTCTTTGGAGAATACTTCTACCTTAATGCTTCACATTACATTCATTATCTATTTGGATTCACGATTTCCTATCAGAAAGGACACAGTTCGTTGTAATTGACGGTAAGTCATCGAGTAAAACAGAAGTGATATCTGGCGTTCCACAGGGAAGCGTTATTGGTCCCCTACTCTTCCTCGTGTTTATAAACGATTTAGGAGATAATCTGAATAGCTCCCTTAGACTGTTCGCGGATGATGCTGTCGTTTATCGGTTAGTGAAGTCAACAGAGGATCAAAAGCAACTGCAAAGCGATTTAGATAAAATTTCTACTTGGTGCGAAAATTGGCAATTGACACTAAATAAAGAAAAGTGTGAAGTAATACACATGACCACTAAAAGAAATCCGCTGAACTTCAAGTTACGCGATAAATCAGTCAAACCTTAAGGTCGTAAATTCTACCAAATACCTAGGAGTTACAATTACGAACAACTTTGACTGGAGAGAACACATAGAAAATATTGTGGGGAAGGCGAACCAAAGGTTACGTTTCATTGGCAGAACGCTTAGACGATGCACCAGCTCCACCAAAGAGACTGCCTACATCACGCTTGTGCGTCCTCTCTTGGAGTACTGTTGCCCCTTGAGGGACCCTCACCAGGTGGGACTGACGGAAGATATTGAGAAGGTTCAGAGAAGGGCAGCTCGTTTTGTTTTATCACGTTACGGGGGGGAAAGCGTCACGGAAATGTTGCACGAATTGGGGTGGAAATCATTAAAAGAAAGACGTTATTCATTGCGGCGTGATCTGTTTGCGAAGTTTCAATCACCGACTTTTAGTTCTGAATGTGAAAATACTTTGCTAGCACCCACCTACTTAGGGAGACATGACCATCCCAATAAAATAAGAGAAATCAGATCGAAAACGGAACGATTTAGGTGTTCTTTCTTCCCGCGCGCTATTAGAGAATGGAACGGTAGAGAAAAGTTATGAAGGTGGTTAATGAACCCTCTGCCAGGCACTTAAATGTGATTTGCAGAGTATCTATGTAGATGTAGATGTATTTCTAACTAGATTCCAGTGATGTTCAATGATTTCTGGAAACGGTTAAAATAATACGCGTTCAAATATAAGGATAGGAGTTGAATTAAAATTTGTGCTGTCGCCGGAATTCGAACCCGAGGAGACCTTCTTCACAATAGGCAGAAACTTCAAACCACTCCGCTAACAAAGCCTTACGGCTAATACGGTTTAAAGCGTCTGTCTAGTTAACAGTAAGTCTCGGGTTCGAATCCCAGTCACAGGCCAAATTTTAAACCTTTAATGAACGACATTTCATTTGAAGCTATAAAAAATACCACGATTAATCTATAGTGCGTATATACTGAGAAAAATAATGAAAAAAATATTTAACATTATTGTGCAGTACTTCCAACAATCCGTTCATAGATGGTCAACTGTGTAGTGCTTCCATGGTGTAACCGATGCAGTAAATGTCACCATTATGCATATAATCTTTCGAGAAAGTAACTCATAATGCGACAGTTGTATGTGAGTGACTGCTTTTACATGGCAAAGGAGAAATACTAAAGTAAACAAACGCACACGTTAGGAGTAACTCAATACAGATAACTATCGAACTTATTCAGTAGCGCCTTGCGATTTATAATTTCTAGGACGAGATACTAGCATATGTTTAGAAGCAGTTACAAATGAATTAGTAGTAAAATTTTGATCAGTTTGAGAGATAATGGGAAAAATAAGATGTGTAGCTGATTAGCTACACTATGCATTGAAGATTTAATTCACCGCCTCTTCTTCAATACCTTTGATATGATGAGACAATGTATGTCTCATGGAATTAAATTATTGTTGATATTTGTATCACATTCTGCCTGAAAAACAAGGCGAGTTTTTGCTGGAGTGCTAATCCAATACAGGAGAGACTTCTGAATTTGATACATATTTGATAGGGAACATTGAAGCAGAATTAAAGTATGTGGTGTGGAGGGAGACTTGCTTGAAGACAGTCTGTATACCTGCATTACAGTGTTAGCAGCAGAGAGGTTCAAAGCCTATGGGTAGTACGTAGGAGGTAGCGGTTTCTAATACAGGCCACTGCACAAATTTTAATTAAACGCCTCACCTTATATTCAGTACTTTTGATATAACGACAACAATGTATGTCTCAAACAATTAAATTATTCTTCATATTAATACGCGTTTAGCTAAGCCAAAAATTGCATACATGAAATTTTGCAATGATACAAATAGAAACGTATCACACTTTTAATTGATAGATCAAATTCTATTTCTATAGGAAAGATCAATGGTTTTTACAATATAAACTTTATATTAGCTCAGTCATTTCGGATAAGAGTAATATTAGGAGACCCCCTTTTTCTTTAACTGTACACATTCCATAGCAAAGTATTTTTGACATTTTCAACGAGTGATACAATCTTATTGTATAGTCTATTTCCTTATTGCACTAGTTCGCAATTCCAGAAAAAACAGTTCCTTCTTTCGTCCGAAGCCAACTTCACTACTATTATTACTATATGTATGGTATCATTATTATCAGAGCCTGCAGTCTTATAAAATTGTACAATATCATAACTGATATAGAACTAATGCTATTACAAACTTCCAAATTTCTCTAAATTTGATAATTTCGTAAATTCCCAGAATCTATGCTCACCATCCGCCACTGCTGTTTCTTCACGTTCCTCTTAAGCCCTGTGATGAAGCCGGGTACCACTACAGGCAAAGTGCGTTGCAGTAGGACCGCCCTGACGATAGAGCACAGGAAACTACTTTGTAAAAATTGTGTTGCATTTAGTAAGAAACGAACCGACTCTCGCCTTTGTCTTTGGGCATCACTTTTGTTGCAGCTGGAATGCACATCAAACTTTCAGCAAGTACAATAAACTGTCAGCAACCTCCGCAGGTCTCACTTTATAACTGGCGACATCGTCGGAGCGGCTGGCCTCTAGTCACACAGCGTTCTGCAAGCTCAACGACATCAGCGATTCGTCAACCTTCAGTACCTAACATTACCGGAGGTAGAAGTCAAACAAGCCCTCGGCCGAAGCGCCATTTGTATGCGCTTATCCCGGCACGTCTGAGCCAGACGTGAGCAATGTACACTGTCCGTCCATTACGCTGCCAGTAATGGCGATCCTGCCGATGATAGCGCTACTAAAGCAGAGTTACTGAACACGGCTTCTCGAAACGCATACACCAAAGAAGACGAAACCATTATTCCAGCTTTCGAATTACAAACAGAGGCCTGAACGAGTAACGTTGAAGTAGATATGCTCGGAGTAGTGAAACAAATCACTAAACAAAAACAAGTCTTCTGGTAAGGACTACACACATTAGATTTCTATCTGATCATGCTAAAGCGATAGCTCCTTACTTAACAGCCATATACAACCGCTCGCCCAAAGAAGGATGTGTACCAAAAGACTGGAAAGTTACACAGGTGACACCAATATTAAAAAAAGGCAGTAAGGGTAACCCACTTAACTACAGACCTATTTCACTCACGTCAATCTGCAGTAGGGATTTGTAACATGTCCTGTATTTGTAACATATTATGAATTATCTCGAAAAGAATTATCTATTGACCCAAGGTCAACACGGATTTAGAAAACAACCATCATTCGAAACACAACTAGCTCTTTAGTCACATGAGCACCGGTAATGCTTATAATAGCCGCTGGTATGTAAATTTATTTTGTGAGCCCAATAAACCTTTTTACTATCTACAGGCACTTAACAGTTTAACCTGTAATATGTGTTTGTGACTGGAACTCTTCTCATTGTCAACATCGGGATCGTCACATTGTCGACAGCAAATAACTTACCAGAAAATCCTGTATTACGTGTACCCGTCGGAACGACTTCCTCAATTTGCAGCTCAGATCGTTCAACGTCAATGATATCTTGGGATGCCTGAGAGAAGTCCCATCAGAGGATGACTTACGACTGCATTTTGTTAAAACGACAAATTCAAACGGCTGTTGTTGATGGTTATTCTTGCGACTAAAGTTCCTGCCGGCTGAGCGTACTTTCCATTTTCGACCTTCAGCACAGTTGCTCCCGTATCACAGACCATTGTCTTCTTTTGTGTGCGGCGGTAATTATCCGACAATACAGAGTAAGAAGCTCCTCAATCAACGAATGCTCGAATTGTTTGGCCGACGATTATGACGTCGATGAGATTTCCCGTCATCTTAGCGAGGATTTTCATCTGCGGCGGCCTCACCTCTGTAGTTGGTCGCCTCGCTTAGTTTTCCTGGGCGCGGCGGCTAGGGAAGCGGCTGGTACCTCTGTACGGCGACGGTGAACGGCTGCGGCGCGTCGGGGAGCGACCTCGTCTAGGGTACGGCGATGGGCTTCTTCCCATAGGTCGACTGAACTCATCAGCAGGTGATTGCCTGGGATAAACTGCTCTGATGACTGACGTCTTGCTGCAGTAGGGTACGACATGTCCAGAGTAGGGACTGATGACCCCGCAGTTAAGACCCATAATCTTTACAAACATTTGAACATTTGAACTTGTCCAGGGCGCCCACTGTTGGAAACACACTGGTTTGTTGGTCTGTTGCTCAGTGACCGCCAGCCAGCACACACGGCGCGCAGCAGCAGCTCTACCACTGTAAGTTAATCGGCTTCTTAATAGAAGCGACTTATTTTCATTTCGTATGTGCTTTGTCTTACAGTTCATCAAACTTTTGTGCGCTCGCGTGTTTCTTAATTCAGAATCGCCTTTAGTTGACATATCAGTGTTGATATTTTGATTTATTAGCTCGCGTATATATTTTTCAGATTCGCCTTTAATAAAAAGTTTAGTGTTTGCTACATATTTTTCGAATCTCACTGTTTATCAAACTTCTGAGTCCTCAGTCGTACTTATTTGGAACATTCATAGGTTTTTGGAATGGCTAGAAACTGTGACTGCTGCGAACGAACGCACACCGAGTTAGTGACTCTTCGACGTTGGCTTCGCTGGCAACGCTTGAGACTGCGGTGGGTGGGCGCCGCTGTTGTAGGCCGCTGTTGCGGGGATGCAACGTCTGTGCATCTGTTGTGCCCTCCGATCGCCCTGTGGCTGTGGTCAGCCCGGTCACTGCCCGCGAGAGGGTCGCCCCCCTATCCGAGGTGGATTGGGAGGTCTCCTCAGCGCGTGTCAGGCGGCGTAAGACTTCCCGGGGGACCAAAGTGGAGGCCTCCTCGGTTAGTCTTGCCATCAGATTCGAGGCGCTGTCTGTGGCAGAGGACATTCCTGACGCAGATGATACCGCTTGTCCTGTACTCGCCGCTCTGACTGCAAGATCCGGGCACTCACAGAGGGTGGGCTTGTTGGTAGTTGGGAGCTCCAACGTTAGGCGGGTGATGGAGCCCTTTAGGAATATGGCTGCTAGGGAGCGGAAGAAGTCCAATGCGCATTCCATGTGCATACTGGGGGGAGTCATTCCAGATGTGGAACGGGTCCTTTCGGATGCCATGAAGAGCACAGGGTGCAGCCAGCTGCAGGTGGTGGCTCATGTCGGGACCAACGATGCATGTCGCTTTGGATCGAAAGAGATCCTCTCTGGTTTTGAGCGATTATCAGAGATAGGAAAGACTGCCAGTATTGCTTGTAAGATGAAGACAGAGCTCACCATCTGCAGCATAGTCGACAGGACTGACTACGGACCTTTGGTTCAGAGCAGTGTGGAGGGTCTGAATCAGAGGCTCAGACAGTTCTGCGATCGTGTGGGCTGCAGATTCCTCTACTAGCGCCAAATTGTGGTGCGTTTTCGGGTTCCGCTAAATAGGTCAGGAGTCCACTATACTCAAGAAGCGGCTACACGGGTAGCGGGGGCTGTGTGGCGTGGACTGGGCGGTTTTTTAGGTTAGAGGGCCTCGGGAGTACACAAAATGGGTTTCAGTCTCAAAGGGTGCAGGTCAGACACAGGAAGAATGCAGACCTAGGAAGCATTGGTGTAACAGTTGTAAATTGTCGTAGCTGTATTGGGAAAGTTCCAGAGCTGAAAGCGCTGATAGAAAGTACTAAGGCACAAATCGTTATAGGTTCTGAAAACTGGCTGAGATAAGATCGGACGCAATTTTTATAAAGGGCCAAATGGTCTTCAGAAAGGATGGAATAAATAAAAAAGGGAGTGGCGTGTTTATTGCAGTTACAAACGGCTTATCCTGCTGCGAAATTGAGGCAGATACTTCCTGTGAGTTGGTATGGGTAGAAGTTATACATGACAACCGGAATAAATTAATAATTGGATCCTTTTATCGGCCCCCTGACTCAGACGATGCAATTGCCGAAATGTTCAAAGAAAGCTTGAATCACATTTCAAACAGGTACCCGAAGCATACTGTTATAATCGGTGGCGACTTTATTTTACCGTCGATATGTTGGCATAAACACGCATTCAGAACCGGGGGCAAATATAAAACATCGTCCGAACTAGCTCTGAATGCTTTTTTTCTGAAAATTACTTCGAACAGTTAGTTCATGAAGCCACTAGAATAGTAATCGACGGCTATTCGTCCGCTGCTCTTCGCCTTAATTAAAAAACAAAGACCTGCTGTGACATTTTAGAAGCTTACAGGATAGTAGATGATAATGTCTAACAAAGCTTATTGTTGGAAACGTGAAATAATAAAACGTGCAATATCAAATCAAAGTATTCACCTTTGACCATATAGGTTTAAACCTACTCTGCGTGGTGTTATTTTTAGTTATCGCACTGTAGAAAAAATATTTCATCCTTTTTTGAGTAGACAAAACGACTCATACTTGTAAGATTCCGTAAATTTTCATTTTTTATTGTATTGTGGGCATAAAACAATAAATTTGCATCACACAGTGTAAAAACGCTCCTCCATGTAGTGTCGGGTTTCGTGTTGGTTAACAGGATATGTTAAAGTATACTTATTAACTCTCTTTTTAAAGTCATTTCGCCAACGCTGTGTACTCTGATAATGTACGTTGACGGGTATTTATAATATACTAGTGATCCCGGCAATGCTTCGTAATTGCTAATATTTATGGGAACAAATCATGTTCGTCGCCTCCAGTTTTCAAGACCTCAAGATTAGTTATTGACATTTGAAATCTTGAATTATATATAACTCACATGGCCCAGTAATATTGGAGTTTCCTCGTTTCTCTAATTTATTATTTAGTGTTACATATTATACAGTAGATTGTATATCACATATAGTTTTAATTACGTTCTCCAACTCTGATTGCAACAATAATGAAACAGACTGAAAAAATTGGGTAATTCCACTTTGTATCTCTAACACCTGCTTGCACTGTTCTTTTACGAAGAAACATTCTTCGCAAAAATATGAGTCAGAACTTTTTACATTTCCATGTAGTTTGCATTTCTTGACAGCCTGCTCTCGTGACAGTTCTTCATTTTTTCGTAGCATCCGTATACTTATGACTTGCTGCTCCCATGTTCACAACAGCACAATTTGCAGGCAGCTTGGTGGTTACGGTGAAAGATTTCTCAGGGGCATCGGTATCTTCTATATGGAGTAGTCTCAAAGTCACTTCCTCTTTGAATTCAATGATTGAGATTGTCATGTTGTTGATGTATCGGTAAACCACAAGAGCATTTACCAGTGCTGACCCTGTCAACTTTTCAATTGCAAGCTTCCAGTACCATTTCACACCCCGCCTTAGACAATATAGGACTTCATTTGGTGAGAGAAATCTATAAATGATTGATTATAGTCAGTTATCATTGCTGGATTTTTCTTTGTGCCCCTCTTGCTTTGAACTTCAGCTTCTTCCTCTCCATGAACAGTACTCAGCATCAACACAATCCTCTTGTTTTTACATTTTAGTAGTATCTTCATCTTCTTCACTTATGTCCATAACTTCATCTAAAAGCTTCTGTACATGCCTTTGTTCATCTACATAGCTTCTACGAGACACTTTCTCCTGCTACAATATCACTGTGTTACGAAGCAAACAACACTGAATAAAGACTGTAGTAACAATGCAGAAAAACAATTATGGAACTGTACGCAACTAATGTTGTGGAATGAGAGACTTACAGCAGTACCAACCCAAAATTATTAGCGACATAGCAATTGACACACCTGGCACTTAACTCTGGCGCCATGAGAGTCATATGTAACTCACACAAAAAACAAACTAAGGTACTAAATTGCAATATTGTCAACTTCTTTGTACTTAAATAGACTTCAAGCAAACTAAAGCGAATATGAAAAAAAAAAATGGTTTCCGCGGGACGGTAACCCAAGTATACCTTTGGCAGACAATATGTTAATATAGTTATTGTTAAACAGAATGGACTAAGACAAAATATTAAATGTATACAGCATATTTAAGTACAGTAGAACAGTATTGGGCATATGATTTGTTGTGGGAATGTGACAAGTGACAGCAGGAAGGGGTGGAGGGGGGGGGGGGGTTGGAGGGCAGAAGGTGCGGGAAAGGGCAGACCGCTGGAATGGTCAGGCATTGCCGTTCTTTGTGCGCCTGCAAAACGAATAGCGAGAAAGCGAGCCTCACTCTGTCTACCCTATTACGTCGCAAAAGGAAATTACAAGGTGTTTTACAAAGTTATACCGACCCTTCCACAGAGCACCTCATAAATCACATATGACGTACTGCGCAGACACCTTGAGAGTGCGCATTTTTCACAAAATGCGTTGCGCCAGGAAACAGGCATGTTTATTTTCTACAAATGCGTTAATACTGAAAGGAATATCGAACAGAATCTACATACCTGTCTACAAACTACCTTGCAATGGAAGGCGGGAAATGGATTCGGCATTCTGTGGCTTTTTTCTGGGAACGGCGCCTTCCCATACCATAAGAACTATTCGCTGTTCAGTTTACGTTCATACTAACAGTATACCCTCCGCCGCATTCTGCTCAGTTCTTCTATGTTAAAAACATACAACTGCACTGTGTTCAGCACTTCACGCAATATTTTAAGGTATGTTTCTACCCGCAAACTATTTGTTTATTCTTTCATTTAAAGGTTTAATTATATTCACGGATCAGAAGTTTCATGTAATAATTACTTTGTCTCAATAGTGAATTGTGCATAAAGACCCCACTGTCATAATAATAAGCGAAGATATCGACTTAGTTGTTTTACTTATTACTTCTTCCTGGTCAGACACTAACATGTACTTCAAGAAGCCTGGTAGGGGCAAGGCTCAATCGAAAGTGTTTCATCAAACAAAATCCGGCAACTTACTTCTGATGAAACCACCCTACACGAATATTTCCCCTATTTTCCTTCTTTGATAGGGCTGTCAACGAAATGAGCCAACAGCGCAGTAGTTCAGCGAGAGTGAGTTGTCGGCACTGAGAAAAGTCCGCCAGCTGTCACCGCTGACGAAAAATATCTCATGTAGCATTTTCATCTGTATGTCCTACCCAGGTCCAACTCTATACCTCTACAAAATTTCATCCAAATCAGCAAGTAATTTTTGCGTGAAAGCATAACAAACTAACTTTAATAATTATAATTATATTAGAGTGTATGATTAAATATTATCTTCTGCCTGGCACATAATAATTTAGTCTTTAGGTTTGCCTTATTGTGTCTTCCAGTGGATGGTAAGGAACCGAGGATGAAGTAGTTTTTCATCTGTATATTTCTAGTTTAAAGAGGACCCCAATGTCAGTTTTGCCCCGGAGCCCTTGGTGACATAGCTACGCCACTGCACCCCTCTCTTTCTTTATATCAATTTATTTATTCCTCCTCCTTTTTGTTTGCTCCTCTTCCTTATCTGCCTCTACCTCCTCCTCTGTCTCCTCCCCTTTCTCGTCCGCCAAGCCGCGGCGGAGCGACCGAGTGCATTGAGGCGCTATGCTACGATGCGCTAGGCCGTTCACCGTGGGCTCTCAAATGCTCTTAGCTGTGCTATCAATACGATCTGCCACTACTACCCTTACAATACGATGATATTGGCGGACACATGGACACATGTGGGAATGTCATCCGCTCAACTATTTGTGTGATTGCTACCCGCATTCTCTGCCAATCTCTCCCCTCCACTGTATATGAAAAATTATTTCCCAAATTTTACGGTGGTAGGACAAATAGTGCCGAAGTAATGTACCCTTCATCGTGCAATAGACGCAATCTTATGTAGACAATATTCTCTCTCTTCTTTTAAAGGTCAAGTGTGAAACTGCAACCAAGATGGGAAAAACTCTAGTTTTGTAAAGTACTCAATGCCATGCACCGTAGGAATTATCATGTCGACTGTGCCATTTCTCTTGTTTTGAAGAACGAATTTACAATTTTTTTCGCATTCGGATAAATGGTATTCATGGAGATATGTCAGCTATATCATTTCTATGAAGATTCCCAGTTGCATCAGGTAAACGTTTTCTCACGGTGGGGTTGTTACTGGCGCGGAAAATGGATAAAACTATCTTCTAAGCGGGGTATATACTGTATGAAACTTTGAGCTCCTATTAACGTGAAGTACGTAATAATGATTACTCTGTGAAAATACTATTTATTCTTTGAATTTTGAACTTTACCATATATTTGAAAATCATTTTATTGGTTGATATGTTGTACGAAATCTGATTCAACGCAATGAATTCTAAGACAACATGTGTGAAATCGAAGTACCCATTGTGTCAAACTTTCAACGCAATCTGTGAAGAATTGCTTGAATTTCCAAATTTTGAAACCCAAAATCAGTTACATTTTTCAAAATTAGATATTCCGAACCGCAAATCTCCCGAAGTTCTCGAACAAATAGTATGAAATTCCGACAACGTTTTACTGGAATGAACTAATGTTTTATATACTTTATTCATCTTACTAAGAGTGTGACGTTCAAAACTGAATTCTAAGGCTAATAGAGCACAACTCTGTACACTTAGAACAGCTTTATTTGTATTACAAGCGTACACTTAGAACAGACTGCCTCCTGATGGGACTACTCCACTATTTACGCATAGAGAAAATTTGCTCTTAACTTTTCCTGGCGTAATGAATGTTCAAACATCTTACGGGTATGCTCCCGGGTGACGTCGTTGACAACCGCCGATATTTCGATAGGAGCACATCCTGACATTCTCAAGGCACAACTGCACTCATGGAAGCAGTCTGGAAGCGAATTTTATACCTTGGTTTGCAAAGGTTAAACAGGGAAGATAACACACACACACACACACACACACACACACACAGTACAAGTCACTACAGAGTTAAGACAACCACAGGTGTCCAGACATCAAGAAATATTGGTAGTGACGATTAATCAGGTGTGGCAGCATGTAATACTTGCGCTTTTTTTTTTTTTTTTTTTTTTTTTTTTTTTTTTTTTTAAATCCCATCAGGTGTTGGAGTGTGCAATATTTCTGGCTTAAGCCATCATATTATTTAAGTTCGAAGTATTGCTTCAGTGCAGCCGGTTAGAACCAGTAGGCGACAGACGGTAAAAGCTGGTGAGAACCACGACAGGTGGTACAATAGGTTGGGTTCTCACGAGGAAGAGCACTGGCAAGTCTTCCCGAATTCTAGGGAAGTCCCCGAGCGGAAGGCACTGGACGCTGATTGGCTGTAGCACTGGCGGTCACGCGCCAAAACGCAATCATATTTTTGTTAATATTTATTAAACTAATTATTTCTTCAATGTCATACTCAATTTAGAAAAAACCCTCAAAGCTAAGCTATGCCCTGAGTAGGTAAAACATATTAACAATTACTAAAAACATAAACAAAACACGTAATATATGACGAACGATGCACGGCGGGCATGTTTACGCGCCAAGTTGCGGAACGAAGGCAGCTTTGCATCGAGCCGCCACAGTCCAGTTCAGAACAGGCACTCGGAGGAGTAACATGTGACTTCAGTACGCGCACTCGGTGAAGTAACATGCATACGTAGGCGGTCATTAAACATTGTTTAAACATCTTAGATGAAGGGAAATAACTTTATATTTACTTTCAGTTAAGACAACTTGTGACAACTTGATGTTATTATGCAGTTTGCTGGTTTTCTGCTTACTTGAAATAAATCATCTGGCATTCCGAACTACTACAGCTTTATTCCCTAACTAGATCAGTTCCTACCAATAGTTTAGCAATTTCAGCCTCATTCAGGAACTCCGACCTGCGTGCTATCATCTGCGTGGGGACATCTATAGAAGACGTCAGAACTTTTAGAGTTTCTACTCTTCAGGCAGTGCAGTGGGGAGTTACTGCAACCCTCGTCATTGCAGTACAAACGCAAACTGTTGTGCGTCATCCATGGCAACATGGAGGAGGAAAGGACCGGTTAACATACCCCCTGTAGATATTTTTCCCGTTGTAAGTGGTTGTTAATGTTCGGGGCCGCTTTTAATTTTTCACTCGCGTTGTAACATTACGGAGAAGTACTTTGGCAGATCAGGCACACTTAATTAATTTTATAAATAACAGACTCAAAAAAGTAGGTGGAATCTGACTTTAAAGTTTAGCGGCGGTGGTAATTTGGAATTAAAGCAACACTTGAGCACAATATTAAATAAAAGTAACTAACGGATTCCGCGATGACCTTTCTTACGAATACGTTTGCTTCAAGTTGCTTGGATCGTAGCAGATGAGGCTGTAATACTCTTGTTGCATTATGTAAAATGATGCTTGATTTACTTAGAGCGGATTATGCTCACTGAATGAAAAAAAAAAAGGTTACTTTTGTGACAAAAGACTGTTTAAATCGATCGGATTTCGTTTAATTCCGAAGATTTCCTTGCAAGCATTACTATAAAGTCACATTCATGAAAGTTACATATAATGATATCAAGAAGTTTCTAGTAAATTGTGGACACAAGTACAACAATGGCTCCAAGCGTCATGTTACATAATCAAGATTACTTCTGGAAAAATAAACACTTCATCGATCATTAAAAGGTGGGTCATTTTAAATAAGTAAAAGATTTTAATTGTACCTACTATATTTTTATCATATTTAAAGAGAAAAGCGAAGTCACACACTTACATTTCATAGTAAGGAATTCCCTGATGTACGTCTGATCTTAGCGAAGGGTAAAACATGAAAGACGAAGTGCACAACTGCGTTCTGGGCAGCTCGTAAAAGATAGATTAACATCAAAAATATATTAAGATCGTAATTAGCTGCCAGAGAAAGCGGTGATCAGCGACAAGTGTTGCAGATATAATTTTTACTAAATAAAATTTTCAATGTAATATTACAAGCATAATTCTGTCCCTATGATTTTAACGAGAGACAGTGTCGGATTCCAAGCAGGATTTAAATAAAAATCACCATCTCTGCCTATAAGGTATGGAACTTATAAGTACATCTATCATCAGAGACACGTAGAAAAATCAACAAATAGCGTTAATCACTGCACTACGAACTCCAAAATGTTCAAATGTTTGTAGAACTTATGGGACATGACTACGGGGTCATCAGTCCCTAAGCTTACAAACTACTTATGAACTAGCTAAGACTAAGGACGGCACAAATATCCATGCCCGAGGGGGTATTCGAACCCCCGACCGTAGTGGCCGTGCAGACCGTGACTGGAGGGCCTCAGTCCCCTCGGCCACCGCGGCCGGCCTACGCGCTCCATTGGAAGACTTGCGACTACACTTAAATCCGAGATAAACTCTGTCTGTGACTCTTTCACGACTTAACTGGTGAACCCATTTTGATGAAATTGAATATGGAGATAGTTTTAACGCTGAAGAAGAGCATAGACTACATCATTAACTGCGTAATTCAAGAAATTTTGTTGGCTTTAAGTATATAATGGAAATAGCATATGGAACAGCTATCAACATTTCTCTTACGGCTTCTGACACGATTGAAGAGTCCTCGGAAAAACTATTTATTCTTTGATGTTTGATATTTATTACTTTTCAAAATACATTTAATGCTTGATATGTTGTAGGTAATACTATTCAGCATAACGAATACAATGCTTACACGTCAATGTCTTCATACCGCGAAACCAATATTGATAACATTTGAATCCCGCATAATTTACAGGTGGTTTAACGTATAGCTTCTTCACTCATCGCTTTAGTTAAGCCGAGCCGGCCGCGGAGGCCGAGGGGATTGCGGCGCTCCAGTCACGGTTTCCACGGCCACTATGGTCGGGGGTTCGAAACCCCTCTCGGGCATGGATATTTGTGCCGTCCTTAGTGTTAGCTAGTTCATAAGTAGAAGTTTAGGGACTGATGACCCCGTGGTTAAGTTCCATAAGTTATATATAGTTGCTTTAGTCAAGATGTAATTTTGTTTCATATTCAATAATATCCTCATTTTCATCTCGATAGAGAATAACAGCATTTACCGTCCAACTACGCACAGTTATGTTTCAACAGAAAAATTGTATGCTTCTTTTTTTATCCATAATTTAAAAACGGAATTGCTTAATTATTGTACTTTCGATGGTCTTTGACACGTATAACAGAGAATTTTATTTATTTATATATTTATTTATTTATTGAAATATATGTCATATGTGAATTTATATAAACTTTATGATGGGGAAGGTTTGTTGCCAAAAATAATACAATTGATCTATATAAACGATACATATATTAAATAAAAACTTAAAACGTCCTCTATTAGAATGCAACGTTGCGACAAACTTTGAGCTCAAGCAGTGCACAAGTTTTTGAATTTTTGAAGCGTACACAAAGCAACAGTACATTTACATAATTGTATAAAGATTGGTCACATAATCAAGTCCCTGCCCCTGCCATCCTGCATGCTGGAAGTAACTGAACTATTTTTGTCTGTCTTCTCTGATCGTGACATGCGCTTTAAAGATTCCTTCAGTAAACTCGGGATCTGTTTTTGACGGTGTTGCGTAACACTTGGGGCTTTACGTAATCCCAGAGGAAGCAGTCGATCCCGTTGAGAGAAGGCGAGCACGCAGGCCGTGGCACGAGGCAGCCAATTACTCTCCGGGCTGAATTTTTCTGTGAAGTATGGCGCGCCTCGGCGATAGAAGTGCTCTGGGCCACTGTCGTGTGTTTTCCGTCTTTCGTCCGCAGCAGTAACCTAACGTCAGCGGACGAAAGGGCAGCTACCAAAGCGAAAGGTCAAACACGAACAAACACCAGAGAAAAAAACATTATTTAATATTTTCGGTTTAGCTTCCTGATAGCAATATCTGCAGAGTTTTGTCCTCTACAAGTCTCTAAAATTTTAAAAACCGTACTGAAACGCCTTGTACATGACGTGGATATTTATATTTATCCGGAGAATTCACCTTTGGAATTTTGCTTCAGTAGTTGAATGAAACATCAGTACAGACCTGAATAGAAAAGCGACTAATAAGATATCATCTAACAAAGCGTACGACAAGACTGTTTCATCTCTCCATATTTGTTCAATATATACATTAATGAAATACTGTAAGCGGGGGTCACTTTGGGACACTCAGTTCATTATTTTCCATGTAAACCAGATAAAAATGATTCAATCTCAGATATATTTACTACCATGTGAAATTATACTCTTGCGATATATAACAACAAACAAGCACAAACTAAATATCAAAGTATGACCTAATTACAGTTAAAAATTATCACAACGTCACCCCACAATGTGGGGTGACTTTGTGACAGTCTGGTTTTTCTACTAAAACTAATAGGAATATAATACAATCACAATATAACCTCATAAAACTTTATTTTAACATTAGGAACAAGTAAAAATATCATAAAAATGAATTTTAAATGCTAGGCAATGCAGCGAAGATCGAAACTGATAATTGGAAATCCATATGCAGACAGGGAAACCGCATGTACTGTAATTCCCATTCCCTCATTGTCTATAAAAAACTCGTTGACCACCTGGTTTTCTCACTGGTACTAGTGTTGCAACTAGAACATTTCGGGCCTCTTTTGTTTTCAGCCACAGTGTGTTCTTATGAATGTTGTACCTGAGAAGAACAGATAAATTAATATTATGCATTGTAATGACATCTTTTCATAGTAATTCTATTTATGAGTACTACTTACTAAAACAAATCAGTGCAAGATTGGACCAAATAGTGATAGATCAGAAGATTTTAAAGCACGTAAACCAATTACGTTTGATGTGAGTTGACAGCAGATGTGTAGCAAAATTGGCACTTAAATTACGTTATATAACACCGTTGAAGTTCCCACACTGCCGTATTTGAGACCTAAATGATTTCCAAATAGCAAGGAAGCCGTATGCAGGAGCAACAAATGAAATTCCTGAGAGGAGTTAAAAGCTGCACAATAAAAGGCAGGTTAAGGGAAGAACTGCAAAACTATAGCGCAAATGATTAAATTCGACAATTCAGAATAAAATGGTACGATATCTAGAAATAATGGAAAGTGGGAGACCTCGTAATTGTAAGTCCCATGGAAGAAGACACAGAGAAAGAATCCGACAGAGACGGGTAACGTATCAGGCAATTGCTGCCTAACACCTGAAGAGAAGAAGAAGAATTGGAATGGATGTTTCGTGATTTCAACGGAAGTGTGTGTGTGTGTGTGTGTGTGTGTGTGTGTGTGTGTGTGTGTGTGTGTGTCGAGTTTGCGTAGATACAGTGGCGACATACCACGTTATCCCAATTCACTTTAGTGCATGTTGCAATTTGTAGGAGCGGATGATGAATCATACCACAATGCAATACCATTTCTCAATCAGATACGTACTTTCATCTCCAATATATAAATTTTTATTTCGTAAAATAACATCAAATTTTATTTCGTAAAATAACAGACAAGATCGCCAGTTATTTTTTTATTTTGAAAAAGTGTTTCGGGACTGTAATAAATCTATCGAAAATATCGGCCTCAAGAATGACACGTTCCGAGACATATTTTAATACTGAAATACAGTAATTCTGTCGTGCACTCTTTGCAGAAATCAGCTCCCCTTGCCTATTCACACAGTTCTCACTGTTAGATTTTTTATAAGAGTTTTCTTTTCATTCCTTTTCAGTCCTTTTACGCTTATTTAAACTAGAGTGATAGCACGCAGTATCGTTCAAGCGATTCATACTGCACGCCATAACGCAGAAGACCTGAGCACGCATTCTGAATGAAGGTGTCGGCTACACTGTGTTCACATCACGAAGGGTCACGGCGCGACGAATTTTGAGAGTAGATACTTCAATACAAGTCGAAACAATGTCAATTAATTCTTAAGGAAACTCACTTATTTCTAGAAGCTACCAACCGAGATGGCTAGAATACAGGGAGATGGCCGTACACTGAAAGCGTGATGCCTGTCTCCTCTATAATAGACCGTCTTAAAGAAATGTTCCAATTCTAATGCTGGTTTGATGCCACATAAAACTTGAAGAAAAAGTGCAGCGTTTAATCGCTATGTACACCACGTTCAACTAGTGAGACCATTAACCCGGCGTGAGTGAGGACGGGTACGTGACACCCGAAGTGTTTGTAATCGCTGATTAGTGGACGTCATTGTTGCCACACAGATATTGCTGTCACAGTAGCTGGAGGTAAGGGGGAGGGGGTCACGATGGAGTGTTGAGATTATTGTTCCGCCAGTGTCAGAGGGAGATAAAAGTGTGCAAATGTAGCAGGGGTACTTCATACCCGAACTCGTAGTTGGTGTCACACTTTTGAGCTGTCAGCAATTTTACGATATACATAGTTATTTATAGTATTCCTTGAATTATTTTTAGAATTTATATTTCTCAAGATGTCTTACGAAGAACATGAACGTCGGCCACAGGAACTACTAGAAGAAGTTTTAGAAAAAATGTTCAAACGGTAGTTCCTGTGACTCCGAGAGTGAAAAAGAAATTGACAACGTTTCTCAAAGAAGTGAAGAAAGTGATTCGAAACAGGAGTGTATTTTGGATCATTTGGAAGAGCCAAAATCTGAGTTAGCGCCTCTTAGTCGTCTGAGGTACGCGAGACTTTTTATACTTCCAAAGATGGTACAAAATGGATAAAGGATTGTCATAGACAAAGACATATTCGTTCAGAGAATATTATTATCAATTCTCCAGATGTAAAAGATGCTGCAAACAAAGCCAAAACACGGACTGAATGTTGTAGTCTTTTTATAACGTACAGTATGCTGAATACTATACTTACACATACAAATAATTAAGTAAGGAATATAAGGGGGAAATATCCAGAAAATAAAGAGCAGTACCTCGCAAAGATAGTATTTTACTTATTCGTCTTGTTTAAGAGCTTGCATTATTAATATCCCAAGTAGAAAAGATTTTTCAATACACGATTGTAGTATCAAAAATTCGTCATCAGAGTTTCGGGCACTTCACACCCACCTCAAAGCTGGTGTAACAATTTCTCACCTCATTCACGCCGGGTTAAAAATTAATTTTCAAATACCTTATGATTGTTTATCGACAAAAATATAAGTATATGGTCTGAAAACCTGTACTGTTTATTAATTCAATACATTTGTAATCCAGCTATACAGTGTAGGATACACAGACTATATACACCGACGACGCACGACGCTAAAACTGGAACACAACGCATACCCTGCAGGACGAGAGGGGAAGGATGAGAGGCCGTGGAGGGGAGATGGATGAGGAGGGTGGGGAAGGAAAATGTAAGAACTCTCAGGGAGGGGAAGGGAGATCCAAGCAGGAGAGTGAAAGGAGGGGGATAGGAAGAGAAGGGGCATGTAATATATGGGGAAGAGAGGGATTAGGGCTGATAGTATGGATGAAAATCGCGACAGAGGTCGTCATCCGGGAGAGGGAGGTGGCGAAATTTACCCTGGGAGAGTATGTGGAGACCGTGAAGGTGTAGGGAGGGATATGCTGGTATCAGTGCTGCAGAGGCCCAAAGTTCAGGAGGAGGGGAGAGACCAGACGGTGACGGGATTCTACTTTGCGGGTGGTGTACGCGATGGGGATATGTTCAAGGAATCGTAGAGGATCCGCATGGGTGAAGGGAGGCGGATGTGGTAAGCGAGGCGGAGGACATGCCGATGTACTCGCCGAGCGCGTCGTACATAGACCGGCGTTGGAACATTAATTCTCGTGGGGGAATGGTGACCTCCACAAGAAAAGGTCCATATTAGTCTCTCCACGTTTCTTTTTGTTCTCGGCGAGTTTTTAATTGGTTACGCCTGCAGGTATCGAGCTACGGTGTCAGTCAAGCAGTGTGTTTTGCGTGGAGTCTGCCTGGTAGGAACTGTCTTTAGGTAGACGGAGCAGTAATCACTCACAAGGAAAGTACTTGCGCTCGAACAAACATATCTGTATGAACGTTTGCTTACAGGATCTCTACGTACACCTCAATGTACTAATGGGTGTCGTATTTATGCAAAACTCTGCTATCATGCTCTTGATAGCACTGTAGATGTAACTGTAGACGCCATACGTAATGTAGGTATCTTAACTATAACTTATGTAATAATGAGCATACAAGTTCTAGAGCGAATTGTCATCAAAAGCCGTGATGATAGTTGCAACTTTAGCCTTCTTCCCGAAAGATTGTTGCTATTCACTGCCACTGCTTCCATCGCCTCTTCCCACACTTACCTTAGCACTACCGCTTGCAATGAGTTGTCCGTCATTATCATCCCTATTATCATTATTATGAGTTTGTAACAACAGTATCTAACTTATATTTCTGTACCATAACAGATACGAGAAAGCATGCGAGTGATTCATCTTCTACACTAATACCATCTTCATGAAGAATGGTTCTCTGTAACTTCATCTTAACCAATCGCAATACTTTAGCAGGATTGATTATCAATCGCCCCTCCATCTGACGCATCACCACACAAATAACATCACAAAATACAACTTAGGAGACACACTGCACCGTCCCTACTGGCGAACCGACAGGTCAAAGTGCAATACGACATGGCACACGCAGAGGCCTCTAACGGACGACTGCAGAGTTTTGCAGATGCGGGAGTATCACTAGTGCAATAAGGGACCTTTGCATTATCTCTCATACGATTTTTGTGTATATGTGTTTGTTCGATCCCAAGTACTTTCCTTGTCAGTATGAAAAGCATTAAACTAAGCTCCACGTTTAAAATAAGCATTCAGAATTAAATGAACGGTGAATCTGCTCTTATTTATATATGTTTTGGTTCTGAGATACTACAAGAATCAAAAAGAATTATTTTCTTTCGGTTTTTCTGTTCCTGCAGAAACGCAATATGTTCAAATGATTGTTAAGCCTATGGAACTTAACTGCGAGATTTTCAGTCCCTAAACTAACAAACTACTTATAAACTAACTTATACTAAAGAAAGCACAAACACCCAGGCCCAAGGGGGGGGGGATTCGAACCCCGGACGGGGAACGGCCTCGCGCATCGGCCATTCCGCCGCGGCTGCAGAAACGCATTGTATATTTTAGAAAATGTTTTTTAGCACAGTATAAATATAGTCTGAATTAGAATGTACAAAAGTTTAATGGTTTCACTTACGTTTCTTATTTGTAATTTGTTCTGTAGGAATCTCATATCGCTGAAAACAAATAACGCTGATCTGGAAACGTCACAAGTATATCACATCCTGTTTTGTTTGGCTTTGTCTTTCTATACAAAAATATCAATAAAGACAACTTTTAATTTTTTTTCAACACCTTAATTATTGGTTTCTACATTCTCCTTTCGCAGGGTCTTATAACTATTCCCATTCAGCATAAAACTGTATATGTTAAAATGCTGTCTCCTTGTTCGACTCTGTTCGTTGTTTTGATGTTACGAAGCTTTCATTAGCTTACTGTGTACGCACGTTTATATCCAAACAGTCGCTCTTATATCGACTACGCCCGTTGCATGCCTCTAATTGCATATTTACTGAGAGGAAGGTAGAAGGAAAGAGGGGGAGAGGAATCACTTTAGCTGAACTGCGCCACTGAAATTATTTAATTGCGGCAAGTGAAAATTTAAACCGGACTAGGATTCGAACCCGGGTTAACCAGCCCTAACCTCTTGACTATCGCCGGCCGCCGTGGCCGAGGGGACTGAGGCGCTTCAGTCACGGTCTGCACGGCCACTACGGTCGGGGGTTCGAATCCCCCCTCGGGCATGGATATTTGTGCCGTCCTAGTTCGTAAGTAGTTCATAAGTAGTTTGTAAGTTTAGGGACTGATGACCCCGTAGTTAAGTCCCGTAGACTTTACAAACATTTGAACATTTGAACCTAACGTATACTAAAGACAACACTAACATCCATGCCCGAGGGAGGATTCCAACCTCCGACGCGGGAAGCCGCGCGATCCGTAACGTGGCGCTCCAGGCCTCTCGGCTACTCCCGCGCGACGAAGTAATGGTCCATACGCCGTCGTCGCGTACAAATGCAGATGTAGATTTATGTGATGTCTCTTCTTATATGTCCGATAGAACAGACACCACTCTAATCTCTATAAACAGACAGTATTACAATCTTCCAGTGGGCGCTTGTTACTTCTGCACGCTACAGACATTAACGGGAATTTTTAGAACTGCTAGATGAACCATGATCAAACAGATTGTCATTTCATAATAACACTTTATTATTTCCCTCAGGTATTCGCACCCAGATGAGGGTGCCTCAAGTTCGAAATTGATGATCAAATCAATAATACTTTGCTAGTAATCTCATACAAGTTACATCCAGTACACGCCAGCTGACTTGCACCGGAAGAGAGGAAAAAAAAAAAAAAAAAAAAAAAAAAAAAAAAAACTGATGACATTAAGAAACTGCAAGAAGAGGAATGAAGGCAAGAACCAAGAAATCCCTTCGTTAATATGAATAAAGAATAAATAAGAGCCGGCACGGCTAAGGCAGGAACTAACTTGGTCACGTGACGAGGTACAGCCGGGCTACGGTTACACTAGTGCGCATTGTCAGCTGTAAGAGTGTAAATGGAAGGTGAGCATGGAAAGTGTCTTCGTCGACAAGCGCAGCAGTTTGCATTTAACGTAAATAATTTCGTTGACGACCAGAAACAGAAGGGACTGACCGTAGCGGTGGAGAAGGCGAAGAAACGTGCTGCCAAAATGTTAAAGCTGCGCAAGAGGATGGTTTCCAAATTATGGAAAGAAGGACACTACACCGAGCAGAAGAAGAAGAAGAAGCAAGAACCTCACTATAAGCATAAGATCGAAGACATGGATAAATGTGTTATGAGGCAGCAGTTTTAACGGTATTACGAACAATATAAAGATATACCAACTTTGCGCAAAATACACAACTTTCGTCGAACAGGAGTTTCAAAGCTAACAAGTAACCCTTACAAAAACATTTTTTTCTATGGGATTCCGTTTTGCAAGGTGCCAAAATAAACGTATTGTTTTGTGCGAACGAGGGGACACTGTAACTAAAAGGGCTTACTTTCTCAGGTTTTTCGTAAAAATCTAGCATCAGAATCAAAGCGACTTAGATGAAACATAGATTCGCACGCAGTATACAGTAAATAAATGTTGGCAAAGTACTAGTTTGCGAGAAGAGTTGTCAAACAAAAGTGCCGGTCATCGTTTAAGTGTTGTTCATGCAGGCGGAGACATGGTTTTCATTCCGGGTGCACTTCTCATATATGATTCAAAAACCAAAAAGTCTGACTATGACTCAGAAATGGAAAGCAAAAACTTTCAAAAATACGTTTAAACCCAACAATGCCAGGCTTACCTCCAAGAAGTATTGTTGTTTTTGATAATGCTTCATATCACAACAAAAAAGAGAATAAACCGCTTCCTCTAGCTCTCAAAAAAGTGAAATACGATCCTGGATGATCAACAACAACATACGTTATGACTCCGACCTACGGAAAGCCGAACCTCTGACACTGGTTAAGGGGCACCAAACGTCTCTTGTTTATTGTATTGACAAAAGTTTGCAAGAGAATGGATTGGTACCCCTCCGACTACGTCCGTACCGTCCACACCTGAATCTCATCGAATTAATCGGGAATATTCTAAAAAATAAAATCCGCTCACGGAGCTGAAAAAAAAATTGTTGCGTGACATAGAAGATTGGAGAAAGGCGGTATACCACGTAGAAAAAGTGTGCGAGGGCTATTGGAGAAGAGATGCTCTGATGGTCGAAGAAACAGAAAAAAAAATCAGTCGGGCTAGATTCAAGTGACGAATCGTTATCGTCAGCGACCGAATCGGCAGACGACAAATCGACGGAGACAGCTGAGGAAGATGAAATCTGCATGGGAGGTAGTTCTACAGTTACTGCCAGCGAAGCTCAGTGAACAAATGAGGTAAGATACTACTGTGAGGAACGTACAAATACTCCATTTTGCCAATAAGGGTATAAAACTTAACCTCCTTGACGAAATTGATATCCTCATCAATACAAAAACAGCATCCAACAACCTGCTCAATGATCAGACTTAACTAAAAAACAAAATGTTCCTCCACAATTTTGAGAACTTGCTAATATAATGAAACTAATTCACAAAAAGCCTCTCCCCCCCTTTTCACCCCCCCCCCCCTCAAATAAAAACCCCCTCCACTCAAGACAACTCTTTCATATGCTTTCCTATCGTACAATCAGTATTCCAGCTATTGTTGTTAATTGAAATTGATTTTCAATGTTGTTCATTGGAAGAAATACTTTCTTTTGATTAATAGCTTTGTCTCTACCCCTTCTGAGTACAAGCAACGTCTTTATCCATTCGGAATACTTCTAGCCATCGTAGGTGTTGGACATGCTTGGCTGCAGTAATGTTCAACCAATGACTGTTTCGAAATTTTTTTTTTTTGAATAATGTGAGAAGAATAGAATACCCGGAAACCGCCACTCAAAGGATTAGTAAAACCTATGCAGCCTTAACATCTAACGACAGCATCGAACATTGCATTAGAATTTCCAAATTAGATTTAGTCTTCCGCAAAATTAATCGTGAGTGAACGCGCTGCGAGAAACAGACTGGTAGCGACCCACTTACAAGAATACTGGAGCGTACATGTGCGCCGTACTGCTACCCCTCTCTGTTTCTTAGGAGTAAACACCGTCGCGCCTTACCACTTGGCTTTGCCGAGTAATGCCCTCTTTGTCACTACCACCGAACTACCGCCACGACGCGCTCTGCTCGTTCCGGCGGTACCATCAAAGATGTTCGCTCCCTTTAACAAAGTCGACACCGGATACGAGCCAGTGGCGCGAAATATAGGGGGAGATTTCCGATATAGGACCACTTTCTTATTTTGACATCCCGAGCCTACATTATCTATCTGATCGAAACAAAATATACTGTAAAAGAAGATACATGTTGTAACTTTCATCTCCTAGTATTATACTTTCAAGAAACACAAAGCATAAATGAATATAATTTAAAATTTAAAAATGTGTAAACGGTCCATATTAGAAAACCGGTTGCCTGATTTGGACTTTCAGTTGCTTAAATTGAACCACATGGTAAAACAATGACTAAAATGGAAATAAGACCCGTAATATTTTATTTCTTTATTTTAAAAAAGGAAAAAATAAAGAAAAGAAAGAAAGAGAAAAGCTTAATTTCAACATCTGACCGTTGATGTTTCTTCTAGCGGACGGAGGGAAACCTAATGAATAAAAGCACTTTTTACACACCATTTTCTTTTCTCTGTTGAAAGAATGAGGTACTTCATATTTCTCTGCTATGTCGAATGCAAGTTGACGAACATATTTGATTCCGTATCGAAAAATCCTTTCTTTAAATAAAAGGTGATGCGACAATTTTCCATCTCACTCGTACAGGTTTACTTTCTTCCGAATAACTGAACTATCAGCACATCTCTTTGCTACTCGGTATATACAAGCGCACTTGTTAAGTCCATGGGCACCGTTTATGCAAGCTGCCACAGAGACCTGCAGTTCATCTTCTGTCCATGTCCCATAGATTTTCCTTTCTGCCATCTTTCAAATCTAAAAGGATTACAATACTTATTACCTATTTTTAAACTGTTTTACTGCCTTGAAAAATAAACCTAAAAACTTTACACGTACCTATTGTTAATGACCTAAGTGAGTGACCCCTAAATCGGACCGGTCCAAATTAGGAAATAGCCATTGAGCCAACTTCCGTAACTCGACGCCATATAACTAAAGATAACGTTTCAGGAACACACACAGCTAAACTCTGCTTTTGCGATATTGAATTATTAGCTAATGAATGGCACTTATGAACTATAGTGCTGATGATTTTTGTACGAACTTTTACACGAGAGGAAATCTTATCTGTAGCAGAAAACTTGCAGCGACATCAAAGAAAACGCAGTAATGGAAAGTGTTCACACTCCAATGACTATTGTCGACCGGCGACTGAGGCAGTGACCTCGACAATAGTTATCACCAGTTGAGCGAACTTCAAACTTGAAGTTACCAACACACAGTGAAATACGTCGGTGGCCCAGTTTAGGCAACAGTCCATCTTCGGCAACTCTCCCCTAGATCACACACCACACACACACACACACACACACACACACACACACACACACACACACACAGACCAGAGATGTAGTTACCTGTCTGATTAAAACAGTGTACACAAGCGAAAGTAGTCGTTCGTAATCTCTGTGTGCACACAGTTTTCATCTGGCCGGAAGTTTCATATCAGAAACTGACAGAACGCAGAGGAACTCATACCTGGCTCTTCCACAAGAAACGCGATTTCGCGAAAATGTACCATGTTCCTACGACCATGCATTGTACAGTGTAGCCCAAGGAGGTATATAAAAACATTGAGAGGCTACAGGCAAGTTACAGCGCTCTGGGTGGCAGCACTAAGCAACACTGAGAACGTCAGTTTGAAGCAGTAGAGTGAGCAGACGCTTCTGTTTGTAATCTAAACTAACGTGTAAGTGATATTATTAATGATAAATCAATCCCAGTGTATGTTCGGCGTACAATTGCAGCAACTGCAGTGATAAAACTGTTGGAATATCATACATAAAGAAAGAGATATGTAATTATATAGGTCGTTCTGTATCAACGTGTATTTCGCATTTACCCAGTTTCAAAATTATGTTTCCTTCACGGCCATCAAAACGCTAGGCAGAGGACGGATGTATTTGGTGTGTTTTAATGTTATGACACTTGTTTATATAGTGTACAAAAGCGTATTAACCAAGTAGCCTAGGTATATGAACTGTAATTAAAGTATTCTTTATACAGATTTCCTTTGAAAAACAAGGAGTTGCTAACTCAATGGGTAACCAGTATGAGGCGTCATTAGTGGCACCCTACAAAGTATAGTTACATATGCTCTTGTCATTTTGAATAAAAGTTATGAATGCTACCACCAATCGAAAGCGGCAGATGCCATTCCAACACTATTTTCGTTTCCTGAGCACCTACAGAAACCAAAAGTTGTAAGGAGAGTACCAAGGAAACGTCAAATTGTGGAGAGCTTGATAAATTCGTAATGTACTTCAAAGCATGAAATATCATTTGAACCACAGGCCAAATAAAGGTAATTAAAGACTTTAAAGAAATTCGCCTG
This sequence comes from Locusta migratoria, assembly GCA_026315105.1. Lineage (NCBI taxonomy): Eukaryota > Metazoa > Arthropoda > Insecta > Orthoptera > Acrididae > Locusta > Locusta migratoria. The sequence goes on from CM048744.1 coordinate 275,949,742, forward strand.
TATTTATAGGGAAGATATGTTGGCAAATACAAACGATTATTGGCAATATAGTAACATCAAATAATGTAGCAGTTCGACGGTTGTAAAAATTACACTTAGGATTCAGTAGTAAACGAGAAATGCTATTCGTAGTGGCAATTATTTTCCGAAATGCGTCGTCCAGAAATTAAGGAAAAATAGAGACTGGCAATGGTTAATATACCAGGCGCGTCCAGAAAGTAAGTTCCGTTAGGTAATAAAATGAAATTGTACACAGATACAGAAGAAATTTTTATTGCACAAAATTCTACAACTCTTAAACTACTTTTCCACATAACTGCCGAAATTTTGTAGGCACTTGTCATAGCGTGCCATAAATTTTTGCATGCATCCTTCACAGAAGGTTGCCGCCTGTGTATTCAAGCATGTTGTGACAGCTGTTTATCATCGTTGAAGTGTTGACCACCAAGGACAGATTATAGGTGTAGAAAGAGATGAAAGTCGCTAGGAGAGAGGTCCGAGCTGTATGGAGGATCATCAAACAGGTCCCATTGAAATTTCCGTAAGAATTGTTTGGTCACATTCGGTGTGTAAGGTCAGGCATTATCGTGGGAGAAAAAAAATAAATAAATAAAAAAGTTTTTGACAGTAATCCTCCTCTTATACCTAAAATCTGTCCTTGGTGGACAATACTTCAACGATGATGACGAGCTGAAAGAAAATGTTACCACATAGTTGAATACACAGGCGGCAACATTCTATGAAAAAGGCACACAAAACCTTGTGCCATGCTATGACAATTGCCTACAATATTTCGGAAGCTATGTAGAAAAGTAGTTTAACAGTTGCAGATTTTTGTACACTGAATTTTTCTGTATCTGTACCCGTTCCGTTTTATATAACCAAACGGAACTTACTTTCTGGACGCGCCTCGTAAAACCTATGATTCCGCGTTAGAAGACGCCCAGTAATAGCTGGCGTGTCAGTGACTTTCTCAAACATGGTGGCAACCTTTTCAATTGGCTTCAACTATGGCGGCGCTGTGGCCAGTCTATGTTATTTATATAGGTCTTTGGTGTGTAGCCCTAGTCCGAAAGGCCGAAGCCAGCGCAAAGTAATAACTGCGCTGGCGGAAGTGCTCTGTAGTGGTGGGTGTCGCCAGTCCTTTGTTGTGTCCCCAGCAGGATGCTTCAACGCCCCCCCCCCCCCCCTCTTCCCTACGCTGTACTTGCCGAGGGCTGCCGCGGGGCTTCGCAGGGGTTGGCCGTCCTGTCCGGCGTGGAGGGAGGAGGGAGGCGCGTATGAATTGCAAACCTCGCCGCGACTTCAAAGGCGGCGCCGGAGCCATTAGGACGGCGAGTTTCCCTGCAAAGTGGGCCTGAAAGGAAAAGTGTGCGTCCGCCGTATCGCATCAGCCCCACCGCCAAACCTCCCGCCCCGCCGGGAAGTTTATTCAGACGAGCGCGTTAAGTAATTAAAACACGTCTGTTGCCGCGCCCCACTCTCCAAATGGCTCTCTTTGAAATGACATGTCGGTTTCGAGGTTACGTTCGTCGCTTAAGGTAGACGCTTTCGATGTTCGTCGAATGTAGATTAAGGAATTTTTTTTCCAGTATGGATATATAGGGGAGAGTAGTACACGGTGAAACGCGGTACAGAGTGAAACATTCCATCTCAATTGCTTTTAGTAATTTTTTTTCTACTTGTTGGTTTCCTTGTATGTTCATTATGATAAAACATTACTTTGACTGTAATCGTGGGCCGGCCGCGGTGGCCGAGGGGACTGAGGCGTTCCAGTCACGGTCTGCACGGCAACTACAGTCGGGGGTTCGAATCCCCCCTGGGGCATGGATATTTGTGCCGTCCTTAGTCTTAGCTAGTTGATAAGTAGTTTGTAAGCTTAGGGTCTGATGACCCCGTAGTTAAGTCCCATAAGTTCTACAAACATTTGAACATTTTTTTTGTAATGGTGGACAGTTTGGTTGATTATTCTTGTTTCTATAGGTTATTATTGGTTTTCGGTGGTCAGAAGTTACAGCTAAGTCTCGTTGTAAGTTTAATATCTATATCTATAAATGTGAACGTCTGTTCGGTGTACGTTTATCACGTCTGAATCACAAGACATAAAGAGTTAAAAATTTGTATAGTTATTAATGTCTACCCGGGGAAAGCTTTACGCACGGTTGTATGGCGATCGGATAGATATTTATCTCTATATATTAATGTGAATGTCTGTTCGGTCTACGTTTATTACGTCCGAATGACAAGACGCAGATACTTAAATATTTGCACAGTTACTAATTTACACCTGAGGAAGGTTTTAGGCATGGTTTTATAGCGATCTGATAGATATTTAGTAATTTGAAGAATATAACGCAAAATGCGGAACAATAATTACTCTCTGAAAATTATATTGACTCTTTGAAAATGGTTTTATTCGTTGCATTGTTGCTTGAGGGTTGATAATGATAAAAGCGTGGAGTATATTGCGATGGAAAGTTATCGGTGTATATAAAATTGTAGTCTGTGTGTGTGTTTGTTAATATTTCGCTCTGCAGCCAAAACTACAGAACGCGAACGAATGGTCTGTTTGTAATTGTTGTCCGAAGTTTCCCGTTGTACACCATAGCAGTTCCATGCCGATAGCTATAAGGGGGTGGCAGATATGGCGGTTGAAATTCGTCATATTATAAAAAATTCTGACTGAAGGACAGCAATGACGTTTGCGACTCTATAGCAAGGAGGTTAAATACAGCGAAACGTGATGCCAAAGACCACATCTTTGGTCTATGCGTGCTACAATGTCTTCAGCTCTTTCTCTGTAAGGATAAGCATACGAATAAGGAAAGATAAGAATAAATAAATAAATCAGTAAAAACCATCAAGCGAACAGGTTATGCTAACGGTATACTACGCCTTCCACATCGCTTCAACGGGTTCTGCACAAATGTAATAGTTTTGTTCCGATATTGATGAAATTTTGCACACTCTACCTCAATAACAAGAGGAATGTCACTGTCTGTTTAAAATTTCGTTCGGTGCATGGTGGAGGGTACTTAAATTACGGAATTTTACAAAATGCATAGTTTTGCTCCAATCTTTTTGAATTTTTGCAAACATGACCTTTGAACCAAGAGGAAGATCACTGGATACATAAATGTTTGTATGGTACATGATAGAAGGTACCTTGCAGAAAACTTTGCCGAGAGAGGGAAAGGTGGAAACGGACAGAGAGATGGGAGAGAAAGAGGTGGATGCAGAGAAAGGACGGAAGGGGATGTGGACTACGAGAGTGTGGGATAAATAAACACCCGAGCAACGCCGGGTTTACAGCTAGTTTTCGATATAACACACAGTTAAAAGAAATATTATGTTTTGTGATAAGATAAACATCTTTAGCTATATAATGACCAGGATAAAATTTGGTAGATACGTAGATTAAGAGTTGTGACTAACGTTTTCGTTTATGGTGACTTTGGTACACAGTGAAACACTTGTATGTGGTACACAAAGAAACAGGACCATTGGCCTCAGATGCGTGTATGACTCCTCCTAATACCAGAGCGAGCATTTATTGAAGAAAAGACTTTGAGAAAAAGGACAGAGCTGGAAGAAAAGGAGAAAAGAAGTATGAAGAGAGTCAACAATCAAAAAAATAAGTGGTGTGTAAGTAAAACAGTTTCAAGTAAAAGTGATGAAGACAGTGAAAAAGATCCAGTGAAACAGAGATAAGTGTATCATCACATCTTTTTAACTTGAAGCGGGACGTTATGATTGGTGACTACATTTTGGTGAAATTCCAAAATAATGTATATTTTGAAGCTAAAGTCTTGAAGTCAGTAGTTTGTGGCACTGAATATGAAGTCCCGTACCTTAAGAAAAGCAAAAAAAGTTACTGGTTTTGTATTCCCAGTTGAAGAAGCCACAGTCTGTGTTTCACATGACATTGCAATGATTTTGCCACCTGCGTTACCTATGGCTACTAAGAGACTAAAAAAATGTTTCAAATGTTTGTATAGCTTATGGGACTTAACTACGGGGTTATCAGTCCCTAAACCTACAAACTACTTATGAACTAACTAAGACTAACGACGGCACAAATATCCATGCCCGAGAGGGGATTCGAACTAAGAGACTCTCCAACCACCGGTATATTCGTTTTCCAATCAATTTTGGTGGACTTAATATTCACTGAACAAAATTTAGTATATGTTAAAGTTTGTACCTGTATTTAACAAAGATATTTATGTTTTATTAGTCACTCAGCAAGTAATAAATATAAAAAATATCACCTGTTTCACTGTGTACTATGCATGGTACACAGTGAAACATCTGCGGAGGTTGTTTAAAATTGTTATTTAACTTACTAATTAGTAGCAAAATTATTATTTTTTGTTCCAAAATATTGACAAAGTATTGTTCTTTCAAGTAAATAAAGTCTAGAAGTGTCAAACGCAGCAGTTAAATTTACTGTAAAAGGAAACAAGCGGCGCCACTGGTTGCTTGGAAATAAATAAACTTTGTCCTGAATTCGACACCATAGTAAGTATTAAATAATGACCTAGAAATGAATCACAAATAGTATATTACAAAATATTAAATGAAATATTTTATTTATAACGGTGAAATTACGTACTCACATGGGATGTAAAAAGTTAAGAGCGTATTTTCCTCAAGTCGTATAAAATAACATCACGTTTGTTCATAAACAGTATATGCCAGGTGAATACTAGCGGGTTACAAGAAATTTAAAGCTGAATGGCTGCTCGCTATGGGCTTCCGCGGTCATGGCAGTCAGAGCCGACATCACACTGAGGTGCAGTTCGTGATGGCAGTCACCGCGTCAGTTGCAGCTGCCATCTCATAGCGGCTACCTGAAACAGCTACTTAACTCTGACTGCCGAAACATGTATTGATTTTTTTAGCACTGTTGGTTAACATTGAAGGAAGTCTGTATTCAGAATGTTAGCTGCTGACATGACCTGGAAGTCACCTAACAAAATCCAGAAAATGGCTGTTTTTCCTGCTTGGAGCTTGCGGTGACGGCTGGCCACCCCTGGAAATGACGAGTCGCGAGCTGTTGTTATGGTGAGCGTTGTGCGCATGGTCGGGAGGTGCGGCCGTCTTATCGCGGCGTTCACTAAAGAGGAATATCGTTCCACGGTTTTGGTGGAAAGGGGAAACGAGTATTCGTTTCTGTGGCATGCACTTCCTTTTCATTTCTCGTAAGTATTTCGAAATTGTTCCACCTGGTATGAAAGATGTATGAGAGAGGGGAAATACCATCCGACTTCAAGAAGAATATCGTAATTCCAATTCCAGAGAAAGCAAGAGCAGACAAGTGTGAAAATTACAGAACTATCAGTTTAATAAGTCATGGCTGCAAAATACTAACACGAATTATTTACAGACGAATGGAAAAACTTGTGGAATGTGACCTCTGGGAAGATCAGTTCGGATTTAGGAGAAATGTATGAACACGGGAGGCAATAGTCACAGTACGACTTATCTTAGAAGATAAGCTAAGGAAAGGCAAACCTACATTTTCAGAATTTTTAGATTTGGAGAAAACTTTTGACAATGTCGACTGGAATACACTCTTCCAAATTCTGAAATAATCAGGGGTAAAATATACGGAGCGAAGAGTTATATTCAACCTATACAAACACCAGACAGCGGTTATTAGAGTCGAAGGGCAAGAAAGGGACGCAGAGGTTGGGAAGGGAGTAAGAGAGGGTTGTAGCCTTTCCCCAATGTTGTTCAATCTATACATTGAGCAAGCAGTGACCGAATGGAAGGAGAAATTCGGAGAGGGAATTAAAGTTCAGGGAGAAGAAATAAAAAGTTTGCGGTTTGCCGACGACAAAGTAATTCTGTCAGAGACCGCAAAAGATCTGGAAGAGCAATTGAATGGGATGGACAGTGTCTTGAAAGGAAGATGAACGTTAACAAAAGTAAAACGAAGGTAATGGAATGTAATATCAGAAAATCAGGAGATGCTGAAGGAATTAGATCAGGTAATGAGGCAATAAAAGTTGTAGACGAGTTTTGTTACTTGGGTAGCAAAATAATTTCTGATGGTCGAAGTAGAGAAGATATAAAATGCAGAATGGCTATGCGAAGAAAAGCATTTCTAAAGAAGCGAAACCTGTTGACATTCAATATTAATTTAAATGTTAGGAAGTCCTTTCTGAAAGCATTTGTCTGGAGTGTAGCATTGTATGGGAGTAAAACGTGGACGATAAGCAGTTCAGACAAAAATATCATAAAAGCTTTCGAAATGTGGTGCTACAGACGAATGATGAAAATTAGACGAGTAGATCACGTAACAAATGAGGAGGTGCTTAACCGAATTGGGGAGAAAAGAAGTTTCTGGCATATCCTGACTAAGAGAAGGGATCGATTGGTGGGAGACATTCTGAGACATCAAGGAAGTAGTATAGCTGTGGGCGTTTCAGCACAGTGACCTTGAACTTTCGGCCGTCGACGATAGGGTCATTGACCCCTCCTCCCTCGGCCAATTGCCTGACCGCAGATCAAAGGATGCCGTCAAACTCGAACAATAGCGCACTTAAGGATGATTGATAGGTCTTCCTGGAAGAACGGTAGATGATTGACAGTTTACATTTAGGTCCTTTTGATTCGCTACTTGTCCGACTGCTTATCAAAGGACGCCGCCATAACGCACTTAAGGATGATTGACAGGTTGCAACACCTCCCTCGGCCACACACGACGTCCCCCCCGCCCCCCCCCCCCTCCACCCCTCGGCACCGCCGCTAGACAGGCGGCACCTCCGACAGGTCCAGACCTGTAGACCCATCAACATGTCTGTACTCGCACCCTGGACCACACACCTGGCCGGTTCGACGCCCCCCTCCACCCCCCGGCACCGCCGCCAGACAGGCGGCACCTCCGACAGGTCCAGACCTGTAGACCCCTCGACATGTCTGTACTCGCACCCTGGACCACACACCTGGCCGGTTCGACGCCCCCCTCCACCCCTCGGCACCGCCGCCAGACAGGCAGCACCTCCGACAGGTCCAGACCTGTAGACCCCTCGACATGTCTGTACTCGCACCCGCGACCCCTACTCGCTCGGCCGATTGCCGGACCGCCGCCTCCGCCGCCGCTGCCGCCGACAGATGCTACCCCCCTCCTCCTCCTCCACGCTCGCGACCGCTTCTCAAAGGACGCCGCCACCCGCCCTACCCGCGAGAACAAACAATACCGCGACGATTGTCTTGACCGCACCGACACCGCCCCCACAGGCCGACCCCTGCTCTCTTTTTACGGCGACCGCGCCCCGCCAGGCCAGCAGCCAATTAAATTGCATATTTATTATTAAGCGCGGCGCAGCGATCCGTACGCCAGATCTCGATTTATGTAACAACAACAATTTCCGTCGTTTATTATTATTCTTGGAAAATAAAATAAAGCTACCATAGTGTTCTTCGTATGCTAAAATACAATTTAGAACAGAAATGCTCGTATACTACAGCATGTAGTAGTAAAATATTAAAACTCGTATGCAAAATTTGCAAGTAAGAATTTCCACTCCCATCTCTCTCCATGCTCTTCGCATAGACAACAGACGACAGACGTGTTTAATAATAATAATAGCGCAGGTTACGGTAACGAACGCCACAAACTTACGTATCCATCTTAACATATACTCTTTCGATATACAGAAACAATTCTAAAGAAAAGAAAAGAAATGGTCCGTTTCGGAACACGACCGCAACCTTAGATCTATAAATGTATATCTTCGTTTAGACGATGCAAGCAACAGCCATCGAACGGAATGTAACTTGTATGCCAACCACTCTTTCGACAACATAACAGCAGCAGCAGCAGAAGACGGCATATTGTTTATACAAAAATTCCAAATAACGAAACTCGGCAATGACATCTAGCACAACGTCTCTAAATATACATCTGCAAAGCACCGTTAAACTCGTATGCAAAATTTGCAAGTAAGAATTTACATTCCCATCTCTCTCCAGGCGTGTTTAATAATAATAGCGCAGGTTAGATAATAAACGCCACAAACTTACGTATCCATCTTAACATATACTCTTTCGATATACAAAAACAATTCTAACCAGAGCCAATTAACGAAAAGAAAAGAAATGGTCCGTTTCGGAACTCGACCACAACCTTGCATCTATAAATGTATCTCTTCGTTTAGACGATGCAAGCAATAGCCATCGAACGGGATGTAACTTGTATGCCAACCAATCTTTCGATAAAACAGCAACAACAGCGGCAGCAGCAGAATACGACATATTGTTTATACAAAAATTCCAAATAACGAAAATCGGCAATGACATTTAGCACAAAGTCTCTAAATAAACATCTGCAAGCACCGTTAACAATCGTCCAGAACGCAGAGCGCTCTCTCGGCAGACTACATAAAAGAAACATATGCTAAGTGTTTAAACAAAAACACCTAAGTTACATCTCCAAATGATCAAAACCTTCTATGCAGACGCACCATTCTGACAAGGATAGCTCGCAATGCATTTATTTAATGGAGCTGAGCCATGCCGAAAGTTCCGAAATTTAACACTCTCTCTTTAGCGATCTTGCCCTGTTACGTTTCCTTCTTCTTAGATCGAGGTATAACTGCGCATTCCGAGAGTTCGGGTATTTTAATTTTACCTCTTATTTCCTTGCTACAGCAGTACACATCCCATCTAAGGAACCTCTATGTCCTGTTACGATGCAAACTACATTTATCTGACACCGATATTCCAGCGCCCCAGAAGACATTTAAACTCTATTGTGCAACGGAGAGTCGAAATAAAAGAAAAATACGTGAAATAATTTAGATTCCGACCGTCTACACTAAAACTTTTCGAAATTATTGGCCTAACAACACCCTTATTCGACAATACAGCAACCACAGAACCGAAGTTACCTGCCCAATGCAACACCGATTTCCATATCGATCCGCCCTTTACCCACAAAATTCCTACTCAAAGTTCCTTTCTTTGCATTCGAACTAAGATTTATTATTATTTTAATTACAAGTAGATGTCTACAGCAAACGAAGACGTTAACCTACACACAGCAACATATTATTCTATATAGGACATGGAGTGTTTACATTACCTTTATTACAGTACAACTGAGTACATGCAACATAATGTTCGCAAACACTTATATCGCAACCAACTCCCGCACACATCGATCATAACCTGCCCTCTAAGGAATGGATGGGAGTCACACACAGTACAAACACGTTTGTCATGTGTTCCGCTAATTTCGGTCAATACAACGATGCGAGACCAATCCCCCCGATTGTTTACTGTAAAGACAAATATTTTTCCCCACACTATTTGTTTAAACCGAGCTTGCACATATGCAATAGCCTCCTTTTAAAAGCCTGTGTCTTCGCCATATAACCCAGTTTTCGTTTACCCTTCTTCTTGGGACTTGTGGAATAACGTAGACGATATCTACGTCTGTGGATAATAAAGTCCTGGAATGCTAAAGAAAATATAGCTCCTTGCTCGACTCTACAAGTAATTTACAGTTGAAACTAAACAACATAATGTCCGAGAGAGTGGTCAATTTTCGGGTACTCTTAGTCGTCTTCTTGCACAATCCTCCATCCTGGCAATACTATCTTCTCGACCCAGCGAAAAAATAAGTACTAACAATCAACTGCCTGGACTCTTTATAAAATCGATATCTTTGCTTACACCAGGGCTCATGATTTTCGACAAATTTATTTTGGTTCTACAATTCGACGCCAACCACGTTAAGCAGTCGTTTCCTCGCCCGCAACCACTTTGATATTGCTCCTCCCATCCGAAAGTCATGCTCGGATACGAACGCCACTCGGTTAAAGTATTGTCCAAAAATCCAGGAGATAGAAGCCATCTACACGAAGCTGCTGCTGTAGTATAGATGGGAGCGCCTCCATTAAAAAACATCGATTAGCTGCAGTTTATAAGATATATACCCACAGGACGTATATATTTCCCCCTATGTATTCCAGAAATAGTAACTTCGTCTTATCTCCAACGTTTGCAGTATCGAACTTGCGGAATTTACTACACACACACGCACGCGCGCACTCCATTGGCTACAACTAGCGCACTTTAAGTAACGTGTTTTATAAAACACGTTGATTTTCGACGAAAGAATTATGATTTACCGCAGCAGGCATATCCGCTACGTAAACGTAATTCACACCAGCCGTAAAGTAGCCAACACTAGCATACGATTAAACAGACGATGCTTCGACGAAAGATCAATGCACCACCAAAGTCAGTTTTCTTTACAGCTTTACCGTGACGTATATATTTAGGGTATATCAGCACTTTTTACTTACATTCGTCCCATCTAGCCTAAAGCACTCTCTGTAAGCGCCAAACATTTCCAACACAGTAACAGAACTACACCTTGCAGTCAACACGAACCTACAACAACAAACGAATCTAGCCATTCCAACTCGTTTTTTGTCCCAACTAGCATGCTGCAAGCTATGTATACGTTCGTAACAACCCAGACAGAGCTATCCTTACATCCGTCACTAGCCCAGCAACAACTCTAAACAAGTTACCACAGATGGTGTTATAGCCGTGATCTGTAACAGACAAGATCTCCCAGACACACAGCGTTTTAATAATGTTTCGATCTCGCTCTCTCTCTCTCCACCCAATAACTACGTTGGTTGCTTGACCTGTCCCTAACATCCAACCACAAGTTTGTTTCCAATGCATAGCCCGGCAGACAATATTTCTGGAACGCTCTCTATCAGCCAATAGACTATATACCTCGAGCATTCGCGCACAAATCACCATCGTATTCCACTCCTTCTAACAAATTATTACTCTCGATAAACATCTGTAACACAGTGTAAAAAAATGAGCGACGTGCACACGCACAGAACAGCTAACAAGAAAAGATCTAGATCCAAGCCAAGTTCTTATAATCCTTACAAACAGCAACGCAAAATAGTCTACACCATTTCGAACTAATGCAACACCAGATTTTTTTTTTTAACGATCTCCAAGAGCAATCCTTTAGAGACTAAACATACGATTAAATGCACCTCCAATGTAGGTAACTAATCCTCTAACTCGATGCTTATCGACCAAAGAACATTAATTTACCACTGCAATCATCTCCGATACGCTACCGAGAGACGTCCATTCGTAAACACAGCTAAAAGAAGTTATAAATGCCCCACATCCATGCTTGTTATTTCTGGCTGTAGGCGAGTGCGGACCTGTTGACTCATCGTAGACGCCGGTTTGGAGCGTGTGTACGTCCTATACATGTAAACATACCTGTCCACGCTCGCACCTGACCCGGAGAAGTTTTCGGTTTAATTTTTCCTGGCCGCACCAGATTCCGAATACAAGAGAGCTATTTTCGCGAAGATAGATTTCCTCGCAGCTGACGCAAGCGATGTTTTTACCGTACGAGCAGTCGTTAAACTTTTATACGCAGATACATATACAGACAGTAGGATGTGCGCAAATTTGCGATGTAGCTCTTACAGAAACGAAACATAGTTTTTTTAGAAATTCGATAAGAAGAAGAAGAACGAAATTTATACAAGATGAACCAATGTGCAATAAGTCAAACCCCAATCCATGCAGCAATGTACCGAGCAACATCGATTTAAACGAACGCTTTGCTTAGCTGTAGAATAGAACAACACAGAATTACACCTCCCTAACTGATACTTTACCGAGGAGTTACTGCTCTTTGCTAACAAGAAACATGTCTTCTGGTATCTTCTCCTAAACCCTATAAAACCGAAACTTTCTACTCGAGAAGCTAGACACAGAATACAAATCGTTCTTTATTATTCTTGTTATGTGTAACTTTAATTTTCTCCTCTGTAACTCGTAGTTTTAGATCCAGTTCCAGCCAGAAGTTCGAAAGGTAGAGGGAAGATATGTTCTCGAACTCCATTACGTATCTTCGTTTCCTCCTGCACCTTCGGGCAATGCTTCTAGACGAGAACAATCGTGTATTTTAACTTTTCCCATTATTTCCTGGTTATAGCACTATGCGTCGCTATGTGTGTACGTTACCAACTCCTGTGGTAATTTCCGTATGGAACACTAGGTTTTACGATTATTGCAAACGATTGCTTGTTATTCCATCCGTTTTTAACTCTGCAAATGACTGTCCCCAGTCCACCACATTTGGATGCAATGTAGTCCCTTCTCCAAACGAAAATGCAATACGTTTTTCGTGTCTTCCGCTATTTTCGGTCAGTACACCGACGCGTGACCAATCTCCATGACTGTTTTCTGTAAAAAGCAAATATTTTATAAGTCCCAGTCGTAACCAGATTTCTCCACACCCTCCGTTTAAGCCGGGCTTACACATATGCCATAGCTTCGTCTTTCTCCAGCATTAGTTTGTACTCGTCCTTTATGGCAGTTGCTTTAGCCATATATTCTAGCTTCCTTCTCTTGGTCTCGATATCCGCCATTTCCAGTTTTCTTTTCGCGCACATAAGACATTAACTGCACGTAGCGATGTAATTTCTTTAATGGGGGATGGCTTAAGCCTGTGTGATACATTTATTCTTTTCGCTGGGCTTGCAGAATAACATTGTTTGTAGGTACCAGACCTAATTCGGCGATATCTATATCTGGAGGCAGTGTGGAGAACAATGTTCTGGATTGGGAGAAGTAAGTTTCCCCTGCATTAATGTAGCTTTTAAGTGTACTACTTATATCGTCTTTGCCGCTGCCAGTATTACGATGGCTGTTGCTTGCATCGTCTAAACGAAGATATACATTTATAGATCTAAGGTTGCGGTCGTGTTCCGAAACGGACCATTTCTTTTCTTTTCGTTAGAATTGTTTCTGTATATCGAAAGAGTATATGTTAAGATGGATACGTAAGTTTGTGGCGTTCGTTACCGTAACCTGCGCTATTATTATTATTAAACACGTCTGTCGTCTGTTGTCTATGCGAAGAGCATGGAGAGAGATGGGAGTGGAAATTCTTACTTGCAAATTTTGCATACGAGTTTTAATATTTTACTACTACATGCTGTAGTATACGAGACCAACTAAGCATTTCTGTTCTAAATTGTTTTTTAGCATACGAAGAACACTATGGTAGCTTTATTTTATTTTCCAAGAATAATAATAAACGACGGAAATTGTTGTTGTTACATAAATCGAGATCTGGCGTACGGATCGCTGCGGCGCGCTTAATAATAAATATGCAATTTAATTGGCTGCTGGCCTGGCGGGGCGCGGTCGCCGTAAAAAGAGAGCAGGGGTCGGCCTGTGGGGGCGGTGTCGGTGCGCTCAAGACAATCGTCGCGGTATTGTTTGTTCTCGCGGGTAGGGCGGGTGGCGGCGTCCTTTGTGAAGCGGTCGCGAGCGTGGAGGAGGAGGAGGGGGTAGCATCTGTCGGCGGCAGCGGCGGCGGAGGCGGCGGTCCGGCAATCGGCCGAGCGAGTAGGGGTCGCGGGTGCGAGTACAGACATGTCGAGGGGTCTACAGGTCTGGACCTGTCGGAGGTGCTGCCTGTCTGGCGGCGGTGCCGAGGGGTGGAGGGGGGCGACGAACCGGCTAGGTGTGTGGTCCAGGGTGCGAGTACAGACATGTCGAGGGGTCTACAGGTCTGGACCTGTCGGAGGTGCCGCCTGTCTGGCGGCGGTGCCGGGGGGTGGAGGGGGGCGTCGAACCGGCCAGGTGTGTGGTCCAGGGTGCGAGTACAGACATGTTGATGGGTCTACAGGTCTGGACCTGTCGGAGGTGCCGCCTGTCTAGCGGCGGTGCCGAGGGGTGGAGGGGGGGGCGGGGCGTCGTGTGTGGCCGAGGGAGGTGTTGCAACCTGTCAATCATCCTTAAGTGCGTTATGCCGGCGTCATTTGATTAGCGGTCGGACAAGTAGCGAATCAAAAGGACCTAAATGTAAACTATCAATCATCCTTAAGTGCACTATTGTTCGAGTTTGGCGGCATTCTTTGATCTGCGGTCAGGCAATTGGCCGAGGGAGGAGGGGTGGAGGTAGCGGTACTCGCGCAATGCATCATGGGTAGAATCTCAGTGGGGTAGAACTCCCACAGCTATACTACTCAAGGAATCGTCAACTTAGCATTAGAAGGAAGTGTGTGGGGTAAAAATCGTAGAGGGAGACCGAGGGACGAATACAGTAAGCAGATTCAAAAGGATGTAGGTTGCCGAACGGATTCTCAGATGAAGATACTTGCACAGGCCAGGATAGCGTGGAGAGCTGCATCATACCAGTCTGCGGAATGAAGACCACAACAGCAACAACAAACATTTTAAAACAAACCGTCCTGAAACTGGTTAGAGACGTAAAAGCCACTCCGAAAGCCACTTTACGGTGAACATTCTCCTCACAGGTGATGGCAAACCCTGCAAATGGTTTGATGCTTGCCATGGAGATAAACCACAGACGCCAAATGAAGCAATCAACAGAAAACACGCGTGAAGTCTATGTGATGTGCGACATGGTAGTTAAACTTCGAGACGAGCATGTAACTAGCGCAGACATGTGGCTAGAAACGACTGAAACACTCGATATTGCAGACTGTGAATCTACAGACGGCGAAGAAACGGGAGAAAGTTGCACACATGAAGACTCTTCGAGTGATAGTCCACGTACCATCATCAGTTATCTCCGAAAGCAACACCAGCAACTACAATTACATTATCAGAAAAGAAAAAGCGGTGAATTATTGGTTGAACGAAAGTGGTAAGAAACCTCTACGTGTCAGTACTGTTCAAAATAGGTATCGCTTTGTCGGTTTTGAACGTGAATTGTATATATTGAAAAAGGAAGTCGCTGGACGACGCAAGAGTCGACTGGAAATTGCGACGGAGACAAATGCGCGACTTTCCGAGTAATTTACCGATGCCAGACGAAAGTCATTGAGCGTCAGCGACACAATTTTGCGTAATTGGGCGTTAGAGATTGCCAACGCGATTGGCGCTAAAGAATTTACAGCTTTTTAGAGTTGGATTAGTTGCTTCAAAAGATCACATAAAATTCTGGCACGAAAAATAACAGAATTTGTATCGAGAATCACATTGGAAAATGAAGTGACTCAAATGGAAATGATAGCTTTTCTGATGACTGCAAAAAATAAGATCGCCAGTTTTAGTGAATCTTACGTTTACAGTGCAGACCAGTCAGGTTTTCAAGAACAAATGTGTGCGAAAAGAACGCTGTCTTCAAAGGGGAAAAACATATTGAGGCAATTGCGCAGTCCACGACTGCACTCACCCATTCATACACTATAATGCCCATAATTAGTCTGGATGGTTCACTACTGCCTAAACTATATATGTGTCTTCAAGAACCATCTGGACGTTTTGGACCACGTGTCAAACAAACAATGTACTACGCAAACAATCTTGTGGACGACGCATCGAACTCTGGAAAAATGGGAAATGACAACGTTAAACTTTTCAAGCGTCATGCTTTTCTTCCGTTCTGCGGGAACAAAACTGTTGTCTTTATAGATTCATGGTCAGATCATAAAAGTCCTGATTCATTAAAAGCTGTATTTCGAGCTCACTCTGACAAAGAAGTAGAGATATTTCAAATTCCACTCGGCACGACGAACGTAATTCAACCGTTAGACGGAGAATTTTTCCGCCAGTGGAAGGCATTTTACAGAAAACTGACAGAGAAAATTATTGTGTGCAAATCACTGCAGGTTCCTATCACCGTGACAATATTCTCAAGTCGAAATCAGGCGCACATTATCAGTTTTCCTCCCCACGGTTTCAAAATGTGATTGAATATGCGTGGCACGCCTCGAAATATACTGATATTAGGCCTGATTCCTTTCTAACACCGGCCGAGTTTTGTCTACGGACGTCTAACAACGTCTGTGATTCGCAGGGCTGTCAAATGTCGTCTTTGCTTGTAGGTTCTAGGTGCACAAGAAAACCTATGTTTTGAACATTGTATCAATATTTCGCAGTTTTTCGGGAATGAAAAGAAATAAAAGTTTGACGTGTTCTAAAACGTATATGTATTTGTGTCTATTTCATAGCTATTTGGAAACAATGTTGTAGATAAACATAAGCTACATTTGTCAACGAATTTATTATTATCGTATTTATTAATTATCGTACGGTCGCTTCCACTGGGCGAATCAGCTCTTCTCTCATTGCTGTGGCAGTAGAGCGGCGCGTAGCTAACGCCACCTTGTCCATAGATGGCGTTGATATAACGTAGCGAGAGAGGTCAGGTTTCTACAACAGGCAGTTATAAGAGCGGAATCCATGCGACAATAATGTCATACTTCATAAAAGTTTCTACAGACTTCCAAGTTATGTCAGCAGCTATCAGTCTGTATACAGACTTCGTTAAATGTTAACTGACAGTGGTAAAAATAGCAACACAGGTTTCGACATGACAAATCTGACCATTCCTTTGTAAATTACAGTTGAAGATACGTCCCTGAACGGTATGTTAGTCATAGTTACTATACATCGAAATTATCTGTATCAGCTACAAGTATCTATACAGTTATTTTTACAATTACTTTCAATAACTGTAATTGTAACTCATTTGTAAATCCGTAATGAACTTTACACATGTAGGGTAAGGTCGACCGAATAGGGTCGGGAGATGAATCGGGTCAATTTCAGAAATTCCCGCCTAATCGCCATGTACGAAGTAGTATAGGAATTGCTGCCACACAGCGGTGACCGTTGGAACTCTGTGTATGAGTTGTAATGTGATAGACATTGTCAGGTGTGTTCGTTGTTGTGTATAAATTAGTGGAAGATTGCGCTGTTTGAGGTAAGTTCTTAAAATTTTCTTCTTTGTAAAACAGCTTTGGATTCGAATTCATATATCTCTGGTAATTCGTTTAGTAATTTGTTAAGTATTCGTTTAGAAGTATATAATGGAGAATAGGTTATGGTGTTACCGACGCTTAGTTATGCTTGTGCAGGACTGCCAACGTAGGGAAAAAATAATTTTCATTTCCGCCGAATCGGGTAAATGCAATACGGGTGAAAAGGGTCAATGCTTTTATTTCGATTCATTGCCGTTATTATATTGTTTCGTTTTTTATTAATTCGTTTTCGGTATTTTTTATTGCAGATGGGGAACTATTAATGAAAAACCATTACTTTGTGGAGCAAGGATGACATGCAAAATGCAATTAAAGCTGACCTGGAGGGTAAAAGTCAACGCCAGCGAATTGTTTGAGATACCGCATTCCTGTCTACAACGGTGACTGCAAAGTGGAAAGGATTATTCAGCAAAACAGAAAGCACTACTTCTTACATCCCCAGAAAATATAAATGCAACAAAAAATATATTGTAAAATAAAAGAAAAATCTCATCCCAATCCAAAAGTTTGAAGAAACGCCAGGTTAAGAACAGACAAGACGTACAGCATGAATCATCAGCGTCAAGTTCATCACAATCCTCCGAAGAAACAAATGGGGATGACACGTCTTGTGAACTCTACAACATAAAATACAGCAATCCCATATCGGTGACTGGATTCAATGTCAAGAAAATAGCAGGGAATGGTACCATGAGAATTGTGTTGGTGAAGTAGGGAAGAAGAGATTTATTTGTGGAAAATGTGTTACTACTTTAAAGTGTTGTGTACATTTTTGTACTGACCCTATTCGCCAAATTGATGACTCGATTCCCCTTACTTGAAGAAGACAAATAGGGTCATGCACCTCAGCTTTCAGATTTGTTTTATGAAACTATGAAAAATGTTTATAAGTGTTATATATTTGAATTTATAAACAAAGTAACGTAGTTTTCATGTATATACAATGAAAATTTCCTTTGTGTGTAAATTTGTCTCTTATTTCGATTTTAACAAATTTTAACACGATTCGTACGACCTTACCCTATAAAGGAAACAAGATTTAATGTCAATTAATAATTACATTAATTGATAAATAAATACTAATAATACGTAATAAATGCATTATTAAATAAATTTTCCACAGCGTGTTCTTTCTCAGTGCATCTCTGTTGCACTGTTTGTTAATTTTCAACAAAACTTGTTTTACAAACGTTCTATCTCTTGAAAGTTCCGTTTCATGTTGTATGTTGTTCGCCTCTCCGTGAAAACTGCCAACTTTGCTGTCTACAATATATTGGCATAGTCAGTTACGCTGAAATGGCAGCAATGAGGAAAATATTTATTCGCATCAAGAGCTGCTCTATGGCAGGTGAAGAGGAAGAATTACTGATATGACGCGCTTTATTAACAAGAGGCTACTCGACGAAATAAGCAGATGAAGAAAACGTAGTTGTCGGGGGATAAAATATATACGGTACTATAGAAGATGTGAAGGGAAAGACTCGCTGCAGCGCTGGAGTGGCCGCGTGGTCTGAGGCATTATTCTACTGACCGGGCGGTCACTCCCGCCGGAGGTTCGAGTCCTACCTGTGGCATGGATATGTCTGTTGTCGTTAGTGTAAGTTACTTTAATTAGATTGTAAGTATATTGACTGATGGCCATAGCGGTTTGGTTCAACAGGTTTACAAATATTTGAATTTGAATGACACGTTCTGCGAGCTGAATTTGGAAGAAGTTTCTGATTTTAGTAACTTCACCAAGATGTCGCCGTCAGATTTTTAAGTTATAATGAACATTACAAAGCCAGTCGTTTCAAAGAAACGCGCTAATTTCAGAAAAACAACTCCTGTGAAAAGAAGCAACAGGGAGTGCTTATGAAACCTTTGCATATTTATTCCACATTTCAAAGTCAGCCATGTCATTACTCTCCGCGCAGTTTCTGGAGGTTTGGATGAAGCTTATGTAAACGTAAATCAGTTTTACTAATAGCACTGAAACATATATTTAATTAATCATATATTTATGTTTTCACGTTAATTCAATTCGTCATTTTCAATAAGGAAACTTCTTTAGCATCAAAGTCACTCACACTAAGGGTGGCAGCATTGTTTTATCACTGTCTGACTCTGACCAAATATATTAGTTATGAACTGTTGAGTGAGTATGGAGAGAAAGACAGACAGAAAGAAGGTTTGAGTGAGTGGAAGTGGACGGACGAAGTTAGGTGCTGGTTAAGAGCTACAGACTGCGAGAGTAATGTTGTAAGCCGTTACGATTTTCAGTAATTCTTATTTTGATCTTTTTTGTAATGATCATGTTGATGAGATAATAATAATAATCATCATCATTATTACTTACTACTTTCTTTTAATTAAAGACAGTTTTATGTCCCTCTTTTTGTCTAAACTGAAAGATATTGTTGCCAAGTTATTTTAGGTTGCAACTTTTTAAAGGTAGGACAGATACAAGTTTCAACTTTATGTATATTTCAACACTGATGTGCTGCAAGAAGCTGCTGTCTACAGATAAGAGGTGAGTGAATTTAAATTTATATTGCACATACTTAATAGCCCAATTTGTTATGCCCTTACCTTTTGATACATCAATAGAAGACAACTAGATTAATTATACCACGTGCTTATTTTTCACTTTCGTTATGTCATTCATATTCAGTTGTAGAAGTCATAACCAACTACATTATCAGGTAACTACCGGTATTACATCTATTGTGTAACGTGCCTTTTTATACAGATATTAATTACACCACTTGCTGACAACACAATAATTAGTTTGTTAATAAAGTTAGATCAGAAGGTGTCGGTACATACAATAATTGTTGTTAAGCTCGCTACCGAATCCATACTTAGCCAGTTTTGGCATTTAATATACTAAACTTTGATCTGTACTGTAAATAATTAGTCAATTACACAATTATCGACTTAGACGTTTCCACAGAAGAATAGATAGTACAAATTTATCGACTTAGATGTTCCTATTCTATGATAGATTGTAGGCTACAAGTTCCTTTCATTGCTATCAGCTACTGTTTGTCATTCTACGAATAGATATCGTGCTCAGTCTGTGTAGTAGTCATCTAAACTTTGATCTTTAATTACTTAATAGATACATAATTGTTGACTTTAGTGTTTTTATTATGTCATTATTACATCATTCTGCTAATATTAGTCACTGTTCGAGATTGTCTATCACTCGACTTATGAGCAGAAATAATTTTGTATATTAAATTTGTGTCAAACATTGGTCAGTATTTAATTAAATTACTGAATAACTTGTATATCTAATTAACGAATCAGAACTTGAGCTACAAGCTGACTTGCCATTCATTGTTTAATCAGACTTGTTCTGGATAGTTAAGCGCATTAACAGGGCCATTCTCATTGCAATCAGTCGATGCCAGGCTGATTAATTGTAATATTGACTCTTACTTGATTTCAGACATTCAGATAAGTTTTTACATTCAGTGCTGTACCAATGAACATAGGTACTGCTGCATCTGCATACAAACCTTGCACACTCACACACGTTACTTTCAGTCTACGATCCCAACCATAATCATTCTTAAACATATAAGTTTCAACACTGCAAATGAATCTTATAAGAAATCTGCTGATGACGATCCCCTTTTCACGTCCTCGTTTTGTACATATTACCGCCTCCTATATACATTCATTTCTGCTTCATAAAGAGTTCTGTAAAACAATATGTTTTCATCGCCCTTTCGTAGGTCGTCCACTAACGTAACTTGATGACGACTCATCCTCCAAAAGAAGACAACGAATCCTGTCGTTATTTCTGCGGCGTTGAGAAATGAGAGACTTGTTTTATTTACTTCACATACGGCTGGCGACAAACAATGCAGCAAATTTTCTGTAGGGAGTCCAGCATCTTTTTAATATTTTATGACGTCGAAGATTCCACAGACAGTCCTCTGCCTCTTACTAGTGACGAGTTCGTAGATATTGCTTCTTGTCTACTTCATTTCGTAAAGGAACACACGGAAATACATCAAGTAACTCTACAAATACACAGAGCAAAACCGAACACTACCGCTGCAAAGGAATATTTAGTGCTAGCAAGCCGCGGACATCGTCTCTTTACCTACACAGCCACGAACACAACTTTTATGTTACCAGCATGTTCTGAAAATCGATACTCTAGCCCAGAACTATCAGCAATCAACGTTGCAGAATACGTTTCAACCTCATTGTCAACGCACCTTAACGCCAACAGCGAGCAAAACACTAACCTGTACTTGTTTTCTTAAGTTCGCTGTGGACTTAATCTGCTATCAATCATTTCAAAAATTGTAACACTCCTTGTCGAAAGGTGTGGAAAAAATCGGAGACTGCGACCTGTTTACTTGTGACGTGTCAGGTGATTGTTAGGTACGCATTGTTGCGTACATAATTATAAAATAAAAATATTGTGAATGAATGAGCGCTATTAAATGTTATAACGGTACTGAAATGTACCATTCATTAATTTCCAACGTATGTGTCTGAAAAGATTTAATTTAGAAACAAATATCGTTTCTCTTTTCTCTTAACTAAAATCAAAGCCTGCTATTCCGCAATCTCGAGATTCTTGCAAAAAGTACACTCTACTTGCGTCAAAGAAGTAGAGATACTTCCGTAAAATCTGTAACCGATAAAAGTAACTTAGTTAACCTCTCCGGGGGACACCACCTTGACGAAGCACTGTCCGTGCTGGTGGAGAAGCTTGCGCATCTGTGGGAAGCTGAGGGCTATACTGAAGGTAGAGAACCTACTGCCGGAAAGGTCTTAGCTGATGGATCAGACCAAGCGTGTCCCACAACGTCCCGTCCTCGTTATCCTCTCCGAGTCCTTTCCCAATTTCTTTCCCAACCCAAGGTGTGATGCGATCCGAGCCGAGGGGTGCGTGCCACAACATGGGTGGATGTGTCTCGAACGGAGCCTCAGGGATACCGGGCGACCTCCCTAAGTAGCCTTGCACCGCGCGGGGTTATCGTGGTGTGGACCATATAAATCCCCAAATCTCGTGGGACTAAGATGAACACAGAGAAAGATAGTATTTTAAAAGAATCTGAGGGTCAATCTGAGATCTCAGATACTCAGACATCGGGATTAGGACCGATGGAGTGCACTCCTACTTCTGAATCAGGGTCTAGACATGAGCAAGAACTGGGAACTGTAACAGAGAAGTTGGACCAGATTAGGATCAAGGCCTTGTCTAGGGCTCAGAGGAGGAAACTTCTCAAGGAACAAAAGCAAAAGGAAGGAAAAGAATGGCTTCCCAGTCGTAAGTGAAGGGAATCAAATGGGCTTGAGCCCAAGACCCCCAAAAAGAAACTACCTCAAGTCGAAGGGGATACACAGACGCCCTCGACGTCAAAGACAGGTGGCAAGAGGGTTGGGGAGGAATCTATGACTGCCTCCTCTCTGGACAAGCGTGATCTTAAAAGGATGAGGCAGGAAATAGGGAAACAGACCTATAGTACTGCAGTCTCGGAGTTTAGGATGGCGGTTGTAAAAGAAGGATACCCACTAGTGAGCATCACCTCATGGCAGGAGGAGCAGGAGCTTGTGCAGATGGCCCTCTTTGAAGAGATTGGGGGGACGCTGGTCCAGGACCTAAATTCAGGAGGATCTATCTAGATCGTGATGCCCTCATTTTTGTCTGTGAGGGGGAGCACTCAGCAGAATGGCTTAAGGACAAGGTGCCCAACCTGTGGGAGGATGCGAAGCTGCTGATAAAGACAGCAACCGAACTCCTGAAGACCGCAAAGGTATCAATATGGGTACCAAAGATCCTTAAGGATGTCTCTCCAAAGACTCTGTTCGAGAAAATAAGGGTCCAGAACAGAAAAGTCACGATAGAGGATTGAAGGGTAATTAACCAAAAGGTCGTTCCGGAAGGATGAACCCTGGTGGTGGAGGTCGGAGAGAAGTCGCTGAAGGCAATGCGAGAGCAAGGCCTGAAACTGTTTTTAGGGTTCTGGCAGGTCGCTGTCAGGGTAATCAAAGACCTTAAAGGCAATAATGGCAGCAAGATGGGGACTGGAAGTGCTGCAGATAAACCTACAGCACAGTAAAGGGGCCACTGCTGCCCTGAGCCGTCGCCTGGGGAGACAGGAGGTGAACGTGGCCCTGATACAAGAACCCTATTTTTACAAAGGGGGTATATCAGGCCTCAGTGGTACTGGAGGTAAGCTGATTTATGCTAGAAATCTAAAAAACATCAGAACATGCATTTATGTTAGAAATGGAATCAATTTCATACCAATGATGGAGTTTTGTTCCAGGGACCTGGTGACCATGAGGATGCAGCAACGTGAGGAAGGTATCACGAGGGAAATTGGTTTGGCCTCACCATCCCTTCCTCACGAAGACAGCTCTCCTCCTTCTTTGGAAGTGAGGAGACTGACGGAAGCCTGCCATGGGCAAGGTGATGAACTGTTGGTGGGATGTGATGCCAATGCCCACAATCTATCGTGGGTCAGCAAGGACACCAACAGAAACCTTCTTGAATTTCTCCTATCTAAAAACTTGGAGATCCTGAATAGGGGCGATGAACCTACATTCGGATATAGTAGAAGGGAAGAAATAATGTATATAACTTTTGGTTCCATGATGATGGGCAGTTACGTCAAACAGTGGCATGTGGTCCTGGAGCCATCCTCATTAGATCACATGTATATTAAATTCAATGTTGAAATGGGAACCAGACAGACCATGTCCTACAGGAATCCCAGGAAAAAGGACTGGGAGACATATGAGAGATCTTGACTTCAGCCTATCGGAAATTAAAACTTCGATAATTAATCCGGCAGAGTTTGAGGCAGTAGCAGAGGCCGTAACCTCTGCTATAGTGACCTCATACCAGGACAACAGCTCAATCACCAAGAAGTGCACAAATAGGAATGTGCCTTGGAAATGAAAAGGAAACAGGTATGAAGACTATTTAACTTTGCGAGGCGCAAAGGACAATGGGCAAAGTATCGTGAGGCCCTTGTCAATTACAACCTTGCCATCAGACGGGCAAAGGAGGCATCCTGGAAGGTATTCTGTGAGGAAGTGGAGGGCACGGCTGCTTAAGCGAGACTTCACAAAATCCTCACTAGGGTACCAACTAATCCCAGAAGAACGTTGGGGAAGGAGGATGGGGAGTATACAAAGACAGCACATGAAACGCTGGAACTGCTCCTCAAGACTCACTTTCCTCAATATACCCTGGGGGATAGTACAGACCAGAATGCGATTCCTGAGAGACAACGGTTCTCAGGTATTCGCAAAGAGGACTGGGATCTGGCGAAGGAGTGTGTCGATTTCAGTAAGGTCCGATGGGCGGTGGGAACATTTCAACCGTTCAAGTCGCCTGGCCCCGATGGAATCTTTACAGCTCTCCTGCAACAAGCGGGAGAAAATCTTATTAGATTCCTATGCAGGTTATTCAGGGTTAGCCTAGCAGCAGGAATCATTCCCAATGCCTGGAGAGCAGTGAAGGTTGTCTTCATTCCAAGACCAGGCTAAGGATATGAGACCAATCAGCCTGCCATCCTTCATTCTTAAGACATTGGAAAAGCCGGTTAATGTGCATGTTGGAGAATGGAGGTTAAGTAGAGCTCCTCTACATTCAAACCAACATGCATATCAGCTAGGTATATCATGTGAGCTCTCCACCAACTCGTTGGGAAGGTGGAGAAAGCACTACACTTTCAGGAAATAGCCCTCTGTATCTTCCTGGACATCGAGGGGGCTTTTAGCAACATGACCTTCGATTATTCATCTACATGATGAATGAAAAAATGGTAATCAACACCACTATGGGTTGCCCACAAGGAGGAGTTCTTTCCCCTTTATTGTGGAATCTAGTGGTGAATGATCTCATTGGAGAATTAAATTCTAGGCAGTACTTTTGCCAAGGATAGGCAGATGATCTTGTCATAGTATTACTTGGTAAATTTGCTGACACAGTGAAGAATATGTCACAAGGTGCGTTGGACATTGTGCAAGACTGGTGCAGAAAGAAGCATATCCAACATTCAAGTCGGAATCTAAAGCTTTTCAAAGAAGCGCTACCTGTGAAGGGGCAGTGAAATATCTAGGGGTTGCCTTAGATGAGAAACTGACATGGACACCTCACATTAGGAATATTTGCTCCAAGGCAAAAGGTACTTTGGTAAGTACCAGGAGAGCTTGTGGCAAAAATTGGGGACTGAGGCCCAAGGGTATGCACTGGATATACATCACGGCGATTAGACCAAGGATCACCTATGGGGCGGTCGTGTGGTGGAAGAAGGTAGAACAGCTGCTAAGGATCTTGGTAAGGTGCAGAGATTAGCCTGCTTAGCCATAACAGGCGGAATTAGCAGCACACCAACTGCTGGGATTACACTTTTGACTCAAGATGGAGGCAGCGGCTGGTGCATACAGACTAAAAATTGGCAAAAACTGGAACTCTTTAGGATATCCAGAATCACACACTAAAATAGTGAGTGAGGTAACTATAGGAACGTTTGGGGAAATGCCAGCCGATTATATTATAACCCCATACTGCTTCAACAAGCCTTTCAGTATAACAATTGGAAGGAGGGAGCAGTGGGAGGAAATAGTTCGACACCGTACGGGGGATATTGTCTGGTTCACTGACGTGTCAAAATCAGACCAAGGCGTTGCGGCCGGGGTATAGGGGGTGCAGCCAAGACTGGAGGGCGTCATCTCTCTAGGGAAACTGGGCTCAGTATTCCAGGCCGACATCACTGCCATCAGGGCATGTGTGGTGGAGAATTTGCGTAGGAGCTACAAAGATCGTAGCATCTATATCTATTCAGAGAGCCAGGCAGCCCTGAGGTCACTGGCAGCTCCTGCAACAAGGTCTAAAATTGAAGAATGTCACAGGGTTCTGGTGGAGCTAGGGGAAAGCAATAGAGTAAACCTATTGTTGGTTCCTGGCCACTCGGGGATCAGTGGCAACAAACATACCGACAGATTAGCCAGGATGAGGGCAGAGACTCCATTTATTGGACCGGAACATGTCCTGACAATCACCAAGGCAATGATCAAATTGGAGCTACGTAACTGGCTCAGAAGACAGCATGTGGAATATTGGACCGAAGTCCATCAACAAAAACATGGCAAGGTAATGATACCAAAGCCATGTTTTCAAAGAAGCTCTGTAATCCTGGGCCTGAACAGGAGAGAGGTTAGAATCGTGGTTGGATTGCTGACAGGCCATGGGAATTTCAAAAAACACCTACATACAATGGGCATAACAGAAGAGGACCCTAAATGTAGGATCTGAGATGACGGTGATGAAACTGCATCACATCTAATCTTCAAATGCACTGCATTGGAGAGTTAAGGCACAGAACATTTGGGACAACCAGACCCGAAGAAATTGTGTCTAATAAAGAACTGGTAAAGGGACTCCTTACACTGTTCAAGGGCATTGGTTGGCTTTACTAGATATACAGGGAGTGATACCGCACAATAAACTTAGTTTCGGTGCGGGCGGTGGCGGGTTGGACCAAGACTGTTTTGGCTTCCCTGGGAAAATCAAATCAAATCAAACTTAGTTCAAGTTACTTTATGCATCAAATAACGCCGTTACCGTCCGTTACCTTTGAAAAGTAACTGTTACTAGTAACGGTTATACAGGTAACGTGTTACTCCCCAAACCTAAACAAAATTATATAAATTGCCAAACTGTTTATAGATTTAGACAGAGAAAAAACTTCGAATCACGTTACATATTTTTAATACAATGATGCGATATAAATATATATTTTCAATATGTTATTACCTGAGATACGAGCAGACTTTTGGAAATAATTTCTTTCATTAAAAAATTAACAATAGGTTTACTACCCTTGGTTCTTCTGTGCCTGACAACAATGAATGAAATTTTTCTCTATTCCTTTTACAAATCCATGTATCTTATAGAGTTCATCTTCTTCTTAGAAAGAAATATAACTGCATTGTAGCATTTTCTACCACCAACAGTCTTAAAAGCAATCTTATTCATAATTTAAAATGTAATGATCCCGCTTTACAAAAATCACGTGTTTATAGAATTACTAGTGATATATGTCCTTCATATTAAATAGGACAGACTTGACGAGCTTTTGCTATTAGATGCAAAGAACACTTTCAGAGAAAAAGGTATAAACATTCACAACTCGTCTGTTTCCCATCATTTATTAATCGCAAGTGACGAACGAAAGATGTTAACGACGTTAGTCTCTGCATGTAGAGAGTAAAGGAAAGAAGCCTGATGTGCGTGATGAACTTGAAATATTTATTTTTCTTTGAATGATAAGCTCATTCTTAATGAGCAACTGTAGTTACGTAATAAGGATTTTTACTGCGCTCTGAGACCATTACTTAACCATGCGTTACAATCAACTGATTTTAACGCTCGCTACAAAACCCGTATTTCATGTGTTTTTGAACTTTAGTTAGTAACACCCATAAATTCGGCGAGTGTGATTCCAAACCAACTCTCTACCGGTGTACACTTGTTCATCAATTGTTCCTAGGAACGTCACAGCTCACTGACAATTTCAAGGTAGCCGTCATTTTGAAGGATGTTACTAAGCTTGGATTAAAGATCCCGTCTCTAATGACCAGGGTTGTATTCAGGGTATGCGACGCCCCTGTGCAGTAATTTAATTTACGCCCCCTCCCCCTTGGTAAATATTACTTAATCAATTATTTAGGTAACATATACCACAATTTTTTTTTTTCGATGGCAAAATTTGTCCGACCTATGCAGCTGTATATGTTGCACCTGCGTAAATACGGCCCTGCTAATGACCAATAAGTGGACGGCACATTAAGCCCTAAGCTTCCTTCCTTCCTTAAAGATCCGTGAAGTTGTCTCTGTCCTTGGATTCTTCATGTAGCTATCGATTATGACGTTTTCCTTTTACCTAACGAATATGCTATTGACAAAAAAAAAAAAAAACCTTGTAACTTCATTTTATGTCTTAATTACTAACTCAGTGAAAATATATCGTAATATTGCACCATTGTATTACAAAATTGTAACCTAATTCGAAGCTTTCCTCTGTCTACATCTCGATAGTCTAGCATTTTATGTGATTCTTTTAACTACGTTGTAATGTATTGCATTCCGTTCGGAATCGTCTCAGCAGCTGCTTCATGTAGCCGCTACGAGATGGCGCCCGGACGCACTGCACCTCTGAATCCGCTTGTGATCGCATATAATGCAGCACCCTATAGCGGCCAGACACTGCGCTTTAAATTTCTCTCATAAAATCATTGTCTTGAATAAAAGTTTCCCTCTGCGGCAGATTGTGAAAATTTATAGCACATTAATACTGTGTGGTAGACTTGAAGTACTCTTGAAATCTTCAACCTTCCTTCTACGGACCGTAAGAGGCTTTCGTTTCCCACATTCATGTAATCGTCTGGTGTATAAAGTCTCTGTTTCAGTTTGAGAGCGCGTTCTGTGTTTCCGACAATGCTGCCATTCGGAAGGAAGCTATGTCCAGGTATAAGAAAGCTCTGTCTTACTGTGTGCAATATAGGATGCTGTTCTAAAACTGCTTTTAGCAATGGAATCATCATGATGTTTCTGTTCTGTCCACCGCATGAATCGGACCACAAAATTACTTCTTTAGCCTGTCGATACCTGTTCCATTAAATGCTTCAATAAACAAGATGCTACTCCCTGTGCTCCACGTCCTGCCTCACCTTCCAACCAGACGTAGCAGCACCCCTTTTCATTACTAGCACTACGAATACCTAGTTTATACAGCCACAACTGTCGCTTGTAGAACACAATCTTCATAGAAATTCTTGGTAGAGGCAATGTTTTCTCGAGGCTAAACCACAGGACTTCTACATTTCCATCGTCCTTTTCTCGTAATAGATATCCAACTGATTCAAAACAAAGTCGCAAGGTAGGGCTGTTAGTAAGCTGATGAAAAATAGAATAATAGCGGTGGAGTGTTTGTCGCTTGGTTCAAACTAACTTCCTCTCGAGGAATCGATCGTACTCGTGTCGAACAATTTTTTGTGGATAGTTGACACCTCCGAACACAACCTACTACAAAAATCTAAAAAAACTAAAATTGTGCTTGGTTACTTGATGCATAACACCGTCCATTTGACAAAGAACAATGAACGAATAATATACGTCTGTTTGTGGTAAACAGAACTGCGAGCTCCTGAGCTCTGACGACACAGCAAGTGAGGTGACAAATTACTGCGCAGTGATGACCATGTCCGAGCAACGAGCTGTTGTTCGAGGCCTAGTTTCTCCGTTATTCTCTGACGGACGGTGCTGGCCCGAGAGAGTACCTCTGTTGCTAGAACACGACTGACCACTGGAAGAGACCCAGAGGAGCTCCCGAAAGCGACTACTTGTCAAGTTCACCGCAGTAAATGACGGGGACAGCTGAGTCCCCGACTGCCAGTGACGGTCGAGTTGGACAGCCGTGCCTCTAAAGAAGGCGGGATGGTATGCTTACAAACAAAACTTCCAATAATTTTCGGGCGTGCAGCCGGATACCGTCGACATTCTGCAACGATATTGTTGCCACCTTCAAGTTAGTAAACAACTACAGAAGAGCTCAGTTGAATTTATAGTATTTACACTTGTTCTTGCGCATGCCAAACGTGCTGGAGTCTTTTTTCGCATGTGTTAGATGGTGACATGTGCGATACAGCGGAGTTCTATGCGTTGCCTTCGGTGGTGGAAAAGAAACAGTCTTCCAGTGATTGATTATTATAGATTGATGCCGTCGATTCCGCTGTGACTAGATATTATTAACCACGGGATGCCGGTGTTAATCCAGCTAAAAGTCGTTGTCACGATTTATAAGATTTTTGGAATGACATATTTCCACCGATTCTTTAGTTAATATTCATAGAATATATGACTTCAACTGCTATTGGGCAAAGCTGAAAATGTGTACCCAGCCGGGATTCGAACCCGGGTCTCCTGCTTTCTAGGCAGTTGCACTGACCCCTACACCACTGGGGACACAGTGATCACCGCACCTGCAAGGACTACCCATGCACGCCTCCCGTCAGATACAAATTCCCAGCTTCGCCCTGCCCATAGTACTCAAACTCGTAGTTTAACTAATTCCCGTAAGAGTAAGGGCTTCAAACTTGCCCACCCCTCCCCACTAACGATAGGATCATTGCCCGTCACCGGCATATTATATATATACATGTGGCGTCTGTTCGGAAAGAACAGACGTCACATTCTGATCCTGCAGCTGTTATTATTTAATATTCATAGAATATATGACTTCAACTGCTATTGGGCAAAGCTGAAAATGTGTACCCAGCCGGGATTCGAACCCGGGTCTCCTGCTTTCTAGGCAGTTGCGCTGACCCCTACACCACTGGGAACACAGTGATCACCGCACCTGCAAGGACTACCCATGCACGCCTCCCGTCAGATACAAATTCCCAGCTTCGCCCTGCCCCTTTAGTTACTGAATCTCAATAACAGGAAACTGGGTATAAAAATGTTTATTTTGTTATACTGCATTGAGTATCCCACGGCAATGCAGTGTTCTGCCAAGCTGATTTTGCTGCTTGCAGAAGACGGTGGTTGTGTACATCTTTCCTGTACAGTTCGTATCGTCTGTCCTATATATGCAGAACAACACTCAAAGGGAATTTTGTAAGCATCAGCTTTTCTCAGTTATAACTCATCTTTATCGTTTGCTACTAAGGCCAAGTTCTTTGCTGGTGGCCGAAAGATAACCTTTGATTTTATATTTCGTAAGCAATCTGCCTAATTTAGAAGACAAATTTCCGTCATAAGAAATACGACATTATGAATCGATAGTCTCCAACACAACTAGATTGTATCGCCCAGTCACCACCAAACGCATGATTAAAACGACGCCAGCCCATTTGCAATGCGCAAAAACGAGTGCAAAAATTGTAACCGTACTTGAGCTTTTCAGTAGTTGTCTACGCATCTGAAGATAGTAGGACGTCTCTGGGTCGAAATATCGTAGCCGAATATCGACGGGATCTGTCTTCGGCAGGTCTTACGTGTGTACAGGGTAGTCGAAGTGCTGAGCCTTGTGGGACTATGGCGCAGATGCAGCGCCACGTCGCTATGCTTACTTTCAGACGTGTGACATCCAAGAATGGTGAGGAGTCGTACATGAGGCTAGGACACTGCGAGGTACAAGACATTGACCAGGAATACCAGCCCACAGTACTCCAGAAGCTCATCAAGGGTTTCTTCGAGAAGACCCGCTTGTTAGAGGCCACGGATCTTGAGTGGAAGGATATAGGTCCGGACTATTTCCAGAAATGTGACGTGGGAGAGAAATAGTCCCGTGTTTGCTGGACCGCTGTCGTAGCTAGGAACGCCGTCAAACGACGAAGGCAATAATTGTAGCAGAGTTCCTTCGTGTAAGTTCTGAAGACGCCGCGAGGAGAATATGGACGGCGCCTGTGGTGCAGGGAACCTGCGATGCGCAGAAGACGCGTGTTGCCATATGGATATATGTAGGTGCGGATACAGCATTAGTTTTCAATTAGAACCGACAAAATATTGCGTTTCTGTTTCGGTATCGGCCCGTTTTGGCCGCAGTTTCGATTACAATCAGCCGAATATTCGGCTTGTCGGAAACCAGCTTTCTTGAACCTACAGATGAAGTCGGGTCGCGCTCGTGATGGACTCACAAGGAAAGTACTTGGGCTCGAAGAAACACATATACACCAAAGTCGTATGAGAGATAATGTAAGGATCCCTTATTGCACTAGTGATACTCCCGCATCTGCAAAACTCTGCAGTCGTCCGTTAGAGGCCTCTGCGTGTGCCATGCCGCATTGCACTTTGACCTGTCGGTTCACCAGTAGGGACGGTGCAGTGTGCCTCCGATGTTGTGTTTTGTGACGTTATTTGTGTGGTGAAGCGTAAGATGGGGCCGCGATTGCTAATCAGTCCTGCTAATGAATTACGATTAGTTGAGTTGAAGTTACGAAGAACCCTTCCGCGTGAAGATGGTATTAGTGTAGAAGATGAATCATTTGCATGCTTTCTGGTACCTGTTGTGGTACAGAAATATGAGTATAAGTTAGATACTGTTGTTACAAACTCATAATAATGATAATAGGGATGATAATGAAGAAACAACTCATTGCAAGCGGTAGTGCTACGGTAAGTGCGGGAAGAGGCGATGGAAGCAGTGTCAGTGAATCCCAAGTCTTTCGGGAAGAAGGTTAAATTTGCAACAAAAAAATGTTCAAATATTTGTATAGTTTATGGGACTTAACTACGGGGTCATCAGTCCCTAAACTTACAAACTACTTATGAACTAACTAAGACTAAGGACGACACAAATATCCATGCCCGAGGGGGGATTCGAACCCCCGACCGTAGTGGCCGTGCAGACCGTGACTGGAGCGCCTCAGTCCCCTCGGCCACCGCGGCCGGCAAGTTTGCAACTATCATCACGGCTTTTGATGACAATTCGCTAGAGAACATGTACGATGATTATTACATAAGTTACAGTTAAGATATCTGCATTACGTATGGCGTCTACAATTACATGTACAGTGCTATCTAGAGCATGGTTGCAGAGCTTTGCCGCGGTGGAGTAGCCGAGTGGTCTACAGCGTCTCGCTGCGAAGCTCGCGGTTTCTCGCCGTGGACGTTCGAGTCCTCCCTGGGGCATGGGTGTGTGTGTTGTCCTTAGCTTAGTTTACCAAGGTTTAAGTAGTTTGTAAGCTACGGACTGATGACCACACAGTGAGGTCCGATAGAATTACAAACATTTGAACATTTTACACAGCTATGCAGAAAAACGAGACCCACCAGCATATTGAGGTGTACGTAGAGATCCTGTAACCAAACGTTCATACAGATATGTTTGTGCGAGCCCATGCACTTTCCTTGTCAGTCAACAAGAACGCTTTACCTCAGTTGATCAAAAATGTTCAAATGTTTGGTAAGCTTATGGGACTGAACTGCGGGGTCATCAGTCCCTAAATTTACAAACTACTTATGAACTACCTTACACTAAAGACAACATAAACATCCATGCCCCTCAGTTGATGGCGCGCAGTTTAGGTACTAGGTGTCATTTCTTGCGCGTAAAAACTGTATTTTGTTGTTGATCACGAGATATGTTATACTGTGTTAGTAATAATTTAACTCATTCGGTATTTTACGTAATTTAAATGGTTATATATTTATCCCGAAATGTTTATTAATGTTCTTTGAAAGAGAGGATCTTTTTTAATAACTAATATGGGTTTAGGAAATATCGATCACCTTGTACGTAGCTTTTCCTGACAAAAATCATACTGTTACTCGAAATTGTGTCGTTTCTTTTCGAATTACTTTCTGGAGCACTTATTTAATTTCATTTACTGACTGTAACATATGCATTATCTAGTTAGGAATACTAAAAATGAGATATGTAAAGTTATTTGTCGATTGCAAAAACAGATACGGTAAAGGCCAGTTATGGAAACAAAAACAAAAATTACTTTCTGTGCATTTTGTATTGTGGTAGTTTTGTTGAGGCTGTGACATTCTGTAGTATCAAGTTGGCATGTTTGTTGTGTACCAATAGACTACCTTCCTACAAGAAGACATATACGTCTGTTGAATTTGTGGTTGCTATATAGTAATGTCGTTAATTCGAGGTGAATGGGACCGGGACAACCTGAAACTGTCGAAATTTATGTACGAAAAAAAGTAAATCGATCTTAACAAAATATGAACTTTTTTAAAACACAGTTTTTAAATATGCATTTACACTGGCAGTCTAAAAGTTTAAAACTCTTAACCATTTACTTCTCTTTTATTAGTCTAATGCCTTTTTCGGCGAAGATAATATGTACCAGCAATTTTAGTTTTGTTTTTGACGCTCCGATTTATGGAAAACTTGTAATTCCAGGAATCGAAATATGGAGAACAGTCTAATTATTCTCAAACTTACTTTACTTTGTTTGGGGGAGGGGGGTAGAAACAGCTAGGGGAACACAATCCAATTTCGAACTTTAATAAAATTACTGTCGATATATCTAATCCTATTCGCCACCCAAGTCTTCTTCTGTCCACTCCTGGGTGGATTTATACTGAACAAGACCTAGTATAGGGAGGGGATCTTGAAAATGTGTAATAAACTAGCGATTTGTATTGTAACGTAACTTTACTGATATTTTAAATTAATTACCGACGTTTCGATTACGTTTTCTGCCAAAACAAGAGGAGGAGCCGAATATTCGGTAACGGTTTCGGCCTCAAATTATGTTTCTATCAGACTCTACTTTTCAACATTTTTTCATCCTCGGATCTACACAGAGAAACGATACAAAATAATTTGTCCATTATTCATTTTGTGTTTAGTTTACAAGTTGCTAACTGACGAACACGACCCAAACTCTTATCATTGACAGTACATTGGAACACTTTACTTCAGAAAGATAAGTTCGTTTTTACGAACAGAGTGTTCGAAAATTTCCGCTACTAACTTTCTGAGGGAAATGGGAACATAATGTTTTGAAGAAGAATCTATGTACGAAATACCCAGTAACACTGTATTTTTATCGGTTACACTGTGCAAAAAAATGTTTTCTACGTCAAGCTCCTCGCTTTCCATATTTTTGGACGACGTAGTACGGCTCAAAAAGTAAAAAGTATGACTAACATAAACTCTAAAACTGCATAGCATAAGAGTTACTACCACCCGACCAGTATAAGAGATCTATTGACATTATCGTAGATAAAGACGTACACACTAAGCTCTTCAGTTATTTAAACTTTTTTTTTACATCATCCATAAATATGAAAAGCAAAAAGACTGTTCTAACAGAGATTTGTTTCACAATGTCGAAGTGTTCATAGTATCACCGAATAACATTCCGGAACAAAAAAGGCTTCTTCATCAAAATACTTTGTACAAATTTTACTCTTCTGTCCTCAGAGTTGATAACAGAAATATCCGAACACCCAGTATTAGGGTTCCACAAATAGTGACTTAATTTTGCGTTTCAGAGCCCTCACCGTGAGTAATAATATTAACTTAGAAAAAAAATTTAAAAAAAAATTATATTCGACGCTGGAAGAAAACATCGTGAAGGTGGAAGGTTTGTAAGTGGCTCAGTATATTACGAAAACGTCAACATTAATTGGAATGATACGTCGATACATACAGATTCAAGTGTTTTTGTAGAAGCAATTAACTGTGTTATTCTGTAACATTGCACATGAGCATCGAGATGTAATAATTATTGTTGATTGAATTGCAAAATTGGGATATGAAGGTTTATGTATCTTGTACGTCTTGTTGTAATCAGCTCGCTTAGTCGTATTGTGCGTCGCGGCACGTATATATATATTTTGAAACGTGAAATGAACCCCTAGAGTTTTCCCGTTCATTCGGTATGCATGGAGTCTTTAGCCATCGGCTGGAGAGCAGGTATTTGCATTTGTTTCACTCCGTCTCCCTTTTTCCACCTCTCTTGCAGAGCGATGCGCATGCGTTTGGAGTCGACATGTCAATAATTGACATGGACGAATATTTTTATATGCAAGCTGCGCTCTAAACAATGTCTCTCACGCTGCTAAAATTGTATTGTAATCTTAGCTTGCCAGAGTCTGCTTCTACCACAGGCAAATTATTCCTTACCGAATCATTTCCAATTCACGTCGTATAGGAACCAGTGAAATTACACAATTTGCAATAAACACCTTAAAAGTAAACATCAGTTTTTGTCCTTTTCACATCATTACCACGTCTGTTTTACTCTAATTCTTGTTACTCCATCAAGCAGATAATCTGAGGATGCCCTGATAAAGGGCGAAAGGCGTCATTGAAGGATAATATAACACTGTGCACCTAAGACGGTTTTTATAGCAAAATATATCTTTTTTTACCTGTAGAGCACGTTCATTTGTTCTATAATTACGTAGTCTTATCGTACACGCACTACCACTCATTAATATGACTAGACCTATTAAACGGCATATAATTT
This sequence comes from Locusta migratoria, assembly GCA_026315105.1. Lineage (NCBI taxonomy): Eukaryota > Metazoa > Arthropoda > Insecta > Orthoptera > Acrididae > Locusta > Locusta migratoria. Next base: position 275,985,537 of record CM048744.1, read on the forward strand.
CTCGAAGATACCATAACAAAATAGGCCTACAGCTGAATAAATCGGTTTCTGGTCGCAGAATGCCACACATTGAAGCCGACTGTCTTACTTAGGTTCATGCCCACTCAGCCATAGGAAATTTATCTGTTACTTTTCGCTTCTTCCAACTGCGTCAATGATACTGATGTGAAAAATAGCGTGTTGCACCTTGGGTCGGAATCCACGTTAAACTGTAGGTCCTCCGAATATAACTTGGTCTGTAAATTAAAATGTCGAACGAAGGGATACGGCACCAAAAAAAGATTATACCTAATTAAGCAGTGTAGTGTTAAATTACACATCAGTTTGCTGACTACTCTACCTTTCATCTTTTTCCAGCTGAGTAAACAAACGACCAGTAAAGTTGTCAATTTATGTGTTCGTTTGATCGAAATGAAAAGTTATCCTCACTGTCAAAAAACCAAGTTGTAATATCACCGCAGTGGTGATCCTGGCACTACAATCGTGCTTATACTGCAAAAACAATGACGGAAAAGAACGACCGGTGTCTTATCGAACAGTGCTCCTATACAACGCTAGATTACCACTACCACGACACTTACATGTAACACAATTTGCGTAGGACGATAATCTAATTTCCAAATCCGAACGTCGTGTTTACATGCTACGCATCAATTTATTTTGTTCATTCGATCCAATACCGGTGTCCAGAGTCATTTAACATGGGACGTACTCTGTAAATCTACTGTTCCCATTTAACCAGAACTGTAAATTGAGACTATCGCTGGAATTAAAAAATAAAAAGAGGCACAGGCAACGAGAGAGAGAGAGAGAGAGAGAGATTAACAGTTCAAGAAAAACTGTTTGAAAATCTACGGCATATGAGGCTCGTAGTAAATCCGTCTCATCATTTGTGTAATAGAAAATATCCTTGTTTGTACATTCCTGTTGACTTCGAATATTAATGTAAATGTTAGGAAGCCTTGTTTGAAATCATTCGTCTGGAGTGTACGACAGATAGTATTGACAAGACGCTACAAACTTTTGAAAGAATATCCAAATGTTTATAAACCTATTGGACCAAAGTGCTACGCACGTCAGTCCCTAGGCTTACAAACTATTTAAACTAACTTACTAATTAGTTCAACTAACTTACACTAAGGACAATAGTCACATGAATACCCGAGGGACGACTCGAACCTCCGGCAGGAACAGCCGCCCCGTCCGTAGCGTGTTGCCTTAGACTACGAGTGTACTCCCGCGCGACTGGAAACGTTTCCAGTTTGGTGCTACAGAAGAAATCTGAATATTATATTGGTATATCATTATATTGGTATATCATGAACCACAGACATTGCCGAGGTGGGATGGCTTGCGTGCCTCAAAGATGCAGATAGCCTTACCGTAGGTGCAACCACAGCGGAGGGGTATCTGTGGAGATGACAGACAAGCGTGTGGTTCCTGAAGAGGGGCAGCAGCCTTTTCAGTAGTTACTGGGGCAACAGTCTGGATGATTGACTGAGCTGGCCTTGTAACATTAGCTAACATGGCTTTGCCATGCAGGCAGTTACTGCGTACGGCTGAAAGCAAGATGAAGCTACAGTCGTTACTTTTCCCGAGGACTTGCAGCTCTACTGTATGTATGATAGTGGCATCTTCTTGACTAAAATATTCCGGAGGTAAAAATGTCCACCATTTGAATCTCCGTGTGGGATCTACTCAGGAGGATGTCATCATCAACAAAAACAAGACAGGCACTCTAGTTGACGGAGCGTGGAACGTTCTAACCCTTAATCGCGTAGGTAAGTTAGAAAATTTGAAAAGAGAAATGGATAGGTTAAAGTTAGATATAGTGGGGATTAGTGAAGGTCGGTGGCAGGGTGAACAGGATTTCGGGTCAGGTGATTACAGGGTTATCAATACAAAATCAGTTGGCGGTAACGCAGGAGTAGGCCTGATAATGAATAATAAAATAGGAATGCGGGTAAATTACTATGAACAGCATAGTGAACGCATTATCGTAGTAACGATAGACACGAAGCCAACACCGACAACAGTATTGCAAGTTTATATGCCAACTAGCACGGCCGATGATGAGGATATCGAATAACTGTATGAGGAGATAAAATAAGTCATTTACAAACTTAAGGGAGGCGAAAACTTGATTTTGATGGGAGACTGGAACTCGGTAGTAGGAAAGAAAAGAGAAGGAAGTGTAGTAGGTGAATATGGACTGAAAGGAATGAAAGAGGGGATCGCTTGGTAGAATTTTGTGCAGAGCACGATTTAATGATCACCAACTCTTGGTTTAATCATAATGAATGATGTATACGTGGAAGAGACCAGGAGACACTGGGAGGAACAAGACTGACTCTATAATGGTAAGGAATAGATTTAGAATTCAGGATTTAAACTGCAAGACATATCCAGAGGCAGATATAGTCTCTGACCATAACGTATTAGTTATGAACTGCAGAAAGGTAGAAAAGTTAGGAGATGGAACCTTGACCAATTGAACGAACCAGAAGTGGTTGAGAGTTTCAGAGGGAGCATTAGACAAGTATTCTCTGAAACGGGGGGAAGTAATACAGGAGAAGAAGAATGGGTAGCTCGGAGAGATAGGGTTGTGAAGGCCGCAGATGATCATATAGGCTGAAGGACAACGCCTAATATAAAACCCTGGATAACACAGGATATACTGACCTTAAGTGAGAGGAGAAAATATAAAAATTCAGGAGGTGAAGCAGGCAGAAGGGAGTAGAAACGTCTGAAAAATGAGATTACCTGGAAGTGCAGACTGGCTAAGCAGAAGTGGCTAGAGGACAAATGTAGAACCGTAGAAGAATGTATAAGTAGGGGAAAGATAGATACCGCCTACAGGAAAATAAAAGAGATATTTGGAGACAACAAAAGCAACTGTGTGAATATCTGGGAATATATAGAGGACCAACACAAAGGAAATAAACTTGAAGGCAGTATTCTAGAAATGGAAGACGAAGTGCAGGAAGAAGAAAGTGTGTGGGGTAAGGTCGTAGAGGGAGACCGAGGGACGAATACAGTAAGCAGATTCAAATAATAATAATAAATAAAATAAATAAATGTTCAAGTGTTTGTAGAGCTTATGGGACTTAACTACGGGGTCATAAGTCCCTATACTTACAAATTACTTACGAACTAGCTAATACTAATGACGGCACAAATATCCATGCCCGAGGGGGGATTCGAACCCCCGACCGTAGTAGCCGTGCAGACTGTGACTGGCGCGCCGCAGAGCGCTCGGCCACTGCGGCCGGCAGTAAGCAGATTCAAAGGGATGTAGGTTGCCGTACGTATTCTCAGATGAAGAGACTTGCACAGGACAGTCTAGCGTAGAGGGCTGCATCAAACCGGTCTGAGGGCTGAAGACTACAACAGCATCAACATATTTTCTACTCTAAGTTCCCATCCCCCCCTCCCCCATCTATTTTACAGCTCATCCTCTTGGAGCAGATGAGTTTGTAGCCAGTCCTGTCGACTATGTTCCGCTTGCTATCACTGATGGCGGACTTGTCTCTACCTGTGGACATTTCTTATCGATGTGAAAACCTTTGCACACGCTTCCTGAGAAGTGTGACATCCTGCAACGAACAGGCAGTTCAGGCCGCAGTCAGTGGGAAGTGCAGTGGTGTCAACCGAGTGGGCAGTGTGTCCCGGCAGTGGCTGTGAGTTCGTGTGTGTCATGCCAATGGCGGATTTCGTCGTGTTAGTTCATGTCTAGTTGTATCAGTACTTTGGTGCCTATTGTGTTTCGCTTCTTTGCCCAGACGTGACGGATTACTAAGTTTCTGGAAGACTTGTGCGCCTTTTCTTTCGGCAACACGGTGGTGCTCTGGGCCATGATGTTTTGATTGAACAACCATTCGTGGAACCAACGACGTCGTTACTTTCGTCACTGCGAAACCAATAAGTTCAGTAGGCTTATTCATTAAGTACTTGGGCTCGAACAAATACAAATATACCAAAATCGTGTTAGAGATAACTTAGAGGCCCCTTATTCCACTAGTGATACTCTCGCGTTTTCAAAACTTTGCGCCGGCCGCGGTGGCCGAGGAGACTAAGGCGCTCCAGTCACGGTCTGCACGGCCACTACGGTCGGGGGTTCGAATCCCCCCTCGGGCATGGATATTTCCGTCCTAGTTCGTAAGTAGTTCATAAATAGTTTGTAAGTTTAGGGACTGATGACCCCGTAGTTAAGTCCCATAGACTTTACAAACATTTGAACATTTGAACATTTGGTTCGAATCCCCCCTCGGGCATGGATATTTGTGCCGTCCTTAGCCTTAGGTAGTTCATAAGTAGTTTGTAAGCTTAGGGACTGATGATCCGGTAGTTAAGTCCCATAAGTTCTACAAACATTTGAACATTTCAAAACTTATCAGTCGCGCATTAGAAGCCTCTTCGTGTGACACGCCGCATTGCACTTTGACCTGCCGGTACGCAAGTCTGGACCAGTAGGGACAGTGCGGTGTGCCTCTGAAGTTGCGTTTTGTGACGTTATTTATGTAGTGAAGCGTCTGATGGGTCGCCGATTGGTAATCAATCCTGCTAATGTATTGCGATTGGTTGAGATGAAATTCCTAAGAGCCGTTCGTCGTGAATACGGTCTTGGTGAAGAAGATGAATCATTCACATGTTTTCTGGTATACGTTATAGTGCAGAAATATGAGCATTGCTTAGAAACACTATAATAGATACCAGGTAACATGCGAATGATTCATCTTCTGCACCAATACCACCTTCACGAAGAAGGTTTCTTCGTAACTTCCTCTCAACCACCACACAAATAAAGTCACAAAACGCAACTTCAGAGGCACACTCCACCGTCACTACTGGCGTACCGGCAGGTCAATGTGCAATGCGGCATGGCACCCACAGTCCTTTAATGGGCTACTGCAGAGTTTTGCAAATGCGGGAGTATCACTAGTGCTACAAGGGACCTTAACATTATCTATCATACGATTTTGGTGTATTTCTGTTTGTTCGAGCCTAAGTAGTTTCCTTGTGAGTTCCAACTCACCTGCCGTTTTGTGAAGATTCCAATCTGTTGTTAATTTAAATATTTCAAAAATGAAGGTGCCAAGATCGCGAATAATGATTAATGTGACTAATTGACCTGTATGAATAATTCTCACTCTCTCCTGATCAGTCGCAGATAGGTACGATAGTAGTGGAGAAAAGGCAGATGCAAGTATATATGTATAAAAGATAATAAACTTTGAATAGTAGTAACAAATATTACTCACATTTTAAGAAAGTTTATAAAATTAAATACATTATGATTAATTGTGAAACATCAGATGTTGACTTCGTGTTTATTTTATTTTTTGTTTCTTTTACAATACTTCTTTGAAAACAATGTTAGTAGTTATAATGTGATCATCGTTTATTTTTGGGCTGTATGTGTATTTAGCACAAACATAAATATCACTGAATGAGCGAACTCGTAAAAAATCGTCGTACAAGTGTCCATGTGCAAAAACCAGGTTGTGTTAAATATAACCTTGCCCTTTCAAGCGTCTCGCCTAGTGCTTCATTTATGGTCATAGCAAAGGATACTTTTATTGGGACTTATTTTCTTATCATTCGGAAAGGCATGGTGGGATGAGAAGGTGCGAGATTAATGCGGGGTATTAACACAGTTTTATCGGAGTCAATAAATATGGCAGTGATGATGAAGTCGTCTAAGTGAGACTAATATTCTTGCACCATTTGTGTATTTTCGTCGTTACATCAACGTGTATAACCGAAATCGTGTGATAAACTATGCTTGTATCAAAGAACGACGGTGGCTTGCATAAAGAATCTAAACAACTGGAAGAGCTGTCGTTCATGTTAGTTAAACAGTTGGCCAATGGATGGCACCTTCCACATTGCTTTTATATCGGTCGCGCAAACTAAGTTGATACCCGGCGCGGGGGCTGATGGAAGCAACCGTAGATACATGTCCCATTTACGATCGTTCGCATGGTAGCAACTTAAGATTTGACGAACAGTACAATTTTGTTCAAAATTAAGGTTTTTTATGAAGAGAATAATTTTAAACTATCTGTGTATTTCTCATCATTAGTGGAGAACGAAACCTTGAAAATGATTCCTCAATCATTAAATTTGGATACGTTATACGGGAGATATGGTGAATCCACAGAAAAACACCAATGAGAAATAATATATATGATGACGACCGGTTTCAGAGGACTTTTCTAACATCATCTAGTCATATACATTTTATAAGCTGGTCATCTTATTTAAAAAAAACGGATACAAAATAATAAGTGCAACGTAGCACTTAGTAAACATATAAAAATACATAAGTTAAAACATGACAGCTTACAAGATTTATTTTCACTGAAACCAGGGTATTTGTTTCCTTACGTAGCTGTTGCTGATCAGTTACTTGCCCTGGCTGTCAACATATTTGTCAGCAGCATTGTTTCAAATGTTCAAATGTTTGTTAAGCTTATGGGACGTAACTACGGGGTCATCAGCCCCTAAACTTACAAACTACTTACGAACTACCTTATACTAAGGACGGCACAAATATCCATCATGCCCGAGGGGGGATTCGAACCCCCGACCGTAGTGGCCGTGCAGACCGTGACTGGAGCGCCTCAGTCCCCGTGGCCACCGCGGCCGGCAGCATTGTTTCCTCCCTTCTTTGATTATTTCCTCATAGAGTGGGTGTATTTGCGCAATTCTAAGGAATTTGAGTAACCACCCCCGCACTACCTCGTCTGGAATTTCCCCCCTTTAATTGGTTACGTGTTCAGGTTGGAGTGTTCATGTTACTCGCTGGCTACTACTTTGTGGAATTCATTCAACGTGGTGCCTAACTGTTGCCATCGCTGACCTGTGTTAAGGTCTAATCATTGTCAGCAAGGTGCGCCCAGGGCTTCCCGGACTTACATGCTGACTTACTGTATTATGTTGTGTCATGTATATACTGTGGCTTTTAAATTTTGATTATTGGATGACACCCTTCTTGTCGTAATCTTAATTCCAGTGAGCCTGATTAACAGTTTAAGGCAAGAACTTCACCTGATGGTTGTCGCAGTTTTAACTAGTTCATCTATTGCATTTGTGATAACTCTTTAAATATTCACTGAATGTTGGCGCGTTTTTCCCTTTGAAACTTTGCTTGATTAACAATTTAAGATAAGGGCTTCATCTGCTAATTGTAAAATTTTAAATTGGGCTGCACCTAATGGCTATTTCTTATTTATAATAAATAAATTGATAAAGTAGCGATTGTTTTGTTTGGCTTGCCCACCCAACCCTTTCCACTTGTCTAAGTGGAAACTCGAGCCGGCCGCGGTGGGCGAGCGGTCTGCGGCGCGCCAGTCACGGTCTGCACGGCTACTACGGCCGGGGATCCGAATCCCCCCTCGGGCATGGATATTTGCGCCGTCCTTAGTATTAGCTAGTTCATAAGTAGTTTTTAAGTTTAGGGACTGATGACCCCGTAGTTAAGTCCCATAAGCTCTACAAACATTTGAACATTTTGATTTTTATTTTTTACATATTTATTATTATTATTATTATTATTATTATTATTATTATTATTTGAAATTTCAGTTCTCAATAGTAGGAATAATTAAATGATGGCAGATAGTATATCAGATGAATGGATTGCAATGCAGCAAAGTGGGATCCCGCAACAGCCTGCGGAATCGCAAGTTGATCCGCAAGCATAAAATCGCGTAAATTCTTTCAAATTTTCCGCCTTAAATTCACTTCGCAACGCGTTTTCTTAAATTCGAAACGCGTTACGCATTGTGAGTTGACGTGACGTTGCCGTTCAGTCGTTTGTAGTATTTTGAATTGCACGAACACCCATATAATGTGTAAGCCGAATGATGGCAGGTCAGAGGGGAGAGCGAGAAGCGAAGGACGTGAGGGTGCGTGTCTGCTGGTAGCACGCTGTTCCCTGCGTTCTACGTGCACGAGTGAAAGAAAGGCATAGTGAAATTATAGCTGTTTTGATTTACTTGCAACATTCAGAAAAATATGGCCAAGAATTGAACACGCCCAATCGGACATTTGTAATGCCGAAAAAGAATAAGTTACGACAACAAATGGAAAACATTTTACTACAAGTCATTCAAGATGATGCTTAAAATGTACAACTTGCAGATGAAACGGATGCATCTCGAAGATAATTTAACTTTACAAAAGGAATTATAAATGCTGCTGAAACAAGACAATGAAGATTACACTAAACAGATCTAAACTGGAACGGAGAAAGTCTATGAAAAAAATATTAAAGAAAAAAAAGTCAGCATTTGAAACTGATGAAGTAAAAGGGAAGTATTTGATTTTGTTGAATGACCAATTATTAACCATAAAACTCAGAAGTGTGGAGGCAGAAAGAGCCTATTTGACCGCTGGCTACATATGTAGTTGTATAAGAAGTAGATTGGGAGAAGTGACTTCTTATTTTATATTTATAAAAATGTAACCCTTATTACAGTATACTTTAGTAAGAGAATTAAGACCATTAGTTAACTTTAACTAAATTCATGTGATACTGTAGATCCCTCAATAAATAAGACTGATAACAATTGCCTCTGACAAAGATAGGAGGTAATGTTTTTAGTTAATTAGAATATAAGAACCACAAAATTACCAAATATTGACATTTGCTATCGTCCTTGATCTTCTTGTTAATAAATGAGTAGTCAGATAGCAACTTAATTAATCAGATGCAGTAAGTTATCATTATGATTTTTAATAAATATTTCATTATAACAAAGAATATTTATTGACTTCCAAAAAAATATAACCGTTGCGAGATTGAAGGCAAACCAGCAAAAAATCACGCTGGATTGAAAATAGGGCTGGATTTCAATCTCTAGTCAGATGTTACCGTATATCAAAGCAAGACTTATTAGTCTTCAGGGAGTTATTTCGATCGTTATATGAATAAAATTCTTGAATATCCGTCTCCAGATCGCTTATATTTTCCAAAACATTACCGGTTTCGGGACAGCTGCCCATCTTCAGATCAAAATTTTGAAGTTACAGAGTAACCTGTCCTGTAATGAACGAATGTTCACAGTCGTACTATACCCTATTAGTAACGACTGTGAACATTCGTTCATTACAGGACAGGTTACTCTGTAACTTCAAAATTTTGATCTGAAGATGGGCAGCTGTCCCGAAACCGGTAATGTTTTGGAAAATATAAGCGATCTGGAGACGGATATTCAAGAATTTTAGATGTTACCGTCATTCCACGGTAGGCTCACTAAGCACAGACTCTAGACGACCAAAAATCCCCAACACACACAAATGGGCATATCACCTCGTAGTGACGTCACGGACAGCAACTACCGGGATAAACCTGACCTATCTGAGAGCTGAGCTGACGTCATCCTGAGCCATCACTGCTGCCCTCAGACCACTGCTATTTTGCTGCAACAGTTGGCAGCTCCCCTATTATACCACACTCCAGTGCTGGCCCGCAAGCGCATTGCTGATAGACGAGTAGCAAGCCGCACACATCGCCGGGAAGCAAACACGGACCTCTGGACGGGAGTCTTGTTTAATACAGTATGCTGCGTACAGAACCAGCTCTCCCCAGCCCACGCCTGCGGCTGTATCGCCAGACCGCTACCAACGCCCCCCACGCGCGCTATTCTGGAGCGGGAGTAACCGTCTTCACTGGAGCTGGCGCTGATGCTGCGTCCCACTGAAGTCTGTTGCACTGATGGCCATTTGTGACGCCAGAAGCTACTTTTAAGCCGCGATGACAGCACTGCAGACATGAAAGTTGTTTTACGTCGAATAAAATCCACTGGTATGAAACTTCCTGGCAGATTAAAATTGTGTGCCGGAACCGGGACTCGAACCTGGGACCTTTGCCTTTCGCGGGCGAGCGCTCTACCACTGAGCTACCCCGACACGACTCACGATGCCGCCTCACAACTTTACTTCCGCCAGTACCTCGCCTCCTACTTTCCAAACTTCACAGAAGTTCTCCTGCGAAACTTGCAAGACTAGCACTCCTGGAAGAAAGGATATGGTGGAGACATGGCTTAGCCACAGCCTAGGGGATATTTCCAGAATGAAAATTTCACTCTGCAGCGGAGTATGCGCTGATATGAAACTTCCTGGCAGATTAAAATTGTGTGCCGGAACCGGGACTCGAACCTGGGACCTTTGCCTTGGCTGTGGCTAAGCCATGTCTCCACCATATCCCTTCTTCCAGGAGTGCTACTCTTGCAAGTTTCGCAGGAGAACTTCTGTGAAGTTTGGAAAGTAGGAGGCGAGGTACTGGCGGAAGTAAAGTTGTGAGGCGGCATCGTGAGTCGTGTCGGGGTAGCTCAGTCGTTAGAGCGCTTGCCCGCGAAAGGCAAAGGTCCCAGGTTCGAGTCCCGGTTCCGGCACACAATTTTAATCTGCCAGGAAGTTTCATATCAGCGCACACTCCGCTGCAGAGTGAAAGTTTCATTCTGGAAAAATCCACTGGTGTCCAGTATTAAACCAACAAAGGGAAATTTTGCAAAGTTAAGTTTATTTTGCCACAGAACAGTATTAACATGTCATAGTAAATTAGAAACATTGTATGCGTACAACTATCTTCCATGAAAGCAAATGGCAACCGTAGCGTCGCTATACTTGACACCTGTTAAACTCTGCCGATACACTCTTGTAACCCTCACTACAGGAACGGGATTTACTTAAGGAAAACTACATGGAAGGGTGGCCCATCATTAGAGTTCTTAGTTGGTTGGTTTGAAAATGTAAGTCATTTATTAACAAACATCATAAAATTTATAAGTGGCTCACATTCCTTCAACCCTATTACAACAGGAAAAAATGACTACAGGGGTGGTGCTTAACCGGTCCCATATCATTTCCTTTCCTCCTCCTTGTTGCCATGCATGACGCACAACAGTCTGCATTTGTATCGCAATGACAGTGTACGCGACTGTTGTAGTTACTCCCCATTGCCCTGGGTGAAGGGTAGAAACTCTAAAAGTTCACCAACCTGACGATTTCTATAGGTGTCGTCCCCACGCAATTGATAGCACGCAGGTCGGAGGTCTTGATTGAGGCTGAAATCATTATACTATTGGCAGGAACCGATGTAAATACTGAATAAAGCCGGCCGCGGTGGCCGAGGGGACAGGCGCTCCACTCACGGTATGCACGGCCACTACGGTCGGGGGTTCGAATCCCCCCTCGGGCATGGATATTTGCGCCGTCCGTAGTATTAGTTAGTTCATAAGCACTTTGTAAGTTTAGGGACTCATGGCCCCGTAATTAAGTCCCATAAGCTATACAAACATTTGAACATTTTTTTTTGAAACTGAATAAAATTGAAGTCCTCGGGAATCGGGATGCCAACTGATTTGTTTAAAGAAAGCAGAAAACTTTTAAACTGCATAATAATATTCGCTTGACACACATTGTCTTAACTGAAAGTAAATATAAAGTCATTTACCCTTGATCTAAGATGATTAAACAGTGTTTTATGACCGTGTACGTATGCATGTTCTCCTCCGAGTGCTTGTACTGAACTGTGGCGGCTCGATACAAGGCTGCCTTTCGTCTGCACTTTGGCGCGCAAACATGGCCGCTGTGCATCGTCCACCAGAAATTAATTATTTTGTTTGTAGAATTTGCAACTGTTAATATGTTTTACCTACTCAGGGCATAGCTTAGCTTTGAGGGGTTTTTATAAATTGAATCCGACATTGAATAAATACTTTGTTTATTAAATATTAACAAAAATATGATTGCGTTTTGGCGCGTGACCGCCAGTACTACAGCCAATCGGCGTCCAGTGCCTGCCGCTCGGGGACTTCCCTAGAAGTCGGGGAGATTTGTCAGTGCTCTTTCCCATGAGAACCCGACCTATTGTACCTCCTGTCGGGTTCTCACCAGCTTTTACCATCTGTTGTCTACTGGTCCTCACCGGCTGCACTGAAGCAATACTTCGATCTTAATGTGATGGCTTTAAGCCAGAAATATTCCACTGTACCACAGATTGACGGCTTATGCCAATCTAATGTTACTCCATATAAAGCTTTTCATTTCAACGTAAGACGTTAACGAATTTAAGGAAAGCAACAGCCTAATTCACACGCCTCAGGCGGGGTAAAAGTAAAATTGCAAGAACACTGATTTTAAAGAAAACATCACCATGAAACCAGTTTGAACAAGAAAATTAAGAAATATTCACCCCAAGGTACAAGCTAATATATTAATCACCGTGCGTTGAATAGGAGATATTTTGAAACACTAAAGCAAGACAGACTTACGATTTCATGTAGGTTAAAGGGAGAGGGATCTTTGACTTCGCGGCATTCTGACGCGCAGAACTACGTCAATAAAAACTTAATTAAGATCTTAAGGAGCGAAAACGCCATGATGTGCCCTGCCGAGGACGACCTAGACCCCATGCGCTATCAAGAATGCCGCCGAAATCGCCAGCCAAAATACGTAACTCCAATCCACGGACCAACGCACTTCTCTCGTCAGAAGTTACCTGCGAACACACAAGCACGGGGCCAGAATTAGATTCCACAAGAGAGAACACAATGCATTCAATACTATAAACTTTAAAATTATGATAACCAAAGAACAAGGTACCATGAATGAAAAATAATGAATCACAGAAACTGCTGTGCAAAACTCAATTTTAACTACCGGGTAAGTTAAACTGGAAGCTAAACAATAGCATCAACCCGAATCCCAGCTTCCATGCTATAGTGACAGTGCCGTCTAAAGACACACGTGACGCAGGAGAAGGTTTGAACAGTCTCGTCACCCTACATAAGAAACTAGAACCACATAAATACTAGTACCCAAAATGAGCTGATGGCTCCTTTAAGCAACCAGCTTCTAGCTTAATGATATTTCCTTGAAACCGCATCACAATCACTGCAAGTCTGTGGGCACTGTCTGTAGCTCAGTACATACATGATCGTAATACCAACGAATTGCTTAACAGTCTGCTTATGTTGCCACTGCCACAAACTTCCGCCTTCCTGCTCACGCGTTCCTTTTAAATACGTGTACACTTCTAGAATGAGCGTTAACACGTGCGGCAGTCCGTGTACTTAATAAGAGATAACCAGTAACAACCAGATTAGCAGGCACTAACGTAGCCACTGGCAACCGGAAAAGAAATTCACTATCGCCAAGCTCCGGCATATGCACTTCAAGCTGCGAAAGAAACAAAATCTACACAAATTAAAGTATAAGCTCTTAATAACCCCAACAGGGAAGGACACTCAACTTTCAGATCTGTCGGCGGATTGAATGAGGGATACCACCACGATCCAGGGCTCGTAGTAACTGCTTTTCCAACAGGTGTGCTTACTGATGGCCATTCCAACATTATAACGGTCGCTCGTCCGGAAACCAGAATCATGCGACCAGGACAGCGCCAACGACAACAAAATTCTCAACTGCCCGTCGCTGCGCAATAATCGTCCTCTCTATCACGTGTCCGCTAAGCAATTCCCTGCTCCGACGTCCACGCGGCTCAGCGAGCCTACAAACACCAAAGATATCACCGAAACCACTATAAATAGCCACGAGAAAACTGGCGCCAGTGGCGCCGAACACGCCAACCAGAACCCCACGGTTCAAGGATCAACATATTCCCGGCCAACATCGTTAGAGATCCTCCTCAATACCAGTCCCTTTTAAGAATGGTTGTGAGTTCAAATCGTGTTACCTGTTCCCTCCTGATGCAAATTCGTCGAGAGTCGTTCTGAAGACCAAATCTTTGAAAACCACACGGCCCTTGTCTAACGTCCAGGTAAGATTTGGACGACTGTGCTTCAGACGTTCCCTTTCGTGAAGGCATGTCACGGCTATTCGTACAGCAGTATATAGAAGCCAAGCCCCTTCATCTTAACGTCCTACTCTAATACTGTTTATCGCAGCAGCCGCATCAGTAATGAACATCAAACACCTCTCCCCATACCTCAACGCTTTCAGTACCTCACCTCTTTCCACACTACACCTTCTGGAAGATCTATTTTAACCTCAACCGAAATCGTTATTCTGATGAACATAACTTGAATCATGGATCCATATCCACCCTTAAATAAAAGAATCACAAAATTTCTAAAAAAAAGTACAATTAATACCTAATTTCGTAAGAACTGTATTAATACAAACTTTGTTTCAAATATAAAGCATCTCGTAAATTTTACATTCTGTTACTTTTTATCTCATATTAGAGAATAAATTTAGTGCCTTACTTTGGAACGCCATATTACTACAAAAATCATAACTTTCCCTAAACATAAATACGGACTCTCTATACCATAAATCGGAAATAAAAATAATGACAAGAATCATAGAAATACCCCAAATGCTGTCAATATCTGGACATAGTTGGTGGATGAGTAGACTAATTGAATAGATTTTTACCTCAAAAGTATGTACTACTTGACAGCTGGCTATTTCGCTCTACTGAGTCCTCACACGAAGAATTACTGGAGTGAGAATAAATTTCTTTTTCGAGTATTTTCATCCTCACTTTTCTTCATCACAACGTTGAAAATCGCTTAAAGATTGTGTGACTGAATAATTTTCGTGTGATAATAGATTTTGTTTTCAGTGAGAGCCAACTTCATTGTGCTGAAACACTACAATATAGACTAAAAAGATTCCCTTACCTGTAATCGCGGGACAAACTGGACGCAGCGGTCGCACTTGCCTCCATTTCAAACGATGTGCTCCCGGACCCTAGTGCACCTTACGAGCCGAGCCGCGGCAGAGTGGCTGAGCGGATTGAGGTACTACGCTTCGAAGCGCGTAGCCATTCCCCGTCGGAGGTTCGAATCTTCCCTCGGGCATGGATGTTTGTGCTGTCTTTAGTATAAGGTAGTTCATTAGTAGTTTGTAAGTTTAAGGACTGATGACCCTGCTGTTAAGTCCCATAAGCTACACAAATATATGAACAACGTACCGAGATTATACTGGCGTGTGAAACTAAAAACCCAATGTGTTTTGATTGTTAGACGGTTTTATTGTTGTGAACGGGTCCAAATTGATCCATGATTCCGGTTAAAGGTTCTTCAGAATTATAATTTTTAATCTTAGTTTATTCTGCTGTGTGTGTGAGTCACTGTCACTATCACTGATTGTTCCTCTCTTAGTTTATATAGTCTCTTTACCGCATGTTCAGTCCGATTGTCAACATAACTGCTTACATACTCCAAAGAAACATAAGTTGACAATTCCATAAAAGTTGGTCATACTTCGGTGGAAGGCGATCTGTTCGATTAATTTATTATGTAAATCAGCCAATATCGTAAATTATCTTTATTAAGATTACCGGTTTCAAAGAACTAACACCACACCACATCATAAAGAAATACTTTTAATATTTTAATTTTTAACCAGCGTTATAGGTGGCATGTCAAAATATAATATCACTACATCAAATCGAAACATGACGGGTATGATGTTTTATTTGTATTTTGACATTCCACCTATAATGTACGTGAACAATCACAATTGTAAAAGGTTTCTCTGTGATGTTGTGTATGAAATGAAAGATTCCATGATGACAGTTTAATCTGCCTAGTCACATGAATAAACTTCAAATATTAGTAAACCTCTTGGATCAAACTGCTGTCGTCATCATTCCCTCGACTTACGAAACTAATTTATTCTAAGCACAACACCCATGTGAAGACTCTAGCCTCCGGCGGGAACAGCCACCCAGCACCTACTATTAATTTTGTCAATTTGTTCCGACAGAGGGATGATCTTCATTTTTTGGAAGTCAGAATGCCGGCCGCGGTGCCCGAGGGGACTGAGGCGCTCCAGTCACGGTCTGCACGGCCACTACGGTCGGGGGTTCGAATTCCCCCCCTCGGGCATGGATATTTGTGCCGTCCTTAGTCTTAGCTAGTTCATAAGTAGTTTGTAAGCTTAGGGACTGATGACCCCGTAGTTAAGTCCCATAAGTTCTACAAACATTTGAAAATTTGATTTTGAAGTCAGAATGGCGTTGTCAGATCCACAGACAGGAATTCAGTTTGCTATTAACGAGAGGTTAATATAGCTTTATTATGTAAAACAACCAGGATCGCATATTATCTTTAATGAGAACCGCGAGGAATGGCAACATGGTCTAAGGCTGAATAAATTGCCAAAATTAATTTAACTGCTAATCGTCCTTAACCGTGCGGAAATGGCCGTGCGGTTTGGGGCATCATGCCGCGGATTGCACCGCCGCTCCCATTGAAGATTAGATTCCTTTCTTGGGCATGGATGTTTGTGGTAACCTTAGTTTATGTAGTTCGTACGTTTACAGATCGATGATCTCAGCAGTTTCGTCCCTTATCTTTCATTTCCATTTAAACTTCTATACACTTGAATAAAATTCATATGTAGTAATATATTTTAACAAACTTTCACATTTTTATTATAACATGATATGTACAGCTTGACATGACAATCGGAACTAACTCATTTTTTCTAAGAATTTTCTCTATAACTTATTACAAAGAGAAAACCTTTATTTTTTTAAGTAAATGTCTTCTCAGATCACGACGCAACAACAGGCTGCAGTTTCCCGTTACGCCGCATGGCCGTCGACTCGCGACGGCTGGTAGTCAGCAATCACATCTCTGGTTCCAGCGTGGAGGACTCTGCTGACCGCTCTCGAAGAGACATGAAACAGAAAAACAAAGTGCACAATTTACAAAAATTAATAACATTATAACAAAACATTTAATGATACAAATTATCGTTTTTTAACGCTTAACTGACAAACTGAACTTATAAAGCGCTTGTGACGAGAAGTAGGTCCTTGTCCCAGAACAAGCTGTATAACATTTTCATTCGCTATATTCGACCGGTATCGGCACTTGCTGCCATCAACAGGAGCTTAGCAAAACAATTGTTATTAAAGTACAATATTTTGTTAATCTCCTGTTGATGACAGCAACTGCAGAAACCTGGCGAGTATAACGAATAAAAATGTTATACACCTCTGGCCACAAGAATAAATTTTTCAAAATGAGGATTATAATAGACATCGCGTTTTCCAGACAGCATCACTATCTTATACGCCTGGCATTCATTGTACAATGCTGTTTATGGACGAGAATGCCCACCAACCAATAAGAGAGCTCTACGCCGAATCTCCGCTGAGGAGTAAGACAGCCCTTGTTGATCTAGTGGACACGACGAATACAGGCATGCATCAATTGAAGAGGACGTGTTACCGGATATTAGGGGTTCTGGTGTATGCTGCAATCTGGAACATCAGTTAAGACTGTCTTGGCTATTGTGAGCAATAAACAGAACTGAACTGTTCATTTTCCTATCTCTATTCCGTTTTTATGTAAGCCGTAGAATCAATGTAGAATAAGAGGCAATACCGCACCCAAGGTGAAGCTAATTGAATAATCCTCCATCGTATTTCTAGCGTAAATAAATAAAGGCAGTAATCAACCTACCCATCAAAACCCGGTACGGGAAAGTGGAACAAGTTAGCACTTTAAATATCTAGTTACTGTCATCCGATCATCAGGACTGACTCAATAGCCAAAAAATCAAATGATCAAATGTTTGTAAGGCTTATGGGACCTAACTATGGTATCATCAGTCTCTAAACTGACAAACTACTTATGAAATACCTTATACCAAAGATAGCAGAAACATCCATGCCCGAGGGGGGATTCGGACTCCCGACGGGGAACGGCCTCGCGCATCGGAACATAACGCCTCCTAGCACTCGGCCGCTATGCCGCGGCAGCACGCCAATTAAGAAACAATTTTGAAATTACAGAAAGCATATATGCTCACTTGGAATCACTACAATAAAAGATCTATTTCTGTCAACGCAAAAATAAGACGTTTCCTAAATAGTAGTCCTACCCGAAGCACTCCACGCCGTAGAAATTACGTTGATTCATGGCCACACGAAACAACATATATTGAAACGCACTAAATGAAAATTCTAAGAAAAATATTCGGACCAGATTTTCGTTAAGCAATTTCGGTAAAGATACCGAAAAGAGAGACTTATAAACACACAGATATAATAACTAACATCTTTAGAGAAAGAAGGTTGAAATTTTATGAACATATCAGCAGGATGGGCAAGAACAGCCTTACAAAACAAATAAATATTTGGTATAGTTAAAAGTAACAAAAACAAGACCTAATGGATAATTGAAGCAGAAGAAGACATTAAAAAACTGGGAATCACACAGGACAACTTAAATGAGAGCAGTTCAAAAACATAATAAATAAGCATACATTTAAACAGGAACACGCCGAAAAAAAAGAACGAGAAATAGTTGGTCAGAAGAGCGCAAGAAATAACACAGCGAGCTTGTGATGAGAATTTGGTAAGAAAGGAGGAAGAAGAAAACATCATGGCTACTGAAGTTTAATCGCTCTCTTAACAGGGAATAGCCGATGATGATGATAATAATAATAAATGCACATTTTAATGTAATGTTAACCACGTCAAAATTCTCCCTGTGTTTGACGCGTATGAATAAAAGCACTAACAGCTTATATTTTTAAACAGTACTTACTTGAAATGTGATACTTTCGTGGTTTTACTGCTTTTTCATGTTCAATTACACTCTGCGCAAAGATTAATTATGAAATCCACAAGAATTTCGGCACGTGCATATCTTACAAGTTTGTACTCTTGCTCACTTTTGAATAACCACAAAATTACTTGCATGGCGCTTAAGGCGCGTAATAGCATAGCTTGGCACCGTAAGATGCGGTAAAAAACGTTTCAAAGTCTTCTGATGTATATCTCTTTAGTACTGACAGTCGAGTAATTTAGGTCGGAGAATGTATGGCGGTGGTATAGATATCGTAGGATGACATCTAGTTTCAGAGATATCGTTGCAAGAAGTTATTTCACGTCAAGGAAAGAAAGTAAACGCCACTGAACTTATTTTAATAATTGATTAAATTGCTGCTGTAAAATATATTTTCGTGAAGGTTTAATGAACGCAAAGCTACCTCGACTTCGAAACAAATGGGTGTATTCGTTAGACTATATCGGTATAAATCTCTTTGTGACCGTTACGTCCTCTTTACTGCGCGCAATGAAACTGCGCCCTTGTTTAGAAGAACAAAGGCATTAATATATCGAAAAATGTATGGGCCTTCCATTTTTTTCGTTTTTGCAGCGGAAATTTTAATACCAGCTGCGCTTAATGAATGTAGTCAGCAAAGCAGCTTTTTCTTTTTTAGCGCGCGACATCCATAATTTGTTGCTTAAAACAAGCCGTAAGGGAGCGGCCGAATTATGCGGAAGGTCGGCAACGCTAGGAGGCCTTGGCGACTAGATTTATAGGCGCGTTTCGCCATTGTGCCCGCCTAACCGCCGAAGCTATTAATATTCTTTTCACAGGAGTGATTTATCGCAGCGGATAAATCATTTAGGTGAATTACTTAAGAGAAGGAAACTCGGCACACCGGAGCCCGACCGTTTACTACAAAGGAAGAACCTGTTTAGTTACTACACACTCTTCGTGAAAATAAGGCAGCATGCAAAACAGCTTTTCGCTGTTATGTGTGGTATGCAAGTCGTAAATCTGCGTAGCTACGTCACGAAGAACAATACCTTATACAATACTTATATAAAGTTATCTTATCCCTACGAATCGGTAGTTCCTGCTTCCTGGTTCTTGGTATTTCCTGCTTCTTGATATTTCCTGCTTTGAACACCATCAAACATTGAATTTCTTTCTAAACTTCAAAGGCATGTGCATTTATTCTCATGAAAGTGGTTTTCCGGCAATCTTCCCCACAAACGTTGGTTAAAAGTCTCGTTTGCGTATTGGGTACAGCCACAAAAACAAAAGTAGGGTATACTAGATACGGTTCTGACAAGTTTCATTTGTAAAACAATTTACGCCGCGATGGAGTAGCCGAGCGGTCTAAAGCGTCTCGCTGCGGAGCGCGCGGTTGCTCGCCGTGGAGGTTCGAGTCCTTCCTGGGGCATGGGTGTGTGTGTTTGTCCTTAGGTTAGTTTACTTAGGTTTAGGTAGTTTGTAAGCTACGGACTGATGACCACGCAGTTTGGTCCGATAGAATTACAAACATTTGAACATTTTGAAAACAATTTATTTTGTCCGTCGCAGTTGCACAATTTTGAAGTCAGTGACTAGTTTCGGACTCTATCGTCAATTATCATACATTCAGCCTTTTTCAAACCGTGATAATCCAATGCATGTTATAAATGGCTGCTAAAATCTTGTTCATTATCCACTGTCAATACATATCACTACTTACATTAAAATTGAAATAGCAGTCAAAACAGGTGATACATCCACGGGCCTCCAACTACACCTGTTTTATCTACTATTTTAAATTTTAATGTAAAGGTAAAGGGTAAAGCAGACAACAATCCGAAGATTGGTTTGAACACCACAGTGCTTTACTAGGCATGGTCCTGTTTGTAGGTGGTATGCCGTTGCCTTCCTCCGACCTTCGAACTGACTTACCCAGCCAATTATAGGGGGACCTACAGTTTAACTTGGGTTCCGAACCACGGTGCTACTCGGTATTTTTCACATGAGCAACACTGCCAGAGGTGAAAGAAGTGGAAAGTTATAGATAAAAAGCCGAGGACCTGGCTTAGATTTGTAGTCTGTCACTCTACCACTGTGCAACCGGGGCGAACAATTTTAATGTAACTAGTGATATGTATTGACAGAGGATAATGTACAAGATTTTAGCAGCCATTTCTAACATGCATTGGATTATCACAGTTTGAAAAAGGCTAACGGTTTGATAATGTACAGTAGATTCCGAAAGTAGTCACTGACTTCAAAATTGTGCAACTGCGAGTGACAAAATAGTTTTACAAAATATTCCCAGTTGCTGATCCTAAACCATAATTACGATGAATTTTCATTTGATCCCCCTTAAGAATGTTACTATGCGATCTAGAGTTGAATAAGAATATTTTTTAAAGTATAGTGTACATTTTGTCTCAAAATACAATGATTACCTCATACGAAAAAATTAAGAAAAAAAAGAAGAAATGTCATAACCGACCACAGTTAATGAGCGGTTGTGACAGTACTTGTGGTCGGTAGTGACAAGTCAAAGAGTGAGCCAAAATGATCTAAAATCACTTTCATTACAAGTATATATATATATATATATATATATATATAGTAACATAATTTAATTCTGCGACAAAATAACTTCTATGAAACGAAAGAAATGTTATCTTGGAACACTAAGTCTATTACAATTAATAAGAAACTCTAGCAGCTATAGCTGTTATTGTTCATCCCTGGAAAATGAAACAAAAAACAACACAATGAATTATTTGATCCAGCAGAGGGAAATTGTATTGACACATTCTTGAAGATGTATACCAAACACACGGTCACACAGACAGAGCCCTGCACACGTGAATACAGAGTGTGCGCAGCTTCTACAATATAGTCGGTGTCAGCTACGAAGGTGGCCCAATTTTCATCCGTTCTGCGCATCTCCCTCCATTGCCGCAATGAAAGCCAATAATGAGTACTCTGTATGCGGGTGGCTGGCCGGGAGTTACCGGCCGCGGTGGCCGAGGGGACTGAGGCGCGCCAGTCACGGTCTGCACGGCCACTACGGTCGGGGTTTCGAATCCCCCCTCGGGCATGGATATTTGTGCAGTCTTTAGTTTTAGCTAGTTCATAAGTAGTTTGTAAGTTTAGGGACTGATGACCCCGTAGTTCAGTTCCATAAGCTATACAAATATTTGAACATTTGATTGGCTGAGAGTTGCGCAATGTCTCTCCCGCAGGCGCAACTGTTGGCGCTGAGCCGTAAGTCCTCCCCTCCACGCCTATCCGCCTCAATGCGCGGAAGCGCCTTCTTACGTGACACCAGGTATAGTACTGTGTATACCCTCCTTTTTCAGCGATGCAAGCTGCAATTCTGCCTTAGAGACCATCTTAGACGTGCCTAAGAGCACGTTGGGTGGTACGGGATGCATGTGGATATGCATTGTCTTGTTGGAAAAACATAGCACCTTGTTGTTGCATGAACAGTAGCAAGACGGTTAGAAACACGGTTTCTATGAACCTTGCAGTGTTTTCAATTGACTGTCATCTGTGGAGTGTGGTGCTGGGTGTCGGACCGGTGTGCCTCCGTCGTACACACCAGATTTTCGCACTCCATCACACGCTACCACACACACATACGAGATCATTGGCACCGGGTCAGAAGCGACTCTCATCACTTAAGACGATACGTCTCCATTCGTCCTTCCATAAGCACCTATCGTGATACCACTGGAGGCGAGCTGAACGATGTTGGGTGTGAGCAGAAGATGCCGTAACGGACACGTAAGATCATGCATCATTACGTGGGTAGCCATATCTTACATTGGGGGTTCTCCTCTGGTGATTGGGTTGATAGGGCTTTTGAGGAAGTAGTAAGATACTGAGCCTTAATTAACTACCATGGAATATAAACAATTTATTACAACAATTTTTTAAAAATTGATAAAACTTGATTTACACAACACACATACACACACACACACACACACATAACAACGAATTGTCACAAACCTAGTTAGCAATCAAACAGACCAAAACTTATGTTAACATACGTAAAATTATAGGCAATAGTGTTTCATTAACCCACGAGAAATCACGCCTTTGAAATTTACGCGATCGATAGCGTGTATAGCATTTTTCTGACAGTCAAAGAAAAGTTTTTAATGTACTTAATATCTCTAAATAAGTATTTCTAGTGACGTTTATAAGAAAACACAGATATTTGACTATTTAAAATTGGTAAAATGCCGAGTGTTTTAAAATTGCTGTGAGCAAAATGCTCACGCGCGGGTCCTCGCGGGTTAATAAGAAGTATTCCTTGTAGAAATTAACAGAATTACTCAACCAAATAACAACTGTAATATTTGGTTAAACTAACTAGCGCTTCATGCAAGACTAAAGTAAACGTCTGTGAAGTTTTATTTTTTTACACAACAAGAAGTTGGTCATTGTCGTATTAAGAGATTGAGTAGCTGAAGTGTAGGATAACGAAGTTATTTTTAGGCCTGTGTTGCATACTGGAAACTCAGAACAGCTTCAATTTCCAATACAGTTTCTTTTCACCTTCACAACCTGACGTGAAAATTCAAAATTCTTGGGTTTCTTCCGTTTTATGAATTTGCAACTGGGGGCAAAATAAGAGCATTAAAAACCGCGTGAAACCCGGATAAATTGGGTGATTTGGGAACCCTCATTGGGAGCAACTTTAGAGGAAAGGAACGATCAAAAGATATAAAGACAACACCCAGCATTGCTTAGAAGCTGACCGAGCCTTGGTTCACTGGTCCGATCGGTACTGGACGACAAGTAATTCCAGAGTGTCTGGCGACAACGGGGGGCTTAACAGCGGACGTTGTTAAAACGGCTGAGCTGAGGAGATTTGTGTGCCGAAGCGTTGGCAGATGTGCGAGCACCGACAGCGGAAGGGAGGGAAGAAAATGCGGAAAGGAGAAAGGAGGACTGGGGGAGGAGGCGGAGAGTGCGGGTGAGGTTGGTACGTAGTCGTCTGCCAAGGCGGTGAATGGTGCGCGCAATCCTGCTGATAGATGGCGCCCAATAATGGAATCCCTGGCCCAGCCAGTCGCCGCCCGCGTGAGGTGTTTAAAGTGGCGGCGGGGAAGCCCCTGGCAGGCTGCCAACCTCTGAGCGCACGCGGCGCAGCTGACACCGCGGCGCGGCGCGGCGCGGCAGGGCGCGCAAACTTTGAAAAACTAATATCGGGCACGGCTCGCATCACAACGGCGGGTGGCACCCCTAGCCGGTCGGCCGCTGATGCATGCTCCCCGCGGCCGTGTCGTTTCTCAGCTGAGTAACGCAACGCTCCAGCGTCTCGACACCACTTCTCTAACGTCACACTACATCGGGAGTCGGATAGCGATCTCTCGTGGCGAGCTTCGGCTTGTGTAGCCGTGGAACGCCGTTCACTTAATATAGTGATAATATATAACTATAGAAAAAGGTCGTAAAAGTTGAACTACTAGGCGGATAGTATGGGCCATATAAGGGAAAATGTAAATTACAAAGTATAGTTGTAGCTTAGTTACGAGCGAAAAAAAATCAAATTTTCAACCTCTCTCTAAGTAATAAAAGCCGGCCGCGGTGGCCGAGGGGACTGAGGCACTCCAGTGACGGTCTGCACGGCCACTGCGGTCGGGGGTTCAAATCCCCCCTCGGGCATGGATATTTGTGCCGTCCTAGATCGTAAGTAGTTCATACGTAGTTTGTAAGTTTAGGGACTGATGACCCCGTAGTTAAATACCATAAGCTTAACAAACATTTGAACATTTTGACGTAATAAAAACATATTTAGCAATACATGAAGTGGACATGACACAAAAGGTAATTAGAATTAATATTGCTTTTAGGGCATCTAAAAAATTAGCGGGTAGTATGGGCACACCAATATGATTAAATTTATCTATATACTAGCTTAAACCCGCAACTCCGCTCGCGTGTTGGTAGATTGTGATAGATAATGCGCGAAACGTAAAATCAATTTTTTAAAAAGAGGTGTATTAAAAGAAATTTCTTTTTGCTGCTTTATTTATTTATTCTTATATTTCCTTATTCGTATGCTTATACTTACCGAGAAAGAGCTGAAGACATTGTAGCATAGACGAAAGAAATGTTCTGTGGCATCACTTTTCGCTGTATGTAACCTCCTTGCTATAGAGTCGCAAACGTCATCACTGACCTTCAGTCCGAATTTTTTTAATAATTTGACGGCTTTCAACCACCATATCTTCCACCTCTGTATAGCTATTGCCATGGAACTGCTGTCGTGTACAACGGGAGACTTCGGACAACAATTACACACAGACCATTCGTTTAGGTTCTGTATTTTTCACTGCAGAGCGAAATGTTAACACACACAACGTAGAATTTTATATACACCGATAACTTTCCATCCAAATGTACTCCACCCGTTTATTATTATCAACCCTCAAGCAACAATGTAACCAATAAAACCATTTTCAAAGAAATAATTTTTAAAGAGTAATTATTGTTCCGCATTTCGCGTTATTAATATCTATCAGATCGCTATAAAACCTTCCTCCGGTATAAATTAGTAAATGTACACACATTTAAGTCTCTGCGTCGTTCGGACGTGATAAGCGTACAGCGAACAGACATTCACATTAATATATATAGCTAAATAGCTATCCGATCGACATTAAAAACCATGACTAAAGCCTTCCCCGGGTAGGCATTAGTAACTTCACAAATTTTTAGCTCTTTATGTCTTGTGGTTGAGACGTGATAAACGTACACCGAACAGACATTCACATTTATAGATATAGATATATAAAAGATTGTTTGTCTGTATGTCCTTTATGTGTTCATAAAACATTCATTCGATTGCAATGAAACTTTGGTGAACTGTTCACCATACGCCCACGTAGGTTCCTGGCCCAAAAACAAAAGAGCACGACACATAGCTCAGGAGATATGACGTCATAAATAATGAGTTCACTACGTGAGAATCCTCAGATTTAAGCGTCAATTATTGGAAATGGGAGTTGTTGAGGACCTGCAACAAAGTTTGCTTGTAATTTCGGACATTTATGAAGCGTTTCGTAACCGCCCCCCCCCCCCCCCAACCATAAAATCATGAAACGGAAAGAAGTATAGCGCTCACGACAGTTTCGCTGTAGATGCCGTAAACTGTCTCATCAGGCATGACCTTGTATCAAATAAAGTTTACATTACAGATTCCCATGTTACCAGTGGCGGACAAAGGGACGGCGGGGGGGGGGGGGGGGGCGGAGGCGGCAGACCGTCAGACCGTCCTGACCCTCCGGTCTTGGGGGGCCTCCAAATACCTGTAATGGATTTTTTTTTTTTATTTTGAGCGCGTTTGGCATCTTGTTCTGCTGAGGTCTCCAAATCTCGAAAGCTATTTTTCAGGCTGTCCCATGCCTCTCCTGCTGGAAGGGCCTGAATCCTTTTTTATAGTAATAAATGTATTTCCAAGTGGACTGGAGGGTCTCCTTTCTTTTCGCCGCTGCCCTGGCCCTCTAAACGCCTTATTCCGCCACTGCATATTACTATTTATTTTTGTCTGCAAGTCTTCCTTGATTCTCTTGCATCCAAAATTAAGCTATCTGTTTTCTTAATCTCTACGTATATAAAAGCGAGAGGACATCCAATCACTCGGAAACTACTTCACCTAAAAAGATGAAATTTGGCAGGTATGCTATTTATAGGTAGAAAACGTCAGCTAAGAAAGTATTTTGTGGTAGGTGCATAGCGGAGCATACTTCTCCTACAGACTCTCGAAATCTACGGTTTCATTCCGATCTTCACGAAATTTCGCACGCTTAAACTTCAAAACAAGTTGAAGGTCAGCGTCTACCTTAAGTTTCATACGGTGCATGGGGGAGGGTACTTTGCAACATAAAAATGGATAAATATACAAAATACAGACTTGATCGCAGAAATTAAGTTTCAATTAACCCGTTTCGACCTGATGTAGGGCATCTTCGGAATTACAAGTAGCCCATGTGGCCAGTGCTGCACTCGGCTGGGCTGGGCTGTCCTGGGCTGTTCTGCTGCTAGTAGGTAACTGCGATCACGACTGTTTTTTGTATATTGATCATACCAAATAGATCGCTGTTTTTCCTCTGACAATATTGTCAAAATTAATAAAAATGGATCCCTAAATACCTTGGTCGCGCCATAACTTCAGAACGGCTCGACCGATTTCAAAGACCCTTTTTTGTTGTTTTCGTTATTCTCAGAACAAGGGTTGTATGAAATAAAGCGGGAATATTTGAGAAAAAGAAGGTGAGTTTTTCAATGCGACTCTGGGTTTGTATTGCACATACATCTGTAGTATTGTTCCGATATAGATGACATTTTGCGTACTCTCCTTTACAAAAAGTTTTTTTTTTTTTGCTTCAATCTTTATGAATTTCTGCACAAATGACCTTTAATCCAAGAGAAAGATCACTGGGTACATAAATGTTTGTATGGTACATGACAGAAGGTACCTTGCAGAAAACTTTGCTGAGAGAAGGATAGGTGGAAACGAACAGAGAGATGGGAGAGAAAGAGATGGATGCAGAGATAGGGGTGAAGGAGTGTAGGATAAATAAACACCTGAGCAACGCCGGGTTTACAGCTACTCATTAAAACAGCCGAATTTCATTGATTCGGTTATATAAGCAACAACTTATTGAAAACGAAATGCTTAGGAATGTGTGTATCTTTGCAACTTACTCCGCTGAATATAAGTGGATATTAATAAACATACGGAAAATATAAGTTATTGTTATGATCTGTTTCTAAAATGATTGACAATTTCTTTTACAAGTCTAACGATTTTTACGTTATTACAGCTAACAAATCTTTCTTCTATGCCTTTTAATGTAATGATTTAAATAACGGGTTTCTGTTTCTGTGTTAGATGTAGCAACAATTGTGGAATTTGTTTCTTCTTTGTTGGAATACAGTTTCGTTGCTTTTGATATTTTATTACCACGTTTGTGAGGTTTTTCCTTCACTACTGCTGTGGTTTCGGATTTAGAACATTAAGCAAGGCAGTTATTGGATCTCATACAAATTCACTACGTTCCGTTCTCACTGATGAACAAACCTTAACGTTCGTGAATACAAGAAGGTCGTATTTCTGCTTAAGTTAAACTCTTCTAATGTTTACTAGCCGTTTTTGTTTGTTTGAATAAAATGACATTCTTCAATTACGTAGAGAATAACGAATATAAATATTATACAGCTCTTGGCACAAGATCTTCTCCAGTTAAAAGATAATCGTAAATAAGCTGTAATGTAGTGTACCGTTTCATGCCTTACCAGGGATCTTAGGAAACCTGAGAAAGACAAATTTAGAGTTATTTTGTACGTGCACTGTGCCTCTCGTGCGGTTGGTGATGAACTGTGTATGAGAAAAATGATGTGGCTCTCCAGTACCCCTATGAAGAATGCTGCAAGTGTATTATTGCTTACCAAACATATATGTGGATTTATGCACGTTTACGTCTTTGTTATTATGGTAAGAACTGTAATGCTGAGCTACGGTTTTATGGCACTTACATACGTTTCCTACGTTACGGAGAAAAACTATGTTAAACTCAATACAAACGATACTATTCACAGTCATCCCACATCGTATTTTGAAAGCGCTACTGTAGCAGCGTATAGCAAAAATCTGTGTGTGGGGGGGGGGCATGACTCTGTATGTTTAATTGTGATTATACAATTATCTTCTTCCTGCTATCTGCCTGCTGACATCCTCCATATTTAACGGATACTTTTGCAAGTGATTCTGAGTATGGTAAAAATAAATTTAGTCTTTATTTATGTGTTTCATATTTGGTTCATGCTTTCCATTTCAGCCCAGATACTTTGGTTTTTATTTTATTTAAATTGTGGTAATAATGGTGTGAGTTAGAAATGGGAGACAGACAACATGATTGTTAGAGAGGACATTACCCATATACAAAATAATTTTCGATCACAACTAAAATTTAACATACAATGCTTTCCAGCCAATATTGCCACTTCTTTGATTTATTTGATTCTTCCGAAAAGAAATTGTAGACGTGTACCCTCATGGTATGGCGTAACATTTCTCTTATCGTAATAACGAACATGTTGATGCAGATTTTTAGTAAAAATAATACACTTGCAGCACTCCACATAGGCGTGCTGAAATACCACTTTATTTTTCTCGTAAATATTACATTAACAGCTGTACATGCACTATGCAACTTGTACAGTTGGTGATGAACTGTTTAGGATGGAAATGATGTGTCTCTCCAGTACCCCTATGAGGAATGCTGCAAGTGTAACATTTCGTACTAAACATATATGTGGGTTTCTGCATGTGTACTTATTTGTTACTATGGTAAAAACTGTAATGCTGAACTACTTGAGACACACAATTTCTATTCGGAAGAATGATGGAGATGAGCAGATGATGCTTAAGTAACACCCAAAACGGCCATCAAATTAAATAATTAGTGATATTGGCTGGAAACCATTGTAAATTAATTCTATATCACCCCAATGAACCCATGTATTCCATACTTCAAAGTTTACTCAGGTTTCTAGCTAGAAAGTTAGAGCTTTTTTTTTTCTTTTTCATGGTGAATTTTCTAATTGGCGTGCCCGCCAACTACCTGGCCTCCACGACCCAAAATTCAGGTGCAACACCCGCACATCAATACGAACGTTTTATCAAAAGTTGAAATTTTCTACCATTCATCCTGTTGTCTCCTTTTAAATTTTGTGAAGAAAACCAAAACAGTACAACTGAAATTACCTATGTAAATATTAGGTATTTCGGCAGCATCACTGAAGTACGTATTCCAATCGGATGGTTAGGCCAGTCGCAGCTGATAGTAAATTTTTCACAAGAAATCAGCAAACAGCTGGCACATGTGTTAATTTCACTGAAGCTCTACCGGTCTTGGGCCACATCATCTCTTATAGGCAGCAGCTTTCTTTTCGTTCTAATGTCACGTAAAGAAGTGCATTTTCCGTCATTCACGTTTCTTGTTGCTTAGATGTGCAGCTGATGATGTGGTTCCAGGCCACGGAACCTGTAGAGCCTCAATAAAATTGGTACAACTGAAAGCTGATTGCGGAGCACTTCTGAAAAAATATTCTTGATAATGAAAGAAGTTTGTTAAATTTCTTATTCGAATGTCTCTGGCGGTAGACATAAGAAAAAGGCAAGTTAAAACGCTCATTGCTGATCCAAATTACTTTGCGAATGGCCAGAGTTCTTGCGCAACAAAAATTTATCTGACTGCTTACTTCTTAATAAAACAGCCAATGTTTTAACAAACACAAATATATTATACAAGAAGGAATAGATAAATAGACATGGGACGGGGAGCATGAAATTATAAAGCAGGAGTTTGATATCTTAGATTATTATATATTCCAAAATATAAACAAACAAAAACATGGGGAGACCAAATAAGCACAATAAAGCACACACCTTGTACTACAGTGAATTAAATTATTAAGTTACTGCCCGTAATAAAATGGTTTCGGCCCTTTCTGAATATGGAGGGAATGTGGGAGGACATTTGCATATACCCAGAAGATAAAGAAAGCACACTCAATCACTCACAGACATGCGCATAATGCTTCATGGTAGTTGCAAAACGAAGCGTCGGAATCGTTTTGACGAGATGGCAGATGTCTTCAAGCACAATTTAAAGGTATACTACGCATGAACGAACTCATGTATGGGAAGGCAGCAGCATACTATCCTTATGTAGCGCGTGGTGTATGAAGATGGTGAATTACATATAATTTACATACATGAAGGCCAAAGTAATGACCATTACAAAAGCACGTTGTGCAATCGGTCATACCAAGATACGAAAGACGGAATCAATCCAGAAATTTCGAGAGAGAGAATTTAGAAACCTCGCAAAAACAGACACCAAATGAATACGCGTCTTGAAAGCAGCAAGGAATTCAAACATACTAAGTTTATGCAAAGGCTGAAGGCCACACATGTGTATTAGAACTTGTGAAAACAAGACACAGAAATGATTACCAGATTCAAAATACAAATACTAAATTTACATGAAATTACTCGAGTTCTGAAAAATAAGAAACACTTCGCCTCACATAGCGAAAGAATTATTCAAGAAAAACTCTCAGTATTATCCCAGGAATGCATGATCACAAAATTTTAATAGCATGCCATCCCCTCAGCATGATTCGACGAAATACTCACTTCGCCGGTCGCAGCAAGATTGAGTTCAAAGGCCACGTGTAGAGCATTCCCTGGCCGTACCGGATGTTAGGGTGCATTCAAAGCCTACTGTATGCCAATACTCGCTACCTGAGGGAGATAATACCCTCTACTACTGTTCCAGAGAGGTCTATTTTGTTACCTTTTTGGTCCATGATTATGTTGGTACTACACTAAGAACAAGCCACCTCGCCATCTTGTCAAGTAACAGTGTCTCTGGCTATGTATCAGACGGCAGTGCAGACGATATACGAACCAATGCGTTTTTAACTATAGTAAACGAGTCCTAACGCGCGAAGCGGCGATTGTAAGCCATTGTGCGGCAGTCAGTCAATTTTAAAAGCAACATTCCACATTCATACGATCACACAAGTTCAATCACAAGGGTGGAAACATATATAAACATGGGGCATTCATCACTAATAAAGAAATAAAATAATTGATGCACACTAATGGTGGAGAAGCACTTTAGAGTAATGAAAGTAGACCTTTTTACAGTTCAAAATTCAAAATGGAACACGACCACAAATTCACTGAACGTTTTTCAATAGTTAGGTACGTAAGGCAGGCAGTTGTAATTCTGAAAGCGATTTAATAAGAAAACGTAATCATTACAACTCTTTACGCTGACAGCAATTACTCCTAACTTGTTATAAAATCAGGGTTTTCATTTTCCGTTGGTTGTTTTCATTCAGTGTAAATAAATATTCGTAGTGATTTCGGAATAGTTTATCATGTGTCCCCAGGTGGCATTATGTACAAATAATCATTCTCCGGACATTTAATATCATGGCTTAACGCATGTAACACGTAAGCTACACGAGGCTTGACAGCGGGCTGCTTCAAAGTCACGAATACGGACAGGATAGCAGGGACGCCAAGGAAGTAACCTGGCAGTCGGCTTCAACCACGAAGAGCTAGGAGCGTTAAAACGACACGCCTAACTACCACTCCTGCTGCCTCACAAAGCATTGTGTACATTTCATTAAATTGCGTGCAAACTGTTTAAGTGACAAACCAGCACGACACGGCAAATGAAAGGCGAAGACAGAGCGCTTCCGATGAGGCATTGACAGCGACTGAATTAATTTTACAGCAATAGCATTGAAGGGATGAAACTTTGATTCACATAATGATATATAAATTTTAAACTAATTACAGTGCAGTAACGAGCAAATCTCAAGTGAAATGTCTCCACACAGTGTGTAGCCTTAATATTACGTAAAATAATGCCAATTTACTGAATTAATATTATGAATTGTTATAAGAATTGCAACAAGACAGGTACACGAACAGAAAGACACTGGTGTCGCAACACATCTTTTGACAAGACTAGATTATATTATTTGAATTTATTTAAATATGTTTCTTTTGTTTAATGTGAATAATTTTTGATAATTGCTTAATTTAATTTAACACATTTAAACAGAATAATGGAACACTACATCGCGGTCGTAGCATTAGGATCGCCATTCTCCGTCATTTGTGATAATTTCATTATTTTTACTAGGCAGACATTAAGTATTTTTCTAAAATTTAAGCAAATCAATTACCATCTTTGCAAATTATAGTCATAGTGACCATAGAATAAGATAGTCAAAACACCTTAAATTACGATAATCTTTCGTCAGAATATTGGAATAATTAATAATGCCCGCAGTTTGGTTACTCTCTGTCTATATAAGTTTAGCTTTCTATGAAATTAGCTCTTAAGAATATAGAAACGAGTGAGATTTTAGTTTTTAATTCAGTCAGTAATTAGAACCCTCCACCACATTGACAATATCAAGGACTTTTAATAGTTCGTATGTGGAAGAATGATTTATCAGTTACGTAGTGAAACGAAATTTCCCTAAATTCTAATCTGCAAGGTCAATCCCAAGATAAAAACAGGTTCTTTTGTAACTGGCTTTGACATAAATGAGCTACCGGGACTTAAAATATATATTTTATTTCAAATATTATCTTATCAAATTAGAAGCCCCCGAGAAAAAGAATATTCATGTTCAATCATTACAAAAGTCTTAAATTAACAAATAGCTTCAGAAAAAAGATGAATACGACGCAGTGTATCAAGTTAAATAAAAGACCGTATTTTATTACGAAAGATTATCAGGCATACCAACCTACAATTCATACAGCAAAGCCAAATAAAATTTAGAGCCATTTCATCCACGACGAATTACCTCCAAACCAAAATTAATATAAAGAACTCGAGTTACATAGTTCATTAAAAATAGCAAAGACAAGACTTTCAGAAAAGCACTTCACTCAAAAAAAAACAACACAGCATTGATAGTCTACAACGGACAAAAACACATATTTATCAAAAGGGCACGAAAAGCGCATTTGTTCAAAACCAAAGTTAGAAATTAGTATATCAACTTCTATGAGAATTAATCTTGTATCTAACGATGCCAACAAATCAATGTTTTAACCTAAGTTATAAACTGTACTGGCAGGAACATTGAGCCAATAAGTGACGTAGACTCGGATTACATCAGCGCGGATTTTTGAGAAGGTATGGAAGAGGCCTCGGGCAGTGCGGTTTTTGACAAGTTTGACGGTGGATATGCGTCTGTCGGTGTAGTGAGCTCTCGTCACGTGCAGCGTATCGAACATAGCCGCGGAAACGGCCCTGTTTAGCTTTTGAGCCGATGTCGGGACTCAGAACAGTTCCGCTGTGTCTGTCTCGGTTTCGATACAGAACGTGTCTCTCGCTGCGTCTGCTACAGGAGTTTCCCAGTCATCTCTGAGGCGCTTTCGTGCTTACTAAACGAGCCCGCAACGAAGCGTGCAGCTCTCCTTTTGATCTTCTCTGTGTCTTCTATGAACGCTATCCGCCTAAGGAGTCCACAACGATAAGAAATACTCAAGCGTTGACAGAGCGAAGGTTTTGTAACCTGCTTGCTTCGTTGACGGACTAGGCTTCCCGAGGATACTTTGTACGAATCTGACTCTGGCATTTGCCTTAAGACGATTAATTCGATTTGGTCATTCTGATTCAAATCGCTATGTATGTTTACTCCCTTTATGGAAGTAACTGCTTCCAGTGTTTGTCCTGGTATTGTGTACTTGCCTTTCCTTGCTCCACTCCTCTGCACTGCAAAAATTCTATTCTTCTGCATTGTCGCGACTTCTTGATCAAGCCTCATTGAACTTCCGATACTATCTACGAGGTCATTTGCAAAATGTTCAAATGTGTGTAAATCTATCGGACCAAACTGAGTGGTAATCAGTCCGTAGCTTACAAACTACTTAAACTAAGGTAAACTAACCTAAGGACATCACACACACACACACACACAAACAAACAAACACACACACACACACACACACACACACATACACACACATGCCCCAGGGAGGACTCGAACCTCCGACGGCGAGCAACCGCGCGCTTTGCAGTAAGTCGCCTTAGACCGCTCGGCTACTCCACCACGACGGTCATTTACATATACAGGCTGATTCATCTAACACTTGTGCCGCAAATATTGCAGAAACGGAAAGTGCGATTTTCACAGAATGGATTGGTAGTCAACGAATCGTATTGTTAGCTAATTAACAGATTATAAAAATACCTATAAAGTGTGTTTGTTATGCAAACAAACATTTTTTCAAATTTAAGAAGGGTTGTTTATATCATGCACTGGCATTTTTGACACCAGCTATGTACAAAGAATTTGAATGACATTTTTATCACGTTTAGTTTGGCAACTACAACATGCAATTTTGGAGGCGGAGGCTACGCCAGCATAGCTAACTGGCTGCTGGTCATGAGACAGTGGTCCGTGCCCCAGAGGCTTGCCACTCGACCAGTAAGCTACGCTACTGCAGCCTCCGCACCCGAAACATTGAACGGTTGTAGCTGCCAAATTAAACGTGATAAAAATGTCATTCAGAATTATTTGTACACACCTCGTGTCAAAATTCCAGTGCATGATACAAGCAATCATTGTTCCATTTAAAAAAAAAGTATACTTTCTCAGTAATATTACAACCTGTTTGTTGGATAAAAGTACGAGCCCCTGACTAAAATCCCATTCTGTGAAAACCGCACATCAATTGCACTTTCCGTTTCCGCATTATTTGCGGTGCAAGAGTTAAGTGATTCACCCTGTATATGGTTAAGAGCAACGCTCCTACAACACTTCTCTGTGGCGCGACTGGAACCACTTTCACGTGTGAAGGACCCTCCGTTGAGAATGATATGCTGCGTTCTGTTTGATAGAAACGACTCAATCCAGTCACACACTTAGTCTGATTTTCCATATGCTGGCACTTTATTCATCGGTATCGAACGCTTTTCGAAAGTGAAGGAACATTCACCTCCTGCTCTCTGGATGTCGTACGTGACTAGTGTGTGCTTAGTTTCAAATGAGCGTTGCTTTCGGAAACCAAAACCTACAAAGCAATTTTACAAACTGAAGAAACGTCATAATACCATAACGAAAATGGCGTTCCAAAATTATGCAAATGATCTGTGTCAGAAATGTAGGCCTATAGTTTTGCAAATCACATATTGACGTCATTAAAAAAAAAGTTCAAATGTTTGTAAATCTATCGGACTGAACTGCTTAGTTATTAGCCCGTAGCTTCCAAACAGCTTAAACTAAGGTAAACTGACCTAACGACAACACAAACACCTATGCCCGAGAGGGGACTCGAACGACGACTGCCAACGGTCATACGCACCGCAGCACGGCGCCCCAGTGCGCACGGCTAATCCGCCGCGGCGACAATATTTCTTGACTTACGCTTTGTTCCAAACCGTATGAACACGTCGCTACACTGCTGCTAGAAATGGGGCAAGTTCGTGCCCATACTCACAAGGAGTATCGGATTTTAAAATCTATTTATATTGATGGTACGCGAAGTTCAGAACAGAAAATCAGCGAAAGCCATTCGATGCAACTCTCAAAATTTCTCGAAAAATAGACTTTGAAGTTTTGCAAGTACGCGTAAGTGCCAGTAATTAAAACAGTTGCAGCATCTCTCAATGTAGCTCAGCCTTGCAACAATAGAGGCGCCTGGATGTATTTTTTCGTTGTTTTTTAATTTAGTTATATAAAACATGTTGTGATCTCTAACTGCACGTGTTGTGTCAGTTTTTCTTTAATGTATATATAGACGAGCATAACAACTTGTCGTCACTTAAAGTGATGGTTACGTAGTTTAGTTGCTTGGAAATCCATTAGTAGCTGTGGAGATGACTTTCCAAAAACAGCGTCGTAGCTCTTCACAAAATGAACGATCAAAGACTGCCGTCATCAACTAATAGAGAAGACAACACTGTAAAAATATTTAACGTATCTTTTTTGACTGAAGCGATCATTATTAACAACCTTTCATAAAATATAGAAAATTACGAATATACAAAAGCACGTGCATTTTTCATAAAAATTACCATTTGTTATTACAATTTGTAAGGTTTCCAACACAACGAAATAAAAGTGTTCCGGCAGGATCCGAACCACCGATACTATAGTTGAAAGACCATAACGCTACCACTTTTTCTCCCTCTCTTTTCTATTTAGTTAGATCAATGCTTTGCGGGCGATTGTTCATGTTCGTCCGTTATGTATGCCACGGCGCCCGGCTTACTTCACCTACACCGACAAATGCTGCAACTAATTTAAGTCTTGGTGCTTATGTGTACTTGCAAAGACTTCAAAGTTTTGCGTCCAATGGCTTTGCCTGATTGTTGTTTGAGTTCACGTAACATAAGTATCAAAAAATCCTTGTTAGAGTGAAATCGAGTTCGTATCCTACGAGGTATAGTGGCCTTTCTTCTGTTCAGCGATTCAGCGATTTCATTTGCTTTCTGTTTTGTGACATTATTTCAGTATCTGTTATTTTGTTGTTCGTGCGATAGTTTAGAGGAAGAACTATAGTGCACTCCTTCTCTGTGAAACAGATGTGGAAGAAAAAAATTTGGATCTTTTGTATGTTATTCTATGTTTCAGCGTCTTTAGTCAGTGAGTGTCTTGATATCTCGTTTCGAACAGCTTACAGATTTGACATAGGATCAAAATTTCTTAGGATTTACTGCCAACTCGGTGCGCACAAGTATTGCTCTCGAAGTCCTTCGCCGATCGCAGTGGCCGAGCGGTCTCTTGCGCGCCAGTCACAGTCTGCACGGCCGCTACGGTCGGGGGTTAGAATCCCCCCTCCCCTCTGGCATGGATATTTGTGTCCTCTTTAGTGTAATGTAATTCATAAGTAGTTTGTAAGTTTAGGGACTGAGGACACCGCAGTTAAGTGCCTTAAGCTTAACAAACATTTGAACATTTCATCGAAGTCGTTCAATGATTCTCGCGTGGCTTCGTTTAAATTTTGCTTGTCTGCAAGACTTTGGCTACTTTTTTATTTGTATTTCTAAGTTGTTGTTGTTGTTTTTTTTTTTTTTTTTTTTTTTTTTGCGAAATCTCCCAGATGACAGCAAGTTTTGATTCATGTTTCTTCCTTCTAACGTGTGAGTAGGCAGTAAGAAATGTTCGTGTAGCTAAGAGAACTTGCAGCGTGCTGTGCGTCAACTTGTTGGTTTGTTAAAACTTCGCACTTGCTGTAGTGCCAACTCGAGACCTGGCCACAACTTAGTCCTACTGCCCGAAGGAGCAGTACGTCATCCCTTCCCTTGCAACTTGGAAACCGCAGACCCAAAGTCTTCAGCGCCTGGTCGCCGGAGATGTTTGCATCGTTCACCAACTACTGCACAACCGCGGCGCCGAGCATTGGAGAGCAACTGGCTCGCTCCCACGGGGTGTTCTGCCTGTCGCTCTTCTTAGTGGAAGCTGTAACAGAAACACAGACATAAGACATACAGCGAGGGTAAGAGAGGGGGGGGGGGGGAAGATGTGGTGCCAACAAGCAGATGATACTCTTAGTGGACGCAAAATGATAATACGTATTGTAGCACAGAATTATATATGTATATAATTCTCTCTCTCTCTCTCTCTCTCTCTCTCTCTCTCTCTCTCTCTCTCTCTCTCTCTCTCTCTGTGTGTGTGTGTGTGTGTGTGTGTGTGTGTGTGTGTGTGCGCGCGCCCGCTCCACACCTGTAGCTCAACCCTAAACTGCACTTTCAACCATAATTATTACACATATTCCGCTCTAACAAACGACAATTCAACTCTTTAAAATATGTTACAGTGCTTGATGTAATTTGATGCTACACTTAAACAGTAAGGAATAATGAAAATTAAAAGAACCCTTTAACGGGCGAAGATACGAAAGTGTAAGTAATGCAGAAATAAAACTGTTTCACCGAGTAGATTTCTATAAAACGATTGGTAAGTCCTATAACGATCCGCACTCTCTCTCTCTCTCAGTACCAGTGGTAGTTTTGATACCCAAACATAATTGTTTTTGAGGTATACTTCTATAAAGGGAAAATGGCATTTCTATATAAGTGTCCAAGGAACACACTGTCAAAATTTTTATAGTTAGTTGTTTGTACATCTGTACGGCAACTTCGAACTTTCATATTTCCGAAACGGGTAAAAATAGGTAAAATTTACAAAATAAGGTTGGTAAGATAACCTTCAATATTTACTGAAAAAGAGTCGATGATTTTCAGTGACAAAAAGTATAGAACTGGCCAGCCCCGCAGTCGCGATGGTATCGCCGTGCGGTCTAAGGCGCCTTGCTGAGGAGCGCGTGGTTGCTCCCCGTCAAAGTTTCGAGTCTCCTTTAGGCGTGGTGTGTGTGTGTGTGTGTGTGTGTGTGTGTGTGTGTGTGTGTGCGGTTAAGTTAGTTTAGTTAGTAACAAGCGAACAATCGTCTTTCCCTCAAATTCAGAACGTGGAACTCTAAACAATCCTGCTCATGTGCAGGAAACATCGTCATGCCATTGTGTCAAGTTGGTGGACGAATGGTGTGGCAGGAGTCATTATTGGCTGACGTACAGATATATGTATCGTTCAGATTGGCGCTTTGACTGCTAAGAGGTATACAGACGCGATTCTGCGACCTTTAGTTGTGCCCTACGCTGGTACAATAGGCGATGGGTTCCTTCTGGTGGACGATAACGCTCGTCTCCACAGAGCTCTACTGGTGGACAACATGCTTGAAGCTGAGGGAAGTGAACGAATGGAGTGGCCAGTTTGTCCACCGGATTGAGCATGTCTGGGATTCACGTGGCAGACGCAATGCAGCCAGACCAGGTACTGCCTCAACGGTTTCAGAGCTGCATATTGGACTCATGGAATAATGCCCAAATAGCCCTCAAGAGCTGGCTGATAACCTCATACTGGCCATGTCGTGCAGATGTGCAGCTATACTGGCCATTCAAGGTGATCACACACCATGTTAGAGGGCAACTAGAATGACTTTTTTCACTATTATGGTAGCCCTATGGTGCCTCGCTCTAAGTAAACGCCACGTAAAACTCAGGTACAAGAATTGAGACAGGAAAATGTGGTACTGTATCACACACAAATTATTATTGTAACAAGTATCTGAATAAAATACGTTACCATGTGTATATTGCGTACGATAACTCGTCTGATTCCCTAATTGTTTTGAGCGGTGTAACGCTACAGAGCGCCATCTGTGAAACGAAATTAATGTCTGTTGATAATCGATTTAAACACATTGAGTGCCTAATATGAAGTACAAGTTGGAAAATGAGGACAGTTTCAAGTATTTAGGATGTATTTTTTCACTACGTGATAACACAGTGAAAGGACTGTAATCAAGATGTAGCAAATCAAATGCAGTCAGCGTTCAGCTGAGATCTAGACTTTTTTGTAAGTAATTCAGTACCAAAACTAAGTCCGCAGTACGCCATTCAATCTTTCGGAGTAAAGGTGGGTAGATATAAGGTACCTTATTAATAATTATGAGGTTACAAGTATGGAAGTAGAAAGGATGAGTGGAGTAACTAATAGACACTAACAACGGCAAGAGGGTCTCCATAATGAGGAAATCACAGATAAAACTATAAATCAACGCCAAAAAAGCGGCTAGAGCGAACAGACTTCGATGGTTGGGTGATGTTACACTCTTGGGAGAAGCAAGTGGGTTCGGCGTTAAATGGTAGGAAGATTTGAGGTAGATCAAAGAGGAAGTATTAGGATTCGATCAATAATCATTTTGTAGTAACATGCTTAACATCACACAATACTTTAATGTTAGCAGTGATTAGGGAACAGTGGAGGAATTGTTTAAGGTGGACTATGGTTTAGACTAAACAGTGAAGGACAATCGGTCTTAAATGATGATGGCGACCTCTTAATAGTCCTGCTGTCTGCCAAAATAGTAGGACTTATGATAATGATAGATCCCCGGCTCTGAGTGCCTGACGATTCGTGGGTTGTTTCATCCTGCCGTTTCTCTCTAGACCGATTGCATCTTACAAAAGTTGTATTCCACTGTGCTTCACTCATTCCTGCCAACATGGCATCGCTCCTATTACTGCAACCGCCATCTTTCAGCAAACACTACACGTCCTGTATGAAAAAATTGTTGAAATGTCAACGTAAGGTCGCGGGTCCAACAAGAATGGATGGTTTTATGAACCAAGTGATAAACTACACGTCCTCTCACAAGCGTCACACATGTATCCATTGGCCGCCAATGTTTAGAATTTTTCAATTTTGAACATTCCTGAATACCAGCAACCGTAATCCATTTTTTTTCTTTTTCTTTTTTAAGAAAAGGATGTAATTTTGACGACCCGTTTCTCACGTAAACTATATATTTTTTCTGATGAAGTTATCTTTAACGATAACGGAACCCAGGTCAAGAACCTTTCATTTTAAGCAACCTGTTTGCTGTTATACACTAAAAAAACTTTTTAATATTTCTTTCCTTTTCTTGTCGATATTTAAATAAATATTAATTTGCAATCAATTTCAAATCGCGTTGTTAGTGCGTCAGGTTTTAGTGCCGTACAATGTATTTTATAAGCGTATCAGTACCTTCAATTTTGCTAGGCCCATTGCTTGCACCGAGAGCAGGTATCTGAATTAGAGGCTACGCACAACGCATAAATAAAACATGTGGTGTCTCTTCGCTCCGCAGTGGCATATCGAATACAAAATGACAACTAAGGCCAATATAAAACGTTAACATCTGAAAGTAATCTGTGACCCCTTCGATGTGTTACGTTCTCACTGAGAAACACTGTACAACCGTAATAATTGAGTGTAAGATTGTGAAACATTAACAAAATTATGAACAGCGACGGGAAACTCTGTAGCCGTCAAATGAAAGAATGCGATTAACTTTCTTCGCCCTTCTTATACAAGAGAATAAGTAGCCCTGATTTCCAGTTATTTGGGAAATGGAAGGAACATACCAGTTAAGGCGGAAGATCATAGACAACGAAGAATATAGGCCTTCCTTCGATCTGGAAAAATTAACGTAGTAGAAGGAGAAACCACATGGTAAACTGCGACTAATCCCTCTAAATAAAAGTATTCTTTATCATTATCTGTATATTCCAGACTCTGGCTGGGTTTGTATGTAACTACAGCCTCTCTCCCGTTTTCTACCCTCCCAGCATTATTCTCTCTGCGTTCTGTCCCACTCTTCCCCTGTTCTTTTCACTCCTTCCTTCATCCCGAAAATACACCGATCTCTTAACATTCACCTCGATCTTTTTCCTTCCATCTCACATACTTGTATCCTGTCATCGTCTAATTGCTTCCCATGTCCATAAGCATGTCTTGTCTCCTTTATGGTTTCCCGTACGGTTTCCGTATGGTTAAGTATTTCAAATGTTGTGAATGTTGAAAGCTGTTTCCATGTTCCAATCAGAAGCCCACACTAACGGAACCTCACAACAGTAGGTGGCACGCTTGCTCCCTACACTAGCCGTCCCCTCGTAAAGGCACAGGTTCACGTACTCACTGTACAGCTGATGCAAGGTCAGCCCACATCACATTCACCATGACATCCGATTCTGAAGTTTCCAAATTGGATGGCTAATGGAAATAATGTTCGTCCACGTGCGCAAGCCACAATTCTCCGGTATGTGCAGTTCATAAGTCCGATTAATTCATTAAAAGATCGACGCTCCCAAGCTACACCTTAGTCGTAGCACAGATGCCGTAATGTCGAATGTGAGACTGCTTGCAGTAACAAAATAGTTATATCCTGAAAGAAACTTTCACTCTGCAGCGGAGTGTGCGCCGATATGAAACTTCTTGGCAGATTAAAATTGCGTGCCGGAACCGGGACTCGAATCTGGGACCTTTGTTTTTGCGGGCAAGCGCTCTACCGTCTGAGCTATCCCGGCACGACTCACGATGCCGCCTCACAACTTTACTTCCATCTTTACCTAGCCTCCTACTATCCTGTCAGGCCTGCCAACCAATTCTTATCACTTTCATTTTCGGGACGATGGCCGACCCCACACTCAGTTTTATAATGGACGTTCTAACATATGGACTGCCGTGGCTGTCAACGGCATTTCGTTACACATTGGAATCTTGAATTGCTTTTTCATGGCCCTGACTCTGAATTAATTTTCAGTTACACCCTCCTTCCTATCTATTTATCACGTGTCATAAGTTTCATGAAAAGCATATTAAATCATTTAAAAGTTATTTACTGATTTTTTAATATTTTAAATTAATAGCACATTTGGTAGGCATTAGCTTTTCTTTGCCTTTTTAGCACTATTTTAGGTAGTTATTCACCTGAAGATATGTCGGAAGGACATGACACCGGTAGTGTAATCCTCAAGGAAAATAAACAGCTACAGAGGAATATAAGACTTACATCCAGTGTTATGACATTTTTAAACACCTTTATAATTTTAACCATTTGTTTGTTCCTTTTAAAATGTGCTATAATTTTAGCTGTAGATGCCTTGGACATAATGTTTCCTGAAAGGATCTCTACAGAGATTGCCTAAAGTGGAATACAGACAGTAGTACTCTTACCGAGGACAGAGAGGTTCGTATCAAACTGATACATACCCCAGAAATGCAAGCAGGCGATCGAGCATCAGAAACGTGGTGAAATGTCTCAGCTTGTAAGCTGAAAACTTACTGCTATTAGAACTGTAAACACAAAAAGTCAACTGTTAAAAACATTTATAAATCGGGGTAAAACTACCAGGTTCTTCTATCATACTGCACTTATAAATGTTCTTCAAAAGACAAAAGTTTTATTTAAACACCAATAGTACATAAATCAAAATTATCTTATTTGTTTGGTCAAAATTACAATTTTAAATAGACTTCCTTTCGAGCAGATATTACCTTCGTACAACTTCCATAATATTTTTTTCATATTGACAACAGGTAACCGCTCACAGCATTGCCGCGTCGCCCATTTGACTGATGTAAAATATTCATTGGCAGTTGAGCTCACGTATACTGACGAAATACATCTCCCACTTATTCACTGGTTCTATCAGTTCAGCATATTAACGTCATAACAACACAAACGCCCACAGACAGCGTTCGCTGTACCATTGTATATGTAATACAGTTTACGACATAATTACGTCACGTCATGTGACATAGAAATCTCAGGGTTTTAGCATATTACGCTTCATATAATACCTATATATAATTACTTGCGTTAAATGGAGTCATTCCAAGTATTTTGAGAATATATTTTTTCTTTAAGAAAAATTGCTAATATCATTACAAGTTGACGACCGGCAGAAACATGATCGATCGTCAACAGACATTTCTTCTTAAGAATCGTTGAAATACATTGACTGTAATAGTAAACAAAATACAACATGGGCCGATTACGACGGTAAGTGAGAATGTTATACTAAATTTAATGGCACATTTAACCGGAAATGTACATCAAGAACATTAATAACGTGTGTTGGAATATATTCCGTTCTTTAACTACAAAACAAATCTTCTTGTTCTTCTT
This sequence comes from Locusta migratoria, assembly GCA_026315105.1. Taxonomy (NCBI): domain Eukaryota; kingdom Metazoa; phylum Arthropoda; class Insecta; order Orthoptera; family Acrididae; genus Locusta; species Locusta migratoria. The sequence goes on from CM048744.1 coordinate 276,029,169, forward strand.
TATCGTAGCCTTGTCCCACGTCAAGTAGGTTCGGCGTTGCTCTTTTGGATCCTTCTCCTCTATAATTACTCACTGCTTCTTCCATCCCTTCTCCCTTAGGTCCGCCGCTATCTAATCCTTCCACCTCATCTTCGGTCTTCCTCTCATTCTCACTCCTTCAATCTTTATATCTCCATCTCTGTTTCCGATATACTGTTTCCCTTTTCTCTACAAGTGTCCATACCACCTTAGTCTACTTTCTTGTATCTTTTTCCCCATGGGTCCACTTTCACAACTCCTCTAACAAATTCATTTCTAATTCTGTCCTTTCTTGTTACCCCACGCATCCACCTCAGCATCCTAAATTCAGCTACTTCCATCTTCCTTCCCTGTGCTGCTGTGATTGGCCATGTCTCTGCCCCGCAAAACATAGCAGGCCTTACCACCGACTTGTACACTTTCTCTTTCAACCGTTTTCTCACCTTCTTGTCACACAACACTAGCTCACTTTCCTCCAGTTGATCCAACCACAGCTTATTCGGTGCAGTACCTAGCTTTCCAGTCCTCCTTCCCTCTGTATAAACGACCCCAGGTATTTAAATTTACAGACCGATTTCAGTTACTCCTCCCGGATCTTGCAAGTCCTTTCTGTTCATCCTTCAGTGCTAAATATTCTGATTTCGTCCTGCTAATTTTCATCCCTCTTTCTTCTAGTGCCTTCCTCCAATCCTACAGTTTTCTTCAAGTCTATCGATGATCTGCTCACAAAAAAAAAAAAAAAAACACATCATCGGAAAACATCATAATCCATGGCGCTTCCTTTTTCACATCTTTCACCAGCCCATCCATAATCTGGACAAAGAGGTAAGGGCGAAGCGCAGACCCTTGGTGTAACCCCTCTTTTCTGGGAACTCCTTTGTCACGCCCACACTACTTCTCACCTGTGTGATTGCTCCTCTGTACATTTCCTTCACTAACCTCACATACTTCTTTGGCACGCACTGCTCTCTCATGCTTCTCCATATTTCGTCCCTTGGAACTCTGTCATAAGCTTTCTCAACAACAAAAAATGTTCAAATGTTTGTATAGCTTATGGGACTTAACTACGAGGTCATCAGTTCCTAAACTTACAAACTACTTATGAACTAGCTAATCCTAAGGACGGCACAAATATCCATGCCCGAGGGGGGATTCAAACCCCCGACCGTAGTGGCCGTGCAGACCGTGACTGCAGCGCCTCAGTCCCCTCGGCCACCGCGGCCGGCAAGCTTTCTCCAAGTCAGTGAACGTCATATGTGAATTGGCTTGAATCTCCCGGTGCGTCTCCACTATCTGCCTTAAAGCATGTATTACATCAGTCGTTCCTCTTCCAGGCATGAACTCAAACTGTTCTTCACACACCACAGTCTCCTTGCCTACTCTTGCCTCTATAACTCTTTCCCAAATTTTCATTGTGTGCGCCATCAGTTAATACCTCTATAGTTATTGCAGCCCTGCACATCGCCTTTTCCCTTAAATATTGGAATCAGTATACTAGTTCTCCACTCGTCTGGCATCTCCTCCTGTCGGAAATTCGTCTTCATGAAATCCCAAAGGAGGAGAATTCCCTTTTTAGCGAGACACTTCCATAGGGTAAGGTGGTACAATTTCGATCATTTCGGACAAATGTTATTGTAACTGGAAATATATTGAGACAAGATGTAATTTTAATTGTAGCACTTGTTCTTGGATGTTTAACTAATATGTAACACAAATATTAGAAAATTACAAATGTCGGTATAGACACAAAGAAAAGTTAGAGGATTGAGAAAAATCGATTGAAAAAGTACCACACTAGGTACAATTGTGATCACTTCCTAGTAGATTTTGACTAAGGCCATCTTACACATAAAAGGCACTTTTTCCGTCAGGCACCTACGCATACTTCGTTGTACCAAACATTGGTAGAGAATTTAGTCACCCTTAAATAGAAAATTTATAAGATCTCGTTAGCTTCACTTACGTGAAAAAATGTATTTCTCCTTAGCACAAAGTGGTATATTCTTGGAAAAGACAGGAGGAGCTGTAGAAACCTGCTACACTACAATGCCACACAACGAGACACTACGAGACTGACAAATGGCGCGAAAATTTATGTTGATCAGAATTGTACTTATATCGAATTGGTACCACCTTACCCCACAAATGATTAGTTAAAAATTTCAAAACAATTATGTATCGTCACAGTGGGCTAAGAACATGATACAAGCATGGAAAACGAAATTCCAGAGAAGCAGATTAGGTATGACGAAAAGTGGTAGAGTAAGAAATGAGGGAAATTTTGGAAGAGAGTAAATTGAAGTGAAAAGAAAATGTTAATGGAGGAGGGGAAAATATGATGACGAGAAAGAGGCAGTGCTACGGAGAAATTCAGTTAAATTCCTGCGACAACTGAGCATCTAGAGCTTCTCCAGCACCAGCTTCTGAACGCGCAGATAGGACTTTAACGATGTCCTGAGCTGGAGTCCCTTCGCGGCGAGCGAATTTGACGCTGCCGGCAGGTAGAGGGTTGGAGGTGGGGGTGTGCTGACGGCACCGCACCGCTCTTCCCTCCCCTCCACCCCCAGGCAGGGGCGGCTGCAGTAATTTAATCAGACGCAGCTCCCCCGAGTGCCCGAGCGACAGATCGCTAATTTCCGCCGCTCTCCACCGACCAGAGCAGAGCAGAGGATGTGGTTGTCGGCCGCGCGCAGACCATCCCGGGAAAAAAGACGAAGGACCCAGCCATGCCCAGTGCTCTCCACTGCCAGCCCGATTTTGTTGCCGTATGATGTCCTTAATTATCGCGAAACACCTGCCGACAATAAAGGTTCATTAAGTGTGGCGGCAGGACAAGAGGTACCAATTTTACAGCGCCGCCGGACGGACAATGGTGCCTAAATGGAGTGGCCGTCTGTTTGTCGCCCATTGTTCGGCTGCGCGTGCTGGGGGCGTTTACTTTAATAACAGCCCGGAGTGTGCGAGCGAAAGCACTCGGCACCAAGTGTCGCCCCATTAGTTATCTGACCGCTAATACCTTGCACAAACTGCGCAGCCTTTTGTCCCCTCTCGCCATTTCCAGCTAACTCTCGGCGGGAGACTTGTAAGCGAAAGCGCAACACTAAAGCATACGGCCGGAGGAGGGTGCGTTGTGCGTGGAAGTGGTGGCTCTCGCTGAGATTACGCGACTTGTTCGGCAACGCTTCCATATTCTCGTCAGATTCGGGGAAAACCACTGCCCGCTGGAGTGACAATGTACGGAGTTTCTCAACTATCGACAGACCAGGAGGCCGCTCCTACCTGCACTTACTAGGAGAATTTCAGACCTCGTAAATTCAGTTTGGCATAAAACTTTGCGTGTTAGTAGTAAACGTCAAGTGTGTCCACTCACATAAATTTTAAAGCGCACTATCCGTAAAATTCCGAGGAATGGGCTCCAAAGTTTAACTGTAAGTGAAATACATCTTACATACCAGTGAATGAGACACATGATGTAGTATGTAGTATGGTAGTTTTTCCTGCCACTCATGACACATTTCAATCTATTACTTTTTTAAACTTACCGCAACATCAAATAAATTAATGATAAATTAATGATATAAAATATTATGAATTGCATCAGAAAATACATTATTTTAGTCAAGGAACGAAAGTTGCAGATAATTAAAATTTTAATTAAAATGTAAATTTTGAATAATTCTAAATGAATTTTACAACTCTCGTAACTAGTGAGCTGATATTTTTTTAACTCAACTATTGTCGTCGAGTTATACACACTCAATAATTTCCATGGCGAAGAATAAATGAAAAGTTTCTACTTAAATTTCAAAAGTAACTTTTATTGGCGTCATTGAAAAACTTTTGGCAGAAGAAAATTATTTACAGTTAACAGAATAGAAAAATTTTCAAATATATGTAAGTGCATTAAAAATTTCACAATGTGCTACATAATCTATATATTCCTCCTAATATTTTATTAACAAAAATACCAAATTTTATTATTACGTATAAAGAAACAATGAACCTTCCTAAACAAAACAAAACAAAACAAAATCTCTGACAAATTATTATACACACAAGAAATTGCTAGCCATTACGCAATCTCGACATACAGGAATTGTGGATGCTCTGCAAATCGATAGGTTTCAGCTCTTACAAATCTTTTTCGTATTTCTGTCAGAGCCTGGTGGTCACTTCTTCCACCTCACTTGTTTTCCCAAGTCTCGTCTGACTTTACATGGCACTTGTATCACGAGTATTCTACTGAAGTTTAGCCGCAATTCACGTGGCAAATGGTTGTTTTGAAGTCAATGATTGATACGAGGTTCTACAAGTTCTTTGGCAGGATTTTTGATGTAATGCAATATGGCAATCTGGTTAGCTCTGTAATCCATGGGAATCCTCAGTAGATAACAATCACTCACCAGGCTAATGTTCATGAGTGAAATATATGGTTAGGTAACTGACGCGGTTATCAGAAAGCACAGTTTGTACTAATAGCGAACCAAATAAACTCAATGATTGAATGCAAACTGCGCTCAGAGTTATTACTTAACATAGGAAACTTGCCAGATGACATACTACCTACAAAATAGAATACGAGAATATTCCACAAAAGTTCCGAAAATGGTGAGGTTAGGTAAAAAATACCCAGTATTAAAAAAAAAAAAATCGCGTATAAAATCAAACAACTCACCTCTCTGTTAAATACCGCACTTCAGGCTGACTCGCAACGAACTGACGTGAAGGTATAGGAATCAACAATGATGTAATCACAACAATCTGGTAATAATGTTTTGTACAAACTGTAGTCCTTAATTATTGTTGTGCGTGTTTCAGTAAAATCCTACTCGTCGGTTAATGTGTGACTTTTGCTTGCTTTAGGCGCAACGGGGTGAGTAGTATAATAAAAGGTGGTACTTTATGGATTATTTCTATTTGTCATACAGACTTAATTGCTTCAGTGAGTTTTCTAAAGAACGGAATTCATTGTAAAGATGGCGATGGGGCAGGTTGGCCCAGAGAGGACGGGGCACGATGGCCAGCCGAGACATTCTCTCTCGTCCTATAGGAGCTGTACTTCTGTAAACTAGATGAAAGGTTTGTTACTTTTAATGATAACAACGTTTATAATTCTTCGAGTTAATTATACTATTAACATAAATTTCAAACATATTTTGATACGTTTCTGAGGGTAAAAGATCGTCATATTCACAAGATAAAAAGCGTTGAATAAACGCCAACCAGTAAATTTTATATTAATCTTAAACAGTGATCTGAGAAGTCAGAACCTCGTTCATTCACTTGTTTTAAAAACATGATTTACGGCTCTGGTTTAAACCTTTGTTTTATTTGTAGTGTCATAAAAATGATCAAATGTTTGTAAATCTATCGGACCAAACTACGTGGTCATCAGTCCGTAGCTTACAAACTACATAAACCTAGGTAAACTAACCTAAGGACAACACACACACCCATGCCCCAGGGAGGACTCGAACCTCCACGGCGAGCAACCGCGCGCTCCGCAGCGAGACGCTTTAGACCGCTCGGCTACTCCACCGCGGCATAAAAATGATCCGAAATTATAAAAGAATGAAATGGGAATTATTAATGTTTGTATAGCTTATGGGACTTAACTACGGGGTCATCAGTCCCTAAACTTACAAACTACTTATGAACTAGCTTATACTAAGGACAAAATCCATGCCCGGGATTCGAACCCCCGACCGTAGTGGCCTTGCAGATAGTGACTGGAACGCCTCAGTCCCCTCGGCCACCGCGGTCGGCGGGATTTATTTCTGAAGATAAGATGCTAATAGCAGTTTAGAAGTAAAAGAAAAGGAAAGATCTTGTGAGGACTGTTAGCGAAGACATCGTACTGCATGTACTATGCTAAGTTCAGACAGACCTCAAATTAGTTTGCACAGGTTATTGAAACTCAGAAAACAGAAAATGAATTTCAATCCTTCCCATTGAATCAAAGCAATCAAAGCATTGGAAAGAAATACTGAAGAAAAATTAGATCACAGGCTCGAAAAGCCCTTTTTCGAAAAGGTAAGATGGTGATAATGATGACGATCAGAAAGAATCACGGTGCCTTTTTGAAACAGTCAACTGGAGAACAAAGAATTCAGTTCACGAACTGTAAGCGTTGGGCTCAGAGATGCGTGAAAAATGAAATCCGTAGACTATTTTATGAGTGTTAAAACTGTGCTGATCTTTTAGAGCTAGACATTGATTAAAACCGTCCTGTGTTCACAGTCCTCAATTTTAAGCATTTTACTCAGTATTCAAATTGATATTATGTACATTAAAGTAAAGAACTATCTAATATTTAACAATAATTTCATAAATTTTAAATATGTCAAATAAATTAATATTATCAAAACTAAAAAAATAAGGCCAACGTGCCCCGGTCATTCAACTTAATTCGGAAATGTTTTTCTTTCCAGGTTTAAATGAACACCTAGGCTGGATATTTGTATGCAGCACGATCTGCCACCAGTGTCATGTTACTGGTTGACGGTGTTCACTGCCCACACTTCTTGACGACTACGTGGAACAGCGTATTGTGATAAAGTTTTCATTGGACGAGAGCATATGAGTTGCTACATTTACAGGACCTTAGGTTCAGTAAGTCGAAGAGACACTCAGTAGCAGTAAAACATTTGAATCGTGTCACCTCTTCAAAAAACAAAACATTCAGCGTGTGGATCAGTTGATCCGGGACAAACGTCGCATAACTTGACGTGAAACAGTGAGTCATCTGTCGTTAGGAACAGCGAACACAATAATTCATGATCATTTATTGTTCCGTACTTCTACATAAATACTCTGCAAGTCACATGGCAGAGGGTTCACCGAAACGCTTTTATGCTCTTTCTCTACGCTTCAATTCTCTAATAGCTCTCGATGAAAAGACACACCTAAATCTTTCCGTTTTCGATCTGATTCCTCTTATTTTATTTTGATGATCACGTATTCCTATGTAGGTGGGTGCTAACAAAATAAATAACTGGCCATTAAAATTGCTACACCAAGAAGAAATGTAGATGATAAACGGGTATTCATTGGAATATTATACTAGAAGTGACATGTGATTACATTTTCACGCAATTTTGGTGCATAGATCCTGAGAAATCACTACCCAGAACAACCACCACTGGCCGTAATAACGGCCTTGATACGCCTGGACATTAAATCAGACAGAGATTGGATGGCGTGTACAGGTATAGATGCCCATCCAGTTTTAACATGATACCACAGTTCATCATGAATAGTGACTGGCGTATTAAGACAAGCCAGTTGCTCGGCCACCATTGATCAGACGATTTAAATTAGTGAGAGGACTGAAAAATGTGCTGGCCAGGGCAGCAGTAGAACATTTCCCGTATCCAGAAAGGCCCGTACAGGACCTGCAACATGCGGTCGTGCATTACCCTGATGAAATGTAGGGTTTCGCAGGGATCGAATGAAGGGTAGAGCCATGGGTCCTAACACATCTTAAATGTAACGGCCACTGTTCAAAGTGCCGTCGATGCGAACAAGAGGTGACCGAGACGTGTAACCAATAGCTGCTATGTATATTGACCACTGTAGTATTAACTTCCTGTTATTGAAGTAATTTGAAACGTGTCAGTTCTCAGCTTGGGGGCAGGGAACAAGGCTTTATAGCAGGGAGTAACCAGAAGTTCACACAGAGCTCATTTGCTAATTTTAGTGGCAATACAAGGCTCTTGTTACGTCCAGTGGTCGACTTTTAATGTAACCAATGGCACCCCATACCATTATGCCGGATGATACGCCATGACGAATACACGTTCCCAGTGTGCGTTCACCGCGATGTTGCCAAACACGGATGCGACCATTATGATGCTGTAAGCATAACCTGTATTTACCCGAAAAAATTACGTTTTGGCATTCGTACACCCAGGTTCGTCGTTGCGTACACCATTTCAGGTGCTCCTGTCTGTGATGCAGCTTCAAGGGTAACCGCAGCCATGGTCTCCGAGCTGATAGTGCATGCTGCTGCAAACGTCGTCTAACTGTTCGAGCAAATAGTGGTTTCCTTGCAAAAGACCGCATGTGTCGAGTCAAGAATCGAGAAGTGGCTGCACGGACCGTTGCACTCATGCGGATAAGATGCCTGTCATCTCCACTGATAGTGATACGAGGCCGTTGGGATTTTGCACGGCGTTCCGTATTGCCCTCCTGAACCCACCGATTCCATATTCTGCTAACAGTCATTGAATCGCGACCAACGCGACCAGAAATGTCGCGATACGATAAACCGCAATCGCGATATGCTACAATCCTACCTTTATCAAAAGTCGGAAACGTGATGGTACGCATTTCTCCTCCTTACACGAGACATCCCAACAATCACCAGGCAACTACTATTTGTGTATGAAAAATCGGTTGGAAACTTTCCTCATGTCAGCACGTTGTAGGTGTCGCCACCGGCGCCAACCTTGTGTGAATACTCGGAAATGCTAATCATTTGCATATCACAGCATCTTCATTCTGTTGGTTAAATTTCGCGTCTGTAGCAATTTTAACGGCTAGGAGTGTGTGTTCACATTCGAAAGAGAAAGTTGGTAAAAGAAATTTCGCAGATGTATCACGTCGCAACGAGTAACGCCTTTCCTCTAAAGTTGTCCACCCAACTCGTGCATCCTTTCCGTGGCACTGTCTACCCTTAAACGCGATAATACAAAACGATCTGCCCTTTTTGCACTTTCTCTAAATCAAAAATGTTCAAATGTTTGTATAGCTTATGGGACTTAACTATGGGGTCATTAGTCCCTAAACTTACAAACTACTTATGAACTAGCTAAAGACGGCACAAATATCCATGCCCGAGGGGAGATTCGAACCCCCGACCGTGACTGGAGCGCCTCAGTCCCCTCGGCCACCGTGGCCGGCTTCTCTAAATCGTCTGTTAATCCCACCTGGTGGGGATCCCGCAATGCGCATTTATTGAGTTTACGGCAAGTAGTTTTGACTGATTAGTCGGGTAATGGAGTTTAACGGGTTTACTTTAGTGGTCATGTGGATTTCACGCTTCTCATTATTCAGTGTCAACTGCCATTTTTTGGGCCCTGTATATATCTCATCTAAATCATTTTGTAGTTGCTTTTGATCTGTTGGTGACTTTCCCAGCCGATAAGTGACAACATCATCGGTGGATAGACTAAAGGAGCTATTCACATTGTCTCCTAAATCGTTTATAAGGATAGTAGGGGTCCTATAACACTTCCCTGGGGAACGCCAGATATAACTTTAGTTCTACTCGATGACTTTGATCAATTAGAACGGAGTGTGTTCTTTATGATAGGAAATTACGTAGGCAATCGCACAGTTGCGATATTCCATAAGCACGCAGTTTCATTAAAACACGCTTGTAAGGTACAGTGTCGAAAGCCTTCCGGAAATCTAGAAATACGGAAGCTATTTGACATCCGTTGTCGATAGCACTCATTGCATCACGTGGGTAAAGAGCTAGCTGTGTTTCACAAGAATGATACTTTCTGAATCCGTGTTGGCTATGGGTCAATAATCGTTCTCTTCGAGGTAGTTCATAAAATTTGAGGAAAGCATATACTGTTGCAAGCCGACGTCGATGATATGGACATGTAATTTTGCGGATCAGTCCTATTACCTTTCTTGCGTAAAGCGAGTGCACGCTGGTTCCCAAAGTAAGTTTCTAGTTTCGACAGGCACAAAAGAGTTTGTAGGTAACTCGAGGAACCCTTTGAAATGGAAACTGAATCGCATCGTCTACTTCCTCCTATATAGTTCGCGGGAAAAATGATTGCCTGTATTCCACTGTGTGGGCCCTAATCTCTCTGATTTTATCCTTGTGGCTTCGCGAAATATACCGGATGATCAAAAAGTCAGTATAAAATTGAAAACTTAATAAATCATGGAATAATTTAGATAGGGAGGTAAAAATTGACACACATGCTCGGAATAACCGGGGGTTTTATTGAATTAAAAAAAAAACGCATGAAAGATCTTTTGCGCGCTTAGTTTGGTGATGATCGTGTGTTCAGCCGCCACTTTCGTCATGCTTGGCCTCCCAGGTCCCCAGACCTCAGTCCGTGCGATTATTGGCTTTGGGGTTACCTGAAGACGCAAGTGTATCGTGATCGACCGACATCTCTAGTGATGCTGACAACATCTGACGCCAATGCCTGTCCATAACTTCGGACATGCTTTATTCACAACATTCTTCCTCGACTACAGCTATTTTTGAGGAATGATGGTGAAAATATTGAGCATTTCCCGTAAAGAACATCATCTTTGCTTTGTCTTAATTTGTTATGCTAATTATTGCTTTTCTGATCAGATGAAGCGCCATCTGTCGGACATTTTTGAACTTTTTTTTCTTTATCAATTAAATACAATGAAAGAATCCCTGAGACGGATTTTCGTCTCAAATATGTCAAAGACATTATTGATAGAGCTGAAGCATTGAATTAAAATTTAATTTTTTTTTTTTTTTTTTTTTTTTTTTTTTTTTTTTTTTTTTTTTTTTTTTTTTTTTTTTTACTAGATGACTGTTATCTGACTGCTAGTGATACGAGCACTGCTAGTGATCTAGCACGGCGTTCCGTATTGCCCTCCTGAACACCCCGATTCCATATGCTACTGCCTAGTAAGCATGGAGGTCCGGGTTCGATTCCCGGCCGCACCACAAATTTTAATTCAATGCTTCAGCTCTATCAATAATGTTTTTTTTCTTTGTTGTTAATAAAACCCCATGTCATGTCATGTGTGTCAATGTTTACCTCTCTATCTACATTATTCCGTGATTTATTAAGTTTTCAAATTTATACTGATTTTTGATCACCTGGTTTGTAGAAGGAAGCAAGACGTTGACTGACTCTTCATGAAACGTTTGGTTGTGGAACTGTGGCATAAGCGATACGGATTGTCTCTCCTTCAGCGTCTGCCATTGCGGTTTCCTAATTATCACCGTGACGCTTTCGCTCTTACTAACTGAGCCCGCAAAGAAGCGTGCTGCTCTGCTTTGGATCTTTTCTATGTCTTCTATTAACCCTACATGGCACGGATGTCACAACAATGAGCTACACTCAAGCGACGGCTGAACGAGAGTTTTGAAACCCACTTCCTTTGTTGACTGCTGAAAATTCTTCCAATGAACCTCAGTCTGGCATCTCCCTTACTCACGACTTATTTTACATGGTCGTTCCATTTCAAATCGTCCCTCATGTCTACTCCCGGGTATTTTATGGCAGTAACTGCTACTGGTGTTTGTCCTGCTACTGCATAGTTATATAATGAAGAATCCTTTTTTTTTCTATGTAAACGCAGCGCTTTACGCTTGTTTATGTTGAGGCTCTGTTGCAGTTCACGGCACCACACGTCAATACGCTACCATTTACCATTGTTGCTACTTTTCGATAAACTACAGCATCATCAGCAAAAACCATCACTGAACTTCCAATGTTATCTATATGGTCATTTATATATGGTGTGTTTCAGTTATCTTGCTCACACAAACTATCTCTGGAACAACAACATCTATTGTAAAACTACTTTCACCCGTATGAATTAAGGCAGGTCTTCATGGATGTAAATATTTTGAAACATTCTAAAACGAAAGCATATTTGTTTTTTAACACAAATATTTTTAAGTTGGCACCCTCTATTACACCCCTGGCCATTAAAATTGCTACACCACGAAGATGACGTGCTACAGACGTGAAATTTAACTGACAGGAAGAAGATGCTGTGATATGCAAATGATTAGCTTTTCATACCATTCAACAAGGTTGGCGCCGGTGGCGACACCTACCAACGTGCTGACATGAGGAATGTTCAAATGTTTGTTAAGCTTATGGGACTTAACTACGGGGTCATCAGTCCCTAAACTTACAAACTACTTATGAACTACTTACGAACTAGGACGGCACAAATATCCATGCCCGAGGGGGGATTCGAACCCCCGACCGTAGTGGCCGTGCTGACCGTGACTGGAGCGCCTCAGTCACCTCGGCCACCGCGGCCGGCCATGAGGAATGTTTCCAAACTGCAGTTGACCGGCGTTGCCTGGTGATGCCTCGTGTACGGAGGCGAAATGCGTACCATCACGTTTCCGACTTTCATAAAGGTCGGATTGTAGCCTATCGCGATTGCGGTTTATAGTATCGCGACATTGTTGCTCGCGTTGGTCGCTATCCAATGACTGTTAGTAGAATATGGAATCGGTGTGTTCAGGAGGGCAATACGGAACGCCGTGCTAGATCCCAGCGGCCTCGTATCACTAGCAGTCGAGATGACAGGCATCGAATCTGCACGTCTGTAACGGATCGCCGGCCGCGGTGGCCGAGGGGACTGAGGCGCTCCAGTCACAGTCTGCACGGCCACTACGGTCGGGGGTTCGAATTCCCCCTCGGGCATGGATATTTGTGCCGTCCTTAGTAGTAGCTAGTTCATAAGTAGTTTGTAAGTTTAGGGACTGATGACCCCGTAGTTAAGTCGCATAAGCTTAGCAAACATTTGAACATTTTTGTAACGGATCGTGCAGCCAAGTCTCGATTCCTGAATCAACAGATGGGGAAGTTTCCACAACCAGTTCAACGACGTTTGCAGCAGCATGAACTACCAGCCCGGAGACCAAGGCTGCTGTTACCCTTGACGCTGCATCACAGACAGGAGCGCCTGCGTTGGTGTACGCAACGGCGAACCTGGCTACACGAATGGCGAAACATTATTTTTTTTCGGATGAATCCAGGTTCTGTTTTACAGCATCATGATGGTCGTATCCGTATTTGGCGACATCGCTGTAAACGCACATTGGAAGCGTGTATTCGTCATCGCCATACTGGCGTATTCCCCTGCGTCATGGTATGGTGTGCCATTGGTTACACGTCTCGGTCACCTTTTGTTCGCATCGACGGCGCTTTGAGCAGTGGCCGATACATTTCACATGTGTTACGACACGTGGCTCTACCCTTCACTAGATCTCTGCGAAACCCTACATTTCAGCAGGATAATGCACGACCGCATATTGCAGGTCCTGTACGGACCTTTCTGGATATGGAAAATGTTCGACTGCTTCCCTGGACAGCACATTCTCCAGAACTATCACCAATTGAAGACGACTGGTCACTGGTAGCCGAGCAACTGGCTCGTCACAATACTCTTGAAATGTGGTATCGTGTTAAAGCTGCAAGGCCATCTGTACCTGTACATCCAAGCTGTTTGACTATATGCCCAGGCGTATCAAGGCCGTTATTACGGCCAGAGATGGTTGTTCTGGGTATTGATTTTTCAGTGTCCATGCACCCAAACTGCGTGAAAATGTAATCACATGACAGTTCTAGTATAATATATTTGTCCAATGATTAGCCGTTTATCAAAAAATGTTCAACTGTTTGTAATTCTATCGAACCAAACTGCGTGGTCATCAGTCCTTAGCTTACAAACTACTTAAACCTAGTTAAACTAACCTAAGGACAAACACACACACCCATGCCCCAGGGAGGACTCGAACCTCCACGGCGAGCAACCGCGTGCTCCGCAGCGAGTCGCTTTAGACCGCTCGGCTACTCCACCGCGGCAGCCGCTTATCGTCTGCATTCCTTCTTGGTGTAGCAATTTTAATGGATAGTTGTGTATTTTATCAGAAATCTATAGCAACTCAAATCACATAAACAATACCGCTGATTGCATCGCAATACGCCCGTTACATCCCGAGATACTACTAAGCGAAGTTGACGCTTGAAATTCGCGAAATGTGCGGCTAGCGCACGTTGTAAGCAGCGCATTTTAAGCGTCATCTTCACGTCGCAATATCTCGCGATGTAACTGGCCTATTGCGGCGCCATCAACGGCATTGTGTATGTGATTTTTTATTGCTGTAATGATGAAATAATATAGGGCGTTCATTTAAAAATATTTATGTTAAAAAACCCAAATGCTTTCGTTTTAGAATGTTTCAAAATATTTATATTCGTGAACCCCTGTCCCTGATAGCGGTTACCATATATATATATATATATATATATATATATATATATATATATATATATATATATATGTGTGTGTGTGTGTGTGTGTGTGTGTCTGCGATAACATGACATGAGACATGAGACGTAATATAGTTTCACCACTTCACTCCATAATGGAAAGAGTATCGATACAGTTGCGGAATTTTGAGTCACCACCTCGAAAGAAATTTAAAACGGTTGCGTCTGCTGGCAAAGTGATGGAAAGTATTTATCGGTATAAACAGTGCCTTTTTGACGTTTGATGTTTTACCTGAAGGCATCCCTATAACAGGAAATACTCCTGCCGTGTTCTGCGTGATTTACGCTACAGCTTACATATGTAAAGCGTCAGGCTTTCATCACAAAGGGCGTTGTCTTCTTGCAAGACAATACACTACCGCATACCGATCACCCTACATTCCAGGAAATTGGCTGCGAGCTGTTGCCACGCACCAGCTATAGTCTCGACTTGGCGTCAAGTGGTTTCTACCTGTCTCGGCTGCTGAATGAATTCCTTGGAAGAATACATTTCAACATTAATGATGAAGTGAAGATTGTCATCCTACAATTATTCCGTCCTAATATTAAATTTTTGTACGCAATGAAGGCTTTATTTAAACGCTGGGTAAGTGCATAAATGTAGCTTAAGGTTCTGTACAAATCCACTTGCCACACTTCGAAATTTCTCGTTCTGTTTGTTTTTACAAAGTAGCGCATTTACTCGAACGTCTCTCATAATTTTCGTATCATTGTCGTTCCTACATTGCTGTTTCTATCAACGAGTGGTGCTCGACAAGAATGAATGTCCAGTTCTATTAGCTCTCTGATTTTCGCGCTGTAGTCATTTCGCGAAGCACTTGGACGTCGGAATGTATTTCCTCATCCAGATTTCAGTTAAACGTTTATCTACCTACATCAGATCGGGTACGTTTTGAAAACAGACGTGTGAAAACGAGAAACTGGAAACACCGTCTAGGTCAGTAGTTGCCTTTTTCACCACTCAAGGCCGCGGCGAAATAGCCGCGCGCAGCTGTCCAACGTCGGAAGTTCGAGTCCTCCCTAGACCATGGGTGTTTGTGTTGTTCTTAGGATAATTTAGTTTAAGTAGTTTGTAAGTTTAGGGACCGATGACCACTGTAGTTAGGTCTCATAACTTTACAAACGTTTGAACATTTGATTTTTGACCACTGAAGTGGGAGTTGTGACAACAGAACTTCCCAAACTTTACGGCCACGATTATGTCGACTTTATAGAAGCTGATGGGTATTGCTGGTGCTGTACCAAAGGATAGGCACATGGAAGGTACTCAAGGCATACGTCAGGCACGGGAGACAGTTATCAATGTGTTTAGTTGTCAGAGCCAGGCGGGTCGAGGAAAAGAGCGCGATCTATGAAAACATGAAACCGTATTAACCTACTTATATGCGCTCCAGTCACGGTCTGCACGGCCACTACGGTCGGGGGTTCGAACCCCTCCCCCTCGGGCATGGATATTTGTGCCGTCCTAGTTCGTAAGTAGTTCATAAGTAGTTTGTAAGTTTAGGGACTGATGACCCCGTAGTTAAGTCCCATAGACTATACAAAATTTCTACTTATATATTTCAACTAACTATTAATTCAGTAAGTTAATTACATCCACCGATCTGTGATCATTACGCTCTTCTTTTGGATACGCTAAAATTATGTAATACTTTTCTTCAGTTGAGGGAAGACTTTTTGTAAGTTTCTTGTACAGTATTCAAATCTGCAGTCCCGGGAGACAACACATAGTTAAACGTATCCAAGAAATACAGTGCCACTGTTCGCATTAAACATGCATAGTCATATATTGTTTATTACATTTTATTTTTCACTAAATATAGTTATCAATGAAGGTGATCGCTAACAGTTATTTGCTATTAATTCTATAAACTGACTCATAAAACCATGTTGATAAAATTTCCTCGGGCTTCCAGCCGCGTCATGTGGTTTACTGTCCACGACGTTTCGGCCGAGATCTCCTCGGCCATTTTCAAGTGGTTGACTGTCGAGCGATTGCTGCTGGCGTCCTTATATAGCTGCACTGCGGGCTGTGACGTCACTGGTGCTCCGCGACATGACCATAAAAGGCAATGTTTTGGTCGCGTGCCTGTCGCGCCCGCTTCAACCTTCCAATCGCCGGGTTCCAAGCCGTGCTCAGCTGTAAGTTGCCGTCCCTATTAAGAGTATTGTCAGCTGTTTCGATCTCAATCTCCTCTTTTTTTACACTATTCCAGAAACAGTTCGTTCTTGTATTTATGGATGTGTCCTCAAACGCAATACGATGTCTATTTTCAAGTGCATGCTCCACAATTCCTGACTTTTCTGGATAACGTAAACGATAACATCGTTCGCGTTCAACACAGCACTGTTCAATAGTGCGCACTGTTTGTCCTGTCACGTCACAGCAGCAGCAATCACTCGACAGTCAACCACTTGACAATGGCCGAGGAGATCTCGTCCGAAACGTCGTGGACAGTAACCCACATGACGCGGCTGGAAGCCCGAGAAAATTTTATCAACATAACTCGCCGCCAAATAATGCAATCATATATTCGTAAAAGCATAGTTCTAGGAAATAAATGCGGATCTCAGAAAAAATTTAAATCGTTACCGTACTGGAATTCACCTCTTTTGACGATCGACTTTGCCGACCATTGACCTACGAATGTATGTCTAAAAGCTGTAAGGGAACAGACGAAAATTGGAATCGTAGATCCGTAGTGGAAGTGGACATCATGTCCGAACAGGGAGCTATGAAGACAGGTACGCTAGACCAGGGTGGTAGACGTCCTTCTATACATTCGGATTCATTACACGATAAGACAGTGTTGCAAACTCCATATTTACCCACGTTTCGGAAACGCAGCCCATATGATTTTGCTAGATTCAAATGCTTGTAAGCCTAAGGGTCTTAACTGCTGAGGTCATCGGTCCCAAGCTTACGAAATAATTAAACTCAGGGCAACACACACACACACACACACCACACACACACACACACACACCATGCCTGAGGGAGGACTAGAACCTCCGACAGGGAGCGGCTGCGCAGTCCGCAGCAAGGCGTCTTAGACCACTCGGCCATTGCCGCACTACTTTTGCTAGATGAACTTTTGAATGTGGATGAGAAATCGCAACCCGACCTTTAAGGCCGGCCGCGGTGGCCGAGGGGACTGAGGCGCTCCAGTCATGGTCTGCACGGCCACTACGGTCGGGGGTTCGAATCCCCCCTCGGGCATGGATATTTGTGCCGTCCTTAGTATTAGTTTGTTCATAAGTAGTTTGTAAGCTTAGGGACTGATGACCCCGTAGTTAGGTCCCATAAGCTATAAAAACATTTGAACATTTTTGAAATATTTTTGTTCTACTGATTTCTGTCCGTTATTTTTAGTTTATTGGTCATATTCTCGAAGGTACTCAGTAGTGTCCACAAGAGATACTAATTCTTAGGCAACTAAACAGCATAAAACATACTATACAGAATATGTTTGGCCGAGTTATTGGTTGAGAACGAGTACTCGTCATGTATAGTGTGCATTGAAAGTAATTTTAATATTGCCAACTACACTTACAGCAAAGAAACATATGTGATAGTGTCGCCAACTCCTTTACAGACGCTTTGAAAATGCACCAGATCTGATATTTCTAGTTAAACTTTTGTCTTGAATCCTAAGAAAGAATCGCAATACGAGCTCCAAATGCCGTATTTTTCCTTCAACCTACATGTAACACATATTAAGCGAAAAATATAAACTGACACCTCAGACATGAGATAGAACGTAAATTTCGCACTAAGCGTCAAGGACCAATACAGCTACAATAATAATAATAATAATAATAATAATAATAATAATAATAATAAAATAAAATTAAAAAAAATTCTGCTGCCACAAACATTCAAACAGGTTGAAAAACAAACATTTTTGTTTCTTTGATTTCTTTCTACTTCTAAATACTTTTCGGCTTATTGGGCCATATTCCTGAATCACTTACTATTACCTACAGGATACACTCTTTCTTAAGCAATTTGACAGTATAAGAAACTAACAGTCTTCAGGAACATAGGCCGAGAAATTGATTGAGAAACTATCATACAAAGTATTTGTCACTCATTTCGTGTATTAAAGTATTTTTAATGTTGTCAATAACAATTTATGCTACAAAAATGATAACACAGCCGTGAATTAAAAAACTGTACTACTTTATTATTGTGGTACAAGTAACACCGAGGTTCTAATTATGTACTGTCAATAATGTGATACGTATCAGTCCACTGAAGAACCAAGAACGGACCTTTACGAAAGGTAGTTCTGTACATTTTCCTGGTGGTTTTAACGGTATCTTAGGAACCACATTTATTAACATTTAGATTAACATTTTATACATTGAATTTTCTTAAATTGGAGACTTTATCCTGTTGATACAACACATTACGAAGTTTAAGTTACATATTTTTCTATCGAAAGTTTTGTGTATTATCTGAATTATTCGGATTTATTTTTAAAGTTCCTGTAGAGGAGCATAGTAAGGGAAAAGTAAGGAGAGGAAGAGAGAGAAAGGAGAAAGGGACGACAGAGCGAATGAGAGGGAACAACAAAGAAGCAAATGGAGGGACAAGTAATATCAGTACCCTTGTTGCACGTATTTGTTGTCAGATAATTACACTCCACGCATTGTTGAATATTTCAGGAATTCAGGAATTGTAGAGCAGAGGATAGCGGTCTCTGAGAATTTGGGACTTTAATTCTGGTTCCACTAAAACTCTGGAATGTAATTTAATTAAAAAGTAAAATTATTGCAATGAGAATATTTACCGAGGGTATGTTTAATATGGAGCGCCTCGAGAACATTTTTTCATAGCTGAAATTATTACTTGCAGCTATGTAATATCCTCGTACCTTCTGCAGTAATTCTGATCATTGTTTCCGAAATAAATTAATTCAGCTTGGACGCTGCTTGGTGACGCCTTATAATGGGAGCAGCGTTCCGACGCGTATTGTGGACATCGAATTCGCGTGGCATACGAAAAAACTTCTTCTTCTTCTTTTGGTGTCAAGTATTAGCATGTGGATCCGTTGGTTGCGATGGCTGTTCCGGGTACAAAAATCGACTGGGCAGTTTAATAGCTGGTAGTTACTGCTAACCACAGGTGGATCGTCATTGTGAGAGTTATGTATCGATCAATAAAGTATCGACACGCTTTAGTTCGACCAAACTCTGCGCGTAACATTCGTGCAGTGCATGTCTTAAGCGAGTTTTTTGATGATCGGTGGTGAAGCATTACGCTACGGCTTACAACAGGCGTAAGGTTTCAGTAGTAGTCTCACACTAATAAATGAGACAACCGTAGCGTACTTCAGCCCTTATTTTTTATTTATTTATTTATTTTGCAGATGCGGTACGCCGCATATATTAAGTTAGAAATAAGGACTCGCGATATTAATTTGGTACCTATGATACCCCTGCATAGGTGGTGAAAGACTAAACGTACAATTCATGTGAAGTTAGATACAGATATACAAAGTGATGTTGGTAGCTTTTGACAACGAACATTGTCGGCCAGTGGCCAGTAGAAATGAAAGGACAATCGAGCAGGAACATTAAAGAGTACATTACAGAATTACTTATGGCTAGATAGACAACACTCTTAGCTTTATTGCAGTCTTCGAATGACTGCATGAAAATACGGAATATAATACGACAGTATCCTGGAAATGTCAGTACTTAACTAAATAATTAATAATAGTTATAAAGTGAAAGAGCTGTTTTTATCAGATTACATCTTTCTGTAATATACTTCTGGAACCTGTTACATCACTTTTATAGCTAGTAGCAAATTAAACGAGTGAAATTAGAAGTAATTAAGCCCAATAAAAAGTTAGATTATTTGTGTATATTCTAGAAATGTGTAACACTTCTATTAAAAAAAAAAGTAATTCAAATTCACTGTTTATAAACTACAGCTGTACTGCTCCAGTCTTTCAAATTGTTATCGAAAACAGAAGGAACTTCCCGCTATAAATATTTACTGGTGTTGAACATGAAACTTGTATTCAAGACGCAGAAAATCGACGCGCTCTAGATCTGGTGAAGCAGATCGATGCAAGAAATTACCTGCACATCTAAGAATTGAAACACTCTTCAGAATTAGGTGATAATGAATGTATCTAAGATATAACGGAATATATTACACGTTTTTCCAGAAACTGTAAGGGAAAGCAGATAACGAAATAAATTGAACAAATAACTTTGTTCTAAGCGTTACTTTTAATTAAGGACTTAGTGCCGGATAATTCATAATACACTTCAGTTCAATTCAGTGCCCTATACACAAACATTCTCTAACTTAAACCAAAATTACTTTTGGAAGAAATACTACCATCTCATGTATGAAATATTTTCTATGCTAATTCAGTCATAAGCAGCTATACTGCCAACTTACGTACCTTAACCCTCTCATGTACGAATTATCAACTCGTCAATGAGCAAAATTTCTGATATGTTATTTGGTAACTTAAGACCTCTCTTCTGCAAAATTTATCATAATTTATCTAAAAAAAAATAGTTTCATAAACCAATAAAGAGGTGTCCTCCTATGAGGACAGTGAATACGAAAACTGCTACATCTTACATGGAACATCCATTAATAATATCAAACAATACATGAAGAGTGTACACTATTTCGTATTTTTCATACAATGAAATACTTTCAGGCACTCAGGCTACACAGCAAGTTTACACTTTTCTCAAATGTTTTCCGTCGGCAGTCCCGATCATGACACCTCTTGGCATTGGGATCACCTGACTTGGCTCACCAGAAATGAATGATCCATCTAAGCGTAATTCGTTGGGTACCGAATGTAGGCGCTTTTTTTTTTTTCTTTTCGATATATAGACAACAATGTACTTTTATCTAAAGGCGTGGCTCTGCGCTTTTATGTAATCTCACTTTCCTTTTCTTTATTAGCCCAACGCCTAGGAGACATTCTGGCATTCATTATTAGAGATAAAATTTAAGTGTCCTCATTTGAGGAGTACAGACGCATCCTCAAAATATATTTAACTAGCTTAAACACGCGGCTCCGCTCGCGTGTTGGTTGATTATGATAGATAATGTGTGAAACATCAAATCGATTTTTTACAGAGATGTATTTAAAGAAATTTCTTTTTTACTACTTTATTTATTTATTCTTATATTTCCTAATTCGTACGCTTATCCTTACAGAGAAAGAGCTGAAGACATTGTAGCACGCATAGACCAAAGATGTGGTCTGTGGCATCACGTTTCGCTGTATGTAACCTCCTTGCTATAGAGTCCCAAACGTCACCGCTGGCCTTTTTTTATAATTTGCCGACTTTCAACCACCATATCTTCCACCCGATTAAAGCAATCGACATGGCACTGCTATGGTGTACAACGGGAGACCTCGGACAACAATTAAACACAGACCATTCGTTTGCGTTCTGTAGTTTTCGCTGCAGAGCGCTGCAGAAATTTTATATACACCGATAACTTTCTACCCCAATATACTCCACCCTTTTATTATCAACCCTCTAGCAACAATGCAACCAATAAAACCATTTTCAAAGAGTAAATATAATTTTCAAAGAGTAATTACTGTTACGCATTTCGCGTTATATTCTTGAAATTACTAAATATCTATCAGATCGCTATAAATCCATCCCTAAAACGTTCCTCAGGTATAAATTAGTAACTGTATAAATATTTAAGTCTCTGCGTTTTGTCGTTCGGACGTGGTAAGCTACACCGAAGAGACATTAACATTGTAGAGGATGTAGATGAAGATGAAATAGGAGATATTATACTGAGAGAAGAATTTGACAGAGCACTGAAAGACCTAAGTCAAAACAAGGCCCCTGGAGTGGACGACATTTCCGCAGAACTACTGAAGTCTCTGGGAGAGCCAGCCATGACAAAACTATTTCACCTGGTCCGTAAATGTATGAGACAGGGGAAATACCGTCAGACTTTAAGAAAAATGTAATAATCCCCATTCCAAAGAAAGCAGGTGCAGACGGGTGTGAAAATTACAGAACCATCAGTTTAATAAGTCATGGTTGCAAGATTTTAACACGAATTATTTACAGAAGGATGGAAAAGTTGGTAGAAGCCGACCTTGGGGAAGATCAATTTGGATTCAGGAGAAATGTAGGAACTTTACGGCTTATCTTAGAAGATAGATTAAGGAAAGGAAAACCTACATTTCTAGCTTTTGTAGATTTGGAGAAAGTTTTTGATAATGTTGATTGGAATACACTCTTTCAGATCTTGAAATCAGCAGGAGTAAAATATAGGGAACGGCAGGTTATTCACAACTTGTACAAAAACCAGACAGCAGTTATCAGAGTTGAAGGGTGCGAAAGAGATGTAGAGGTTGGGCCTTTCTCCAATATTGTTCAATTTGTACATTGAGCAAGCTGTAAAGGAAAGCAAGGAGAAATTTTGAGAAGGAATTAAAGTTCAGGGTGAAGAAATAAAAACATTGAATGTTGCCGATGACATTGTAATTCTGTCAGAGACAGCAAAGGACCTGGAGGAGCAATTGAACGGAATAGACAGTGTGTTGAAAGCAGCATATAAGATGAACATTAACAAGAGCAAAACAAGGGTAATGGAGTGCAGCCTAAGAAAATCAGGTGATGCTGAAGGAATTAGATTAGGTAACGAAACAATAAAGGAGGTAGATGAGTTTTGTTACTTGGGCAGTAAAATAACAAATGATGGTCGCAGTACAGAGGAGATAAAATGCAGAATGGCAATGGGAAGAAAAGCGTTTTTGGAAAAGAGAAATTTGTTAACATCGAACACTAAGTTAAGCATAAGGAAGTCCTTTTTTAAGGCATTTGTGTGGAGTGTTGCTTTGTATGGGAGTGAAACATGGACGATAAACAGTGCGGAGAGGAAGAGGATAGAGGCTTTTGAAATGTGGTATTACAGAAGAATGCTGAAGGTTAGGGGGGTGGATCACGTAACTAATGAGGAGGTACTGAACAGAATTGGTGAGAAAAGGGATTTCTGGCATACCTTGACTAAAAGAAGGGATCGATTAGTAGGACACATTCTTAGACATCAAGGAACTGTGAAATTAGCGTTGGAGGAAAGTGTGTGGGGCAAGAATCGCAGAGGGAGACCAAGAGATGAATGTAGTAAGCAAATTCAAATGGATGTAGGTTGCCGTTTTTATGAGGAGATGAAGAGGCTTGTTCGGGATAGATTAGGTTGGAGGGCTGCATCAAATCAGTCTCCGGACTGAAAATCACAACAACATATAGCTATCGGATCGCAATAAAACTTTGCCTAAAGCCTTCCCCGGGTAGACATTAGTAACTGTACAAATTTTTAGCTCTTTGTTTCTTGTGGTTCAGACGTGATAAACGTACACCGAACACACATTCACATTTATAGATATAGATAATGAAAGTCTTTAAGAGCTTAAATATAAAAGGGAACTTACCTCCAGGTTTTTAAAAAATTGTTTCATCAATGAGAACCACATTAAAGCAGCTAGTGGTGCTTGTATACATAGTTGGCAGTTCTTCAACATCACAACCATAACTGATAGCAGTATGTTTACTTGCTACACATGTCGACGTGGGTATTTCCATTACAAACGTCGTAATTTATTTGGTGCAACCAATACATATATTGGAATAAAGGAAGGTTTACGTGAATCTTGTTTACATTCAAATACAAATTTTATGACAGATGACAAGGAAACCAACAGTATACAGCATACAATTGTATGTTTTATAACAGAGTTTATAAATTTTATACTTTTAATCAGAAACTGAATTGTTGGTTTCCTTGTCACCTGTCATAAACTTTGTAGTTGAATGTAAATAAGTCTCACATAAACTTTGCATTATCCTAATATGTGTATCGGTTATACTAAATAAATTACGTCGCTCCTCATGAAAATATACATGTTGAGATGTGCCAAAAAATTAAAAATGAAATAAAATAAAAACAAAATTACTGTTCCTTTATGCACGAATTGAAACGTCACATTTTATCTATTATTCTTTCATATGATTTTACTGTATTATTTTAATACATAATGCATTTTAATGTACCTGATGTAAATTGTCAGTGCACCATTATGTAATTAGGTTGTAAATTTTAGGACATAATGGTAATTTGTATACGCTGTTCGATATACGAGGCTCGTCCAGAAAGTAAGTTCCGTTTCAATTTATCTCCTGCGACTGCTGTTCCGCACATGCGCTGTAGACGATGTGTATCAAGGAGAAGAACGTGCGTCACTTGGAGATCGCCGTCAGTTACGTACGCTTTGTTGTGCTTGTGTGAAATGTCGGCGTTGATTAAAAATCCCGCTGCCTATGAAATCAGGTAGTATATACGGTTTCTGAATGCGAGGAAAGTTTGTTGTTTGTTAAGCTTATGGGACTTAACTACGGGGTCATCAGTTCCTAAACTTACAAACTAATTACGAACTACCTTATACTAAGGACGGCACAAATATCCATGCCCGAGGGGGGATTCGAACCCCCGACCGTAGTAGCCGTGCAGACCGTGACTGGAGCGCCGCAGTCCCCGCGGCCACCGCGGCCGGCGCGAGGAAAGTGAAACCAAGTGAAATTTATCGGTAAATTTGCGATGTTTACGGACCAAATGCGATGAGTGATTCGATGGTGAGAAAATGGGTCCGATAGTTCAATGGCTGGCGTAGTGATGTGCACGATGAAGAACGAAGTGGGCGTCCACCTTTGGTTACAGAAGGACTGGTTCACGCGATTGATGACAAGATCCAGGAAAACCGTAGGCTTACAATTAGTGCTCTCGCTATGGACGACGAGCTGAAAGAAACTGTTTCCAACTGGTTGAAGACACAGGCAATAGATTTCTATGAAGAAGGTATACAAAACCTGGTGCCACGCTATCAAAAATGCCTGCAAAATTTCGGCATTTATGTGGAAAAGTAGTTTAAGAGTTGTAGAATTTGTGAAATAAAATTTCTTCTGTATCTGTGTACAATTTCATTTTATTACCAAAGGTAACTTACTTTCTGGGCGCGTATCGTACATGCTGGTCATATCTTACACCCTTTATATTTGCCTTGATGCCACAGATCAACCTGGTGGCGAATTAGCCCTTGTGTACCAAGTAAACATACTGCTATCAGTTATGAGTGTGATGTTGAAGAAGGGGGGACTATGCATACAAGCTCCACAAGGCGCGTTAATGTGGCAGCCTATTACGAACTTTTTATGGTCACATACAAGTGCTTTCGCTAATTGTGAAAAATGTTTGCGTCTGAAACAGGTACAGTGTTTTAAAATTCTCTTACGTGTAATTCTCTTACGTGTTTTAATTATGTTAAAATTACATTCCAAACATCCATTTCATCTACATATTACCCGACGATAGTAACTGCGTATTACCGAAACTAGTCATCCAGACAATAAAATAGCGATCTTGGCAACATTTGGTACTAATTACTTAAAGTCGCCCCTTAAGACATGATGAAATGAATAGTATCGTCAGTACTGGTAGTAGCAGCATTAGCAGCAGCAGCAGCAGCTGAACTTTGAGTCATGATCAGCCACCGGTAGTGACAGTTTAAGATAGAAGATGGAGGAATCTGGGCGCCAGTAACAGCGTTTGGGGAGATCAAAAATAACAGAGGTATTTACCCAAGATGACTGGTCATAACTATGGGATGCGGTCTGGTTGTGTACGTCACATGTGATCTCTGTCAAAGGTTCTGCCACTCGAAGACCGGGAGACCGTCGGTTGGACCCCAGGACAAGAACGCGCCGCCATCCACGCCGCGCTGCAACCTCTGGTCGAAGCACAACACAACACTTGGGGACCACGAAGAAGGGAAAATCACAGGGCAACGCCACGAGGTAATTCCGCAGTATTTACAGCCTGATACGCACGTGCGGCTCTATAGCACAATGGTAAAGTGCCAGACTACAAATCCAAAGGTTGCGGTTTCGATCCCCGCCAGGTCCTAGGATTTTTATCTCACTTTCCACTTCTTTCACCTCTGTCAGTGTTGCTAATGTGAAAAATACCGAAGTATCACCGTGGTTAGAAACCCACGTTAAACTGTAGGTCCCACTCTAACTGGCTGGGTAAGTCAGTTAGAAGGTCGGACGAAGGCAACGGCATACCATGCAACAGGACCATGCCTAGTAAAGCACTGTGGTGTTCAAACCAATCTTGGGATTGTTGACTGCTTTCCCTTTACGCACGTTACGAAGAGTACGATCTTCGACGACTAACGCTGTTCAACTGGCGACAAAGAAGTAGGTATGCCGACAGCGTAATCAGAGTACACGGCCGACACAATGAAACGGACTTAGCCGCGTCACGCCTTACCGCCGCCGGCGCCGCCGATACTCGCCCAGTCATTGTATTTGCAGTAAGAATAATGTCCGATTTACTTGTTTAGTAAATGTATTTTGTATAAATGCTGTTTCGTTTACGCCTCATACCGGAGCCAGGGAAAAGATTCCACATAACCCCAATTTTTATAAGACTCCTTGCAAAAATGCTATCCTGACAATAAAATGTGTGTAGTTAGAGCTTGCTATCCTGACAATAGGACAATGCATTACAGTTGTGAAGTGTTCATTCTTTACAAAAAGCGGTGACAGAATTCGTGAAGAGGTATCTTCAGATGCAAAAGGCACGTTAAATACTGAGAAGTAGTCGTATCTCAACCAAGTGACGGAAAAACCACCGCAGTTCCACTGGAGAATTGTCATTTAGGCAGGGGGGTCAGAAGTACGTTGGGAAGACAGCATATTCTTCATCATCACGTGATGCAATCCTTTGTGAACTAACAGAATCTAGGACCATTCGGTTTTGCGTATTGAGTGAGAGCGAAGTCCTCGGGAGATGGGAAGACCTTCACCTATTCCTCAGAAGAAGTATGGAGTTCTGGTGTAGTAGTTTCCTTTTTATTCGGTCGTTGGAACGACTATAGGTGCCGAAGCTTATCAGGAAGCCCTTCAATCACTGGCTGGGATCTTCCATTCCACTTTTATAAACCTAGGAAGTTGCTGTTCAAAAGGGACCCCTTTCTTGTGAGAGGGGCCGGAGATGACTGTGAAACACGTCCACTGAGTGTGTGGCTATTTTGACTTATTCATTGCCTTTAAGTGTTTCTCCACCGTTAATATTGCCTATGTGTATGCCAATTATTTCGTTCATTTATTAATCATCAATGCCCCATGTTTATATATGTTTCCACCCGCCGGCCGCGGTGGCCGAGGAGACTGAGGCGCTTCAGTCACGGTCTGCACGGCCACTGCGGTCGGGGGTTCGAATCCCCTCTCGGGCATGGATATTTGTGCCGTCCTTAGTCTTAGTTAGTTCATAAGTAGTTTGTAAGTTTAGGGACTGATGACCCCGTAGTTAAGTCCCATAGACTTTACAAACATTTGAACATTTTGTTTCCACCCGCGTAATTAAACTTGTGTGTTCATGTGAATGTGGAAGGATACTTTTAATATTGACTGAATGCCGCGCAATGGCTTACAGTCGCCGCCTCGCGGCCTCTTTTACTTTATTTAAGAACGCATGGCGTCTGCTGTGTGGCCAGAGATAAGCTTACTTGGCAAGATGGCGAGGTGGCCTGTGCTTAGTGTAGTACCAACATAATAATGGTAGACAGAGGTGACAGACCTCTCTGGAGCTCTATGTTCTTCTGGAAGCAAGGGGTAGGTAGACACTATGCTCTGCACGCGCTTTGGTCGGCTCTTAGCGCGCTCTACATCCGATGAGTGGTTGGGAAGGCTTCTGCCATGGCCTCAGGGTTCACTCTTACTGCGACCGTCGATGTAAGTACATTGTTCGAATCATGCTTTGCCTTCTTGTGATCAGGCAGTCTTGGTTTATCAGTGATAGTTTCCTTAAGTAATTCTTTCGCTATGCAAGACTAAGTGTTTCTTCAGTTACAGAACTCGAGTAATTTAGTTTAAATTTAGTATTCGCATTCTCATTCCGGTGATGATTTTGTGTCCGGTTTTGATCAAGGTGGAATAAACTTGTGTAGCCTTCAGCCTTTGTGTAAACTTAGTCTGTTTGAATTTTCTTGTTGTTTTTTCTAACTAACGTTTCCGCGTCATGTCTGTATGCGCGAGTATGCTAAATATTTCTCAGGTTTTCTGGTTTGATTCCGTCTTTCCTGTCTTGGTATGACCGATTGCACCACGTGCTTTTGTAACGGTCTTTACTTCGGCCTTCAGCCATGCTTCTACTAATACTAGCTTTCTTCTGTATGAATTCTCTTTACTTCGGCCTTCAGCCATGCTTCTACTAATACTAGCTTTCTTCTGTATGAATTCTCGAGCGTGCTTTACTTGCTTATTCTAAATTAATTTCATTTTGTAAATCCTATGTAATTGACCATGGTCGCACACCACGTGGTACTTATGGATAGTATGCCGCTGCCTCTATACACATGGGTTCGTTTAGTGCATAGCCTGTTTTTAATTATTGCTTCAAGACAACCGCCATCTCATGGAAACATCGCCGACGCTTCGTTTCGCCGCTGCTATCAAGTGTTGCCACATGACTAATGTGTCGCAAGCAATATGTGTGTGTCTAAGTGAATGAATGTGCTTTCCTTTACCCATTGTGTATTTGCAAATTTCCTCCCGTGTTACGCCCATATTCATAAAGGGCAGAAACAATTTTATTTTCATGTTTTTAATTCACTTTTGTACAAGGTGTGTGCTTAATTTCGTCTCCTCACATTTATTTGCTTGTTCATTTTATTGAATAGATGATGATTTAATTAAACATCTGCTTTATAATTTCATGCTAACTTAATTATCTATTCCCGTTTTTTAACATTAATTGTTTTTTAAAACGTTGGCTGCTCCTTTAATGAGTGAGCAGCTACATAAATTTCCGTCGCGCAAGTACTGTGACCACTCAAAGTAATTTAGAGCAGCAGTGAGCGTTTTAACTTGCATTTGCAGATCTCTACTGCCCGAGATCTCACTTAGTAAACATAACACGCTACTTTCAACTGTAGCTTCTCCAGCTGATGGATGGGAACTTGAGTCTTCGTTGGTTAGGGGAGGATTGCTCTTAAAGCAAGTGCTGGAGCAGAAGAAGGTGAACTCGTAACCGTCAAGGTGTTAGGTATAGTGATCCTGAGGGCCCACAATAGCTGGTGCAACAAGTTTGAAGAACGTCGTCCCAATGAAGGTGGTGAAGACGTGACTGTAGCAAACGATGGGACTATTTGCACAGGTTGTAGTCACCCATTATTTTTCTTTGCCTCTGTGTAAATTACATGATCTTCCTCTTTTGTGTAGGACAGTACAGTCCAGTGTGCAGTAGGAACAGTACCGCCCACAGTTGAGGTGAGGCACAAGTGGCACCCAGATGTAATTGACGAGCCCAAATTTTTACCAACTCGAACTTTTCAAGGTAAAGAATCATCATCAAAGGCCAAGATAAATGCATTGATTGCAGCCCTTATGTCCCCTGATAGACACGCCAGACGAAATGTACACCTCGTCGCTCTAATTGCCACGTTACTCTTCATCAGACTGCAGGAGGAGGTCACGCTAGAAAATAAACCATTGCACCATACTGAGGTTATTTTGCGGAGAGATAGAGAGAGAAACATCGTCCAACCTGCCATGAGTAGTGCCCGCGACATGGCTTGAGATGCTGCCTCTATCAGAAACGACCCATTTCTCATATTAGACATACCAGCCATTTCTCGAAATTTGTCTTCTAGGTTCATTATAAAGAAAAGTGGCTTTGTGGGCATAAAAGATTTCCCATTAGTCCAATCGACCACCAGCATTACCTTATTTTGACCGCTTCACCTGTCCTCACGAGTGCCATCCAGCCACAGAAAATCCATATGGCGGGATGACCATTTATGTGAGTCCTAATGCGCCAGGTAGACGGGCATGCACTTTTCTGTATGAGGAGTTGAGGTATCAGCAGGGCGATGCCAGTTTGTCAGCGTGCTACGACCAGGTGAATACATGACAACGTTCCCACAATGGATTGGCTTCTGTGCAGATAATACCACTATAATGATTGGTGCAGGAGACTAGATTCCACAGTCACTTTAGGTGTCCTTCCTTAATGGTGGATATAGGGTCCAATTGCAAATCCATTCCATAATGGGTGCCGAAGGTCTTAGTGCACACATAATGCGTTCTTATCCTAAGGGTCAGCACATCTGAAAAGTTTGGAAAGGAGGAAGTGAAACCCACATAGGGGACAGTATCTATATGGCCACCTCGTTAACCCTATGTGATTATACATTATTCTTATGTGATTACGTTTAGTTAGATTCTGAAATTTATTTGTTCTTTCGTAATTTGCTTTAGTTTCTGTAGGCTTCGTGTAAGCAAAGTTCTCCTCCGAGGCTGTGATGTAACAATAAACAATATCGATTATATTTAGCGATTTCAGACTTTTGAGGTTACCGAATTTCTCATTAATCAGAGATGTAATCCACCCAGATTTGTCATTCTCCTACTCTTGACCGTCGGTGATACACTACAGAACTGATGTTCAAATTTACCAGTCGAAACAGTGAACAATTTGTACTTAACTATCGTTCAAATACCAAATAATCCTGTATATTATAGAAGTAAAGATGTTTGATATTGATAAAGTTATTTATATGTTGGTCGTTTATTAATTAGATAATAATTTATGAGAAAGTTTTAAAATAAATGCTTCCATAGATACTATGTGAAATAACTCACTCGGTTTTACATTAGATTTCACAATTTTTTGCAGTGGAAAGACTGCGTAACGAAACTGCTATTGACTTAACGTTTTTATATTTTTCATGGGATATCATTACAACTAATAATTAATGCTTTCAATTTCTTTGGTATTCTCGCAGAATACTAGACCGGAAATAATATCTGCGGGAGAACCGATTTTTAGCTATATAATTCACGTTCCTTGAAAGAAGTCTAGGTAAGAAGTTGCTTAAAGATGTTAATAAAATTGCTCATGCTTATTTAATCACAATTTTGGCTGCTATTTATAAAACAAATCATTATCTTGGGTACTGATTGCTCTGCAGTAAGAAAGTTATTATCTTTAAGATATTACACTAGTATGGCCCTGTAAAGTTACCAGAACAGAAACATTTCAAGAAAACTTTAGTAGATAGTACTGTACCAATACACACAGTATGGATTAAACATTGATTCGTACTGTATTCTGTTTTAGCGCTGAAATTTACGGTGGAAATGCATTCTGCTTATGAAAATTAAATCTATCTAACGCTTTGTTTATGAACTGTTTGCAAATTAAACTGTCGGAAGACGTACTGATACGGTGGAAATGTGATTGGTGTTATTGTTCCAACTTTCGGGAATTTTCATGATAAACAATTGGTTGATTAGTATCAATGTTAGCAGCTTGCACAGCGTTTATCTGCACCTGACTCTGATTTCAATAACATAAAAATCAGCTTTAATCATTTCAAAAGCTTTAAGCTGTAATGAGTAATTAAATCCTTGTGTAATTGCATAGCGGCGACACTGCTCAAAACCAAATTAAATCTACCAGCCACGTGCAACTACTAAGCTCACTCACGTACAACGTGAGACCACCACCACAAGCATTTTCCAAAAAATCACGTTACGATAAATCTCAAAACAAGTTCAGGAAAAGGGAAAAATTAGATACTGCCTACAGCAAAATAAAAGAGACATTTGGGGACAAGAAAAGCATCTCAATGAATATCAAGAACTCAGATGGAAAACCAGTTCTCAGCAAAGAAGGGACAGCAGAAAGGTGGAAATAATACATAGAGGAGCTCTACAAAGGAAATGAACTTAGAGAAAACGTTGTAGGAAGGGAAGAGAAGTAGATGAAGATGAAATAGAAGATACTAAACTGAGAGACAAATTTGATAGAGCCCTGAAAGACCTAGGTCAGAACATGGCCCCGGGAGTAGATGACATTTCCTCAGAGCTACTAAAGTCTCTGGGAGAGTCAGCCATGACAAAACTTTTTCACCTGGCGAGTAAGAAGCATGAGACAGGCGAAATACCCTCAGACTTTAAGAAAAATGTAATAATCCCCATTCCAAAGAAATCAGGCGCAGACAGGTGTGAAAATTAAAGAACTATCAGTTTGATAAGTCATGGTTGCAAAATTTTAACACGAATTATCTACAGGAGAATGGAAAAGCTGATAGAAGCTGACCTCGAGGAGGGTCAGTTTGGATTCAGGAGGAACGTAGGAACGCGGGAGGAAATACTCACTTTACGATCTATCTTAGAAGACAGATTAAGGAAAGGCAAACCCACATTTTTAGCTTTTGACACTGTTGATTGGAATACACTCTTTCAAATTCTGAAGTCAGCAGGGGTAAAATACAGAGAAAGAAGAGCTATTTACAACTTGTACAAAAGCCAGACCGCAGTTATTAGACTCGAAAGGCAAGAAAGGGAAGTATTAGTTCGGAAGGGAGTGAGACAGGGTTGTAGCCTCTTTCCGATGATATTCAATTTGTACATCGAATAGCCGGTGAAGGAAAGCAAGGGAAAATTTGGAATAGGGATTAAAGTTCAGGTTGAAGAATTAAAAACATTGCATTGTGCTGATGACATTGTAATTCTGTCAGAGACAGCAAAGGACCTGGAAGAGCAGTTCAATGGAATGGACAGTGTGTTGAAGAGGGCGTATAAAATGAACATTAAGAAGAGTAAAACAGAGATAGTGCAGTCTTAGAAATTCAGGTGATGCTGAAGCAATTCGATTAGATAACGAAACAATGAAGGTGTTAGATGAGTTTTGTCACTTGGGTAGTAAAATAACATGCGATGGTCGCAGCACAGAGGATATAAAATGCAGAATGGCAATGGGAAGAAAAGCATTTTTGAAAAAGAGAAATTTGCTCACATCGAATATTAAGTGTAAGGAAGTCGTTTCTGAAGGCATTTGTGTGGAGTGTTACCGTGTATTGGAGTGAAACATGGACGATAAACAGTGTGGACAGGAAGAGCTACAGAAGAATGTTGAAGATTAGGTGGGTAGATCGCATAACTAATGAAGAGGTACTGAACAGAATTGGGGAGAAAAGGAATTTCTGGCATACCTTGACTAAAAGAAGGAATCGCTTAATAGGACACATTCTTAGACGTCGAGGAATCGTTAATTTAGCATTATAGGGAAGTGTGTGGGAGAAAAATCGCAGAGGGAGACCAAGAGACGCATATAGTAAACAGATTCAAATGGATGTAGGGTACCGTTCTTATGAGGATATGAAAAGGCTTGCTCAGGATAGAGTGGAGACCTGCATCAAACCAGTCTTCGGAATGAAGACCGCAACAACAACAACAACAACAACAACAACTTCAAGACAGAAGAGGAAACATGTATGCTAACCTGGTTGAATTAAATTTTGTTATATATGCGAAAGCATTAATACTTGTGGCATTCCTCTTGTTAAACCACACATAAACCAATGTACGAAGCGTGATATGCCCGGCTGTTAATGTTCATTTCTTTAAATTAATGCTTCCATCGGCAGGAATACCACAACAGGCGCCTTCTGGCAATCGAAATTAGCTGTTCCATCTTTTAGTGAACTGGTTTGGATTTAAATAGTATTAGATTCCATTACTTGTATCAGTAATATACTATATAAATTATATCCAGAGAAAACAGGCTGGTTGCCTTGCAAAACTCTAACATCCATCAAACAGTACATAAAACCGCGAGATCTGCATGATTAAAAGTTTGTGATTAAAGTTCACGCCCTGGAATAATATTACGTAGTTCATAAACTTGAAAGTACTGCACTTAATATTACTGCATGTCAAATTCCTGTGGAGACAGTCCGATCGAGTGTTTACACGCGTCAGTTCATTCAGTCAAAGATAATATTATGTAAATAAATTAACGTACACTCACGTAACTTTTTCTAGATTCTTCGAATATAGTCTGTCACTTTTGAATGTAATGATATGGATGAAATGCTCCTAATATCCAAGATAAGTTCGATCAAATCCCAAAATGTAGTTTCTATAATTATCAAGTCAAATCCACGCCTAAACCAGCACACAATCATTCGACTGATATTAAGTATCGACCGTAATGATTGATTTCAATACTGTTAGTACCAATCACAAAGCTTTTACGCGGTACTAAATCTTTCTACAAAGTCCATTAATATAGTAACGCGTATCGCACACATTTCATCAATTTATTCGGCTAAAACATGAGACTGACTTTAACAATGCGGAAATTTTGCTTTTATATGACCCCCACGGAACAAATAACTACGATCTTATTCGCCCTCCATGCTGGTACTATCGTAATCACTTTGACCTACTGTTAAATTAATATTTACAATAGCTTGAATTCTAACTTTTCCGTTACGAAAGTTGGCTATTAGTCCCTAAATAATTAAAAATATTAACTGAATTACAAACGAGGGGTCACATACTTTAACATGAACATTAACTTTATTCGATTTAAAGTGACAGAAATAAAACATGTATGCTACACCAGATGGGTTTATATATATACACCAGGGGAAAATGGGGGAATGTCCAAACTATTTTTTATTTATTTATTTTCTTTGTTTATTTTTTTTCCTTTTTAGTTATTGACGGGTTCGTATGCTCTGTGAGAAGTTCCATATTTGCTGTAAACTGATCTAGGAAAGAAAGTGTAATGTCCAGAGATATAACAAGGTTAAACAGGGTAAAAAGGAGGACTGTCCATTGTACATGGATTAGATTTTTACACTTTGCTGTTCATGAAATGAGGCGATTCGATTCAGTTAGAGTGACATTCCCGGTTAGGGGGCGCTCATATATGCAAAGTGACACGCACATGGCTTTGGTAAACCAAAACACACCAGCAGAGACTCCTGGGCAGTGGAATAGGCGATTACAACTGCAGGTAGTAAGCCCACCACATATGAGGTTGTCGATATGGACCTTCCAACATTTCGACATTCGACAGATTTTCTTTCTCCACTCCACACTGAAAAGTGTCCTTTCCCGGTCTGGCCAATAAAGAAGATTCGAATTCGAGAAACTACAAACAGAGAACTACTTACAACGGAGGTTTTCTTTGCCTGCTGTTGTTGCTGGCGTAAGCAAATCTAAAGGCAAACCGAAGAAGAAAACTCCGGCAACCAAAAACAAAACTGATTCTGCAAAAGAAGCCATGAAGAAGCAAAGTAAATAAAAATTTACTGCCTATAAATCTGTAGAAAAAGCCATTCAGCATGGAGAGCTTTTATTTCCAAAGGAATCAAGCAAGGAACTATTGAAAATATCCAAAGCCTAATACAAGCGTCTTCAGGACCTCTGTGTGGACCAGAAGGGAGAGCATTTTTGTCCAGTCTTTAATGTGATAAGTAATCGGTCTTTTTTCCAAGATAGGCCTACTCTTAATGGTTCAATTAAATGTCTTAATATGTTCAAGAACTTCTTTAAAAAGATCTTATTTCTTAAAGGCCTTCATTTCTCTATGTAATATTAAGTTCTGTTTATTTTAAATCAGTACGTCGATTACAGACATACCCCATTTGTAACGTGTGGAAACTTGTTTGTGTGTAAATGTACAAATAAAATCAATGTTTATTGCAATATGTGGTTTTTATTGCCTGATTACTATTTATAGACAGTTGTTTAAAAGGTTTTTGTAGATATATATAAATAAACTGTAAAATATTTATTTTGTGAGCGTTTGGAAACACTAATTCACCGTTCTCTCAAAATCTAGTTTTTGTGACAGTCCCCCCTTATTCCCCTGGTAGTCCTCATATATTTATATGAATGCGTGAGTATTTGAACAAAACATGGACAGTTACTTTACTCGTTTGGTATATTCATAAAACATATTTTCCATCATTCACTTTAGCAAATGAAAGAAAATACCATCATTTTCACAAGAAAGCAGTGACTTATTGTTTTGCTTACCTTGTCAGTATGAAATCATCATTGTGTCTGAACCATGTCATCAAAAAGATCAGCCAATAGCCCTGAATCAATTAATCGAAGAAGACCAAAAGACACTATCCACGATTCTTGTTCCGGACCTTCATACTGTCATTAATTTTTGTAATGTTATAAGATCTGTTTCTGTAATTTTACTTTAATGCGCGCTCTTCATTTCTGTTTCGTCCATTCACTCATAATTCTGTAATTGCTCATAATTATTAATCCATTCTTCTTCACTTTTCAGGTTTAATCGTGCAGTATCTCTGAATTACCTATATATTTGAAAAGTTTAAATACAGTGAGCTTTCTCCAATGTACATCATGTTCTACCTCACTTGTAAACTTATTCCATTATTCCTCATTTACTTCGCAAGTGTTTTCTCTTTAGGTAGGGCCTACTAACCCTTTATTTCTAAATATATCCTGAATGAGATTCATTTTTATTCACTTGCTTATTTAATTCTTCTTTCCATGTTCTCATAACATGTTATTTATTAAGTTTACCTTTTTTCTCTAAAATTTTATTCGCATTTTCAGAATCTGACTGTAGTGCATGATCCCATTTTATATTTATACGTTTTATTTTCTGTTTCTAAAGTTTTAAAGCTTCAATTTCTGGCTTCGTTAGATACTATATCTCTATTGTTATTTTATTATAAAAAATTATGCATTATCAAAATGTTTCTAAGGTCTGTGTAGGAAAATTAGCCGTCTTTTGTATCTTTAAAAACTAGTCCAAGACCAGACGCGTTTCGCTTTATTTCAAAGTGGTGAACTGTAACAACATAATCATTTTATATCTTTGTGTGATTTTCTTCATTCATTTATTTTTATTTTTTATTGTTTTCTTACTGTTTTGATTATTGTGCTGTTATTCTTGGTAGATTCGTAAGAGGACTCTAATCTAGGAAGGTGTGGTAACGAAAGGAAACGAACATCATTAATGAAATCCTCTCGGGTAATCAGGCGAGTGATGACGTCGTCTTGTCGCAACGTTTCGCTGAGCTTCTTGCTCATCATCTTCTGGCGAAGCCATCACTCGGCTGATTACTCGAGATGAGTTCATTAATGGAATACGCCGAGAAAGTCTACAATCGCATATATCGAACATCATATTTAAACATGAAACTTTATAGTTAGGAAAAATAAATAAAAACTATGTAAATTATCATTGAAACCGCATGAGAAAAAGCAATAAGAAGGTAAATCTTAACTAGAAAATTGCATCCACTCACTAAATACTATTTAAGTAAAATGCATAGGTAAGACCCACTTTCTATAAAGGTACAGTTTTTTTTAACTAACATGTGGAACCTGGAGAAAATGCTTGAAGCTAGTGGCGCTTCACTTCAATTTCCCAGATTCGTAGAATTTATATACGTTGACAGAAAATATAGTTAATTAGGTTATTCTAAAACACAATAACAACGTTAAGAACAATTTAACGTATAACAAGGTTATCACAGTTGATAAAACTCTTCTGGGTATTGGACTGCATCGTCAATATATCAAATATTTCACCGCCGTTTCGGCTACTATTCTGGGTGTTACGTTTACTGCTGGATGAAGGAAAGCTGGTGTCTTAAATATTAAATGTTGCCAGAGGGCAAACTGGGCCATCGGGTATATAGAAAAGCTACCAGCACAGACAGGTACCTTCACGAAACTTCCCACCATCATCCTACGCAAAAGAAGTCCGTGCTTCACACTCTAACTAAGAGGGCCCATCGGATTAGCGATGAACAACACCCGAAAGCAGAATTACAGAACATCAAGTCCACCTTCGAAGCAAAAGGCTTTGGGAAAAGTATGATTGAGCAAACTATGACATCTAATGATAGAAGTAAAATGGAAGAGCCAAAGGAAGGACAAACCTACTGCCATATGTAAAAGGAGTCACCGTACGAGTGGGCAAAATTCTTCGTCGAGAGGGCATCAAACCTATATTCCGCAGCAACAATAAAATAAGAGATGTCCTAGTGCTACGTCACTGCTACCACCGCTCCTCATTCGCCAGTTTCAACCAATGGAAAACATTAATGCAAACACCAATCAAGGACTTCTTTTTCCACCAATAGGAAGAAATAAAGCAAACACCAATGATAAGAGCTCTGAAACCACCAATCATAACTGGCAACATTTAATATTTAAGACACCAGCTTTCCCACATCCAGCAGTAAACGTAACACCCAGAAGATGGCCGCTTGAAATAGAAGCCGAAACGTCGGTGAAATATTTGATATATTAACGATGCGGTCCAATACCCAGAAGCGTTTTCTCAACAATGACAACGGCCACGGAAACCTTCGTTTACAAGGTTGTCACAGTCTGAACAATGCTTCCTGCTGGTAATAGTTCAGTACACCCCACACGCCTGATCGGTGTTACAGATAGTCCCTCGCTACTTAAACCTTTTGTAATGAAAGATGGCTCAAGGAAAACGGGCTTCCCAGCACAAAGTAAGCAACGTAATTAGAGAGAATGGCCACACAAACTCTAGTAACGTAATTAAAGACTGGCCTCGCGAACTCTCAACAACCATTCATTGCTGGGGTGGTTACCATTAACAGATAAATTTTTTGAGATTTTAGCAACTAATTATGGCCACTAACTGTGATGTAAACAACCAAGCGTTCCAAAGTGAACCGGTAACGTTATCCATAAAACCAAACCACAATTTAGAACCATTCACGATTCATAGTGTTTCAAAGAACATACATATATCGCATCTAAGGTGCTTTCCCAGAAGCCCAACACGGATGTAGAAAATATCGTTCACGCCAAACAAAACTAGCTCTTTATTCACATGAAGTGATGGGTGCTATCGACAAGAGTTCGCAAATAGATTCCGTATTTCTTGATTTCCAGAAGGCTTTTGACACCGTACCTCACAAACGGCTTTTAATCAAATTGCGTGGTTATGGTATAGGGGATTTCCTGTCAGAGAGCACTCAGTTCGTAGCAATCGATGGTAAGGCATCGACTAAAACAGAGGTGATATCGGGCGTTCAACAGGGTAGTGTTATTGGTCCTCTGCTGTTCCTTATTTACATAAACGATTTAGGGGAAAATCTAAGTAGCTCCCTTAGGTTTTTTGCAGATGACACCGTCATTTACCGTCTAGTAAAATCATCTGAACATCAAAACCAACTGCAGGACGATCTGACTAAGATATCAGTATGGAGTAAAAATTGGCATAATAATGAGAAGTGTGAAGGCGTCCACATGAATACGAAAAGAAATCCGTTAAACTTTGTTTACAAGATAAATCAATCAAAAGTGAATGCCGTAAACTCCACAAAATACCTAGGAGTTACTATTACTTCAGACTTAAATTGGAAAGAACACGTAGATAATGTCCTGGGAAAGGGGAACCAGAGACTGCGTTTTATTGGCAGAACTCTTAAAATATGCAACAAAACTACAAAAGGAACTGCATGCACTACGCTTGTCCGTCCAGTTTTGGAGTATTGCTGCCCAGTGTGGGATCTTTATCAGGTGGGTTTGACGGAGGACATCGAAAGAGTCCAGAGAAAGGCAGCTCGTTTCGTATTGTCACGATACAGGGGAGACAGCGTTACGGAAACGATACAGGATCTGGGATGCGAATCATTAAAACAAGGGCGCTTATCTGTGCGGCGTGGGCTTCTTACGAAACGCCGGCCGCGGTGGCCTAGGTGACTGAGGCGCTCCAGTCACGGTCAGCATGGCCACTACGGTCGGGGGTTCGAATCCCCCGTCGGGCATGGATATTTGTGCCGTCCTAGATCGTAAGTAGTTCATAAGTAGTTTGTAGGTTTGGGGACTGATGACCCCGTCGTTGAGTCCCATAAGCTTAACAAACATTTGAACATTTGAACTTACGAAACTACAATCGCCAACATTCTCCTCCGAATGCGAAAATATGTTGTTGACTCTCACTTACATGGGTAGAAATGATCATCGGAATAAAATACGAGAAATCAGAGCCCGAACGGAGAGATTCAGGTGTTCTTTCATCCCGCGCGCTATTCGAGAATGGAATGGAAGATAAAATAGTATAACGGTGGTTCGGTGAACCCTCTGCCAGGCACTTAAATGTGATTTGCAGAGTATCCCATGTAGATGTAGACGAGGCGGAAAGGCAGAAGCAAGGGCAAGACACACGGGACAACACGGGCGTTGCACTGGCCACGATGAGAAGGTCGTTCCAAAACAAGCGGTACCGTCTGAAATCAATGCAGCCAGCGAAAGTGAACAGATCGACGCTCACCATATTTCCAAAATGCCTGGAGCAGCAAATGTCCGATCGAGAAGGCTGACGCAACGTCAAACTCCAGAATAGGGCCCTCTGAACTGGTACAGCCCGAGGGCAGCTCACTGAATTCGTGGTATGATAAACGCTCTGCCGCCACACATACACACACACACACACACACACACACACACACCGTCGGCTAAGTACGCCGTCCACGGTCGGTGTTAATTTTTCTCCCCGTGTCTGACGGGCGCTGGTCGCCTCCCGACTGCCGCTTCTCCCGCGTACCCCACGTGACCCGCCAGACACGCCACTTCCCGGTTCCGCCAAAGAAAAGAGAAGAGGGAAACGCCGCCTGATTTATCGACGCGCGACGGTTCAAGTTTAAAAGCTACTTATGGAGGGTCTGAATGTAATGCACTATTAACATTACATATGTACATGTGGCGTCTGTTATTATTTAATATTCACAGAATATATGACATCAACTGCGATTGGGCACATGTATATATATAATATGCCGGTGACGGGCAATGATCCTATCGTTAGTGGGGAGGGGTGGGCAAGTTTGAAGCCCTTACTCTTACGGGAATTAGTTTCATAACTACGAGTTTGAGTACTGTGGGCAGGGCGAAGCTGGGAATTTGTATCTGAGGGGAGGCGTGCTTAGGTAGTCCTTGCAGGTGTGGTGATCACTGTGTCCCCAGTGGTGTAGGGGTCATCGCAACTGCCTAGAAAGCAGGAGACCCGGGTTCGAATCCCGGCTGGGTACACATTTTCAGCTTTGCCCAATCGCAGTTGATGTCATATATTCTGTGAATATTATTAACATTACGTTTTCCATGTTGCACTCTACAACCTTTTTTTTTTTTTTTTTTTTTTTTTGTGGCTCCCTACCACCCTACACCCCGTTCTTTTGCTCACCATCAACGCCTTCAGCGGCAAGAAAATAAAACGTCCCCCGATGGGAATACTGCCTCAAAAGGAAATAAAAAAATGTGGCTATCTTCCGTTGCATATCTGTTTCCGACTCTCTCGTCGTCGAAGCAATGCAGCTTCATGTCGGTCGTGAAAAGTAAACAAAAGTGCTTCATCTTAGACAATAGTCCATGCCAGGAAGCCGGACACAAAATCACAATGCAATCAGTGCTCATCCACCATTGTACATCTTAAAAGAGTAAATAGAACGAAACACTCAAACCGTAAGACGCACGGAGCCAAAAGTAAAAAGGAAGAGAAAACGTAAAACACTTCGTACACTGCACAGAGAATGTAAAAAAAAAAAAAAAAAAAAAAAAAAAAAAAAAAAAAAAAAAAAAAAAAAAAAAAAGGAACCACTAAAACTGAAGGATTACATCACTCGTTTGGCGAAAGCATATTCTAATGTTACCTTCAGAAAGTTACCAAACATTTCTTCGTATTTCCTCGTCTTATTCTCTTCATCACAGTCTTTCCAAAGATACAACAAGAACTCGAGTGGATCCGTCGTACCCAACGTGAAAATTTCGTGTAGCGTCCGTCCCATAATCCAAATCATTGCTTGTTTCTCCCTCTTTCCACTCACACTGCATATTATATGCTTCTCGTCTTCATTACAGTTCTTTTAATTCTTGCAAAAGACGGCCAATTATGCCACACAAACTGTGTAACTGCAACTGCGGAAAAAGAGGCCTTTAAAACAAAGAAGCGTGGATTGCGATGTGCGCCCTCCCCTTCCCCCTGCTCCAGAGCTGCTGGCAGAGGCGCCTGTGGCCAGCAGACCGCAGCCGGCGGTCGCCTACCTGGCAGGCAGCCCGCCTAACGAGCCGGAACGCCTGCCGCCTGCAACCCGGCCAGCCGTCGCGCCATGCGGGCTGCCTACCAGCTTAGGCGCCTACCTGCCGTTCGCAGCGCCCCCTATCGCGCGCACGTTTTACCTGCATAGTTGCTGCGTATGGGCTCTGGTGGAACTACCGGGAAACCCACAAACGCCCGTAAACTTTCTCCTCTCCCTAATGTTCACAGCAGTTACAGGTGGAGCACATCCCTAGTGAGCAACTGGTTTACAATATGTATCTACAAACTTTTGCAGACCAGTAACAGGATGTAGGAAACGTTTATTTGTATTGAAAGTCCCCTGTCTCACGAATAATTCCAAGGAAGGGAGGTAGATAATGATTTAGAGTCCTATCGGTAGTGTGGGCAATGGGAATCATTCCAAGTCAGATCTAGCTTGAAACACCTTGAATGTGATGGTTAACAGTTTCTAAATATCTGTAGAATGTCATGTTGACCATAGCTGCTTAATTTTTTTAACTGAAAACTACCAGTTGCAGTTAATACACTACTATCAAGCACCAGCCGGATATAGAAGAAACTTACGAAGTGTATTAGTTATCGATTGTATAGAACATTGATGGAATATTATGGCAAATTACATGTAGAAATACTTACAGATCTTAGCCAGTTGATTAATGTGACATGTTACGACCTTGAAAATTTTTTAAAATAAATATTTGGCAATATATTTCATTTGCTAGATATGTTTGTCCATTGACTGAAGCACGCTTTGGTAAGCGTGCTGCAATTCGATTTAAATTTTTATCACTGCACGGTTACCAAAATGTGCTTCAGTTTGTAATGATAAGTCACTGGAAAAACATATCTAGCAAGTGAAGAATAACGCCAAATATTTATTTTAAATTGTAACATGTCACGTTAATCAGCTGGTTAAACTCTGCAAGTATCTCCACATGTAATTTGCCATAACATTCCATCAGTTTTGTATATAACTGATAACTAATGCACTTGATAAATTTTCTCTGTATCAGGCTGGAGCCTCATAATTGTGTATTAACCGAAACCGGTAGCTCCGAGCCAATAAATTAAGCAGCTATGGTCAAATTGACATTCTACAAAAATCAGTAGACTTCGTGATATACAGAACAAGCAGTAAGGAGGTACAACAAAAATAGACATCCTAAAAGATAACACAGAGAATAATGGAACAAAATGTAGTTTGGAGGAAAGCAAGCCCATGGTGGTAAGCAGAGGGGATTGAGAAGGCAAGTGACAAATCCATATTAAGGGACAGGATATTGAAATAGTGGACAACTTTAAATATCTGGGAAGTCTATTACTGGAGAATGCTTGTGTGGAGGCAGAAAATAGAAAAAAGCAGTTTATATTATCAATGTGTGACATGTTTAGTACTGGGTAGGAAGGTGACAATGAGATGCAAGTTGATGCAATACAACTTCACACCGTTACTAA
Source organism: Locusta migratoria (assembly GCA_026315105.1). Lineage (NCBI taxonomy): Eukaryota > Metazoa > Arthropoda > Insecta > Orthoptera > Acrididae > Locusta > Locusta migratoria. The sequence continues at coordinate 276,072,663 of CM048744.1, forward strand.
TATATGGATCGGAGAGAGAGGAGAATATAATACACGGCAGTGAAACGAAGTTCTGAGAAGTATGTTAGGGAGACGAAGTGGGAGGGACTGAAAACTGAAGATATGGCGTGGAGAAGGTGAATGAGAGAATTGTCACGTGATGAGGACGGGACAGGGAAGAATACCTAGAAGGATGGTTGAATTTAAGATTGAGGGCAAGGAGAATGCAGATCCCAAAATGGACCGATTCAATAAAAAAAGAGTTTATGGAGGAGTAACCTAGTATACAACCAAATAGTGGTGGATGACCCTGGAAATTGGAGAAGTACCATTCATACATCAACCCACCCAGATCTTTGAAAGGGGGAAAATGAAGAAGAATACTTTAGTAGATAATGGCAAGTAGGCTCTAAGGCTTATTAACGCTGCGAGAATGTGTGTGTATGCGCATGTGAATGAATGAGAGATGGAGAAGAGGAAGGCAGGTATTTAATGATAGTAATATTCTGACTTTACTCTGTAGAATTATTTTGTAAACAGGAGGTTCCTGCATGTTGTATGTCCATTGCAGTATTCGTTTTCCAATACAGATGTTTTATATATGTTATATATTAGTGAAAGGTTTGCATGTCAAATGCATCTCACAGTATTATGTTGTCATAGGAGAGTTGCAGAACCTTAAGTATGAGGCCAAGGTTGTTGCACTGAAAGCAAATACCAGCAAGCCAAAGATTATGAAAATCAGTACAAGATATACGAGAACTGCATGGTATCTCTACCCTGACTTGACACTTTCAGTACAGTGCCAATTTCTCTTCTTCCGGTAGTATTATATCCCCCTACCCGAACTTCCTCTGCTTCTGCACCTCTTTCCCTAATATTTGTGTAACGAATAGAGCGAGGGCACTGTATGGATCATTGTACGAAATAAAGTTCCAGATAACATGGGCATAGCTTAAGAGCTATGAACAGATCCTACTCTTAGATTCTGTGAAGCACATGTGTTCTGCTAGTGGACTACTCATAGCTTTTGACGAATAAATTTAAAAATTCTTGTTTACTATCTTTATTGTTTTGGTCCATACTATCTCCTTCCAAAAAATTGAAAAAAGTGGCTTACAGCTGAAGACAACTGATACAGATTTATAAGAGGAAGTATTCCTCTTTATTCAAAATAGTATGTACTCCTTGCCCTCTACAAATTCTGGATGTATCTAATCCCCGACCGAGCGAGGTGGCGCAGTGGTAACACTGGACTCGCACTCGGGGGACGGTGGTTTAAATCCACCTCCGGCCATCCAGATTTAGGTTTTTCGTCATTTCCCTAAATCACTCCAGGCAAATGCTGGGATGATTCCTTCCACAGCGTTACCGAAACACTCCGAGCTTGAGCTCCGTCTCTAATGACCACGCTGACAGGACGTTAAACTCTAAGCTACCTTCCTCCTATCTAATCCTGTCTCCAAATCACGCTTTATTTTCTAGGAGAAAATCTGTTTTCACAGTGTGGAAATTGAAATAGTGCTCACAGTTCTTAAGGTATCAAGCCCATTTTCAGTGGGTATTATTTTGTTATTCTGGCCCACACTACCTCTCCAAAATCGGGAAAGAAAAGCAGTAGATGAGATGCATTCAACAGATCAAGCGTTTATAGCTGTTTAAGTACTTATTTTAGAGCTTATTTTCACTATAGATTCTTTGTACTAGTATAAGGATCGTGTTTGGTTTTTCTTAGGACACCAGTACATTCCGCGTTTTCTACTTTCCGGCTTTATTCGTTTGCTTGGTTTACGGTGGCCACCTAAGCTGCTGATTATTCTTATTGCTGCCTCTCTTTCCTTCCTGTACTCGCTACTGAATCCTAAATTTGAAGCAGTATTTACATTTCCCCTTCCGTCAGTCAGATTAAATGAAATATTAAAACTATACTGAAAACTCCTACAGCATATTTTGTGTAAAACAAGCAAGAACGCTAATTCTTTTTCTTAAAATAACAGGTTCCGGCTAATTAAACTGCCATCATCAGATATTTCATTTCACGGCAGTTTAATCTTCCGAAACCGGCCATCTTAAGAAATAGACATTTTGGCTGTTTTACGTAATAAATAATTGAACAGATCAGCCGCCACGAAGGACATAATAAATGAAAGTCGAAACATAGACGAAGTTTCATTGTTAATTACATTTTTCTGATTTACTGCGTGCTATTTCATTCTATGAATACACTACAGATACGAGAGATGTTTAAAATAAGAGATAGGGAACGTCTTAAAAATCAAACCGGTTGTTCGAATATTTGTAAATCTATCTTACTCAACTGCTGGGTTATTAGTCCGTAGCTTACAAACTACTTAAAGTAATGTAAAAAAACCTAACGACAACACAAACACGAACAGCCACGCGCACCGCAGTAAGGCGCCTCAGTGCGCATGGCTAATCCGCCGCGGCATAAACCGGTTGAAATTTGAATATGCCGCTTTGGGAAATCATATTGCGACATCTACGGACGCTAAGTGTGCGTCGTCACCTCCCCCCGAAAAATTTCACGTTTGTGCCCTCTGCAGGCGAGGTTATAGTCACCTTTTCTCCGACTTACGAGGAATTAAAGGATAAACATTGAATAAAAATTACTGCTGTGGTCGGGATTCGATCGCGGGACCTCCTGGTTAATACGTAGGCGCTTTAGGATGCTCAGCTAAGACAGCAAAGTAACTACTCGGCCTGTAATAATAAGAATTATATAATTTCAACACTGTATATTCTTAATTCGTATTAGTTACAATAGAAGCTTATTTCGACTTAAAAGTCATCTTCAGATGTTACGCCACATTCTGTTATGCTGTACATTTCGATATTATTGTAACGTGATTTATTATTAAGCTCTACAGAGCTGTCAATTAAATGTCAAAATCCGTAACTTGATAAAGATGTCGCATGACAACACAATGTTATAAGCTACGTGATATTAATATTATAAAGATGAAAAAATAATAATAAATCACGTTACAATTATATCGAAAAGTACTGCATAAGAGAATGTGGCGTAACACCTGAAGATGACTTAAGTCAAATAAGCTTATAGTGTAACTAATACCAATTAAGAATATACCGTGTTGAAATTATATAATTCTTATTGTTAAAATGTCGATGTACGACGTCAATAATACTGTGGCCCTGCAGATAAGAAGTTACTCGGACTGTCTTAAAGCACGTCTTCCTCCACACCGCATACTTAAATTCTCCCTCAGGGTTCCCTGTGAAATACGTACCAAACTGCCAAGCCTGTCCTGCAATGGAGCAGCACCTCAGCAAGAACGTCAATGGTAACAATTCCGCCTTGTTCCTCAGACAGAGGTGATATAAGTATCAACAATAATTCAGTTTCGACGCGGTTTTGAGTTCCCCCCTCGAGCAGGGGTTTTTGTGTTGTCCGTAGGTTAGTTTACCTTAATTTAAGTAGTTTGTTAGCTACAGATGATGACTAAGCAGTTGAGTCAGATTTGAAAAAAAATTACATTGACTCATTATACCGAAGTTATTAATTTTAAGAAGAGGCACTGAATGAAAATTTGCGCTGTGGCCGGGATTCGAACCCGGGACCTTCTGCTTATTAGGCAAGTCCTGTGAGACACTCAGTAGTTTGCGCAAGTCCATCTAGAGTAAACTGCTTGAGATGTTCACAGAGGGAGTGATTCTGCTCCACGATACCACGCGTCCACACGTCTCCAGGGCCGGCCGCGGTGGCCGAGGGGACTGAGGCGCTCCAGTCACGGTTTGCACGGCCACTACGGTCGGTGGTTCGAATCCCCCCTCGGGCATGGATATTTGTGCCGTCCTTAGTCTTAGCTAGTTCGTAAGTAGTTTGTAAGCTTAGGGACTGATGACCCCGTAGTTAAGACCCATAAGTTCTACAAACATTTGAACATTTTGAACGTCTCCAGGGTGACACAAAGTGTACTGGCCAAGTTCAAGTGGGAGCAGCTTGAGCAGCCCGAACATGTCGCCCTGTGACTTCCGTTTAGTCAGCAAAGAAGATGTCTCAAAGGTGAAGCGCTTCAACTCGGACGAAATGAAGGACACAGTAGAATTCTGGGTACAGGGAATTTCTCGGCTCGTTAAACAGTGGAATAGTTGTTTTCAGGCGTCTGGTGATTAATATTTTATGGGATATTGTTCCCATGGAAAATAAACAGCGATCAAAAAATTTCCAAATAATATAATAATTGCAGCAGTCTAGATAGCAATATATTAGTTTTTTTACTATGATGACTGATTTGGTAAATAAAGATCATCTACAGATCATGTCTGTAAGGAGAAACCAATACGTGTTACACAATTATAAAATAATAATAAAACAAACTACAGCAATAAAACCTTGTGTGTAGTTAGCCCGTCTCTTGAGGAGCAACGCTGCTGGCTATAGCTTGGCGTCTTGGACCTTTATAGAGTAGGCCAGGACTGTCTTCTTTACGTTACCACCAATAGCAACCAATAAGTTTGAAAGGATTTATATTGGTTAAAGTATGTGCACTTTATCATTTGGAACTTTTAGATAATAAAAATAGGAACAACTTATATATGTTATAGGATGAAAATATGTTTTAAAGATAAATAACGTTCATAACTGTAAATGACCAATGACAGAACGTGAACAGTGAACTGCCCTCTATGGGGCTTTCGAGACAAAGTATCAAAGCACAGATCATCTCCATAGTGACGGTTTATGACTGTTTCAAAGATTGTCGATAGGAAGCTAGCATTGGTAGCCATGGAGACAGAACATATTCTATTTGCTAGTCAAAAATGGTATGATAAATCCTTGATTTGTGTTATTATCTTAATACATATAAAATTGAGGTGTTTGTGCCTATATTTCACTCTGCAGCCAAAACTACACATCGCAAACTAATAGTGTCTGTATGTGGTAGTAGGTATCAGTCTCCCATTGTGCACTATGGTGGTAGATGGATGAAAACGATAAGGGGGTGGAAGATACAGGAGTTGAAAGTCACCGAATTATATAAAATTCTACGTGTGGGTGTCAATATTTTGCTCTTCAGGAAAAACTACACTATGGAGACGAACGATCTTTATCTTGTTGTAGTACAAAGTCTTCCATTGAAAGTCGCCAGCTTATATAAAATTCGGACCGAAGACCAGCGATGACTTTAAGCACTATAATAGGAAAGAGGTTGTATACAGCGTAATGTGATGCACAAACTTTAGTTGTTTTCCTGCAACAAGCGTACGAATAAAGAGATATAAGTGCATATTGCAGTTTGAAAAGTAAAAGTAAGAAGAAAGATGCCAAAGCCTAAGTAGAAATTTCCCATTCTAGATCCATTTTTAAACGACAGGAAACGGCGTTGAAAAGTGAATCTACAGTCGACAAAAACTTGAAATTTGTAAACGTTGTTTATCATACACTGTAGGCATCAGCGATTTTTCGATATTCCTATACGTAAAGAAGTGAAATTGGGGATGAACAGTTTTTTTGAAAATACGTTGCTATTGAGGCAATTTTGAAGTAAGAAATACAAAACTTCAGATTTAGATTTTTGATTAGGTTTTTAAAATCAAGTGTTTCGATATTTTTGGAAATTTAACCATTAAGCGGGTGCAATAACGGTAAATCTTATAGTGGTGCTACTAAGACTAATTTTGATGCTTGAAGTGCGAAAATTAAGATTTGGAACCATGGTTAGAATTTAAAAAATGTCTCACGATTTTTGATTCTGCCAGTATGGCGTGGTAAGATGTATCAAAATCATTTATTAGGAAAGCAGTTTTAAGGCTAAATCTATGAAAATTTTTATTTATAATTAGAAACAACCCATGCAGACCATCCAGTCCTCCAGTCACGGTTTGCACGGCCACTACGGATGGTGGTTCGAATCCCCCCTCGGGCATGGATATTTGTGCCGTCCTTAATGTTAGCTAGTTCATAAGTAGTTTGTAAGCTTAGGGACTGATAACCTCGTAGTTAAGTCCCATAAGTTCTACAAACATTTGAACATTTGAACCATCCAGTCTACGCGTGAGAAGCTGCGGGAATCAATCTAGTTATTTTATAACTGTATAGCACTTGAAACTTCCTGGCAGTTTAAAACTCTCTGCCGGAACCGGAACTCGAACCTGGGACTTGCTAAGCCACGTCTCCACCATATCCTTTCTTCCAGGAGTGCTACTCTTGCAAGTTTCGCACTAGAACTTCTGTGAAGTTTGGAAAGTAGGAGGTACTGGCGGAAGTAAAGTTGTGGGGCGGCATCGTGAGTCGTGTCGGGATAGCTCAGTCGGTAGAGCGCTTGCCCGTGAAAGGCAAAGGTCCCAGGTTCGAGTCCCGGTTCCGGCACAGAATTTTAATCTGCCAGGAAGTTTCATATCAGCCCACACTCCGCTGCAGAGCGAAAATTTCATTCCGGAAACCTCCCTTAGGCTGTGGCCTTTCTTCCAGGAGTGCTAGTCTTGCATGTTTCGCAGGAGAGCTTCTGTGAAGTTTGGAAAGTAGGAGGCGAGGTACTGGTGAAAGTAAAGTTGTGAGGCGGCATCGTGAGTCGTGTCGGGATTGCTCAGTCGGTAGAACGCTTGCCCGCGAAAGGCATAGGTCTAAGGTTCGAGTCCAGGTTTCGGCACTCAATTTTAATCTGCTAGGAAGTTTCATATCAATGCACACTCCGCTGCAGAGTGAAAATTTCATTCTGTATAGCATATATTTGTTCCTCTTTACACACTTGATCTGAGGAAGATCATAACTGACCGAAACCTATCACCATCATAAAGTAAATATATTTCGAACTAGACTGCTTAAATTATTAAATTAGTCTGGTGATTACTTTTGAAGAAGGACAGTGCCGTTTGATAGCTTTTCATTTAAACGCCCCTCGCTCAAGTGCGGATAAACGGCACGGAGGAGACGGAGATGAGGCCGCCAGCACGCCAGCTATCGGCGCGCTACTTAGACGGCGCACCTCAAGTGTTCGCTCCTCCACCCCACCCCCCACCCTCCTCCCTCCGCCTCGAACCATTCGGTAATTACAATTAAGGCGCGCGTAACGACGCCGCGAGGCCTGAGGAGAGGAGGCCTCCTGGTGCTACCGCCTGGGTCGACAGACGCGAATCAGCAGAGACCGCGGTGGCGGAGCGGGAAGGGGAGCACTTAGCACCACTCAGCGCTGCGGCCGCCAAGTTCCCGACCCAAGCGCAGACTCAGTCAGCTGGTCCACCGACGGCGGCCGAATCGACCCTCAACGCGACACGCTGATGTACGGGCCATTCTATTCCAAATCTGACAACAGGAAACATTGTGTTTCACCATAAGCTGGTTCTGTTGTTCTCTTCAGTCATCAGACTGGTTTGATGCAGCTCTCCACGCTACCATGTCCTGTGCAAGTCTCTTCATCTGAGAAAAAGATCGGCAACCTATATCCTTTTGAATCTGCTTACTGTATTCGTCCCTCGATCTCCCTCTACGAGTTGTTTTTTTTTTTTTTTTTTTTTTTTTTTTTTTTTTTTTTTTTTTTTTTTTTTTTTTTTACCCCACATACTTCCTTCTACTGCTAAGTTGACAATTCCTTGATGCCTCAGAATGTGTCCCACCAACTTATCCGTTCTCTGAATCAGGATATGCCAGAAACTCCTTCTTTTCTCCCAGATTCGATTATGCACCTCCTTATTACTTACGTCATCTGCCCAACTAACAATCATTCGCCTATAGCATCACATTTCGAAAGCTTCTATCATCTTTTAGTATGAACTCCTTATCGTCCACGTTTTACTCCCATACAATGCTACACTTCAGAGAAATACTTTCAGAAAGGATTTCCTAACATTTAAACTAATATTGGATGTCAACAAATTTCGCTTCTTTACAAACGCTTTACTTCCCATAGCCGTTCTGCGTTTTGTATCTTCTTTACTTCGGCCATCAGAAGATATCTTGCTACCCAAATAACAAAACTACTCTACTACCTTTATTGTCTCATTACCTAATCTAATTCTGACGCTACATTCCACTATCCTGGTTTTACTCTTCTCGATAATCATACTCTCCTTTCAAGATGAAATTCCATTCAATTGCTCTTCCAGGTCCTTTTCTGCCTCTGACAGAATTACTATTTAGTCAGCAAAGCGCAAGGTTTTTATTCCCTCTCCCTGGACTTTTAAATTCCTTTCCAAATTTCTCCTCTCATTCCTTCACTGCTTGCTCAATGTGCAGAATGAACAACCCTGTCTTAAAATTGGATTCCATTATCTGGAGGGGTGTGCTCAACTGTCACAAAATCACTTTTATCAATAGTGAAAGGAGCAGCATTAGCCGTGAAATCTTTTGCTTTATTTAAGCAAATCGATTTCGGTTTTCCAAGAAACGATCTTCAGTGCTGTCAGCAAGTTCAAAACAGCATATTTATAAAATGGTCAATGACATTTACGTCTAACATATCCATTAGATACATGTCATACTATCTGGTGTCATAGTATGTCCAACACCCAGAAGTATTCCGATCGGTAAATACGCTGCGAGTAATTACAAGGAATGAAGGCAATGGTAGTATTTACTGTATAATGCGTGTGAATCCATGTTTCATCTAAGTAAACTAATGGTCGCTTTGATTCTGATGAAAACGTGCTCTTCTAGCAACAATGCCCACTTGTGTGTTGTTTCTTATTTTGTTCAACATTGAATAGTTACTGGAAATATCATTGTTCAAACCAAGTTATCGTTAAATTGTAAATACATCTTGTTTTTCGTTGAATACGTTGTCTGTTCACAACCATTGAAAAATGTTTATTTACGTTAACTGTAAGTTTCCCCTCGGCGCAGTGGCCGAGCGCATTGAGGCTTATGCTGCAATGCGCGTGGCCGTTTCCCGTCGGGGGTTCGAATCCCCCCTCAGGTATGGATGTTTGTGCTGTCTTTAGTATAAGGTAGTTCATAAATTGTTTGTAAGTTTAGGGACTCAAAAAATAATGTTCAAATGTTTGTATAGCTTATGGGACTTAACTACGGGGTCATCAGTCCCTAAACTTACAAACTACTTAAGAACTACCTAACACTAAGGACGGCACAAATATCCATGCCGGAGGGGGGATTCGAACCCCCGACCGTAGTGACCGTGCAGACCGTGACTGGAGCGCCTCAGACCGCTCGGCCACCGCGGCCGGCAAGTTTAGGGACTGATGACCCCTCAGTTAAGTCCCATAAACAACATTAACTGTACGTTCATTCCTCGCGGGATTTGCCGAGCGGTCTAAGATGCTGCAGTCATGGACTGTGCGGCTTGTCCCGGCGGAGGTTCGTGTCCTTCCTGTGGCATGACTGTGTGTGTTTGTCCTTAGAATAAATTAGGTTAAGTAGTGTGTAAGCTTACGGACTGATGACCTTAGCAGTTAAATCCCATAAGATTTCACACACATTTGAAAATTTAAGTAACTTCAAAAGGCTTATTAAAATTATCTAGGAGTGACTCTAGTTTTGAGTTGGTGCCCAGGGGCTGTTTTGTACAAATCTGTAGAGAATATCACCAATCAATCGCAAATTTTGTTTTTATTTTTCCAGATGTAAAAATATTCAAATGTTTGTATAGCTTATGGGACTTGACTACGGGGTCATCAGTCCCTAAACTTACAAACTACTTATGAACTAGCTAATCCTAAGGACGGCACAAATATCCATGCCCGAGGGGGGATTCGAACCCCCGACCGTAGTGGCCGTGCAGACCGTAACTGGAGTGCCTCAGTCCCCTCGGCCACCGCGGCCGGCTTTCCAGATCTACTTAGATTTCGGGCACAGTTTGGCTATTCTCAATGTTTTAAGTTATGCTTATATCTATACCGTCATGCTGAACGCAACTGTCATCATGACGGCTTAGTTGTAAGCACATATTAAAATCTACGAGACTAGCCACTTAGTGGCCAAAACCTAGGTAGATCTGAAACGTAAAAACAAAAATTGCGATTGACTACAAGAAAAGAAAAATGGGGCGGCAATTTAGCAGCTCGCACGGAGTACTTGCGCCGGCCTTGTTCTCACCCGTCCGTTCCGCTGTTTACATAGCTACGACGCTGTGATCTACATTTACGCAAGATTTATTGTTAAGCGTTGCTTGATTCTTAAGGCGGGAGCGGCAAGCAAATAGCTGCTGCTTGATTGCGGAAACTAAACTTGACATCCTGACTCTAGTTCAATGGGGGCTTGCGTATTTATTTATTTTTTCACGTTGATAGTAAGGGGCTTCATAATACTTAAACGGAAATCAACTTGTGATAAAAAGAAGTTGAAGCTTATGTAAATTTAATTCTTATGAAAAATGCACTTATTTTTATAAATGGAGAATCATTGTTGTCATGTTATTGTTACAAACGTACATCAAAACTTCAGATACTCAGCTTCAAAATGAACCGTAGTTAACTGAAAACCCTTATGAAGTTCTTGAGTTACATAGCACAGAAAGTTCTGAATGTAACGCTAATTTTAAATCGAAAAATAGCAATCATCTAAAGGATAAATCTATGACAGTTTCTTTCTTTTACGTTACTTGGCACATGTAGAAAATATTGATGATTTTTTTTAAGTACGTGTGTAAATTTCACACTTTTTTTCAAAAAAGAATAGCCCGCACTGGAATTTCGAAACCAGCTTGTAACAACAGTCCACCATTAATGAATATGTAAAAGTAATTGTCTATGCATTAGTCTCGCTAAAACTCTGCAAAGGCTTGTGCAAAATGAATAATGTTTTAATTATATTTATTTCATTTTATTTATTTGTTTCATTTTGTTCGCTTTAATATAGGGGCCGGCCGCGGTGGCCGAGGGGACTAAGGCGCTCCAGTCACGGTCTGCACGGCCACTACGGTCGGGAGTTCGAATCCCCCCTCGGGCATGGATATTTGTGCCGTCCTAGTTCATAAGTAGTTTGTAAGTTTAGGGACTGATGACCCCGTAGTTAAGTCTCATAGACTACACAGACATTTGAACATTTTTAATATAGGGGTACTTTAGGGGTGGGGAGATAAAGAAACCCATAAGGAACAGCAAAGCAATTGCGGAAAATTAAAATTCTACACCTATTACCCCTCGAAAGGCAACCCGCCAATTTCGTTACACACGTGTTAACGACACAATAACTGAGCACATTGGCAATTCGTTACATCTTTGACATACCCTGTTCTCTATTGCATTTTATCTTTGACTTGTTGTATTACAAGATAGTACTGTTTTATTTACGTTAAGTGCAGGAACCCCTTGACGTTGTCGTTATCACTATCACTTTTAAGCCGCGGTGGAGTAGCCGAGCGGTCTAAGGCGCCTCGCTGTGGAGCGCGCGGTTGCTCGCCGTCGGAGGTTCGAGTCCTCCGTGGGGCATGGGCATGTGTGTGTGTGTGTGTGTGTGTGTGTGTGTGTGTGTGTGTGTGTGTTGTCCTTAGGTTAGTTTACCTTAGTTTAAGTAGTTTGTAAGCTACGGACTGATGACCACGCAGTTTGGTCCGATAGAATGCAAACATTTCAACATTTGATCACTTTTAACTTGTATTTTAATTGGTTTTATAGATATGACGACACTGTCAACGTATTCAGAAAATGTATAAAACCTAAACTCCTCATGTAATTTTGTAAGTACTTCTGCCATGGATGAAGATCTTTATATTTGTGCCACATTGAAGCTTAACTAATTTTTGTGCTATTATAGAAATGCCTGGAAGATAGGACACTTCCGAAACCGGTAGCACAATAAATTCAATTCTACACGACAGCAAAGTGTACAATGCATTTTATGAAATAAACCGCTGTCGACGATCGCCATAAACAAATGTTTGCACCAGCATAGGGTACAATTAAGGTCGAAGGATATTATCTGTATACCTCTGAGCTGTCGAAGCGGGAGTCAGAAAGACATACAGGTCCGTATATCCGCCAATGCTGACGACTGTCCACACCATTCATCCATGACCATGAGCATGTTACCTGCACATAAGCAGGATTATTGTATATGCTTGACATTTTACAAGCGAGGGAGCGATTTAAGTTATTTGTTAAGAATATATATAGCAAGATCGTTTGTTGAATATTTTATTTTATTTTAGATAAAAGGTTTCGATAATATTAGTCTTAACATGAAATCTCTAAATTTTTATAAAATAGCATCTGCGTTAGGATACGTTCTGAGACATCAAGAGTCAATTTAGCATGTGGAGGAAAACTCGCAGAGGAAGACCGAGAAACGAAGCAGGTTGAAAAGGATGTGGGTTGAGATTAAGAAGCTTGCACAGTATAGGGTAGCTTGGAGAGCTTCATCAAACTAGTCTTTGGACTGACGACGACGACAACAACAACACCACCAACAACAACAACAGAAACCTCTACATTTTTCCTGCCTCCGCCCTTCTTCACCCTAAGAATTGTCATATAGGTGCCGTGGGTCTTAAAAATATAGTTAGCATTTCTAAATTTGAGACTTTTTCTTTTTAAATGTATCAAGTAGGAATAACTCTTCCCTTGTGCGTCCCATGTGGTGTTAAATCCGGCAAAATATACTTGGCCACAAACGTCTCAAAAATCGTGAATGGGTGAACCTAAGGTTTCTGATTCAGAAATCCACCTGGTCATGGTACTATCTGTTTGATCAGGCACCGATGAAAGTAACGTACACAAAGCTAATGGGGTAGGATTTAGTTCGAAAACAATCTAAGTAGACAAACTGCAATATATGCGACCAGTTTTAGAATACGAAAGTCGTACAAAATTCAGTAAATGATATGAAATGAAATATTCAAAAACTGCGTTGTCAGTCGCACTTATTGACGATTTCTGTTAATAACTAGTACTTATAATGAATAATTTCTGAAACTCTTCACGTTGACATCCGTTGGTTCTTGTGATCTGAGGTTAGTAAGTTTAACCGTGATATGGTCGACTTAAGCGAAGTATCAAGCCACCCTTCCATGACAGTTGGATCGCTATTAACAGAGAGACATTAGTGGCGCCACTAGTTACGCGTAACGCCGCTAGCAGCCACAAAGTTGTCTGGGAGCCTGTTAGCTGGTGGCGCCACTGATCCAATAGCTGCCGGGTCCGTAAACAGCTCTGTCCACGTCTAGACAGCACTAGGCATTGCTGTATATCGATCGTATTAGCCGCAGGCGTCTAGTGGCACCACGTTACGCCAGACTGACTTTCGCGCACATAATGAACGTCACTTGACCACATGTTTTCAGCATCATAGTCCTTCATAACTTGACGTCACAATACATTGTGGTTATTACTTTTGTGTTAAGTAAATAAATATGGTGACGTCAAGTAACGTAGACCGAGAAGTAAGAGAAATGAACAAAGCGTCCGAAATTAGAATAAATACGAATGTAAACCTGCTAGTATTCAGTAAAGATCGTGTATTAAAATTTCTACTTCGTAATAGGTTTCGACGGATCTTCCGCAATCATCAGAACTGTGGACATCCTGCCAAAGAATGCCGTAAGATCCGTCAAAATCGATTAAAAAGGAGAAATTTTAATACGTAGACTAGGTTGGATTGGAACATTTACATAAAGTAGGCATGTATACGAAAATATAATTTCTGATATAAGAAATCTGCAATCGGGGATGCTACAACAGAAGCATACTCTGAAAAAAGAAAGTTTTACGTATAAAAAATTTAATTTCATTATCCTACAACATAAATTCCATTTTCTTTGTGCTGGACTGTTTTTGTTTGTTACAGGTGCCTTATCTGACGCTTAATAGGAATATAAAAAATTTCATTTTCAATATATTCCTTAATTATTGACCGAATTTCCATTTCCATGTAAAACATGTTTAACTGGATAAGACAAGTATAAAAATTTTGCTCATATGTTACTTGATAATAACACTTAGTGACATCGAACAAATTACTGATAAGATTTCAAATCTTTACGAAACTTTTTATCGCTTTATATCTACGCGAAATAACGAAGGTTGCTACACTTTTTCTGTTTTACGTTTAAATTTCAGAATTTGCTTTAATTGATTACTTTTTAACAACTAACTATTCGTAAAATACATAGTAGACAGTCAAATATAACAGAATTCACATGAAAACTTATCTCAGTGCACAGGAAACATTTGAGGAAAAATAACGACATAAATTGTGAGATGCGTTTGAAACGTGCTTTTTCTTAACGTTTAGCTCAAATTACCTGTCCTGTAATCACACATTGTTTCATAAAAAAGAGCATTTAGCGACTTTTAATGAACGAGATCCGTAATTTTAATCATTTTCAAAATTTTTCCTCACTCACATGCTAATCATCATGAACAACAGAATTAGAGCACTGTTATGGTTGTTGCTGTAGCTTGGGAGGAGCGTATGACCACACCGCACTACCCTTAGTTTCTTTTCTTTGCCATATTTTGATGGCTGGGAAGGTCACGTGACCAGCCTCGGTCGATGCTTTGTCCTGGTTACTTTGTTAACCTGTAGGTGGATATATGGACTGAACAATCGATTCTGCACGCTTCCCACCTTCGATCACAGAACTCTTTTAGCCCACCATTATTTTTTTCTTTACTTAAAAAAAGTCATTTCCCCATTACGGGTATCGGTGAGGTTGAACAACAGTCAACTAATTAAATCTATGGTTATCCGCCTCTTAAAACTATGCAGTTAGCAAACAATGACGATTTCTTCTATTTTCCATTTCCTTACTTGAGCTTTATTTGTATAGCCAAGCAACCTGTAAGGCGACGACTTCGACATCAGAAAATGACAAAACTTGATTGTCCACTTTGATCGCCAGTTAATGTCTCTTCAGTGGCATAGTATGAATGGGATGTATTCACTATTTCACAACGCTTCTCGATTTTCTTATTTAATAGAAATTAGGAAGCTTAGTATTTAACGTCCCGTCGACATCGTGGTCATTAGAGACGAAGAAAAGGACAGGTTTAAAGTAAAATTATGGTTGCAGAATGAAACAGATAAGCACATGTTTAGGGAGCTTTTCTTCCCAAAATATGTGTACCAGTGTCAAACACGGGCCTCAGTTAGGAAAGTAAATGAACGGAGGATAAAGATTGGCATGAATAAGGGAATGGATGATACGCCTGTATTAGCAGATAGGGGCATAATTTTATGATAGTAGAGGTAACCGTGGAACGGAGAAATTGCAGGGAAAGAGAAAGGTTGGTATATACAAGGGTAGTTAGGAAAGTAAGTTTCGTTTGGTAATCAGGGATATAGTACAGGTAAGGAAAGATATTTATTTCACAAAAATATTTTTACACTACAGTATGTTTCAAAGTAGCTCCCTTAACTCCAAAAATTTCTCATTTCTTAGAAGTTACGCATTCCATCGTCATAGTTTTGCCGCATCTATTTAATCATGTGATAAAGTGTTGTTTTACATTAGTATCGTTTCTAAAGTATCACCAAGGAACTACTTCAGCTGCCGAAAGAGATTAAAATCGCTAGGACCGTGGTCGGGCCTGATCGGAGTATGACCAAAAAAGTCTCCGCAAAAGCTCTGAAGGAGTTATTTTGGAACATTCCCTGCGAAGTTTAAGGACCCAACGTGCACAAAGCTTATGAAAACCTAGTTATCCAGTTATAATCCTGTACATTATTGTTCGTGAAATTTGTGGTAGTTGAAGAGTAAGAGGATTAATTGTAAACTAGCGGTTATTCTTAATAATTTCCTCGGCTGCACTGGCCAGTTAATCAGGAAACACGTATGCACGTCGACTTGGATTTTCGTCTTGCACTTGATCACAAGTTTTCTTAAACAGTGGGACCCGACGTCTCAACATTGAAGCACTCATAGCAATTTCCACGCAAGGCTCGCATACTTGTGGATGAGTGTCACGTTCTTTTAGCATTCAGGAAAGGAATCACAGATCTCAATCCCTACCTGGTGTTTTATTATTATTATTATTATTATTATTATTATTATTATTATTGATCGATAAAGCGATTTAAAAAAAGTCACTAAGAACTCCACACAATAAAGAGTTAGCTCGAAATTGCCTAATTTCGTCGTAGCAGTGCTGCAAAAATCGAAACATAATTTCCATTTCGAATTATCCGAGTATGTACCATAGAGTTGAGCAACTGAAGTGTAAGTTCTACTCTGAAATGAAGCAATTACGACACTGCAGAAGGTAATGGGTAACGACCTCAAACCATTCAGAGAGGTGATTAATTAATTGAAAAATTGCACAGGCCAATGAAAGGAGCAGAGGGAGGGGTTTGGGTTCTCTCTGTCTCTCTCTCTCTCTCTCTCTCTCTCTCTCTCTCTCTCTCTCTCTCTTTCACACACACACACACACACACACACACACACACACACACACACACACAGGCAGACAGCCACTTTGGTGGTAGGGGCACAAATACCGCGTTTATTGAAGTTAGTGCTCTACAAATTCGAGTTCCGTTGATCAGTAACATGTGCGTTATTTTTATCAGTCGTTTTTTACTTGTGGTTGAAAGAGAATGACATCAGCATTGACTGTAAGCACTTACGAAAACATTTGTGTGAATACATGCAAGGGGACTGCTTTCCATCAACTCTCGTGCACATCTGTAAAACAGAATGAGAGAGCACTGCAAATAAATTCCTCACAAACGATATAGTGTTATAAATGTTTTAAATAAACCATTTTGTCTAACTTTAATTGGTAGTTTTAAAGTAATTCATAATATTTACTTGCAATTATTTAAATGTATTTGGTCACGAACGGTTAAGCAAGGAAATGGAGCAGCATTTGAATGCGTTATTCTTACGATACTTGTCTAAAAAGGTGTTTTAAATTACTTCAAATATACTTGAAGTTCATCTTAAAAGTTTTGAACCTTACACCAACAGAGTACTCTCTAAGATCTTAAAGTGCTTAGAAGGTATTATTTTCTAATTGTACGTTACAATTCGTTACTCTCAATCATAATTTATTGTCTCTTGCTTATTTACTTCTACTCCATACATTATATTTGTGAGCAATTTATAAGAACGGCTTCTAACATATTCCTTCCTTTACTGCTTCGAAGCGACGACTTTGTATTAAATCTAATATTTGGAACTATGCTGTGTTCTCTCATATTTCGTACCTTTAGAATACGTTTAATTCTTTGTTGCAAAAATTCCGGATGGTTTTAACCCGTACAGAAAACTTTGGCCTAAATCTCAGTTATGTAATTCATTGCAGAGAAAAATGCTCGTTACTGTTTTCCACGGTACAAAAAAATTAATGAAAGGTTTATCAGTATCTGCGCTGTTAGTGGTTTAACGTAAATGAAATCGAATACAAAAAAACAGATTAATCGGAATACGACGGGTATGGTTTGATTTGCGCATTATACCATCCACACACTTCAATGCGCAGAACTGCAGAATTTCTTCAGTCAACAGTTGTTGCACTGATTGTTAGGTTAAAGCAAGCCAACTGAAAACCATATAAATACCTAAATTGACTTTCAACAAAATGTTGCATAACGAAGAAAATCTTGCGAGCCATGGACGAAGGGCAACAGGCGGATTCTGTTTTTCTCGACTTCAAAAAGGCGTTCGACGCGGTGCCACACTGCAGACTGCTAACGAAGATACGAGCTTATGGAATAGGTTCGCAGATTTGTGACTGGCTGGAAGACTTCCTAAGTAATAGAACGCAGTACGTTGTTCTCGACGGCGAGTGTTCATCAGAGACGAGTGTATCGTCAGGCGTGCCCCAGGGGAGTGTGATAGGACCGCTATTATTTTCTATCTTTATAAATGATGTGATGGACAGAGTAAGTTGTAATTTGCGGCTGTTTGCTGATTATGCTGTGGTGTATGGGAGGGTGTCGTCTGTAACTGACTGTAATAGCATACAGGATGACTTAGACAAAATTTCTAGTTGGTGCAAAGATTGGCAGCTAGCTCTCAATGTAGAAAAATGTAAGGTGATGCGCATGAATAGAAAAAACAATCCCATATTGTTCGAATACAGCATTAGTAGTGAGCTTCTTGATGCTGTCGCGTCGTTCAAATATCTAGGCGTAACATTGCAGAGCGATATGAAATGGAACGAACATGTAAGGACAGTTGTGAGTAAGTCGGACAGCCGTCTTCGGTTTATTGGGAGAATTTTGGGAAGATGTGCTTCACCTGTATAGGAGACCGCGTATAAAACGCTTCTACGACCAATGCGCGAGTGTCACGGAAATGCTCCGGCAACTCAATTGGGGATCGCTGGAAGAAAGACGACGTTCTTTTCGTGAATTTCTGTTAAGTAAATTTAGAGAGCCGGAATTTGAAGCTGAGTGTAGTACGATCTTGCTGCCGCCTACTTACATTTCGCGTAAAGATCACAAAGACAAGATAAGAGAAATTAGGGCTCGTACGGAGGCATATAGGCATTCTTTTTTTCCTCGTTCAACTTGGGAGTGGAATAGGAAAGGAAATGCCTAGTAGTGGTACAGTGTACACTCCGCCACGCACCTTACGGTGAATTGCGGAGTATGGATGGAGATGTAGATGTAGATGTAGAAGAAAATGAGATTGGTCGTGCCACAATGAGAAATTAACACTCAGTATGTTTCATAAGAGATCTGACTGTCTCGGGGTCACGGTCATTTATATCAACATTTACATAAACACACCGCTAATCACATTTAAATGCATAGCAGAGCGTACATCGAACCGCTTTTGATACTTCTTTTCAGTTATATTCTCTAACAGTCCGAGGGAAAAAGCAACACCTATATCTTTCAGTTTTCGATCTTATTTCTCTTATTTTATAATGATCATTATGTCTCCCTAAATAGGTGGGCGCTAACAAAATATGTTCGCATTCGTAAGATTGTTGGTGAAAGAAATTTCGCAATAGGTCTCGCCGCAACGAATAAAGCCTTTATTTTAATGATTTTCACCCCAACTCGTGCGTCTTTTCTATGAGACTATCGCTCATTTATCGAGACAATACAGAACGAGCTGCCCTTCTGAGCTTTCACTATATCATCCCTCAACCCCACTTGGTGGGCATCCCACAATGAGCAGCAATACTCCAAATTGGGATGCACAAGGGTAGGCAGTCTCATTAGTACAGCTGTTTTATCTACTAATTGTTCTACCAATGAAAGGTAACATTTGATTCGCTCTTCCATACAATATTTTCTGTGTCTTTTATATTTAAGGTGTTCGCAGTTGTTATTCCTAGGTATTTAGTTGAATTTACGGCCTTTTGATTTGACTGATTTATCATGTAAATAAAGTTTAAGAGCTTTCTTTTGGTGTTCATATGGATGACTTGCCACTTTTCATTGTTTAGTGTTCAAAATGTACTTTTATGCTATGGCGAACAGCTGAGAGAGTAATCCGTAATTCTCGTACCATCTATGGCAGGTGATAACCAACATTAGGTTATAATTCATTGGCCTAAGAAAGACGTGTTTTTATTCATTTTCATCGCGCCATTGCTTTGAAATGACAACGCTTGAGTTATAACAAGAAAATTATCAGATAGAGAAAGCAAGATGGCGTAGGAAAAGGAGATTTTCGGGCGATGGATGTCACGTGACTGATTTACGATCGCCTAAAGTACGCTGTGTTCCATACAGGCTATAGTCACTCGTCCGAACGCCAAATGTACGCTAGGTTCATTCCAGGCTGTAGTCATTCGTAACCAGTACAGGCAAAGAAAATAAACTTTGAACTACCAACGCAAGACAAGTGATAATATTTTAGCAGATAAATATAATAAAAATGTTGGAAAGATATTAAAATGATAGAACAAAGAGGTAAAAGTTCTAAAAAAAGTATGTTTCTCAAAGCTGAACTTAGTTATCATGTAATTTTGGCTGTTTGTTAAAATACCGTAAGAAAGAATATTACGTGTTGGGTTCATAGATATTACCACAATACTAGAGTCGTAATCTAATAACCATAATTTTTTATTATTTACATTATTATTTTCGTCCGAAATGTTTCCAAAAAGTTATAAAACTACAAATCTAAAGTGGGCCATAAAACGTCAGTGCGATTTTTTATTGTTTCCTTTTCTTTTTTCTTTTTTTCTTTTACAGGCCGGCATTGTAAATTTGAAATAGTACACAGTGATCACCGCACCTGCAAGAACTACCTAATCACGCCTGAGGGGAGGGTGAAGCTGGGAATTTGTGTCTGACGGGAAGCGTGTCTAGGTAGTCCTTGCAGGTGCGGTGATCACTGTATCCCCAGTGGTGTAGGAGTCAGCGCAACTGCCTAGAAAGCAGGAGACCCGGGTTCGAATCTCGACTGGGTACACATTTTCAGCTTTGCTCATTCGCAGTTGAAGTCATATATTCTGTGAATATGAAAACAATAACAACTGCAGGATCTGAAGTGACGTCTGTTCTTTCTACATCTACACCTACATAGATACTCTGCAAATCACATTCAAGTGCCTGGCAGAAGGTTCATTAACCACTTTCATAACTT
This sequence comes from Locusta migratoria, assembly GCA_026315105.1. Taxonomy (NCBI): domain Eukaryota; kingdom Metazoa; phylum Arthropoda; class Insecta; order Orthoptera; family Acrididae; genus Locusta; species Locusta migratoria. The sequence continues at coordinate 276,093,068 of CM048744.1, forward strand.
TTCTCTACCGTTCCATTCTCTAATAGCGCGCGGGAAGAAAGAACACCTAAATCGTTCCGTTTTCGACCTGATTTCTCTTATTTTATTGGGATGGTCATGTCTCCCTAAGTAGGTGGGTGCTAGCAAAATATTTTCACATTCAGAACTAAAAGTCGGTGATTGAAACTTCGCAAGCAGATCACGCCGCAATGAATAACGTCTTTCTTTAAATGATTTCCACCCCAATTCGTGCAACATTTCAGTGACGCTTTCCCTCTCGTAACGTGATAGAACAAAACGAGCTGCCCTTCTCTGAACCTTCTCAATGTCTTCCGTCAATCCCACCTGGTGAGGGTCCCACAAGGGGCAACAGTATTCCAGGAGAGGACGCACAAGTGTGATGTAGCCAGTCTCTTTGGTGGTGCTGGCGCATCTTCGAAGCGTTCTGCCGATGAAACGTAACCTTTGGTTCGCCTTCCCTACAATATTTTCTATGTGTTCTCTCCAGTCAAAGTTGTTCGTAATTGTAACTCCTAGGTATTTGGTAGAATCTACGATCTTAAGGTTTGACTGATTTATCGCGTAATTGAAGTTCAGCGAATTTCTTTTAGTGGTCATGTGTATTACTTCACACTTTTCTTTATTTAGTGTCAATTGACAATTTTCGCACCATGTAGAAATTTTGTCTAAATCGCTTTGCAGTTGCTTTTGATCCTCTGTTGACTTCACTAACCGATAAACGACAGCATCATCCGCGAACAGTCTAAGGGAGCTATTCAGATTATCTCCTGTTTTACTCGATGACTTACCGTCAATTACAACGAACTGTGTTCTTTCTGATAGGAAATCGTGAATCCAACCGCACAATTGGGGAGATATTCCATAAGCACGCAATTTCATTAGAAGCCGCTTGTGGGGTACAGTATCAAAAGCCTTCCGGAAATCCAGAAATATGGAATCGATTTGAGATCCCTTGTCGATGGCACTTAGCACATCATGTGAATAAAGGGCAAGCTGTGTTTCGCAAGAGTGATACTTTCTGAATCCGTGTTGAGTACTGGTTAATAGGTCGTTCTCTTCGAGGTAGTTCATAATATTCGAACAAAGTATATGTTTCAAAATCCTACTGAAAATCGACGTCAATGAGATAGGCCTGTAATTTTGGGGATCACTCCTATTGCTTTTCTTGAATATTGGAGTAACTTGGGCAACTTTCCAGTCTTTGGGTACAGATCTTTCGCTGAGTGATCGGTTGTAAATGATAGCTAAGTACGGAGCTATTGCATCAGCATTCTTTCGGAATTGACGCCACATGTATATAGAATTAGCTTCGTCTGTCCTATGCGGTTGCCCGTCCTTAGCCACGTGGAGGCGAACCAGGTCTACTCTACCGTACCTGTGAGTTAAAGTTTCTACCAAATATGGTTTATATTGTTATGCTTGAGAAAAACATTTAAAATAAGAATAAATCATATACAATGCAATGATTACAAAGCTCCGTTGCATTAAAATTGCTCTTAATTTCTAATAAAGTACAACTTGATAAATATAAAATTAGAGAGAATTTGACATAGAAAATGAATTAAGTTCTACCAAGAAATCGTACAGAGCAGTGGCGTAATGAAAGTGTAATCAGTTCTTACTTGTTTAACGTGCATCACATCAGTATAAAAATAATCTCAAAAGATAGTCAACGTCTTTAAGTTGACTTATAATCAGTTACAGGAGTTTTTAACAATGAATGATTATGTAGAAGAATGATCGACTTAAATTGTACCAGAATATTTTAGAAAACAATGGTATAATGAAATCCTTTCTACAACGTTTTGAAATTGATACCACACACAAAGTGGTAGTAAAAGTCACCCGAAACCTCTTAATACAATGCCGGACCTCAAGTTGCCCAGGTAAGTGGCACGCATTCTAAAAGTCGTTAAAATGCACCCTGCTACCTCTGTACAGGATCCTGTGCACTACCAGATCTCTCCAATACGTTCGATGGCAATATATTGAAGAAAAGGCTTTGAATTAGTGCCATGGCCGGAAAGTTGTTTTATTGTTAAAATCAACGATTCATTTCACCAGTAAATGAAAAAAAAAACTGTTGGTCAGAATAACGAAAACTCAGTCACATGCCTCTCCTTCAGTTAGATATCTGTGGTATATATTAGAAAAATTGTGTCTCTGGACAATGATTTACACTACTGTCCATTAAAATTGCTACACCAAGGAGTGCAGATGATAAACGAGTATTCATGGAACAAATATATTACACTAGAACTGACATTTTCACGCAATTTTCGTCAACAGATCCTGAGAAATCAGTACCTAGAACAACCACCTCTGACCGTAATAACGGCCTTGATACGCCTGGGCATTAAGTCAAACAGAGCTTGGATGGTGTTTACGGGTACATATGCCCATGCAGTTTCAACACGATACCACAGATCGAGTAGTGACTCGCGTATTTTGACGAGCCAGTTGCTCGGCCGCCAATGACCAGACGTTTTCAGTTGGTGAGAGATCTGGAGAATGTGCTGGCCAGGACAGCAGTCGAATATTTTCCGTATCCAGGAAGGTCCGTACAGGACCTTCAACATGCGGTCGTGCATTATTGTGCTGAAATGCAGGGTTTCGCAGGGATCGAATGCAAGTTAGAGCCACGGGTTGTAACACATCTTAAATGTAACAGCCACTGTTCAAAGTGCCGTCGATGTGAACAAGAGGTGACCGAGACGTGTAACCAATGGCACCCCATACCATCACGCTGGCTTATACGCCAGTATGCCGATGACAAATACACACTTCCATTGTGAGTTCACCGTGATGTCACCAAACACGGATGCGACCATCATGATGGTGTAAACAGAACCTGGATTCATCCGAAAAAAATGACGTTTTGCCAATCATGCTCTCAGGTTCGTCGTTGCGTACATCATCGCAGGCGCTCCTGTCTGTGATGCAGCTTCAAGGGTAACCGCAGCCATCACTTTCTGATTCTTCAGATTCTGAACAATAACTTCTATACTGAAACACGAGACTGCATTGACACCCCTTCTGACATTGACAGTTCATTACTACAGTATTCAGATATTGTCGAAGAGCTATCACTTTTGTCAAAATCAAATAATTTATCCTCACTGTCGCTTCTCGTGAGAACCTCCAAGATTTCTTCATGTGTACACCCATGACATCTTGCCATTTTCTTTGTAAAATAGAGAACGCAAAGAACACATATATAAATTCAGATGAACTGTGTACTGTGGCGTAAAGCCTAAGTCCACAGCAGAATAAGAATCGGACGACAAGATAGTGGCCGCAGCTGCATAAAGCTACTGAGACATGGAACTGGAAAGCCTCAGTGCGACTTAACTCGTCAACAGCACTCAGGTAGCGGCGCCGCTATACTCGTCATCAACGCTCAGGGCCAGGAAACTGCACAGGAGAAAGCCCGCGGCCGCAACCACTGACAAATATATACAGACGGGAAACCTCCATAAGGGCCCGGTCACACGCTCAGGGGTGCGGGGAGGGAAGGCCAGTAAGATGCCCCGTGATGGCGCTGAGGTCAGAAGCTGCCCTTTAAAACTTGCCAGAGCAGGCGGCAGGTAGCGGCTGTCCCCACCACCACCAGCCCTCAAACGCCGCCTCGCCGGGCACAGCCGCGGTCTCGTGGTAGGCGGCACGAGCTCTCCTCTCAGCCTCCCCTCCACGCTACCTTCTGATGTGCGATAGGCACCCTCAGAAGCGCCTCTAGTGTCGTCTACCGGTACTAAGCCAGGGAACCGCAAGATATCTGCTGCCATCTTACAGAACTACAAGGGGAGCATAGGACAGGGGTTTAGGAGGGGGGGCTTCTTCTCTGTATATGTTACTCTGTGTCGCAACTAAACTCGTTATCGACACCAAGGAGCGGCATGCAGAATGCCGAGTAAACTCGTCAACAGCAGTCGAAGGGTTAAAGAATGACGTGCGTGACAGGGGAGTGAATGACTTTCTAGAATTTCGCATAGGTAGTACGGCACTTTTACCGTCCCTAGGAACCAACCACCCTGCTCAAGGGAATGTGTAGCAGTGTAAGAGAAACTTGGTGGCCGTTTAATTATCTGAGGAGACTGATTGGGCTAGCTATAGTGGAGCAGAGTGGCAATTCCTCTCGGCCGGCGAGGTGAGCACAGGGCGAGGCCCCGTTAACATGTAAATTGGCTCTCGGCCAGAGGGCGGCGAGTGATGGGCCTGGGGACAAAGCGGCTTTCGTTCCTTTGACGTGCCGCAGGAGTGGGAGGAGGGGCGGTGCCTGGTGACAGCCAAGGTAGGGGGGGGGGGGGGGCGGGTTGCGGAACGGCTGCGATACCCGTCCTCCAGGAGACAAACGCGGGCCACCACTCTTCTGATGGCGACTCCGCCACAAAGTGCGCCAGCAAAAAGTGTTTTGTGCAGGTTCTCTGGTAAACTGCGCGACTCCGGTACGTACGCATACAGAAGAATGGACTTCAGCGGCCACGAGAACAAAAGGATTGCAAATTACACTTCCAGAAATTAGTGTACCTGGAAAGACCACGTCGATTTTGATCCGATGACTGGGATAGCTGATAATGGTTGCAAAGTCGTCCACCAACAGATAGCGTAGAGATATATCTACCAGAGCACAATCTGTATGAAACCTTTAATAGGGATTGTTTGCCGTCTTAAGGAGGGATGAGTGCAAAAGTGACCGAAAATTTCATTTTTCTGATTTTTTATGCATTTTGTTGTTAAATCTATTGACAACTATTGCCAAAGTTTCATTGCCGAAATCGCATGGGAAGTGGCGAAAAAAAAACCAACATATTTATGTTGCATGTTGTTTTCCATGTACGCCCACTGTCACAACTTTTCAGTTGTCTTAGTTGGATCATCGTAACTGTTATGTGCGTTTAGCAAGCAAAATGACATGAAGTATGTATAGTTCTGGTCTTGTGACCACTGAACAGCTTATTATCGATAGCTGTGTCGTGGGGGAATTGTTTCATTTCACTTCCAAAAACATGAACGGTTCCGTGATTCGAAATTGTGACTGTCATACGGTCTAATGGGTGTTGGTGTGGGAAAGGAAGGAAGAAATTTGCTGTGTGGGCTACCGAATATGCCACGATCATCTCATCGATGAACGGAGATGCCACCATCATCTCATCGATGCACGGAGATGCCACCATCATCTCATCGATGCACGGAGATGCTACCATCATCTCATCAATTCATGGACGTTACAAGATGTACAAAAGTCACTTAACAGTAGATCTGCTTCACAATATGTGCAGCACATGTTTAGCAACATTTAACATGACTCTCTCTCAAGGATATCAATCCGTTACAGTAAATTACAATCATGAAGCATAAATTACGTTTTACCAAGTCCAAGTGACTTATTGAACGAAGCTCGGATGCTAAACCTAACACTAGGCTCGGTGAGCAACAACAACTGGGAAGAAGGGGGAAGGAGAACAGGCTATTACTGTAAAACTAAAACAACGGTAATACAATCGCCGGCCGCGGTGGCCGAGGAGACTAAGGCGCTTCAGTCACGGTCTGCAGGGCCACTACGGTCGGGGGTTGGAATCCCACCTCGGGCATGGATATTTGTGCCGTCTTTAGTATAAGGTAAGTGTAGGGACTGATGACCCCGTAGTTAAGTCCCATAAGCTTAACAAACATTTGAACATTTTGTAATTCAATCGCATTTTTTTAACCCTGACCTACCACTACTATGCCAGGACGTGGAATAATTGGAAGTTTGTTTACTTCAAATAAACGTGTTCAGAACGAGAAAGTTCATGAACCTACACATGACACCTTAATACTACACTGAAGCCGAGGACAGCGCTGGGGTACATTGGTAGAACAATTCACAAATATAGACGTAACACAATGAGCACAGACAACAACTATGCACAAGCCGTGAGCACTAGTGCACGGTAGTAGCAGCATTTGTAAGCAGGCAATTAGCGCTCAGGCAATTCACAATGGCAGTGAGAAGCTCGTTCCTCACATAATCACGGAGTCGACTCTGGATACTTAACTTGGATGGAGGACGCTCCCGAGAAAATACTGCTTCAGGTGTAACGAGCAGCGGCAGCAAGGTCAGGGATGAGTACAACCTTCGAGCCAAGGTCCTGCGAGCAGTCGGCGACGAGTTTTACGTGATCTCCAAGTGCGAGAACGGTGTTAGTTCACCGCGGTGGAGTAGCCGAACGGTCTAAAGCGTCTCGCTGCGGAGCGCGCGGTTGCTCGCCGTGGAGGTTCCAGTACTCCCTGGGGCATGGGTGTGTGTGTGTGTGTGTGTTGTCCTTACCTTAGTTTACCTAGGTTTAAGTAGTTTGTAAACTATGGACTGATGACCACGCAGTTTGGTCTGATAGATTTTACAAACTTTTGAACATTTTTGGTGTTAGTCCCTGTAAGCCATGTACGCCGCCGAGAGCGCGGCGAAGATAGGTAAACAGGAATGGCGTCTGCAGTCAACCCAGGGCGACCGTGCCGCTGCCCAGCCGAGTGTCAACACTCCCGCGGTGCTGGCTCATTGAAATGTCTGTAAATCTATCGGACCAAACTGCGTGGTCATCAGTCCGTAGCTTACAAACTACTTAAACCTAGGTAAACTAACCTAAGGACAAACAGACACACCCATGCCCCAGGGAGGACTCGAACCTCCACGGCGAGCAACCGCGCGCTCCGCAGCGAGACGCTTTAGACCGTTTGGCTACTCCACTGCGGCACTGGCTCATCGCAAGGCTCTCGTCGAAGGTCATAACAACACGTACAGTGCCACCGGCGGGGAACCGGAACGACAGTAATACACCTGGGAGGACGCCAGTTGACTTACAAGGCAAAATAAGAAAATGCCGACATTCAGAAACTGTAAGAAGGGGAATAAGAACAATAAGCAAGAAATCGCTTCGTTAATAAAATTAAGAAGTAAATACAAGCCTACACGGCTCAATGACTATCTGTATTAAGCCAGTCTACTAGCTGACGACCACAAAAGCAACATAGTTCCTTTAACTATTGTACCGCACGTGGGAATTATTACTAATTTCCCGTTGAAAGCCTCGCTCGAAACCGTAATCGATCACTTCTTGTTTCAAATGTTTGTATAGTTTTTGGACTTAACTACGGGATCATCAGTCCCTGAACTTACAAACTACTTATGAACTAGCTAATACTAAGGATGGCACAAATATCCATGCTCGAGGGGGGATTCGAACCGCCGACCGTTGTGGCCGTGCAGACCGTGACTGGAGCGCCTCAGTCCCCTCGGCAACCGCGGCCGGCATCACATCCTGATCCACTGGTCTCCCAAGGGTCGAGCTGCTACTAATGCTACTCACGTCCTCTCGGAGAATAAGGGCAAAAACATAATGAATACGGTTCTGCATAAGAAGAGTGGGCCGCGCACGGGCCGGCTTCCTGTTCGCTAACGGATATCGGTTTTTCGAAACAATTCCGGCGGCTATCGAAAGTCGGCAAACTGCCTCCCATTCGGCGGCAGAATTAGTTTGTTTAGCGCCTGCGGCACGTCGGTTCGTTTACAGTTCCCCTCGGTCGGCCGTGTTTCCTGCGTTCCTCATCAGGATAGACAGCGCTGTAAGAGAGTGCGTTTTAATTGGAAACCGCCGGTCGCCTAGCAACGGGAGGCTGGCGCGCGTGCCGAGGGTAAACAATGGCAGCGGCCTCTGCCCACTCGCCGTGTGTTCACAGCGCGCCGCCGCTGCCCCGCCTGGAACATCACGCTCCGGCGGTCGCTTCAACACAGTTCAACATACACACACTGCTGGGAAACTTGTTACCAACTGACGGTTCTAGAAAACACTGGCGCTCTTAGCGGTGGGCAAGGCACCGTAAGAGACGTGTTCGTTTATAAATATTTTTCTACGTAATTAACGAAATAGTAGCTGTAATGTTTGGGTTCCAAGCATCAGCAACATATCACGAGACACTAATAATTGTTAAATAAACGGAAAAGCTGGTAGAAGCCGACCTCGCGGAAGATCATTTTGGGTTCAGGAGAGCCGGCCGCGGTGGCCGAGGGGACTGAGGCGCTTCAGTCACGGTCAGCACGGCCACTACGGTCGGGGGTTCGAATCCCCCCCCCCCCCGGGCATGGATATTTGTGCCGTCCTAGTTCGTAAGTAGTTCATAAGTAGTTTGTAAGTTTAGGGACTGATGGCCCCGTAGTTAAGTACCATAAGTTGTACAAACATTTGAACATTTGGTTCAGGAGAAATGTAGGAACATGGGAGGCAATACTCATTTTACGGCTTATCCTGGAAGATAGATTAAGAAAAGGCAAACCAATATATCTAGCTTTTGTAGATTTGGAGAAGGCTTTTGACAATGTTGATTGGAATAAACTCTTTCAAGTTCTTAAGCAAGCAGGAGTAAAATATAGGGGGCGTAAGTTTATTTACAGCTTGTACAAAAACCAGACAGCGATTGTCAGAGTTGTAGGGCATGAAAGAGATGTAGTGGTTGGGAAGGGAGTAAGACAGGGTTGTAGCCTATCTCCGATGTTATTCAATTTGCACATTGAGAAAGCTATAAAGGAAAGCAAGGAGAAATTTGGAGAAGGAATTAAAGTTCACGGTGAAGAATTAAAAACATTGCGTTTTGCCGACGACTTAGTTCAGTTGTTTGTAAATCTATCAGACCAAACTGCGAGGTCATCAGTCCGTAGCTTACAAACTACTTAAACCTAGATAAACTAACCTAAGGACAGACACACACACCCATGCCCCAGGGAGGACTCGAACCTCCATGGCGAGAAACCGCGCGCTCTGCAGAGAGACGCTTTAGACCGCTCGGCTACTCCACCGCGGCGACGACTTACTAATTCTGACAGAGACAGCAAAGCACCTGGAAGAGCAGTTGAATGGACAGTGTGCTGCAAGGTGCATATAACATGAAGATTAACAAGAGCAAAAGTAGGGTAATGGGGTGCAGTCTAAGAAAATCAGGTGATGCTGAAGGAATTCGATTAGCTAACGAAACAGTAAAGGAGGTAGATGAGTTTTGTTACTTGGGCAGTAAAATAACAAATGATGGTCGCAGCACAAAGGATATAAAATATTGAAAGGCAATGGGTAGAAAAGCGTTCTTGAAAAAGAGAAATTTGCTAAAATCGAATATTAATTTAATGAAGGCATTTGTGTGGAGTGTTGCCTTGCATGGGAGTGAAACATGGACGATAAACAGTGCGGACAGGAAGAGGATAGAGTCTTTTGTCATGTGGTGTTACAGAAGGATGCTGAAGATTAGGTGGGTGGATCGCGTAACTAATGAGGAGGTACTGAACAGAATTGGGGAGAAAAGGAATATCTGGCATAGCTTGACGAAGAGAAGGGGTCGATTGGTAGGACACATTCTTATACATCAAGGAATCATGAATTCAGCATTGGAGGGAAGTGTGTGGGGAAAAAACCGCAGGAAGAAAACCGTAACAGTAAGCAGATTCAGACTGATGTAGCTTGCCGTTATTACGTGGAGTTAAAGAGGCTTGCTCAGGATAGGGTATTGTGGTGAGCTGCATCAAACCAGTCTCCGGACTGAAGACCACAACAACAAACGGAAAAATACCAAAATTTTACTGATTCAGTGATACAGGGTGATTCGGAAGAACAGAAACATTTCCACAGTCAAGGAATAAAAAAGTGCTAAAATTGATGAAGGAAAGGAGTTTATTTCATAGTAACTGAAATCTTATAACTTTGTTATTTACGATACATTTACGTCATTTATCATTTTTTTTAATTACGTCCTTCAGATGGTATCCTCCTGAACGAATACATTCGTGAAATTTGCTGTGGAGATTCCTCATTGAACGGTGCAGCTGGAATTTCGCCGCGGTGGTGTATCCGAGAGTCCCAAGACGCCTAGCTGTGGTGGGCGCAGTGGCTCAGCATGCCCGGTCAGGGGCTGAACGCCCTTTGAATAAAAAAAGCTGATCCAAGAACGCATCGAACAACAACGAGAAAACACGATCAGCGACCGCAAGGAACAGAACTAGCCATAGAAGGAAAAAAAAAGAAAATGCTGCGGAGCCCGCCGATGCACGTCGTCAGAAGTCCAAATTCTCTCCTCCTTCGGGCATGGGTGTATTTGTTGTCCTTAGCATTAGATTATAAGCTTAGGGACTGATGACCAGAGAAGTGAAGACCGATATATTTACAAACATTTTCTATTGTGAATTTTATCCCGAAATCTCTGTTTTAACTCATACAGGGTTATTGGTTTGAGACATGTATACTTTGCTCTTATGACAGCCTCACAAAGAAAGTAAATAAATAAAAATAAAAAAGCAGTGGTGCCTTTTCCGGCCCCCATTAGGTGTTCCTGTAGTTTTACTATTCTTTTTACAAAAAAATTCGAGCATAATAATAAACTTTTTACAAAGGGAGGTGTGCTGTCAGCTTACGCCTAACAAGCTGGCAGCACGCCATGACACTAGTTCGGCGGGTGAGACAATTCAGTCGCAAGCAGGCGTTATACCGCGACTAACATGCGAATGTAAATAAACAGCCTATCGAGCTAATTTAGATCTTCTGTTACAGAGGTCGTAGCGTAGCTGAAAACCAGCGAAGTATTGCTACGCTGACTCGCGATTCGCCGGCTATCGCCTTTTAGGGTCCAGCCAGGAGATTCGCCAGTCAGTCTTGCATCCACCAATTAAACGATCCCTCGTGGAAGGTTTCGAAGAAGAAGAAGCGCGCTACGGAAGAAGTTAACAAAGACCGCTAGAGGCCGTTCCGAGGAACCGCTCCGTCTGCTCCAACGGACTTCTGTAACCACCTTCAAGTAGCGACCATTGTAAATAAAGTTGTAATAGATTAGTTCTTCAAGAAGATTGGGTTTACAGTAGGAGGCCATGGTCGCTGGTGTCCAATAAATTTGTCTGTAAATCTTGGTGCCAGTCGGTTTGATCGGCGCTACCTAAAAAGTGCGAACACGTTACAGATGTTATTTTTGAAAAAGAAAAAAAAAAAAATTCTGAAATGATGCGAGATATGAAGAAAAACATAAGAGAGCAAAGATTTAGAGCGTTTCCTCCTCTAAAAAATCCTTTATTCAATTTTCATCTCAGATAAATGGTTAAGCCGTCATTATCATTATATTTCGAGCTGTCAAAAGGCGGTCGCAAAAGCCCACTTAAAGTGTTACTACCGTAACCTAAAGTTGGCCAAAATCACAAACCGATTAATCTTTCGATCACGGGGGCCATTGAATGTTACCGAATCATGAGATCAGACGGTTACCGAGACATTCTAGCACATGCCACTGGTTGCAGTGTGTGATGTCGCTCTGTCCTGTTGAAACGAGGCTTCTTGAAAGGTTGGAGAGTTATTCATTGGACGGTATAAAGAAAATTTCGTAACAACTCTACGTAACGATCGGCATTGTCGTTTGTGTTTACTTGTTCATTTGCGAAAAAATATGGTCCGATAATCTTATGTGATGAAACACCGCACTATACTGTCACTTTACAACTGTGTAAAGGGCGCTCATGAAAGCTGTAGGATTTGTGTTCGCCCAGTAACGGTAGTTCTGTATTCGTACAGAAGGACGTCATTTAAAGGACGTAATTGAAAAAAAAAATGATACATGGCATAATATTTCGTAAATGGCGAAGTTGTAAAAATTAAATTACTATGAATTAAATTACTTTACTTCATCACTCTAGTTTTATTGTATTGTGGAAATGTTCCTGTTTTTCTGTGTCACCGTGTATAGGCAAAAACTTATTCATGAAGATACAGACATATGGGAAATATAAATTTCTGTTATGTTTAACTGTGGTTGGCACTTTCGGTATAGAGTATAACGATTAGTACAGTTTTGATTCCATTTCCAGGATGGTGGTCAACGACCACACAATAATGCACAAATCAGATGTAATAAGCAGCATTGGTCTTTAATATTTTATTTTTAAAGCAGCAGATCGATTACGATCACATATTGATCATCTTTACTGCACTGAGTGTAAATTTACATATCATTTGCAACTGTGTCGAAATAAATAGTCGTTCAAATGGATTTAGCGAGCTTCCATCTGAAACTCTAGCACAGCAATTTTATGTTTTCGAAATTTGTTAATGGCCAATGCTGCTTATCACAACTGGTATGTTGATTAGTACAATGTTATACTTACCTACTCCATCTTATATGCGCGTATACTTTAAAATGTAATTATTTTTGCTTAAAATATCGAATTTCTTGGAAATCTTGCCGTTTCTGTGCCAGATACAGTAACAATTGTGCAGTTGGTTTGTACTTTGTTGGGAAATAGTTTTATTGCTTTTGACGTTTCATTGTTGCGTCTGTGAGGTTTTTTCCTTCGGCTACAACAGTGGTGATGATTCGTTACGTTAAATAATGTAGGTATTTCTTTCGTTCCAAACTCACTTATTGACTGGAATTGTAATGAACAAACCTTAACGTTCGTGAATAGAGAAGCGACGTCTTTCTGTCAAAGTTCAACTCTTCTACTGTTTACTAGTTATTTTTGTTGTTAAAAGAAAATGAAATTCTTCAGTAAATACGTGGGGTTGAAGGGTAATCCTTAATAAACTGTCCTGCGATCTGCCGTTTCATACCTTGCCACTGATATGAAACCTCAGAAAGACAAATGTGTAGTTATCATAGGTTTCGGGGCAGTTACGTACGCACCCTACCGTAAAAGTACATTAAACTCAATATACACGATACTACTCACACTCTTACGATATCGTATTCAGAAATGTAGTTTGGTTGCCACTCGGAGCGTTACTGTCGCAATGTATAAACAAAAATACAGGGTGTACAGAAAAGAACTCCCTGATTTCAAAATTAAATATCTCGAAAACAAAGATCGACAGAGGAATGCAGTAAACGGTATGTTTATTGTGAAAGCTGTAAGAAGTTTATACAGCAGTGTGAAATAATAGTTACAAAAGCTGCTAACAGATGGCGCTGTAATCGCCATACGTAATGCCTAGTGTAAAATACTGATCCGAAACCCAGAGCGATCAGTTCCACTATTGAAACGTGAAAGGAGGTTAGCGTACCGAAGGAAGAGATTAAAACCATGTACTCCATTGAACAAAGCGTTTTTCTGGTGCTAGAGTACCACAGGTTAGAAGAGAGTCCTACGGCAACAAGACGAAGTTTTCAAGATCGATTTAATGTTCCAAAGAACCCGATGCGATAACCATTCGTACGCTCTTCGCAAAATTTCAGCGAACAGGCAGCGTAACTGATGATCTAGTGGGGCATGTTGGCCGCAAGCAAACCGCAGTTACGCCTGAAAATATCGCCACAGTTTCTGGAATTATTCAGCGAAATCCAATGTCATCCGTCCGTAGAATTGTATCTGAGACTGGTTTGAAGCGTTCCAGCAGGCAGAAAGTACTGAGAAAGAGTCTACACATGTTTCCATTCAAAATTAAAACGCACCAGGCCATACCTGTACGTGCTGTGCAACAAAGGGTTGCCTTTGCTAATCAGATGCTCACAATGATTGATAGTGAAGGATTTGATGTTGGCTGCATCTGTTTTACAGATGAAGCACACTTCCACCTGAAGGGATACGTGAATAAGCAGAACTGGCGATTTTGGGGTTCCGAAAAGGCATATTGGTGTGATTCGAAATCCCTGTATTCTCCTAAAGTTACTGTGTAGGCTGCAGTATGCAGCAGAGGCATTATTGGCCATTTTTCAATTCGAGAAACGGTCACTGGTGCACGTTACGTTGCAATTTTGGAACAATTTGTCGCCACACAGCAAGCGTTAGAGGGTCGACCAGGTACTGAATGGTTCATGCAAGATGGAGCCCGACCACATCGGACCGAACAAGTGTTTCGCTTTCTTGAGGAATACTTCGGGAATCGAGTCATTGCTTTGGAATATCCCAAATTTACTGGTGCGGGCATGGATTGGCCTCCATATTCGCCGGATTTGACTCCCTGTGACTTTTGTGGGGCACAGTTAAAGACATTGTCTACCCGAAGCATCCCGCCACGCTGTACGAGCTTGAATCGGCATGTGGCATGTGAATCCATTTCGGTTGAGACACTACGAAATGTGATAGAGAATTTCATTCTTCGTTTGCGCCACCTCTGTAGTGCCAATGGTGAACATTTTGAAAACATTGTGATGTGATTGTTTGCAAAGAGTGTTTTCATACGATTATTTCACTCATGTATGCTGATATGAGCTGTACAGCGTACAGCGCCATCTGTTAGCAGCTTTTGTAACTATTATTTCAAACTGCTGTATAAACTTCTTACAGCTCTCACAATAAACATACCGTTTACTGCATTCCTTTATCGATCTTTGTTTTCGAGATATTTAATTTTGAAATCCGGGAGCCCTTTTCTGGACACCCTGTAAGTAGGAGTGTGGTGACTGTGTATGTCAGAGTGTCGCTTCGCGACAAAGAGTACAACCAGGAAATGACGACATCCACTGAGTTTCAGTGTTATTCCGAACGGAAGGAATGCTGCCAACAAGAAACAGCTGTAGTGGAGGGTCTTCCTCCTATTCTACGAATTAGTGCGCAATAAAATGTATTTTAATAGATAGTGCAAATATCAGAATTTTTCTTGGGAGGTTTTAATTTTTAAAATAAATTCAGTTACGGTGTTCCTTTGTGCACAGTGGATCAGTGAATCCCCGGGAAAATAACTGCTAGCACAAAAACTATAAATCTTTGTTTCATTCTCGTAGAGCTCATTCTGTCTGTATTTTTCAGTATTTTTATAGTATTTGAAACTTTTAAGTCGTCCAGGTAGCACACATACGTGCCATAGCGTTGCCCAGTGTTTTTACATTCAGATTCACTTTTGAACCTCGCAGCCTTTGGACACTCCTTCGGCAGCAATATAGGCACCAGATCATATGCTAATCGGGCTCTCACAAAAATTCACGAATGGGCCCGAAGCAAGACAATGTAGCTGCGACGGGTGACCAAATAAAAAGGTATAAAATGTTCAAATGTGTGTGAGGTCTCTAGACTTACACACTAATAACTTGACTAACTTAAACTAACTTACGCGAAGGAAAACACAAACAATCATGCCCGAGGGAGGATTCAAACCTCCGAACGTAGCGGTCGTGCAGACTGTGACTGGCTAGCCGCAGACCTCTCGTCCACTGCAGCTGGCACTGCGGGTATTATTAAAATCATTATTCAAAAGTAATTTCAAAGAGCCGAATTTTCGTGACTGTGACAAGAGCTTTCCTTTAAAATCCGAATTACTGAATCTACTCTTAGTGATTTGCGTGTTTGTGCGCACAGTTAAGTGATTATTATACGCCATAAGGTGTTTCATGCAAGCTGACATTTTTTCTAATCGCATGTCATTTGTTTTTTTGTGTGATTGTACATGTGTGTTTGTTAGAGTCTGTCATTTAAACTGAGTATAATCGTGCAAACAAATAAAAATACCTCCCCATCTTCACACCTACATAAATTACTTGCCACCTGATAATTATTCTTAATGAAATAAATCGCAATTTGCGATCCGTTATGGCTTCACTGTACTAGGTTTAGATGTAATACCAATGTGCGGCGAATGAAAATTTGTGCCCGGCCGAGATTCGAATCCGGGATCTCCTGCTTACTAGGCAGACGCGTTGACCACTCCGCCACCGAGGACACACTGACCAAGATGACTGCAGAGGACTCTTCCCAGCACGTCTCCCGCCACACTTAAATCTCCAATCGCATCGCTGTCCTTTTCCTGGTGCGACAGCTAACAAATAAATCGAAAATTTACATTCTTGGTCAATTTCATCAACGCACCCATTAAGAAATGCGGTGTGTTCTATGGAACATGTCTGAAACCACAGACTACACGAAACTTTACTGACTACAATCATTCTTCCCTAGCGCTATTCTCGAAATTGGTGGTGGCAGGAGTAACATACCCCGTAAACCACGAAGTGGTTTGTGAAATTGGGGGTGTAGAGGCACGTCTGTAAGTGCTGCAGGGACGGCTGGGATGACGTTAAGTGGCTGTTTCCACCTGATCCCGCGGCTGTGTGCTCGACGCGAGCGTCTGTGAACTCGCGCGGAAACGGAATGCGTGACGTACGAGGTAATTACGGCTGGGGATCGAGTAGGGGAGGGTGCGCAGTAAACCGCAGCCTCTTCACGCGCGCCACCTGCCGCTGCGGCCGCCGTGGGGTGTAAACCCTAATTAAAACGCCGCGCCCCCTGACAACGCGACTGCCGCGGTAGGCGGCTGACTGGTCGTGGGAGGGGCGGCTTCCACTGCACAACTCACTCACCACACGCTGACTGGACAAACTCTGTATAACAGACGAACCTGTCCAGGCTGTGCGGCAGAATATCCGTTTAGTAAGACACCAGCAAAACGCATAATTTAAGTAAATAATTTAAATTCTGTATATACAAACTGCTTCTAAAACTGGTTACCTTGCAAATGACTTAGTTAAAAAATGTTCAGATCTTTGTAAATTATTGAACCAAACTACTACGTATTCTTAGTGGTTGTGATTGTTATTTACGAAAGTATCAAAGTACAATATAGAGGGTGTCGCCGGCCGCGGTGGCCGAGGGGACTGAGGCGCTCCAGTCACGGTCTGCTCCGCCACTACGGTCGGGGGTTCGAATCCCCCCTCGGGCATGGATATTTGTGCCGACCTTAGTATTAGTTAGTTCATAAGTAGTTTGTAAGCTTAGGAACTGATGATCCCGTAGTTAAGTCCCATAAGCTACACAAACATTTCAATTTAGTGGGTATTACAAAAAGGTACGTCCAAACTTTCAGAAAACATTTCTCAAACACAAAGAAAGAAAATATGTTACGTGGACATGTGTCCGGAAACGCTTAATTTCCATGTTAGAGCTCATTTTAGTATTTCTCTTTAAATGTAAATTGAAATAATTCGTGCAGACAATTGTCAAAATACCCAATTGTTTCGTTAGTATGTACTGTAATTCCTCGATTCATCGCCAGTTCGCCCAACTGAAGGAAGGTAATGTTGACTTTAGTGCTTGTGTTGACATCCGACTCATTGCTCTACAGTACTACGGATGAGGCTTCATTCCAACGTGATCAAATTGTAAATATTAACAGTCAACATGTGTGGGCTGACGAGAATCCGCACGCTATTGTGCAATCACGTCATCAACACAGATTTTCTGTGAACGTTTGGACAGGAATTGTTGATGATGTCTTGATTGGGTCTCATGTTTTTCCACCTACGCTCACTGCAGCACGTTATCATGATTTCATATGGGATACTGCACCTGTACTGCTAGAACATTTGCCTTTACAAGTACGACACAACATGTGGTTCATGTACGATGGAGCTCCTGCACATTTCAGTTGACGTGTTCGTACGCTTCTCAACAAAGATTCGGTGACCGATGGATTGGTAGAGGCGGTCCAATTCCATGACCTCCACGCTCTCTTGACCTCAACCCTCTTTCATTTATGGGGGCATTTGAAAGCTCTCGTATACGGAACCCCGGTACCAAATGTAAAGACTATTTGTGCTCGTATTGTGGACGGCTGTGATAGAATACGCCATTCTCCAGGCCTGCATCAGCGCATCAGGGATTCCATGCGACGGAGGATGGATGCGTTTATCCTCGCTAATGGAGAATATTTTGAACACTTCCTATAACAAAGTGTTTGAAGTCACGCTGGTACGTTCTGTTGCTGTGTGTTTCCATTCCATGATTAATGTGATTTGAAGAGCAGTAATAAGATGAGCTCTAACATGGAAATTAAGCGTTTCCGGACACATGTCCATGTAACATATTTTCTTTCTTTGTGTGTGAGGAATGTTTCCTGAAAGTTTGGCCGTACTTTTTTGTAACACCCTGTATACAAACTCCTTCGAACGCTGGTAAACCTATTGCACCATTCTTAGTGGTTGTTATTTACGAAAGTATCAAACCACAATATATTAACCCGCATCGGTTAGCCGTGTGGTCTAACGCACCGCTTTCCGAGTCGGGGAGGCGTACCGGCCCGGTTCGAATCCGCCCGACGGATTAACGGAAGGGATCGGAATGCCGGCCATCCTGGATGTGATTTTTAGGCGGCTTTCCACATCCCCTCTAGGTGAATACCGGGCTGGTACCAAAGTCCCGCTTCAATTACACGATTCGCAAACATTTCGTAACACTTTGCACTTTCACACACTTATAACACTATTCGCAGACATTTGGGGTACACATTTCCTCCTGGGGGCATGGTGTGGCGGCAGGAAGGGCATCCGGCCACACTGTAATTATTAACACATGCCAAATCCGCGTTTAACACAGTTCCGACCCTGCATATGCGGGAAAAGGGCCTAAGTGAGACAGACATCAAAGCACAATATAAAATAGCTAGATACCAAACGTTAATAAGTCCTTTAAACAAACATTCAAGTGTCATGGTAAATGTATGTAAACCATAGTAGTTCAGAGTACAAGAATATTACAAATTACACTACCGGTGTTAGACTTTTACTTGAGGTTCCTACTGCTTGTGTCGGTAATGTTGGCAATGCTGAAAGTTTTGTCGGGATGTATGGAATGTGCAACATGTAGAAACGCTACACGTCCACCCTCGTGTCTTGCAGAATTACGTCAACAGGTCGAGCAGGCGCGGTATAATTTGTGCCGAGTATTCGCCATCAATGCCTGCACTGCCGCACGTGGAGCTTACGACACGTACTTTCTGGGATATCCTCTTCGGTGCCCCCGTCCTGACAAGCTAATACTGGCCAACTTAAATTCTTTAAATGAAATAAACATTTAAAAACTGATGAATGAGTGTGGGTGTGTGAGACAGATACACTGTATACATTTTAAAGAAAAAGGTAACAGGCTAATTATAATGTGTGACTGTGAAATCGTTTTATCTGACAGTGACTTTGAATTATAAAATATGTGGCTGAGAACCTTTTCTTAATTTAAATCAACTAACTGGACTTCATCTCAATGAACAGATTGTGACAGAAAACACCATGCAGACTGATGGGATAACATTCCATGTTTGGTAGAGATAAATTTCGTAATATTTCAATCAGATTGTGATCAGTAAAATTATGAAAATTATTCTGAGTCACTGATAGTCCTGTAGGAAATGCTTTATGGAAAAAGGAAAGAAAAAACAGGGGTCTAAGTGTTCAGAAACGTGATGGACGTGGTTACTTACTAAGGGCGCTGTTCAGCATATCTGCTGAAAGGAGTATTAGCGGCTTTGATATCACGATCTATCGGACCCAAAAAGAAAGGGAACTCAGGTAAATCGGAAACTAAATATATCAAACATGAAGTGTTTGGGAGGGTTCTGTAATGGGGACCTTGATCTTTATTCTTTATGTAAATGATATAGGTGTCGAAAATAAAGATAAAAATGTTTCGTACGCTGATGACATCACACAACTGAACCGTAGGCCAAATATAGAACAATTCGAGAGAAGTGCATTCATTTCGGCAAATGCTTCAGCTCAGTGGTCCACTGAAAATAAAATAATTATGAACCTAAAAAATTCTATTTTTACGATGTTCAGAAACAAAGAGAAGTCTGAGCAGAAGAATTTAGAGGTCTATGATACAAATGTGGAAGAAGTAGAATCCACTAGACTTTTAGGTATTATTATGATATGAACTTAAATGGAAAGAATATATAAACTCTCTGTCCAAAAAACTCAGCTCTGTTTTCATTCATTATTAAGCAGTTTTCACAATATGCAAACAAACAGCAGTTGTGCAGAGAATATAAAACATTCTTTGAACTGTACACGCAGTATGGAGTGATAGTATGGGGAAACTCAAATCTTCATGAAAGGAAAACTGTGTTCACTTTAGATCGTCTTACGAAGAAGAAACTCGGAGACCTACAGAAACTGCCTCAATAGTCTAGGCATTTTAACTTTTACGTCCTTATAAGTAAAACAATAATATACATCAAAAGAGAGATCTCAAAGTGGGAAACAAATGCTAGTATGCATACCCGCAACACAAGAGGGGAAGAATGAAATAACAAGTATACCTCTGTACTCGGGCATAATATTGTTAAGAAACTTGACTAAAAACTGCATGATAATATACATGACAATAATTTTTCAAAGAAACTGAAAGACTATCTGGTGAAAAATGTATTTTACAGCATTGAGGAGTGCTTATTTAATTAATCTTATACATATTGTTATTACACTCTAGGGAATAAATGAAAACGTACTTTTGTTCGTTTGTTTTTTACATGTCTTATATGTGACATTAACATTGTCACAAAGAAAGATGGACAGAAAATTTCATGTCGTAATCGTACACGATCAAGTAAAATTCAATTCAGCCCTCAAATCTGATAGTGTACCTGTTGATTTTGATCTGTCTGATTACACTATAATTATAAACGAATAGTTTCGCAGCGAGTTTTACTGGTAAAATTCTCTCTGGATTCCGGCCACGTCAAGTGGTTTGAAATCGACGAGCTTTTTGCCGAATGGTGACTGTCGAATCATTGCTGCGTCTACCTAATCTAAAACTAAAACTGTACACACTCACGCGGTATACACCTGGCGTTCTAACTCCTACATTATCTTTCACAGGCCTCATCAGCAGTCGTAATTTTGGAGGAGCAGGCTACCTTGGCGAATTCTTGGACCACATCAACATCATCCATGACAAAATCAAATTCAAAATGGAGCCAGAAACGGTACATTGTAATTCCTATACGTACTTCTCTAGCGTATAGCAAATAGGTGTATGAGCCATAGTGTTTACTGGAAACCCATCCACACAAACCGGTATCTGCATGCCACGAGACGAACCATCACCATCCATCGCAAAGACGATCTGTTTTAAGGACCATGGCGCACCCAGTGGAAGTAGACACTGAACATCTACAGTGGGAACTGAGCCACCTACGAAAAGTATTTATGAAAAATAGCTACAGCAACCCCCAGATTCCCAAATATCCATCCAAAAATACTCAAGCAGAAGACCGCTGAGGAGGAGATAAGTTGGCATTTTTGTCGTTTTGTGGGTCGGTAGTGGGAAAAATTTGACAGCTCCCTAATAGACATAAGATCGACTCGGTCTTCAGACCTCCTACAAAATTGCAACAACTGATGAGTATTGTGAAATATGATGTACTCCTTAGAACACAAGGTGTATACAGGATACTGTGTAGGTGTTAACAGTTTTACATCGGGCAGAAAGTGCGTACTATAGAAAAGAGCTGAGATGAAAGAGTAAGATGGTTACTAAACATAGCTTTGAGAAACTCATTCACCAAAAAAAGACGAAACCAATATTTCAGATTTCGAATTACGAACAGTGGCCGTAATGAGTAACGTAGAAGTAGATATCATCGGAGTAGTTCAGCAACTAAAAAAACTTAACAAGAACAAGTCTTGTGGTCCGGATTGTATACCCATTAGATTTCTATCTGATTATGCTGAAGCAATAGCTCCTTAATTAACAGCCATATACAACCGCTCTCTCAAAGAAGGATCTGTACCAAAAGATTGGAAAGTTGCACAGGTCACACCTTTATTCAAGAAAGGCAGTAGGAGTAACCCACTAAACTACAGGCCTATTTCAAAGACGTCAATTTGCAGCAGGGTTTTAGAACATATCCTGTATTCAAATATTATGAACTATCTCGAAGAGAATGATCTATTGACCCAAGGTGAACACGGATTTAGAAATTATCGTTCATGTGAAACACAACTAGCTCTTTATTCACGCTATCGACAAGGGTTCACAAATCGATTCCGTATTTCTTGATTTCCAGAAGACTTTTGACACCGTACCTCACAAACGGCTTTTAATCGAGCTGTTTAGTTATGGTATATCGCCCCAAATCGAATAGAGTATTTCCTGTCAGAGAGGACACAGTTCGTAGTAATCGATGGTAAGGCATCGACATCGGGCGTTCCACAGGGTAGTGTTATTGGTCCTCTGCTGTACCTTATTTACATAAAGGATTTAAGTAAAAATCTATGTAGCTCTTAGGTGCTTTGAAGATGACGCCGTCATTAACTGTCTAGTAAAATCATATGAAGATAAAAAACAAATGCAGAACGATCTGAATAAGACATCACTATGTTGTAAAAATTGGCAATTGATTCTAAATAATGAGAAATGTGAAGTCGTCCACATGGGTACGAAATGAAATCCATTATACTTTGTTTACAAGATAAATCAAAAGTGAAGGCCGTAAACTATACAAAATACCTAGGAATTACTATTACTTCAGACTTAAACTGGAAAGAACATGTATATAATGTCGTGGGAAAGGCAAGCAAGATACTGCGTTTTATTGGCAAATCTCTTTAAAGATGCAGCAGACCTACAAAAGAAACTTCATACACTACGCTTGTCCGTCCATTTTTGGAGTATTCCTGCCCAGTGTGGGATCCTTACCAGGTGGGTTTGACGGAGGACATCGAAAGAGTCTAAAGAAGGGCAGCTCGTTTCGTATTGTCACGATACAGAGGACACAGCGATACGGGAATGATACACGATCTGGGATGGGACTTATTACAACAACGGCGCTTATCGCTGCGGCGTGGGCTGCTTACGAAACAACAATGGCCACCATACTCCTCCCAATGCGAAAATATATTGTTGACTCCCACTTACATAGGTAGAAATGACCATCAGAATAAAATACGAGAAATCAGAGCTCGAACTGAGAGATTCAGTTGTTCTTTCTTCCCGCGCGCTATTCGAGAATGGAATGGGAGATGAATAGTATAATGGTGGTTCGTTGAACTCTCTGCCAGGCAGAGTGTTTTCCGAGTTTGCAGAGGGTTTGCAGAGTATCCCATGTAGATGTGGATGTAGAAGGTATCCCGGAAGATCAGCAACTGCGGAGCATGTTCTGTAAAACAAACACCTCATTTTGTTCGATGAGACATCATCATTACGAGAACAAATAGTTTGTGAGATAGCGTAATAAATGAGGAGGTCGAAATAAAAGTTTGTGAGAAAATTCTTAGTAAAGACTGCGCCTTTGCAGGTAAGCACAGCTTGGGAACCGGCCATCGGACGGTTGAAGCGGGCGCGGCAGGCACGTGACCAAAACAGCGAGCACAGTGACGCCACAGAAAGGCGCACCGCCAAAACACACCTTTTTATATTAGGTGCATTGTGTTGCCACCTACTGTCAGGTTCTCCAGATCAGCGGCCTCATTAGACATCGTAAGATAACAGAATGGGGCGCTCCTCAGAACTCACGGACTTCGAACGTTGTCAGGTGATTGGGTTTCACTTGTGTCACAAGTCCTTACGCAAGATTTCTAAACATCCCTAGGTCCACATTGTCTAATGTGCCAGTGAAGTGGACACGTGAAGGGACACGTACAGCACGAACGCGTGCAAGCCGACCTCGTCTGTTGACAGACAGCGACCGCCGACGGTTCATAGGGTCGTATAGCGTAATAACCAGGCATCTATCCAGATCATCACACAGGAATTACAAACTGCATCAGGGTCCACTCCAAGTAAGCATCACCCAGGTCAATGAAAAACGACACCTCGCTTGGTGTAAGGAGAGTAAACATTAGACGATTGAACACTGGTAAAACGTTGTGTGGAGTGACGAATCACGGTACACAATGTGGCGATCCCATGGCATCGTGTGGGTATGACAAATAGTGAACGTCACCTACCAGCGTCTGTAGTGCCAGCAGTACAATTCTGAGGCGATATAGTGTGGACCTGCTTTTCATGCACCATGTTTTTTTTTTTTTTTTTTTTTTTGTGGCACTAACACACCGCAGGTCTACATTGATGTTTTAAGTACCTTTGCGCCTTCCACTGTCCGGGGATGGTGATTGCATCTGTCATCACAATTGAGTATCTGTTCATAACGCACAACCTGTGCCGGAGTGGTTATAGGACAATAACATCCCTGTAATGGAATGGCCTGCACAGAGTTCTGTCTTGGAACCTTGTAGGACGTCTCTGGGATATTTTGGAACGCCGGCTTCGTGTCAGGCGTCACCATCCTACATCGATACATCTCCTCAGTGCAATACTCCGTGAACAATTGCCTCCCATTCCCCAAGAAAACTTCGAGCTCATGATACAACGTATGTCTGTGAGAGTGGAAGCTGTCTCATTTACAGCCAGCTGTCCGGATGCTTTTGAGCACATAGTGCAGTGTTTTTGAACCCCCAAGGGGGTCGCAAAGTCTTATCGGAGGGTCGCCGTCACAAGTCGACGTACTTATACCAGAAAATAACTAGGGTTTCTGTAATACAAAAACGTACGTCTAAGAGAAATGTATGTAATGTGAAAATTACAAACTTTGTTGTGTAGCAAGGATTATGATTTAAATAGATCATAAACTGTTTCATAATATTGTGCGTTAATGAAGACTAAGCACAAAACCTGAAAGATACAATAATTAATCCTACAAGCACCAAGCACGGGCAAAAATTGCCCGTACACTTTTCTTTTATTAAAAAGTCATAATTAAAATCCTTCAATGTTTATGGGCTTTTTTCTATTTGTCTCTCACCTTATAAAGTACTACCCTACACATTTACATGGCTACAAACTGATAACTAAATATAGCATTTTTATGCCCAATGGCACAGTTTGCCCTGGGTTGGTAGTCCATGAGACCATAATTCTTCATGCCCCCTATAACCTACAAGCACGGGCAAAAATTGCCCCTACATTTTTCTTATAATAAATTTCATTTGGCAATAACGATTGTGAGTTTTTCATGTCTTGTTGAGAGTCTGATTGTTGTGCTTGATATTCGTTGTTGAGACTAACTATTGTTACTAGCAGTTTGCCACAGTATAGGAAACGCCTTTCTTGTAAAGTACATTTTCTAAAATGAGTTGTAGGGGGTTGAACGACACAGAAATTCTTACTGAACTTTTAGCAGACGATGAGTTATCAGATTTCAGTGACTCTGAATCGGCTCACACAGAAGTAGAAGAGAGCTCAAATGAACAATCAGAGGACGAAGAAGAAACAAACCATGCAGGTGTTCTGGTAGGGTGTACCTTGCAGAAGCTCCAAGGCATTGTAAAAGGGAGTTTTCCAACATAGTTCGTGAACATCAGGGAGTAACTACTGCTGGGAAAGTAACAAGTATATGTGAATCATTGAAGAAATTTTTCACACCTGAAATAGTACAGAAAATTGTTAAGCATACAAATGAAGAAGCTGAAAGAAAAAATGTTGACGAAACAAATATATGCTTTGATGGGAATTTTGATTCTAATGGGAATTTACCAGGACACTAAGAAGCCTCCAGTAACAATTGTCTTTTACATCACAGCGGAAAAACAAAAAAAAAAAAAAAAAAAAAAAAAAAAAAATCTATTGATGTTGTCAGGACAGCATCATGATGCAGGAGTAGATGATGATGATACACCAAAGAAGCAAACCCATATAAACCTATACTATAATGACACTAAGGGAGGAATGAATTTAGCTCCAATAAACTCACTGTTCAAGATGAATGTGCCTAAGTGGAATGAAGGAAATCAAAAGCGAGGAAACTGTATATCCATTAATTAGGCCTTGAACTTTTGAAAACACATGTAGAAGAGCGATCCAGGGACTTTAAAGGACTACAGTTGCCCATTAGTGTGCGATGGGACAGATCCTTGGAAAGAAGCTAGAGGTGACCAAAACTGCTGAAGATGAAGAACCAACTAGGTAAGCAAGATGCTACATATGCTTGAAGAGAGCAAGTAACCAGAGAGCCAGGGACAACATCACAAAAACAAACATGTTGTAAGAGACATTCAGAATCAACCATTTTGTGTGCACGAGGTAAATGTCATCTGTAAATGTTAGTATTATCTCCAAGTGAAGAGAGGGTTTTTCTTTCTTTCTTTTTTTTTTAACTTTCAATGTACCTTAAAACATATTTGCACAAGTGTTTTTATTTGGGTTTTTGAAACTTCCTGTCAGTAATTAAACTGATGTTACATTGGAAACAGAATTACTTAACATAAATACATTTTTGCAGGATTTACAGCTTTTTTGTAACACGGGCAAAATTTGCCCTTGGTTGGTGCTCCATGTAACCTAAAATACCTTGGTGCTCCTAGGGTTAATACTGAAAAATAGGGAAAACATCTACTTCTTTGCAAATTATCTATACCGTGGGACCTTAATGAACGTAATTCGCCCCTGTCTTGCCTGAAATTCTAAACACTATTTAATCAAAATATTTTTTGTTGGAAATCTTATAAAAATAGGATAATGTGCTCCATTCCGTAAATTACGTAAAAAAAACTTCGCCCGACAATTTAAAAGAAAGCTGTGGCAAGAGAGAGAAGATTAAATTTGTTTCTTTTGAGATAGGATTGTTTTCTTACGGTTCGCGAGGTGGGGAGGGTGACGGCAAAATATTTTTATTTGGGAGGGGATCACCAGAAAATATTTACTTGGAAGGGGATCGCATATTCGAAAAGGTTGAAAAACACAGACATACTATATGTAAGGACGTCGGCAGGAATGATTCGACAATCACGCTTGACAATAGCCGAGGAGACCTTGGCCGAAATTTTCTGGATTTGAAGCGACTAGATGCGGCTGGTAGCCCGAGAGAATTGTATCAATTATAATAAGCTCAAACGTCAGTCTCAGTTGCAATTTTTTTTTATTTCACTGACGCGTTTCGCCCTATTTAGGCATCATCAGGTTATGTAAATATCTGGAAACATCCCTTATGCTGTGGCTAAGTCATGTCTCCACCATATCCTTTCTTCCAGGAGTGCTAGTCCTGCATGTTTCGCAGGAGAGCTTCTGTGAAGTTTACAAAGTAAGAGGCGAGGTACTGGCGGAAGTACAGTTGCGAGGCGGCATCGTGAGTCGTGTAGGGATAGATCAGTCGGTAGAGCGCTTTCCCACGAAAGGCAAAGGTCCCAGGTTCGAGTCCCGGTTTCGGCACACAACTTTAATCTGCCAGGAAGTTTCATATGGATAACTATTTGTCCTCATCGTAAAATAAACCATCTAAGAAGAAAACCTATCGTCATGGTTGTTTATTTATTTATATAAGGAACTCATAGTTCGATGGGGCGATCTATAATTGTTTAATAATGATTTTGCAGCCAAGATCGCATTTTTCATTTATTGTTACCTGTTTCGGAGTGCTCGACGCCATCTTCATACCTGTCGTAATTTACATAACTTGACGGCAATTTTTTTTTTTTTTTTTTTTTTTTTTTGTATATTTATATAGTACATCCAGGTTGAGGCATCACCAAACATAAAATTACTAATCACAAATAAAATATATACATCCATCTTATAATGGTTGTGAAGCGAGGTACTTCAAAGTCTCTTTTAGTACATAAAAATGTCGTGAAGCTATGTAAATTACGACAGGTCTGAAGATGGCGTCGAGCACGCCGAAACTGGTAACATAATAAATGAAAAATACGATCTTGGCTGCAAAATCTTTTTTTTTTTTTTTTTTTTTTTTTTTTTTTTTTTTTTTTTTTTTGCCGCAGCGTTCGTCTAACGCCAAAATTGAAATAATAATAATAAAATAAACAACGATGACTATAGATTTTTTCCTAGTTCGTTTATTTTACAATGATGAAAAATAGTTCACCATAGCCGGCCGCGGTGGCCGAGGGGACTGAGGCGCTCCAGTCACGGTCTGCACGGCCACTGCGGTCGGGGGTTTGCATCCCCCCTCAGGCATGGATATTTGTGCCGTCCTTAGTATAAGGTAGTAAATAAGTAGTTTGTAAGTTTAGGGACTGATGACCCCGTAGTTAAGTCCCATAAGCTTAACAAACATTTGAACATTTTGAGTTCACCATATATTTACATAATCTGATGATGCCTCAAAAGGGCGAAACATGTCAGTGAAATAAAGAAAAGTTTTGTAACTGAGACCGACTTTTGAGATAAATTGATAACCAGTTGCTGTACCAGGCACCAGTATCGAGTGGAGCCAGTTTTAACTATAATTATGTTTCCCAAATTTCATCACAGTCCTCTCACTCCCGCATCTATTTCTGGAAAGTGAAGTGGTCTTCCGTGCGCCACCGTGACGTGTAGCTCGTAAACGAGAAAGCAGGCGTCATAGAGGAGAGAGAGTGGCGGCAGTAACAGCGCCGCACTCACAGAGTCCTCTTTTTGCGGCGCTGAACGAGCCCCTCGCGTGTCAGGCGGTGGATGGCCGCCGGCACTCAGGCCAGGCCAGGCAGCCATCTAGGAGGCCTCTGCGCCGCGCCCCATTTACCCCCAGCATCAGCCGGCCCGCCAATTTATGCTACGGCCGCAGTGTCAACGATCCGTCTCCGGCGGCCCACTGATGCCCGGTAATGGCGAGCGCTTGGCTGCAGACTGCTTACATCTCCGCTGCTATCTCCCTAATCCCCTTCCTCCCAGCCGAACCGCATCCTTAAATCCCGCCACTTACACGCACACTCACACACACTTCGGTATATTCGTTTAACACGTGTAGCTCTCCATTTCCTCTTTAGAATTGTTCTTTGTTTTGATCTTCAGACTCGTTTGATGCGACTCCCCTACACTAGTATGTGAACTTACAGCCCATTCTTCTGCGCATTTACTAAACCCTACAATGAAGCTTGGTACTGCCAATCGATCCACTTCCCTCTATTGTCTAATGGACGAATTTTAGATGCCTAAGCTTATATATCTTATTAACAAAATCCTTTGCAACCTAACCGACCTACGCTACCCATAATCGCGAGTGATTAAACTTTAAAATGATCCGTGTGCCTCATTAAACGTCACGGTGCAGTAGCCGAGCGGTCTAAAGCGTCTCGCTGCGGAGCGCGCGGTTGCTCGCCGTGGAGGTTCGAGTCCTCCCTGGGGCATGGGTGTGTGTGTTTGTCCGTAGGTTAGTTTACCTAGGTTTAAGTAGTTTGTAAGCTGCGGACTGATGACCACGCAGTTTGGTCCGATAGATTTACAAACATTTGAACATTTTTTGCCTCATGAAACAATTACCCGGTTTAAGCTATCGGAGGTGAGCCCTATAACGTAGTGGAGGTTACACACACACACAAACGACACTTTACTAGTCACTTCCCAATGACGATCGTTTGGTGCGGGAATTTTATATAAAGTAGTAAATGTAACAACCGGGACAAAACTGTAATTGCATAAACAATTTTGACTAGGTGAGATAATACGGTCACCAGCTCGTTGTACGAGCAACAAATTATGGAAATTAATGAAATTTTGGTTCAGAAGCAAATTAATTACTGACTGATTAATTTGGAAACAACACAGACACAGACTGCAGGTTAAGTGAGCGCAGCAACGACACCAGGAAACGTAAGAAAATGTTTCAAATGTTTGTATAGGTTATGGGACTTAACTACGGGGTCATCAGTCCCTAAACTTACAAACTACTTACGAACTACTTACGGCACAAATATCCATGCTCGAGGGGGGATTCGAACCCCGACCGTAGTGGCCGTGCAGACGGTGACTGGAGCGCCTCAGTCCCCTCGACCACCGCGGCCGGCAAAACGTAAGACAAATCCAACTTTCTCATGCAAAAGCATCAACCAATAAAATTACTGTAGTGAACTGGAAAATTGTAGTAATAAAAGTTAGCATGCACAACTTCTACATAACGAAATAGACCATCACCATAATGCTTTCAATGAGGTTGACTGTACTTTGACTATCAACACTTATGCAAACTGTCGTAATTGTGTTTCTATCTATTTTGACTGGTTGGATGTTTATGCAAAATTATTGACTGCTACATTAAGCAATTTACTCTTTCTGTAAAAGAATAACGTAATTACTGTTCCTAATCACTAATGTAACCTTTACTATTGTCCATTAAACTAACAACAAAGTAGCATATAAAATGTTATCTAATAATTACTCTGTTAAAACTGCACTTTTTGTTTCTTTGGCTGAAATTTGCAACGTTTTAATGAATATTTAGATCACAATTAACTATTACTGTTCTTTATCATTCAATTATTATTCAATGCACTCATTACAATGAACTGCGCACTTTTAATTTGTTTATGTCAACTTTATACTACTGCAAAATATTTTATACTGATTTAGTGACTATAAAATTTATTTCAACTAGTCTTTATGGTTCATGTTGAGCCTCGGACAATTAAAGGTAGCGGATAAGATACCTGGTTGGTAGTGACTTGGGTTAATAATTTCTTTAACGCTGAATACTTGCACTCTGGTTCGCTATTGACATTCAGCAAAACTAAACGTTGGCTTAGCTACTCAGTTCTAAAGACGGTAAGTTGTGCAGATCTTACTTTTGCAGCGACGGTGCGGCGTAGCTGGCGATTGTTGCTGATACTTAAATAATTGCTGGCAAAATGGTATCTTCTTGGCGACGGAACATTATTTGCATTGGGCATACAGCGTTCCTCTAGACATATTCCTCTTGATGCATTGACGCTGTGCCCATGCCAATTATTTGCCAATGACCACTTGCTCTGATTGCTGCTCGTACTAACAATTAATAAGGTGCCACGCTACTACGGTCTGCTGCTGCTGTCTGCCTCTGTTACATTCACTTCGAGAGCTCAACAAAGACTACTTCTCTCGCGCGTCGCGCTACACAACTCTACGCTCAGCGATAATACGGCCCTACACAAATAATACTGCTAACTTTGCTCTCGCTAAGCCCACGTGTCTACTACAATACATTACATAATTTCCTTCTATGCAATATGTAATAATTTTTACAATTGTACGTAACATAAATTAATTGCATAAAATAAAAAATCGATTTACATGCAATACACAAATAATAAACAAATCATACACATCTTCCATATTATAAATGTAACTGTGTTTACACACGTAATTAGTGGCGTTGGTCACTGTCTTGTAGCGTTACACCTTCTTGTAATTAAGTTGTGTCGTGAATTTCTCTCGCCAGAAAATTTAATTCAGTACTTGAAAATATTTAAACTTTATAATCAACTATATTTTGTTGTTCTGGTCTTCAGTCCGCAGACTGGTTTGATGCAGCTCTCCACGCTACCCTGTCCTGTGCAAGAATCTTCATCTGAGAATACGTACGGCAACCTACATCCGTTTCAATGTGCTTACTGTATTCGTCTCTCGCTCTCCCTCAACGATTTTACACCACACACGTCATTCCAATGCTACTTCAACACATCAGATTAGAATTCATTTCTTCTTTCAAAAATGTTTGGACGATATTAATATGACTCGGGTATTGTGAACTGTATGATTTGCACTGCACTGATAATTTATTATTATAGACCGCCATCAACAGAAGCAGTGATAAAGTAATATCACTTTTTATATTTGTATTAGAAAGTTTACAACAACATTGAGTGACTAGGAAAATTGCAAGTAACAGCATTAAAAACGGCAAATTCTCAGTTCGTATTATGCCATTCCACTGTTATTTCCTACTGGACGTTTAGAGCGTAAGTATCACTTCAGTTGCAATTTTTTTCCTAGATAGTTTCGCGTGTCTGTGATAGACTATGGTGCAACTGATACTACTGCAAAGCAGCCTACAGACTAAATTGTTTGACAAAGACACACTACATGCTGAGAAGTTTGCTATGTCTCAGATCAGAGATAACAAAACTCAGTCAAACTTACACAAATTCGAATAAAACGTGTTTCATCTAGTCTTGTGTAGTTTGCGAACGAACTAGTTCGGAAGAGGGCTCCCAAAGGCGAACTACGCGAACTAGTTCGCAGATCCCTCGCCTCTTAGTTCGTTCGCTCCTTTTCCGAAGAACAGATGGGGGACAGCAAGAGGATGCGAGAGTGCGCAGAATCACGTGGTTCTGCCAGTTACTGTCAGTTCGAGCTGAGTCCGTTATTTATTTTTTTTTTTAATTTTATTCACCAAAATAAGCACATTCAGCATATTTTATAGCAAATGATTCTTCAATGACCTAATAAATAAAAAAGAGGTTTGTTTGCCTATTTGATGTCTAATTGCCCAAAAATACGGGTAACAACACACGTGTGGGCAACACTGACAATTATGAAAAAAAAAAGCTACCAAAGCAAAATAAAGAGCACTTACAGCAGAGGTAGCAAAAGCCAGAACTAACGAGTAACGATCTGTCTCTGGGATGGGAGCTGACGAACTAAAAGGAGCCACCTACTTCGCAACGGAGCTGCGAACTAAAATGAGACTACCGGTTGCGAACTAAGATATGCATTACCGGTGGCCAACTAAAATATACGCCACCGGTCGCGAACTATTGTGCCAGACGTACCACGCTCCATAGTTCGTTGGATCCTTTTCCGAAGATCGACGGGCAATAACGAGAGGGCGCGTACCAGACTTATTAATCTCGTACTTGCCTTCTGCCGATGAGAGCCATTTCGAGGTGAGCGTCTGCCAGCTAGAAGAGTTACATAGTTCAGTGCTACAATTCTTCTGTTTCATAGTATTCTGCACTCTGCATTATCTGACTAATAAATTCCATAATGCCAAGATATAAAGACAAATCGAAACTTAAAGGCGAGAAATTATCCACGAACTGTTTCTTTAGTTCTGTGTGATATCGTTAGCGGCTCAGGCAGCAAGCGTATGAAGCAGCTAGGTGGGGGAACTTCTGTCTCCACCTGCATGCGCAGACCACACCGCTCAACCGTCTGTGGGAGTGAACGAAGTAAAAGAGAGAACTAGTTCGCGATAGAGCTGCGAACTATAGTAAGCGCTCCAGGCTGCGAACTATTATACGCAAGACTAATTTCATCAGTCCACAGATTTTACAGTATGTGTTTCAGTGTTACACGGACAACGTGACAACTGCAGTTGATTAAATACGAGGCGCTCCAGAAAGTAAGTTCCGTTTGGTTATATAAAACGAACGGGTACAGATACAGAAAAAATATTGATTGTACAAAAATCTACAACTGTTAAACTACTTTTCCACATAGCTTCCGAAATTTTGTAGGCAATTGTCATAGCATGGCACAAGGTTTTGTGTGCCTTTTTCATAGAATGTTGCCGCCTGTGTATTCAATCATGTGGTAACATGTTCTCTCAGCTCGTCATCATCGTTAAAGTGTTGTCCACCAAGGACAGATTTTAGGTGTAAGAAGAGGATTACTGTGAAAAGATTTTCTTTTCCACGATAATGCCTGACCTCACACACCGAATGTGACCAAACAATTCTTAGGGAAATTTCAATGGGACCTGTTTGGTCATCCTCCATACAGCTCGGACCTCTCTCCTAGCGAATTTCATCTCTTCTTACACCTAAAATCTGTCCTTGGTGGTCAACACTTCAACGATGATAAAGAGCTGTTACCACATAGTTGAATACACAGGCGGCAACCTTCTGTGAAGGATGCATGCAAAAACTTGTGGCACGCTATGACAAGTGCCTACAAAATTTCGGCAGTTATGTGGAAAAGTAGTTTAAGAGTTGTAGAAATTTGTGCAACAAAAATTTCTTCTGTATCTGTGTACAATTTCATTTTATTACAAAACGGAACTCACTTTCTGGACGCGCCTCGTATAATGGAAAGAGAGAGAGACTGAGGAAAAGATAAATAGACAGAGAAAGGGAAGAGATGGAGATAGAAGGGTTGGTGTGGATATGGAAAGAATCAGCACAATCTAATGTTACCAAACAAAAGTACCATAAAAGCTGCAGAATGACACAAAACAAAGATCTAGTGCACCCCGGACCAACGAGCTATATAAACTACATAGAGGGGCTATCTTTGGGTTAACAGCGCTCCTTGTGGCAGCAACCAGGAACTGTGGCAGCCATTTTTTTCAACGTCTAGTGCGCCGAATACGAAAGTTATGCCGACGCTATTTACGTGTTTTAGTTTCACATTTTATATATCGTAGTAAGCTTGAAAGGTTATTTCTTAAGCTGAAATCTTGGCCAGAGTATGCACAGTATATAAATGTACGAATGGCGGTAATAAGACTGTTAGAATATCGTATTTTCAGTAAGTATTTGTATGTTTTCGTTTCTAATATTTCGTGTACTCGTCTTTTGTCTTACTACAATTCTGCATACAATAGTCCTACTGTAACTAAAGAAAGCTGTGATTATATTTTTTAGTTTTCCTTTGAAAAATGAAGAACTTACAAAACGATGATTAGCCAGTATGAGACGAGATAAGCGGAATCCTACTGCATACAGTTGCATTTGCTCATCACATGAGAAGAAATCATGAATGCAACAAATGATACAAAGTGGCTTCTAGCTAATGCGATTCCGACGATATTTTCGTTCCCTGAAGATCTTCAAACAACAAGAACGCCAGCAAGGAGATCTCCAAAAAAGTCGCATAACTGAATCAGCTTTATTTGAAGATATTCATTAGAGGTTTGACGTGAAGAGCTATTTGGCTAGTATTGCTATACTTTAAATAAATATATTTTTGTTTCTTTCTTGATTTGTAACAAAATGTGTAAATTTTCACATCAAATTTTAAGAAAAATGTAGGGTAGGTGCCTATCCATGATTTGTTCGTTAGTTTTTTAGCAAGCCTGACGCATCGCTGGAGATGAAAGTGATTCCAGTGGACCCAAAGGAGACTTGGAATCTTTCACTGAATTCTTTCCAGGTGAATTCTGAGAGGACGTGACTTACATATTAGACAATCCTCAAATTTGTTCAGACTAGTTCACTTAGTTTCAAACCAACCGCATCAGAAGTTTTGCATCATGTTGGGATTAAAGTTGTCATGGGGACTCATACAAAACCATCTAGCAATAATAAATACTTGCAAATATGTAGTGTAAAATTTCTTATTGTAAATAAAATATGTAGGTTGTACAATTACTACATACTGTAATTACTTTTACCCTTAAATACACTATGTTTCCTAAAGAAAATTTAAGAAGTATTTTACGATTGAAACCCAAGGTACACAAGTGTGTACCATCAACGTAAAAAAAAAAAAAAAAAAAAAAAAAAAAAAAAAAATGAAAATTTTCCAAATTGCAAAAGATAGAAATAAGGTGCCTATGCAACGTAAGAAACAAAACAAAAATAGTGACATTTTCAGAATTTTAAATTAACCTTGGCACTGGCACTGAAGAGGTTAATGACTTGGCTATAAAACTTACAATAAGCAAGTAGAGAATGGTTTGTTAAGTCATTGCACAAAGTGAAAGTGACATGATTCAGTGCTATAACAGACGACTGGTTACGCCTACGTGACGTTCTAAAACATGGCTGCCGAGCTCTCAATTTGCTTCAAGTATGACAGCACCTTAGCCAGACTATTGGCCGGTTTCCGAAACAGTAGTTACCTGTCCCGTTACAGTTATCTGTGGCTTACCTGAACGTTAAGCACAAAATGGGTTTCCGAGACAACAGTTACCGTTACAGCCGTAGTTACCTGTCCGTTAAAGATAAATGCGCGTTCCCCCGGGGTTACCTACACGTTAACTTTAGTTTTAACTATATCCGCTACGTAGCGCTAGTGGGCTTCCAAACGCAAGTCCAGAAGTTATTTAGCAGTAGTAATTTGTTTTTGTTTTTATGACTGGATTCCGTATAATTTTCATACAATTTTAACATTTATGAAGCTGAAGAATGGAAATTTTTCATCATCGTCGTCACCGCCGTCGTCGTCTTTTTCTTCTGATGCTTCGGACAGTTGTTCAGAAGAAGAAAACTTAGCTGTAATCGGCAATATTGAAACACCACGACGCGTTTTTCGTGTTAGATGACAACCATTCGATCTATGGAATGAGAGAGAATTTGATATGCGTTCCAGAATAATAATAAAAAATACTGACCAATGACATTGCCGGGGTCAAAGGGGGAAAAACGCGAAAAACAACATTCCGGGTTAAATTTTACATCGCGCTCGGCGGTCGCGAGAGATGTTGACAACGGGTGACGTTTACATTAGCTGCATCTCCCTCGCGATTGGTCAAGCAACATCTCGACACTGAGCAGCAGTGGCCAACGTTATTTCTCGCGATCGCAGATCAGGATGTAAAATTTTATCACATTCAAAACACAAAGCCATGCTCTCATAATAAAACTTTCAATTAAGCATAAAGACACTCTCCTTTGCAATAGTGTTCTGCCATGCAATTGCCATTAAGATCAGTCAATGTTTTTATTATTATTATTATTATTACAACGTGGGGCACGGGTAGGTGGATGGGTGGACGTAAATTGACCAGTCTGTGTTGTGAAAAATAATGTCACATTCACAGAACAATGGGAAGAGGAAAACTTAAATTCATAAAAGTATATGCTGACAACAGAAATAATACGAATGATTTTATTGTTAACCCTGTCTTCGTTGTCGTTTGTCTTTTTAAAAAAGAATACAACTCTCTGGGTTGCCTTACCGTTTTCTCTCCTGTCTGTTTAAAGAATTGTACAGTTTTGTGACAACTTCCAAGACCTGTTGTTTTTCCAAAATAGTCAAACCATCTGCCTTTTTATTTACTATAACTACTTTCCTTTCTAAAATCAAGTCGGTCAAAAGATTTTTCTCAAATAGTCAATTTCTTTTTCCTCGCTTGTCGCCCATTGCCTTTGAAAACAGAAAACTCGTTACTGCTATACAAACTAAGACGCGGCTTCGATTTCACTTAATAATGGATAAAATTCGAGTAATTGCGATTTTATATATACATGTGGCGTCTGTTCCGAGACAACAGACGTCACTTCTGATCCTGCAGTTATTATTATTCAACATTCATAGAACATATGACATCAACTGCGATTGGGCAAAGCTGAAAATGTGTACCCAGCCGGGATTTGAACCCGGGTCTCCTGCTTTCTAGGCAGTTGCGCTGACCACTACACCACCTTTTTTTTTTTTTTTTTTTTTTTTTTTTTTTTTTTTTTTTGGTAGATCTATGAGTCGCGGTCGTTCGTTCACTTTGTTCGTGGTTGTTCATTGAATAATTGGCGTTCAGCCCCCTGACCGGGCGCGCTGAGCCACGGCGCCCGGCGTTTTAACCTAAGGACAAACACACACACACCTATGCCCCAGGGAGGACTCGAACCTCCACGGCGAGCAACCGCGCGTTCCGCAACGAGACGCTTTAGACCGCTCGGCTACTCCACCGCGGCAGTGGGGACACAGTGATCACCGCACCTGCAAGGACTACCTAACCACGCCTCCCGTCAGATACAAATTCCCAGCTTCGCCCTGCCCACAGTACTCAAACTCGTAGTTATGAACTAATTCCCGTAAGAGTAAGGGCTTCAAACTTTGCCCACCCCTCCCCACTAACGATAGGATCATTGCCCGTCACCGGCATATTATATATATATATATATATATATATATATATATATATATATATACATGTGGCGTCTGTTCCGAGACATCCCTGGGGCATGTGTGTGTGTTTGTCCTTAGGTTAAAACGCCGGGCGCCGTGGCTCAGCGCGCCCGGTCAGGGGGCTGAACGCCAATTATTCAATGAACAACCATGAACAAAGTGAACGAACGACCGCGACTCATAGATCTACCAGAAGCAAAAAAAAAAAAAAAAAAAAAAAAAAAAAAAAAAAAAAAAAAAAAAGGTGGTGTAGTGGTCAGCGCAACTGCCTAGAAAGCAGGAGACCCGGGTTCGAATCCCGGCTGGGTACACATTTTCAGCTTTGCCCAATCGCAGTTGATGCAGTTGATGTCATATATTCTATGAATGTTGAATTGCGTTTTTCGTTAGTAGTGCCATCTGTTATCTGTTGAGACGTACTATTTGCTACGACAGAAGGCGTAGTTGCCTCATAGTTAACTAACGGGCGTTGAAATCAGCTACGGGAAACCCAAGGAAGTTATCTGGCATGTTAAATTATAACATGACTGTAGCTAACGGCACGGTAACTATAGTTTTCGAGAAACCGGGCATATGCTGTTTATATAGGTCGTTGCCCCAGACTGTGCGAGTAAGGTGAGCCTGTCCCGTAGTGTAGTGGGTCGTCGTTTGGCGCAGACCGCGGCTGGCGGCATGGCGTGGCGTTAATTCTGCGCACCGCGCCAGGATTCTCGTCACGTCCGGCTGGCGCGGTCGCTTGTTTTTACTGCCGGTCCCCGCAGTCGTCAGTACGGGCCCTGAAAAAACGGATGGAAGTCAGCGCGCTGTATAAAGAGCGGCCGGCGCACGCACCAGCTGCGCTCCGCCCACCGCGTCACCCAGTTACTCGCAAAACTTTTTCTGGTGTGAAATGCGTTTTGCGTAAACAGATGAAGCTGAATAGTGCCACGAAACTCTTCTTTCTTGCCGGCTGCAGGAAGCAATGTCAACTAAACAGTTTCATATTGGATCGTTATAAAAAAACTGATATACTGAAAAGGAGCTCTCTTGAACGAAAGACTTTTCTTTTTTTGGGGGGGGGGGGGAGATTCCAAGTCTCCTTAGGGTCCACTGGAATCAGTTTCATCTCCAGAGATGCGTCAATATCAGGCATGCTAAAAAAACTAACGAACAAACTATGGATAAGCACCAAACCTACATTTTTCTTAAAATTTGATGTGAAAATTTACACATTTTGTTACAAATCAAGAAAGAAACAAAAATATATTTATTTAAAGTATAGCAATACTAACCAAATAGCTCTTCACGTCAAACCACTTATGAAATTTTTTAATATCACCATTCATTAAATCTTCAATGTTTTGAGACTGAATTTCGTTAGGAGCATCACGTGGGGAGTCAGAATTCGTACGCTGTCGATTCATCACAGCAAATAAGTCGTCCTCAGATACAGAATTTTAGTATAGCAATACTAACCAAATAGCTCTTCACGTCAAACCACTTATGAAATTTTTTAATATCACCATTCATTAAATCTTCAATGTTTTGAGACTGAATTTCGTTAGGAGCATCACGTGGGGAGTCAGAATTCGTACGCTGTCGATTCATCACAGCAAATAAGTCGTCCTCAGATACAGAATTTGAATATACTGCAACACTTTCCTTCAGTATGCGTGATATCTCTTCATCACTTAGCACATGAGCTGCCAAAATATGGTACGTTATGAAGTACGGAGCTATTGTAAAAGTGCACACTAAGAACTAAGGTACACAGATGTGTACTATGAAAACATCGGCATTTATTGCCCAGGAAAATTGAAATAATTCACATTTGCTGTATTTCAGACGATTCTTCTAACTGCGCTTATCACTCATTACACACAAAGATAAACACATTACGCTTTATGTATTATTTACTTGTTACTTGCTGTCATAACGACGCTGCCAGGCTGCCAGCTAAACTAAATCAAATTTCTGATTCGTGTACCTCCAGAGGTACTGTGCGAGGGCTATACAAATGGCGTCATTTGAAAGCACAAAGGTACACGATTGTGCACACGCGGTCTGAGCACACAAAATACGCCACAGACAGAGAAAACAGTTTACGAACCAAGGTGCACATATGTGCAATTATAGACTGAAGAGGTTATGGATAAAGGATAAATGATAGAAAACAAGTGTGTGGCAGGCAGATCTGAAAGTTTAATTACAAGTGACACATACACTGGATCGGCTAAAGATAGTTTTATATATATATATATATATATATATATATATAATTTTTATTTTATTTTATTTTTTATTTTATTTTATTTGCATCGAGTTGACGATGTAGATGGCCACTTAGTAGTCGAACAAACGAAAAAATCGCACTAGCGTTTATTACGGCCCACTTTATGTGGTGTCGCACCAGTATGAAGTGCGCGCCACGTACTTTCGCCGCGCGCCGCCATGCAGGCACATCGCGGCGTTCTTACGGCGTCAGCCACGAGCGCCCTCTGCTGCAACTCCGCTCGTGGCCACGACTGCTGCATCGTCCACTTGGGAATCAGATAGGCACCAGTTAAGACTTGGCTATCGGATTGGCAGTAAGAATCATCAGTAGGCAGGCCTCTATCTAAACTATGTATCAACATTCTACTAGTCTGCTGCTCTCCAAGTTAAGTAACGTATTATTTCTATGAAATATATCTCTTACACTAATCTAGCTTAGTGTTTCTAGTTTCTGCTGTCCCACTGGCTGGTCAGCTAGTCACCTCCGTACCTGCACACGCGTGCATCCTATTTTCCTGTGTCGGTCTCTCTCTCTACTCGGTCACCGACACCCAGAACAACCGGCGGAAACGAGACAGAAAAGTGGCGACGACGATGGGACACAAAAGTGGCGACGAGGATGGGACACAAAACTTTAGATTTGTAGTTTTACATCTTTTTGAAAATATTTTGGACTAAAGTAATAATCTAAATAATGAAAAATTAATTAATAAGAGTGTCTAAAACCCTTTTAGCAAAAAAGAAAAAAAAAAAAAAACCTACGTAGTTGAGGGTACCGATCCACCTACCTTTAGCGTCATAGTCCAACTCCTTGCCCACTACGCTACGGCTATCAACTCTAAACATTGAAGAACATAGCTCTATTTAATTAATAAGAGTGCCCGAAATCCTTTTAGGTAAAAAGAAGAATAATTTAGGTAGTGACGGGTTAACAGTCGAACGCGCTATCCACTACACTACGGCGAACAATGAGAAAAATCGTTCATTAATCTCATACTATTGATGGCGGTTGTTAACTGATGCTAATATGGCATTTGTAGACACTAGATTATCATTTATCGCACGAAGAACGACGTGTTTTTGTTAATTCTTCAGTGCGCCATTGCTTTGAAATGACAACGTGTAAGTTATAATAAGAAAATCATCAAATACGCAACGCAAGATGGCGTATGCCAGAGAGAGTTCTGGGCGAGAAATGTCACGTGACATCTGCGAATGGCTGGTTTCCGTAAAATCAATGGAGGGTGTCAAATCTTCTTTATTTTTGAATTATATCTCTGCAACGATGCAAGATATGAAAAACAAACATAATAGAGTGAAGTTGTAGAGGATTTTACCCTCTACCAATTAGGTTATTCAATTTTCGTGTTAGATGAACTGTTCGTTTGCAATTACAATTATATTACAACTTTTTTTTGTATTACTGCCATATTTTTTGTCCGAAAAATTTGAAAAAGGAGGGTTCTGGTCTCTGGCGGCCTACAATCATGTCTGTAAAATTTGGTGCTGATGGGTTGAACGATTCTTCTTAAAAACAGGAAACATGTTACGGACAGACAGACGGACAAACAGACAGACATACACCCCAAAATCGCCGTTATTTTTGCAAATATCTTTGATACGCTACGAGATATGAAAAAAACATCGTAAATAAAAATGCGGAATAGTGGACATTTAAGCACGAAACAATTACGGGGAAAATTGATAATCCACCTAGCTATCTCTTTGGTCCTTCACCTGTACATGCAGAGTTGGCACTGTGTTAAACGCGGATTTGGAATGTGTTAATATTTACAGGGTGGCCGGATGCCCTTCCTGCCGCCACCCCATGCCCCCCAGGAGGAAATGTGTACCCCAATGTCTGCGTATAGTGTTACATGTGTACGAAAGTGTAAAGTGTTACGAAATGTTTGCGAATCGTGTAACTGAGGTGGTACTTGGGGACCAGCCCGGTATTCACCTAGGATGATGTGGAAAACCGCCTAAAAACCACATCCAGGCTGGCCGGCACTCCGACCCATTTCGTTAATCCGCCGGGCGGATTCTAACCGGGACCGGTACGCCTCTCCATCCCGGAAAGCGGTGCGTTAGACCACACGGCTAACCGGGCGGGTTCTGGGACAAATTGATAATCAGTATACATATATAAAAATAGGACGTGGGACGTGTGTCCGTGTATTTGATTTGGCAGCCAAATTACTCACTGCAGACCAATGGTGGTTATGGATGAGAGTAGCCTTTAGGTTCGCGGTGTGCACTGTGGTGCTTTGGTCACGGTGTGAGGGGGTGGGTGAGTGTGGCGAACAAAAATCCGTAAAATATGGAGAAATACAACGATCAACAGATGCTCAAAGATAGAAGGACTCAAAGATAAAACACTGGGAAACACAGACATACGTTAACTGCGCATTATCTACACTGGCAATACACCAATGATCTCAATATAAACACTGGAAAGACAACTGTAGTGCTTAGGATCAAAATACTGACAACTGGGTTAGAGAGACAAATATACGTCGAGCGTCACGGTTTCATAATACATAGTACCATCTTCATATAATCCTTGAGCTCGCTGCAATACACATACTGTAGACATACGTTAATGTACTTAATTTATGTCTGTGACGGAAAGTTCGTAAGTCATAGGTCACTTTTGTTTAGCGGACAGTATCACGTTACTAACAGATTAATACCATTCAGTTAGATGAGTAACATCTGTGTTTTCCCCGATAGTACAGAAAAGGACAAATTGAGGAGATGTTAGTTACATATCCCCCCAAATAACTAATAGATTCCAACGCTTCGTTTTTTCATTCTCATAACTGTGGTGTAATACACTACAACAAGGGGTACACTTTTACTTGCGGCATCGGCGAATTGTGCTAATGTTGGCAACGGATGTTAAATTCTCTTTAAAAAATCAGTCATGTAGAATGAGATGAATAATTCTTTATGTTCACGATTAAATAAATAATTTATGCTGTTGTATTCAGTAAATTAATCATCGCCCAAAGCAAATAGTTCGTTGCCAGCGACAGTAAACTAAGCCGCTGCCACTGCAAGTAAAATTTAACCCAGGTAGGATACAACAATTTTTTTTCTTCCTAGCAGTTTCCCCATATTCTTTGCAATGTCATGGAAAGAAAAGATGTGCATCTTTAGACGGGTATAACCACTAAATTGGACATAGAGTAGAAATATCTATGGAGTCATCATTGGGTTCTGGGCATCTTCTCAACATTTGGAATTACCAGTGATAATTTAGCACGTGATATTGAGACAAATGACTAATATTTCAATTTGACATCTTGGCTAGGAAAACTGAGTTTATTGACAGAGCTGTCCAGCAAACATTCTTTATTTGCTGACCTACGTCCGGAACCCTAAAAAACCGTGATATACACAGGTCCCTCTTTAACAAACGT
The DNA here is from genome assembly GCA_026315105.1 of Locusta migratoria. Taxonomy (NCBI): domain Eukaryota; kingdom Metazoa; phylum Arthropoda; class Insecta; order Orthoptera; family Acrididae; genus Locusta; species Locusta migratoria. The sequence continues at coordinate 276,135,974 of CM048744.1, forward strand.
TGCAAAGCACGGGAATTTAAGCTAGTACTTAAATTAAAATCAATCGTTTGGGCAATTCCATTGGAAATGGGACGAAAAATTACATTACATTTTTTTAACAGTTAATAATATCTACATGTGCCAATGAATGTAATAGAAAAGAATTGCCATAAGTTCTGCGTTAAACAGTTACTATTTTCCTATTTGAAATTCGGTGAAGGTAGCATTGTTTTCCGATCGCGACATTTTGTCATACTGGATTTCAGTGAACTACGGTTCGTTATGAAAAATGTTCAAATGTTTGTAAAGTCTATGGGACTTAACTACGGGGTCATCAGTCCCTAAACTTACAAACTACTTATGAACTACTTACGAACTAGGACGGCACAAATATCCATGCCCGAGGGGGGATTCGAACCCCCGACCGTAGTGGCCTTGCAGACCGTGACTGGAGCGCCTCAGTCTCCTCGGCCACCGCGGCCGGCGTTCATTATGAACCTGATTGTCTGAAGTTCAAGTAGATATACAACAATAACATGACAAATGTCGTAATACATTTTTCATTTATTAAAATAAATGACAGGAGGGTGCCCATAATTAGGAAATCAAAGAAGGTTGGGAATGAATACCATAAATGAAGCAGTTAGAGTGAACAGACTAAGATGGTGGGGTCATGTTACATGCATGGAAGATGCAAAGTTACCTAAGAGACTCATGAGCTCGGCAGCGAGGGTAAGAAGAGCCGTAGTAGACCAAGAAGAAAGTGAAAAGAAGAAAGTATTTAGATACAGTGAAGATTGATTTTGAAGTAAAAGGCATAACATTAGATGAGGTATCAATGTTAGCATTGAATAGGGGATCATGAAGGCATTTTATTACAGGTGCTATGCTCCAGACTGAACGCTGAAAGGCATAATCAGTCTCTAATGATGATGATGATGGAAATAAATGCAGTTTATATAAGGATTAAACTTACATAGGCTTGATCTTCTTTTTATCACACGTTGATTTCCGTTTGAAGTATTATGGAGTTTCTTACCTTCAACATAGAAAAAAATAATTAACTAGTAGATACGCTGTAGACGATGTGTATCAAGGAGAAGAATGCGCGCCATTTGTAAATCGCTGTCAGTTACGTACGCTTTGCTGTGCTTTTTTGAAATGTCGGCGTTGATTGAAAATCCCGTCGCCTGTTAAATCACGTTGGTGATTCGGTTTATGAATGCGAGGAAAGTGAAACCAAGTGAAATTTATCGGCAAATTTGCGATGTTTACGGACCAAATGCGATGAGTGATTCGATGGTGAGAAGATGGATCCGACAGTTCAATGGCGGGCGTAGTGATGTGCACGATGAAGAACGAAGTGGGCGTCCACCTTTGGTTACAGAAGAACTGGTTCACGCGATTGATGAAAAGTTCCAGGAAAACCGTAGGTTTACAATTAGTGCTCTCGCTATGGACTTACCCCAAATTTCACGATCACTGATGCATGAAAGTTTTACCAAATAACTGAAATTCCGTAAACTTTGCTCACGTTGGGTACGAAAGATTCTCAGTGAGCAACACAAAACACAACGGATGGATGGCACACTTGATTTTTTGACCCGTTATGCTGAAAGCGGCGAAGAATTTCTGAGACGGATAGTCACAGGAGATGAAACGTGGGTTTCTTACCCCTGAGAGTAATCGGCAATCAATGGAATGGAGGCACACTTCATCCCCACCAAAGGTAAAGCCGAAGCAAATCATGACACCTCGGAAAATGATGTGCACAGAGTTCTGGGACTGGAAATGCATCCTACTCATTGACTTCTTATCGCTTCTCGCTTATTGCGAGACACTTCGGAAATTGCGCCGTGCAATTCAGAATAAGCGCCGGGGACTGCTGTCAAAAGATGTTGTTTTGCTTCACGACCACACACTGCAAATGTGACGAAAAGCCTCCTACAGGGATTTGACTGGGACGTGTTTGACCATCCTCCGTACAGCCCTGACCTCGCTCCTAGCGACTTTCATCTGTTCTTACATCTCAAGCCTTGGCGGTCATCACTTCACCAATGACGACGAGCTGAAAGTAACTGTTTCCAAATGGTTGAAGACACAGGCGGCAGATTTCTATGAAGAAGGTATACAAAACCTGGTGCCACGCTATGACAAATGCCTGCAGAATTTCGGCAGTTATGTGGAAAAGTAGTTTAAGAGTTGTAAAATTTTATGCAATAAAAATTTCTTCTGTATCTGTGTACAATTTCATTTTATTACCAAACGGAACTTACTTTCTGGAGGCGCCTGTATTTTATTTCATTACAAAATGTACTTTATAAACAAAAGATGACAGATGATGAAAAGTGCATGAATTTAAATTCTAAAAATACCGAATAAATACCACATCAATCTATACTATGGTGTCTTCATTTTGTAATTTATTTGAAAAATTCACTTTAAATAATTTCCAAGCTATGAGTATCATAATCACGTGATTTCATGAAATTAGGTTACTTTCGCCCCTAAAAAACAACCGGAAGTTTTTGCGTATCACGGCTGCGAGTTTGTCACAGATGTTAACGTAACGTCTACTTTCTACGACACAGAGAATGAAACGCCACATAAAATGCAAGGCGTCCTGCTGTATGATTTGAAAAGTAAGATTGCTGTAGTTTCAAATTAAATGTTAAAAATACTGCAGATGAATGAGTCTGCGAGTTTAAAATTTAGTTGTCAAGGTTCAATCAATGCTGACGAAGAATGATCAAAATCCATTTTAACAATTTTTTTCTGCTTCTTTTATGTTTCATCTTATATTATTAAAAAAAAATGGTCAAATGTTTGTAAATCTATCGGACCAAACTGCGTGGTCATCAGTCCGTAGCTTACGAACTACTTAAACTGAGGTAAACTAACCTAAGGACAAAACACACACACACACACACACACACACACACACACACACACGCGCGCGCGCGCGCGCGCGCGCGCGCGCGTCCCAGGGAGCCGGCCGCGGTGGCCGAGGTGACTGAGGCGCTCCAGTCACGGTCAGCACGGCCAATACGGTCGGGGGTTCGAATCCCCCCTCGGGCATGGATATTTGTGCAGTCCTAGTTCGTAAGTAGTTGATAAGTAGTTTGTAAGTTTAGGGACTGATGACCCCGTAGTTAAGTCCCTTAAGCTTAACAAACATTTGAACATTTGATTCGTCCCAGGGAGGAACCTCCGACAGGGATCAACCGCGCAGTCCTCAGCGATGCGCCTTAGACCGCTCGGCTAATCTACCGCTGCAATCTTATATTGGAAGTTATTACTGGTACATTGTTCATCTATAGCAACAACCTAGTCTGTCAATAACAACGTTTAATATTTTATTTTGAGTAATATTATTTACTGTATATGGGTATGATTGAAATTTGTGCAATATATTGCACAATATATGAACGCATTAACTGAAATTATATTCTATTTAAGTAACTACGTGAATCCCATAGTCTCTGGCTAAAATCGTTTGTCTATTTAATCTCGTAAGTTAAATTGCTTATATTTTTACAAATATCGGGTGACCGAACGATGGTCGGGAATTTTTTTGTTACATAGTCGTACATAGTGCTACGCACCATGTTTTCGAAGTTAACGTATCCTCTGTGATCCGAAAAACACGAAATTAATTTTTCTACACATACAAAGACAATTTTGACAAATAGCGTTTTTACGATAAATACAACTATGTAAGTGAACATCAAAAGAAAAACAATGTGAACACAAAATTTCATAGAAATCGTAGAGTCGTTAACCATAAATGTAGCGCCCCAGTGGCGACGATACTGCTCACCGTGTTTTCCTGGCTATCTTGTGTGATCCGAAAAATACGAAATTAATATAATTTTGGAAAATCGTGGATGAACTTCAAGAGAAAAAACCAGTGTAAATACAAAATTTCATCGTAATCATTAGAGCTGTTTACGAAATACCTATTATATATATATATATATATATATATATATATATATATATATATATATATATATATATATATATATATATATTTATTTATTTATTTATTTATTTATTTATTTCTCGTTATATACAACCACAAATGTAGTGTCCCAGTGGCGACGATACTACTCACCGCGTTTTCCAGGCGTACACATCTTGTGTGATCCGAGAACAAGAAATTATTTTTTTTACCCATATACTAAGCAGATTCAAATGGATGTAGGTTCCCGTTCTTATGAGGAGATGAAGAGTCTTGCTCAGGAAAGAGTAAGGTGGAGAGCTGCATCAAACCAGCGTCCGGACTGAAGACCACAACAACAACAACACCTATATACAGATAATTTTGGAAAATCGCGTTTTTCGAAAATAGAACAATGTAGGTGAACTTCAAAAGAAAGAAAAACTGTGTAAATATAAAATTGCATCAAAATCGTTAGAGCCGTTTACGAAATAGCTACTATACAGGGTGAATCTAAATTCGCGCACTCGGGCCTTGCAGTGCGATTCCTCACATGCTATCAATGACAAAATGACTTTCACAAAATTTCATCCGGCGCATATTTCGGGCAGTAAATGGAAGTCGAAGATTGAGATGGGTGTGGGTCCCAGAATTACACTACTACACAAACAGATTTCTAGGGGATGAGGGAGGTATCTTGAGGAACAAAGCGATCCTATAAACCCATGCTCGGAAACGCACCCATCTCAATCTTCGACGTCCATTTACTGCCGGAAATATGCGCAGGACGAAATTTTATGAAAGACATTTTCTTATTGCTAGCGTGTGAGGAATCGCGCTGCCAAGCCCGAGTGCACGAATTTAGATTCACCCCGTATATACACAAGAATTGCTCATTTAAAGATATAACTTTTGCTGTGTCTTGAAGCTGAAATGGATACGAAATCAGCGGAAAAACAATTCATTTAGAAATTACTGGAAGTTCACCTGGTTCTTTACGTGTCAATTGAAACGACTATAGTAATCTACAAAAGAAAACGCAATAATAACGTCGGCCGCGGTGGCCGACAGGACCGCGGCGCGCCAGTCACGGTCTGCACGACCACTACGGTCGGGGGTTCGATTCCCCCCCCCCCCTCGGGCATGGATATTTGTGCCGTCCTTAGTATTAGCTAGTTCATTAGTAATTTGTAAGTTTAGGGACTGATGACCCCGTAGTTACGTTCCATAAGCTATACAAACATTTTATGCTACGCAATAATAAGATAAATAATGGGAGGAATGAAGTTGCGTATCATACAGCCTATTACGTACAGTTTAACTCGGGACACGATGTCCTGTCGCTGCACGGAAAATATTATTCGCACGGTGGCGTATCTCTCGGTGTTCTTCCGAGCTGAAATACGTTAGGGGTAGTGGCGTAACTAGGACTTGGCTTTGGGTGGGGGGGGGGGGGGGGATAGATCTGCTTGACGAACAAAATTTTAGTCAGTTTCCAGACAGACTACCATCTACCACTCCCGTTGAAGAAACTAATTCACTCCCATCCAATGAAAGCTTATGGTAAAACGCCCCAAGTTTCATATCTTTACCTTTACCATATTGCTGTTATATGATTTATTTTATCTTTTTTTTTTCTTTTTTTTTCTCTTTCCTTTTTTTCTTTTCGAGTTCTGGGGGGAGGGGGTTCTATACCCCTCAACCCCCCCCCATAGTTACGCCACTGGTTAGGGGCAATCATCAGCTGCTGTTGTAGTCTTCAGGCGACCAGAGCGTTGCATGCCATCGACAGTCATGTTTCTCTGAACATCATCCACGTCCGAACTATATCGCTTTTGAAACTATCTGTGAGATTAAAATTGTGTGCCGCTGCAGAGTGCAGAGTGAAAGACTCATTCTGGAAACATCCTTAGGCTTTGGCTAAGCCATGTCTCCACCATATCCTTTCTTAAAGGAGTGCTAGTCCTGTAAGTTTCGCAGAAGAGCTTCTGTGAAATTTGGAAAGTAGGAGGCGAGGTACTGGCGGAAGTAAAGTTGTGAGGAGGGGTGTGTGAGTCGTGTCGGGATACATCAGTGGTGCCGGGCGCCATGGCTCAGCGCGCTTTGTCAGGGGGCTAAACGTTCTCTGTAATAAGAACGCTGAGCCAACCATTGAACGAATAACTACGAACGAACTAAACAAAAGACGAAAAAAAAGTCCCAGATTCGAGTCCCGGATCAAAAATCAAATGTTCAAATGTTTGTATAGCTTATGGGACTTAACTACGGGGTCATTAGTCCCTAAACTTACAAACTACTTATCAACTAACTAATGCTAAGGACGGCACAAATATCTATGCCCGAGGGGGGATTCGAACCCCCGACCGTAGTGGCCGTGCAGACCTTCACTGGAGCGCCTCAGTCCCCTCGGCCACTGCGGCCGGCTCCCGGATCCGGCACACAATTTTAATCTGCCTGGCAGTTTCATATCAGCGCTGCAGAGTGAAAGATTCATTGTGCCGGCCGCGGTGGCCGAGGAGACAGAGGCGCTCCAGTCAAGGTCTGCACGGCCACTACGGTCGGGGGTTCGAATCCCCCCTCGGGCATGGATATTTGTGCCGTCCTAGTTCGTAAGTAGTTCATAAGTAGTTTGTAAGTTTAGGGACTGATGACCCCGTAGTTAAGTCCCATAGACTATACAAACATTTGAACATTTGATTCATTGTCCATAAGTCGCTTTTGTTTACTACGAGAGGTCTGGAAACTTTCCTGATGAGAGACCCTCCTGACACAAAGTAACAATGTTGATACGATCAAACGTCGGAACTGACCTTCTACCCATAGCATAACTACAATCAACACAAGCAGTATACGTCTTTCCTGGTGTTACGACTGGAACTGATCGGCCGTCTTACCACTCCGTCGCATTGCCCTCCTCATATACATATCTGTGCGGGTTGATTGATATCTATACATAATCTAAGGAACTGTGTTCTTGTTCAAATGTTTGTTAAGCTTAAGGGACTTAACCGTGGTGTCATTAGTCCCTAAACTTACAAACTACTTATGAACTAACTTACACTAAAGACAACACAAACATCCATGCCCGAGGAAGGATTCGAACCTCCGACGCGGGAGGCGATCCGTAACGTGGCGCTCCAGACCGCTCGGCTATTCCACCTGTGTTCTTGATGCAATACACACATTCCACGTCAGTGTCCAGGAGACCTTAGAACTAAGTAATGTGTGTATTACACAATTTTATTGCACAATATACAATATACAAAAATAGAGTGCTTTGAGCATCTAAAGGAGACAGGAAATACCGTATTTGTCGGCGTACAAGACGCACTTTTTTCCCACTAAAATTGGTCCAAAAACTGGATGCTTCTTATACGTCGGTTCCCAGTTAAAGTAGGTACCTGCAAGCTTGATTTCTTTCAAAGGATCTAAAAAATGGTGTAAAATGCGTAAAATAATTTTTTAAGCGGGTAAATAATGTTTTATGCGGGAAAATTCGCATTTAAGGTTCTCTCTTACGTTTCCGTAGCTTTTATTTGATATGTGTAAATAATATGTACCAAAATACCCATCAGGAGCTTTATTACGTAGTAAAGATTTTCTGAATTTTGTACTATTTTTAGTGTCAAACGTAACTGAAACTGGTAACATCATAGCAAGTAGAAACTTTCGACGTAATTTCATTCATCATAATCTTTTTTTTTTTTTTTTCGGTAATCCTGTGACGGTGTCATTCACTATTTCAATAATGAAACACAGCTCACGTGTCCATCTCTCGCCTGACGATATTTGAGAATTTAATTGCATTCCCGAGAGCAAATATGTACACAAGTATTTTTTGTGATGTTTGCACAGCTTCTGCGTTGTCGTATTTTTGAGGTTAAAACATGCTGTGCCACATACAGTGCACCGACCAAAACACAAAAGCAAACCGTCTATCATTCTCACAGTCTATGGAACATCAGAAGAATACTTCCATAAACATTTGCGCTTCATAAAAAATTCTGAAAGCGCGTCATTTTAAACGCCCTACACGTGGCGCTAAGTTCGCGAACTGATTTTCGGTGCGTTGTCTAATTGGAACAACCGTAAGCCGAGCCACCTAGGTGTCAATGTCGTAAGCCTTTACGACGCTCTCGTCAAGCATCACGCCATATAGTCGGCGCGCACTGCAAACAGCGTTAGGCAGAATATCCGTTTGAATGAGCGCAAACGGCCAAGAAACTTGACTGCCTAAAGTTTATGAACACTATTTGCATTGCCTTGGATATTGTACGTAAATGGACAAATTTATTATAATTATTTTGCAATAGATGTAGTAGGTGTGTTTTTTTCTCCTGCGAAAAAAAATGTTCTTAATAGTGGGGTGCGTTTCATACGCCGGTACGTCTTATATGCCGGCAAATACAGTATTTTCTCGTTAATGTGAACATGAACACTCACTTGTTCCTGTCACCTACATAATGTATAAAATTATTTATTGAATGAAATTTGGGCATCATAAGCTTCTAGAATGAACATGATCGCTTAGTTCTCTGTAGAATACAAGTACATCTAGAAGAAGGTGTTTTTGTGTACTTGTGATTCTTCTTTACAGGCCATAAGTTACGTTGTAGGTGACAATTGTGAGTGCTTACGACTGATATATTTTCAGCATACTCCATATATAGAAAGAACTAGATTAACTTTAGAATTTATTCAAGCAAGTTCACATGATACACAAAATTCTGAGGACTAATCAGTATCGATCCTCTGACGCGAAGAATACCTTGACTTACTAACTACTTAAACAAACTTATGACAAGAACAACACACACACACACGAGCGCGCGCGCGCGTGCACACGCATGCACATACATACATACACACAAGCCTGAGGGAGAAGTCGAAGCCCCGTTGGGGAGTGGTCGCGCAGTCCGTAGAAAGACACCTTATACCGCACGGTCATTCCCTCGCGACTTTACACATTTTTAACGGAATGTTTCACAGAAATAAATACACTGAAATAGTTTGAGATTATTTGTAAGAAGACAACGCTTCATTTGCAACAGTTTTGGAAGGGCTACCTTGGAAATTTCTCGAGAATCCGGCCGGGTAGCGTCGTCTAAAAGCCGCGATATTTCGGCAAGCTGACTTCTTACCCACCCCCAAGAACCACAGACATTGCCGAAATCTTTCACGCAGGAGGACCGCACAAATGTACCATCATTTGATCAACGTACTAATTCCGAATGGGGGACATAGCAATAGGTATTTCCGGTGTAGAGAAGCAACTGAGAGAGCTAAATACGAAAATGTCTGCTGGTCCGGATGGAATACCAGTTCGGTTTTACAAAGACTATTCTGCGGCGTTGTCCCCCTACTTAGCTTGCATTTATCGCGAATCTTTAATTCAGCGCAAAGTTCCTAGTGGTTGGAAAAAAGCGCAGGTGACTCCCGTTTATAAGAAAGGAAAGAGAACTGACCCACACAATTACAGGCCAATATCGTTGACATCAGTTTCATGTAGAATTTTGGAGCATATTCTCAGTTCGAATATAGTAAATTTCCTTGAAACGGAAAAGATGCTACAAATTGAAATTACATTCAAGAAGATTCTGATGTATAAGAAAAATATTATTTTTTCCATTAAATTGATAGTACACAGTCCAAAGTAAATTTTGAGTAAGAAATGTTATTTTCATTTTACGTTTTACAGACGAAATTCTACAGTCTTTTCTCAAACAAGTAAGCAAAAAAATTTTATAATGTTTATCTTCATAGAAATATTATTACAGGTTCAAAATATACAATTTATGTGACTAGTAACAGTATTTTTACCTTTACTGAAGTATAAGTACCGAGTGTTTGCAAAAGTGTCGAACATGCAACAAAATATAAGAGCAAACAATTTCAATCGATATTGGAACTCTTTGTAAATAAATAGGAACAAATAGTTGACAGTATTTTCTAAACTGTGGTGGACTCACAGTTCAGACATAAGAGTTTTGGCGGGGCAGTTTTTGCACACATGCTTGTTGGAGTTGAAACATAAGTTTGTTGTATCATTCCCCTGTTGTTGTGTTATAGGAAACATGAGTCTGACAAGGCCTTCCAGTTTCATATTAACCATTTCTTGACTCCTCAGTGCAGTTTGCAGGGGGGGAGGAAGTCATCTGCTATTCTGCGTATAAGTTCTCGCCATGAAGTTTTCTTACATGTACATAAATTAAACATAGTATGAGCGTTGATCATTGCAAGGTGAAGAATGTTTTAAAAAAAGACATGCGCAAGCCATCGGTGGATGCCAGCTTAGACACTGTAATGTCTTGCCATTTGGTCAACTACACCAATTCCACCCTCGGTTTCATTACAAAACAACACAGTTTCTGGAAGATTGTTCTCAGTACTTCATTGACCAGACATCCAGCAACCATGTTAATCAGAATGACACCCAAAATCCGACACCTAAAGAGTAGAACAAAATAAGAAGTACAGTGAACTGCGTGCTTACTAGTTCAAAAACTGATGTAGAATTGTATATGTTTACGTTGTGCAAGAGGTAAATCACTGGAAGCTGTTTCAGATATTGTTTGCCGGTCATTTGGGACATCGTAATCACTTGAGTCAGCACTTTCCGTTACAACAAAATCGTCGTCGTCCTCTCCAATCGTTTCACTACCGGATTCGACTCTTTACGATCGTTGCTTCAGTGACGCAAACTCGCCACAATAAACCACAAGTTCACGTGGCTTCCAAATGGAATGCCGGAGCCCACTCGACTTGACCAAAGGCAAACATACACAGACAGGACACTTTATAAGTGCGACACACCTGACATCTGATGTTGTGTCACATATTAGCAGCCCCTCAGACGGAGGTGACTTCCCACTGCCACTTCATAGGCGCACATGGCGCTAGTCCACAGAAAACTGAAAGCCGTACTGATATTAGGCTCCACCCGACCACCAAATGTTTCGTATTTATCGCCATTTTTGGCCTAAAATGTCATGATATAATATTACGGGGAATAAGAAATTATTTAGTGAGAATTAATGAAATTTAACACGAACTATAAATGCAAAACACTATGGCAGATTAACAGCAAATGATATTCTTATTTAATTAATTTGTCGACGCCGAAGCAAAGAACCAGTAGTCTCTATACAAACCGGAAGTATAACTCTGGTGTCTGAGCAGAGAACTGCAGCGTGCCTGCACATTCATATGTTTTGTACACGACTTCCCATTGTCCGCCATGTTTAAATTTGGCAAACGAATTTTCGTTATTTATTACGTAAAAAAGAAGTGCTTGCTTACCTCCTGATATGAATTATTAGTCGATATGTGATGCAATAGATTGTTACGGGAACAGAATCGAAACGTTCTGTCTTTTGGTTTCCTCATAGTATTTCATAGCTGCCACAGTTGAACTTGTCAAGAAACTAAATATGAACATCTGTGGCTGGCACGCACAGACAGCTGAAGTTAAACATCCAGGTAGTATAGAGATCAATGCAAAGAACCAACTAGAAAGCAGAGACGATAAAAAAAAGAATATTTTCAGTTGTCAATTGTTTTGAGCTAGCGCCAGGAGCGCGGACAGAAAGATCGCTCTCTCTCTTTTGGGACTTTGTACTGATAGGATGTATTAGTTAACTTCTCTTTTTTACTGATTTTCATGTGGAGAACGTTTTGTATGTAAGTGTCTGCGTGTAAAAGATGATTTTGAAATAATAATCTACTAATAGAGAATTCCGAATGCGTTGTGATGATTTAAACAACCTTGATCTTCTTTTCATAATTTTACAAAAAAACATATTATTATGCGATGTTCTATTTCAGCGATACGCGGAACTCCATCTTGGCTTGGAAACGGATGCAATTGTTGGATATGCCTACGGTGCTAAAACTGATTCCGTTCACGGAATATAATAGAGAAATAACTATTACTAATTTAGCACATTCCTAAGATTTGCTGATTTATTTAAATTTTATCAAACTTATGATTCTGAGCTGGCCGTGGGTTACGTTAAATAAATCGGCATTCAGCACTGCAACTGTTGGATTCTTCCGCAAAAGCCAACAACTACCGATCTGTAAATTATGGTGCACTGCCTTTTTTTCTTTTGGTATCAGCGTTAAGCTTTTGAAGCCAACTATTTAATTACATTTGCGCTGGAACATATTTTACAGTTCGTGATCAAAGCAGTGTCATTAAATAGAAAACGTAACATATTGTAGGAGACATTATTACTTTTTAGTAGTACTGCGACACTTAAAATTAACTAATCTTTGCTCAAACAGAAATTTCGATTAACTAAAATAATATTTTCAGACTGATAATAAATGAACAGCATACTGGTTTATTATTTGCAATAGCGTGCTCTTGCGTGCAGTACATTACAGATAAAAAATAGATTTCTTTTATTTGTCGCCCTCCAAAAAATATCTAAACAATAATAATGTGTTACATACTCAAATATCTCATGATTAATGTTTCAAATGTTTGTATAGTCTATGGAACTTAACTACGGGGTCATCAGTCCCTAAACTTACAAACTACTTACGAACTAGGACGGCACAAATATCCATGCCCGAGGGGGGATTCGAACCCCCGACCGTAGTGGCCGTGCACATCGTGACTGAAACGCCTCAGTCCCCGCGGCCATCTCACGATTAACATCGAGGAATGCCCAGAAATAATTTGCCGTCTAAAAACTGGCGTTGCTGTTAGGTGATTCCGTTAAACTGTGTATGAGTCAAAAATGACCCACCCGGTGCTACTGGTATAACAGATAAATATTTCATACTTCTAGGTGGCTCAGTGGCATAAAAGTTTTGTGTGCTGCACAAATCTATAAATGATTAAAAGTCACTAGTGGGTTTGGTCCTACGATGAATATGGTGGCGGGTAGGTGTCTCCAAACACCCCTAAAAAAAAGGTAAAGCAGTCAACAATCCGAAGATTGGTTTGAACACCACAGTGTTTTACTACGCAAGGTCCTGTTTGGAAATAGTATGCCGTTGCCTTCCTTCGACCTTCGAACTGACTTACTCAGCCAGTTACAGAGGACCTGCAGTTTAACGTGGGTTTCGAACCACGGTGGTACTCGATATTTTTCACATGAGCAATACTGCCAGAGGTGAAAGAAGTGGAAAGTGACAGATAAGAATCCTAGGACCTGGCGGGGATCGAATCCGCAACCATTTGATTAGTAGACTGACATTCTATCACTGTGCAACCGAAACACCCCTATCGGTCAAAAATGACCCCTGTGGTAATTCTAGTGTTAAAGTAAATCACGCTGTTACGGTTGCTGCTTTAGACAAGCTATGTTCAAAATCATAAAACTCGGTAGTTTAAAATGTTAACCGTGCACTCTCATGTTACGCAGCAAACGATCCTCTGTTGCCTCGCCATTGAAATAATGGCAGGGGGAGCGTGTAGCTGGGCCCTTTTCACTAGAAAACTCGCAGCGGCGTTCTGCTCAAAGCATCCATTACGCGCGCATCCATTTGTGTGAGGAAGAGAATGAATGTGGATGCCCGCGGAATTGCTAGCATGTCGAACTAACGAATGAGGTCGGGCAGATTGAAAGGCAGGTTGGATTGTAATGCTCCCCTGCGTCTGTTTAATCAGTCAGTGGGTCCAAAGCAGATTCTCATTGATCTCGAAAGGCTACGCCGAAACAGCACATAAAACTGGAGCTAAAATTTCAATAACTAATATTCCTCACTGATGATGAAACGATTTTACTGTTTCTCATTAAGTATAATTCAAACTATGCTGCAATAATATTACGATGCTGGAATTACTGCATGGCAAACAAATTTTAACCGCGCTCTTCCACGAAGATCGAGTACACTTTACTGGCGAATATTACACATTAAACACAAGCAGAACTAATTCATCGTTATGAAAAGCAATATAAACGAAAATGTTAAAAATCAAACAAAATGAAATTTATTTAACTTGACAAGCCTTACATTTCATTTCAAACGTCGTTAAAGCGACACATGAAAGTTGCCCATACCGTGGGAAGTGATCGCTGGTAGGATGACCGAGTCTATTTCATATTTTTTAACATTCATAGTTAACACTTTCATTCCCAGTGTTGTTCCTGGACAACTACGTATTAATAGTTGATTTATACAGTATTTTGTGCATCAGTCCTTAAAGTTGCATTTCTGTTGATGAACAACGTGCTTCCAGTACGGCATTTGGCCGCTCGGTACGGCGTGTAGCCACTTCTGAGGCATTGATCTGTCTCTCTTGGAGGTTGTGTTGCGTTGCTGTCTGTACATGGCTGAGAGTGTGAGCGTGAGTGTGGCTCCTTTTATTTTAATCCAGCTGTGAATTGTCTTATCTTTGGTGCTGTGGCGAAGATTATGCCAGCATTTTTTATCTTGAAGTGTTAACTATCAACAAAATAACGTCCACGTAATGAAATACAAAGATACAAACGTCTGTGTTGTGCATGAAATACATGACATAAAACATCAATAGTTCGATCAAAAATTTTAAACACATATTTTGATGTTTACTGCACTGTATCAATACAGAAAACCCGAAATTTTAATTTTTGCAAAGGTGTTTTCATAATTAGTACTGAAAGGGTTAAGAAATTTCGAGGTGACGTGGATGGGTCTTAAGTGGTAATTACGTGAAATTATCGGTCATCAGACGCCAAAAAATGTGACTTTGAGATTCAAATGATGTGAAACAACAGAGTGATTGCAGACTGAAGGAAAATTTCCCTTAATATTGAGAGGTACCCAATCCCACACTCATCATATTTTTATTAGTAGATTGTTATTATACTGTCGCTTGTTAATTTTTGCACAACATAATATGAATGTCATACGCCTAATTTTTATTTAACACAAAAAGATTTGTGGGTCCGTGACAGTGATTATTTGCTGAGTAAATCCTGTGTTGTCAGACTTGAAGAAACATCGGCATCTACATCAAATGACAACGAATGGCAATCCTTAGCGATTTATCGTTTTTTAACATTACCCCCTACTGGACAAGCTGCAACTTCTCTCGATCCAGGGGTAAACAGACGCTCTCTGTACTTCCCGCATGCGCATTCGTACTTTCGTTGCCTGTATATAGCCAGCCGTTCCATAGTTTCACTCAGCCACGGCGAGAGCGGCTTAGCTTCCTCACCTGATGATGGTGGCCAGGAGGATCCCGGAAGTATAGTGTGCAGATGTGAGTGTGCTTCGGCTGGAAACGCAAGAAAAATTTGATCACTAAATACGCCAGGAGAGTATACATAGCCACAGTCTGCAAATCACTTTTAAGTGTATGTCACAGGGTTAATCAAAATGCTTTTATCATATTTCTCTACCACTGCATTCTACACTCCTGGGCATTAAAATTGCTACACCACGATGACATGCTACATACGCAAAATTTAACGGACAGGAAAAAGATGCTGTGATATGCAAATGATTAGCTTTTCAGAGCGTTCACACAAGGTTGGCGCCGGTGGCGACTCCTACAACGCGCTGACATGAGGAAATTTTCCAAGCGATTTCTCATACACAAACAGCAGTTGATCGGCGTTGCCTGGTGAAACGAAAAAAAAAAAAAAAATTAAAGTACACATCAAGATTCTTTACGGGGAGGAGATGGTCCGACGTATCCATAGATCGGATAAACTGCGTAACAAAAGAGCAAGATTGCTGACTTCGTTGCCTTTTTCCTGAATTGCAGAAATAAGTCTGTTATTCCTAAGTTTGCCAAAGTGGTGCATTCCATCAACAATGCAACTGCAATGCGAATAAAACAAAAAGCAAGTTTGGCTGTGGTCCGAGAGAGAATCTGATTTACTCGTCGACAGTTGGATGTTGTCTCCAGAGAACTATATGATCTTCACTTAAGGATTGCTCCCTACTTGGCGAGCTGGTCCTGGGAGTGGGCCGACGGAATTACGTGGACAGGAGCTGATTGTACTCATAAAGTAGCCAACAACAGACAAATATCGAAATTTTCCAACGTTTCTACCAGTACGTCGTAGAAGTCAACGATACGACTATCGATGATTAATCTCACTGAGAAGACTTTAGACGACAGTTTTGGAAAAAGGTTTGAACTTCGCACCGAAACCCAAATCTGTACCACTAACAGATTTAATTATTGGTGTTGAAGAAGCAGTTCGTCGACTGCCTGGGACGTAGTGGAGGAAATACGTCGGGAAACATGTAGAGCGCTTACTAAGGTTCAACCTCAAAAGAAGAATATTAAATCAGAGGGCTGCTCTTCGTGCTTTACGTGAAGAATCTGAGATAGTAGTTTTACCAGCGGACAGGCGAACGCTACAGTTCTTTTACAACGGGAAATGTATTTGCATAAGATGTAACAGCTTTTGGAAGATCCAGCTTACAGAAAAATATCAAAGGATCCTAACATCCGAACAGAAAGGAAAACAACCAGTCTATTAAATTCCAGTTCACTACCGAAGGAAGTAATAAGGAGATTAAAACCACATAGCTCTGTTCCACCTCGTTTATATGAATTGCCGAAGATCCATAAACAGGGGATCCCTTTACAGCCCATAGTAAACAACATTGGCACTGCAAACTACGACCGGCAAAACATTTGGCGTCACTACTTCGTCCATGTGTAGAAAAATGTGAACACCATATTCGTAATTCAGTAGATTTTATCAGTCGTCTAAAAAAATTACGTCTTACAGATGCAGATTTACTTGTCAGTTTTGACGTTATTTCTCTGTTCACGAGGGTACCATTGTTGGATTCTCTGGAATTAGTAGCAGAAAAATTAAATCCTGATTTTTCAGCACTTTTCAAACATGCCTTGTGCTCCACCTACTTTTTATTCAATGACAACTATTACGAACAAACAGACGGTGTTACCATGGGCAGCCCACTTTCGCCTTTAGTAGCGAACATGTTCATGGAAGACTTTGAAGAGAAGGCTCTTGCTGCTGCCACCCTCAAGCTTTGTTCTGGAGGTACGTTGACGACAGCTTTGCAGTGTGGCCACATGGGCATGATAAACTCTAAGAATTTCTGCAACATTTAAATTCTGTTAACAGTAGCATTCAGTTTATTATGGAAACTGTGAAAGATGGTTGTTTCCCTTCCTAGAAGTGCTGATTCGACGAAGGAAGGATGGCTCTCTCAGTCATTCTGTCTATAGGAAAGATACACATACAGACCTGTATCTTCAAGCAGACAGTTGTCATCACCTCAAACAAATGGTGTACTGAAAACATTAACACATAGGGCACATATGATCTCTGATGCAGAGAACCTACTATCGGAGTTGGCACATCTACAACTTGTATTCAAAGAAAATGATTATTCGCTACATCAGATTCGGAAAGCAATGAGCAAGTACCAAAGGAAACAACCAAATCAGAGTGATGATACTTCTGAGTCTACAAAATCATAGGCCTTCTTGCCACATGTAGGTAAGGTAATATCAAAAATTGCCAGAATTTTAAATAAACATCAGATTGAGATGATTTTCCGTCCGCCAGCCAAAACAGCAGCATTGATAGGTTCGGTCAAAGATGATCTTGGACTGCGTAAGGCGGGTGAATGCGGCCTGGCATACATAGGACAAACTACACGAACAGTGGAAGATCGTTGTGCTGAACACACGTCTTCTGCAACCAGATAAATCTGCCATTTCTGAGCATTGTTTGTCAACCGGAGATGAAATGGATTACAAAAGTACTAAGCTTTTAGCTCAGACTTCAACTTTTTGGCAGTCTGTAATACGTGAATCAATAGAAATTAAACTGCCAGAAGGACTTATTAATAGAGACAGTGGCTTTCAGCTGAATAAAGCTTGGGAACCAGTAATTTCAGTTTTAAGAACGCAAAGATCACATCGTATACAATATAATACAGAAGAAAAAGCAGATTAAGCGTGTGGTCTCACCTTAGAGGGCGCTGCTGACTGTGGCGCCTCTGCAGGAGGCGTTTACTCTTTCCGCGCATGCGCTACCGCCCAACTCCATGGTATATAAGTGACGGTCAGACGCGGTTATCGCTAGTATTCGGTACGCAGCACCTGAAGATGCCCGAAGGGCTATTGGCTGAAATATCGTGCGGAGTAAGCAATGACATCCGGCTGTACGCCCGACATTATTTTAATGGTGAAACGTTGTTGTGATGTCCCGCGTAAGGAGGAGAAATGCGTACCATCACGTTTCTGACTTCAATAAAGGTCTGATTGTAGCCTAGCGCGATTGCGATTTACCGTATCGCGACATTGCTGCTGGCGTTGGTCGCCATCCAATGACTGTTAGCAGAATATGGAATCGGTGGGTTCATGAGGGCAATACGGAACGCCGTACTGGATTCCAACGGCCTCGCATCACTAGCAGTCGAGATGACAGGCATCTTATCCGCACTGCTGTAACGTATCGTACAGCCACATCTCGATCCCTGAATCAACATATTAGAACGTTTGCAAGACAACAACCATCTGCACGAACAGTTCGACGACGTTTGCAGCAGCATGGACCCTTGACGCTGCATCACAGACAGGAGTGCCTGCGATGGTGTACGCAACGACGAACCCGGGTGCACGAATGGCAAAACGTCATTTTTTTCGGATTAATCCAGGTTCTGTTCAAAATGTTTGAAAATGTTTGTAAATCTATCGGACCAAACTACGTGGTTATTAGTCCGTAGCTTACAAACTACTTAAACCTAGGTAAACTAACCTAAGGAGAACACACACACCCATGCCCCAGGGAGGACTCGAACCTCCACGGCGAGCAACCGCGCGCTCCGCAGCGAGACGCTTGAGACCGCTCGGCTACTCCACCGCGGTCCAGGTTCTGTTTACAGCATCATGATGGTCGCATCCGTGTTTGGCGACATCGTGGTGAACGCACATTGCAGGCGTGTATTCGTTATCGCCATACTGACGTATCACCCGGCGTGATGGTATAAGGTGCCATTGGTTACACGTCTCGGTCACCTCTTGTTCGCATCGACAGCACTTTGAACAGTGGCGGTTACATTTCAGATGTGTATCGACCTGTAGCTCTACCCTTTTTCGATCCCTGCGAAACCCTACGTTTCAGCAGAATAATGGACGACCGCATGTTGCATGTCCTGAACGGGCCTTTCTGGATACGAAAAATGTTCGTCTGCTGCCCTGACCAGCACATTCTCCAGATCCCTCACCAATTGAAAACGTCTGGTCACTGGTGGCCGAGCAACTGTTTCGTCACAATACGCCAGTCACTGCTCTTGATGAACTGTGGTATCGTGTTGAAGCTGCATGGGCATATGTCGTGTACACGCCATCCAAGCTCTGTTTGACTCTATGCCCAGGCGTATCAACGCCGTTATTATGGCCAGAGGTGTTTGTTCTGGGTACTGATTTCTCAGGATCTATGCACCCAAATTGCTTGAAAATGTAATCACACGTCAGTTCTAGAATAATATATTTGTCCAATGAATACCCGTTTATTTCTTCTCGGTGTAGCAATTTTATTAGCCAGTTGTGTAAATAACGCGCGGGAAAAAGGAACCCGCAAATCGTTCCGTTTTCGATCTGATTTGTCGTATTTTAATACGATGATCATGTCTTCCTATGTAGGTGGGTGCTAAAAAAAGATGTACGCATTCTGAAGACATTGTTACACATTTCGCAAATAGATCTCGCTGCACCGAATAACGCCTCTGTTTTGATTATTTCCACCGCAACGAGTGTATCATTTCCGTGACACACTCTCCCCTATATCACAATGATACAAAGCGAGCTGCCCTTCTCTGAACTTTTACTGTATCATCCTTCAGCTCCACTTGGCGGGCATCCCTCAATGGGCAGCAATACTCCAAAATAGTAGTCTAGGCAGTTTCCTCGGTAGAGCTGTTGCATCTTCTATGTGTTCTGCCAATGAAACTTAGATTCTGGTTCGCCTTCCCTACGATATTTTCTACGTGTTGTTTCCAATGAAGGTTGTTCGTAATTGTAATTCTTAGGCATTTAGTTTATGACCTTTACGTCCTTTAGACTGATTTATCATGTAGAAGGAGTTCTACAGATTTCTCTTAGCTCTCATATGGATGACTTCACATTTTTCATTATTTAGACATGTTATATAAATCGTTTTCCAGTTTCTTTTGATTATCTGGTGACTTTACTGTCCAATAAACGACAGAATCATCCGTTAACAGTCTAAGAGAGCAGCTCACACTGTCTCGTAAATTAGTAAAACAGTAGGGACCCTATAACAACTTCCCCGGCGAACGAGAGATATCACTTCTGTTTTACTCGATGACTTTCTCTCAGTTACTACGTAATGTGTCCCTTTTGACAGGAAATAGCGAATCCAGTGACAACATAGTGATATTCCATAGGCCGGCAATTTTAATACAAGCCGATTCTGAGGTACAGAGTCAAAAGCCTTTTGGAAATCTAGAAATATGGAATCGATCTGAGACCTCTTGTCAGTATCACTCATCACTTCAGGCGACTAAAGAGCTTGCTGTCTTTCAGAAGAACGATACCATCTAAATCCATGTTTACTATGCGTCAATGGGATACCATTCGAGTCTGCGATTCTGGAAAGAGTATGAGAAGTAACTCGCTCCTTTTTGCTAGCAGTATACCGTAGATCTCTGGAGGAGAGATGCGTTCTTATTGGTTGGAGAAAAGCGCAGATTATTTCCGCTTTTAAGAATGGTCGTCGAACAGATGCGTAAAACTATAAGCCTATATTTCTGATGTCCGTGTGTTGTAAAATACGAGTATTATAATATTTCTGAAGACATGGGTAATCAACATGGGTTCCGAAAGTAACTATCATGAAAAATCCAACTCGCGCTATTCGTCTACTATAGACACGATGTTCCAAATGCTTCCGCACAATCGCCGAATAAACAAAATACGAGCGCACGGAATATCACACCATCAGAAGAGTTTCTAGGTTAACAGAACGCAATGTGTCATTCTCAGCAGAGAAATTCTTCAGACGTGAAACTCATTTCTAGTGTGCCCCAAGGATGTGCTAAAGGACCGTTGGTTTTCACAATATGTATAAATGACCTCGTAGGTAACAACCGAAGTTCAATGAAGATTTTTACAGGTGATGCTTTAATATACCGGGAAGGGGCGATGCATAAAAACTAACGAAATGCAGAAGGATGGCAAATAACTTTCAAGATAAACAAATGGAACGTACGGCGAATACGTTGAAAGACCCTTTATTTGGAAGAATTCTCAGGAAGTAAACCAGCAGCAAACGAAATGGCTTACAAAACACTAGTTCGACCAATCCTTGAATATCGTTTTGGGGTCCGTATCACACAGTTGACAGAACAGATATTGAAGGTACGAAGGAAAGCAGCACGCTTTGTTACACGTTCTTTTAGTAAGAGAAATGGCATCACTGAGATTAATTCCAGTTGCAGACGCTGCAAGAGAGACGGTCTGTATCGAGGGATGGGCTTTTGACAAAGTTCCTCAAAAATACGTTTCTTGAAAAATCAACAAATATATTGCTTCCTCTTTCTTATGCCTCACTAAAAATCACGAGTATAAAATTAAAGAGATTACATCACACACCGAGACATATCTGCAAACTTTATTTTTCCTAGAACCATACGCTACTGGAATATAAGGATGTACAAAGTCCCCTCTCCACACGCCATGCAGTAGCTTGCGTAGAATGGATGTAGACATAGATGTGCTTGTATATAAGTCCACACCTCGGGTTTCACAAGTAATTATGTCAGTACTTTAGATCCGTCTAGTGACAACTGGAAATAAACATATTTTTACAATAATCAAATGTTTGTCAAGCTATGGGACCAAACTGCAGTGATCATCAGTCCCTAGACTTACAAACTTGGTTGTTGTCTTTCAAACGTCCCCATCTGTTGACTCAGGGATCGAGACGTGGCTGCACGATCCGTTACAGACATGCGTATAAGATGGCTGTTATTTCGACTGGTAGTGATACGAGACCGGTGGAATCCAGCACGGCGTTCCGTATTGCCCTCCTGAACCCACCAATTCCATATTCTGCTAACAGTCATTGGATCGCGACCATCGCGAGCAACAATGTCGCGATACGATAAATCGCAATCGCATACGCTACAATCAGACATGTCGGAAACGTGATTGTACGCATTTCTCCTCCTTACACGAGACGCCGGTCAACTGCTGTTTGTGTATGAGAAATCGGTTTGAAACTTTCCTCATGTCAGGACTTTTGTAGGTGTCGCCATCGGCACCAACTTTGTGTGAATGCTCTGAAAAGCTAATCATTTGCATATCGCGGCATCTTCATCCTGTCGGTTAAATTTCGCGTCTGTAGCACGTCATCTTCGTGGTGTAGCAATTTTAATGGCCAGGAGTGTAGAATTGTATGGTGGAGAAATATGGTAACTATCTTACACTAAGGACAACACATACATACACACACCCATGTCCCACTCGAACCTCAAACGGGGAGCAGAAGCGTACTAAGCAGCAACGCGCCTTAGAGCGCTCGGTCACTCCAGAGAGACAAACAATGTTTCTTGTCATATGCGTTTCGCTTTTAATATTTGCAAGGCCTGGGACACACACACATACGCACTTATGCTTAAAGTATTTTTCTTCATATTTTGAGTATTATATATTGAGATGAAGGAAACTTCTGTTTACCTGTGATATACGAGGAAGAATTGGAAAATAATTTCCCCCTGTCGACTGTGGGCAGAGTTGTGTATGAAAGGAAAAATATAGAATGAGATATTAAAGATAAGACATATCTTTATTTTTATACATAATTTCCAAGTACATTGAGACATTTGTCAAAATGCTTTATAAGCTTCAAAAACCGCCCAGGAAAAAAATCAGGGCGTTGCATACGGAAGAAGCGTTGAACAGCTATGGGCGAAAGACGACACAGCAGGAGAAAGTGCACGTGCAAGACACCGATACACCGTTGGGTAGAGGTCGACCATGAATATGGCAATGACTTTTTGTTTCGCCTTGTGATGGGTGATGAAACGTGGATGCACCATTACACGCCCGAATCGAAGACCGCAACCATGGATTGGAAACATCCGTCATCACCTGTCCGAAAGAACGCATTACATCTACGTGTAAAGTGTTACTCACAGTTTTCTGTTACGTAATCACTTTTTTTTTCCTGGAAAGCTTTTTGCAGCTCCGCGGCGGAGCGGCCGAGCGCATTGAGGCACTATGCTCGTATGCGAGGCCGTTCCCCGTCGGTTGTTCGAATCACCCATCCCCCTCTCGGTCATGGATGTTTGTGTGAAAAAAATCGAGTAGCGTGAACTGCTCAAAAGTCTGCAACTATTGTCATAGGGTTCATCTTCCCAATGTGTATCCAGTGTGGCTATGTATCATTCATATATAGAACTATACACAGTTCTGCAAACCCCTTTCAGTTGTTACACACATATGTAAAGCAGATGTCCTTTAAATTCAGTGTTCCAAGTTGCTAATATTAATTTCATAAACAAACATTGGAACTAGAATGAAACTTTCACTCTGCAGCGGAGTGTGCGCTGATATGAAACTTCCTGGCAGATTAAAATTGTGTGCCGGAACCGGGACTCGAACCTGGGACCTTTGCCTTTCGCGGGCAAGCGCTCTACCACTGAGCTACCCCGACACGACTCACGACACCGCCTCACAACTTTACTTCCGCCAGTACCTCGCCTCCTACTTTCCAAACTTCTCAGAAGCTCTCCTGCGAAACTTGCAAGACTAGCACTCCTGGAAGAAAGGATATGGTGGAGACATGGCTTAGCCACAGCCTAGCTTGCCCGCGAAAGGCAAAGGTCCCAGGTTCGAGTCCCGGTTCCGGCACACAATTTTAATCTGCCAGGAAGTTTCAAACATTGGAACTGCTGTGAGGTAACTGATCTCACGACACCAATAGTCATTTTACACATCATAAAATGAAACTTTTTGAACCTTCTGTCCACTGGTACTGCCTAAAGTATCTCGTTTTTAGGAGGTACCAGTATTGTAAAAAAAACTTATTTATTTCTTTGAATCCTATATTGTCTTACCTGACAGCTTGTTAAGCAAGAGTAACGATCTCTTGAACACAAGTAGTAGGGCTACTTGTATTCCTGAGACATATAAACGGGAAGAAAGTATTCGTTCTTATTGTTCCCTTCTTAAACCGATTTGTACAGTTCAACGCTAAACAGCTCTTCACAATCGTGCTTCATGAACACTGCAATAGTCAAACAGTACAGACGTGACTATGAATTGGGTATATATACCGCAGTAGCTATATAATACACAATTTATCTCCTAACAACGCTAGTATTTATGTGACGCTTGCCACTATCACGGCAGCCGGCAAAAGGTTCAAATTCTCCAGCGACAGCATCGCCGTTAGTTTTTTTTTTTTTTTTTTTTTTTTTTTTTTTTTTTTTTTTTTTTTTTTTAACAACGTCTTTGGTCCTGACATGACTCCAATTCCGTTGAGTGAGAAGGCGAAACGTGCGGGTTAGGAGGACTGCTCGTTCCCAAAAGACGGTTGGAGCGCTCGCAAGAACCGACTTACGGAAATACAGCTGTTTCAAAGGATTAAGTACGCGCTCCGGTCCGCGTAGAGACTGGAGGAGATGGGCCGTAGCCCAATTCTCGTGGAAATGTCGCCTGGCCGATGACCGCCGTTTGCTGTATTTGCCGAGGAAGGGACAATTCGTGGAGTTCTGCTCTTAGTCCCCCTGTGAAAGCTCTGCGAGAGCTCGAGACAGCTCACCAGTGTTGCCAACCCACATCCCTGTATCTACAGCGTCGAGGGTATTTTGTTGGTGGGCTCAACCACTGCAGCGGCTGTTTAGTTGGGAACTGGCATTTATTCCATAGTTACCTAGGCCACTGAAAGTAGGAAGGTAATTGATTTTCGCGATGCGCGGACATTCAGCGACTGCCTAGATGTAATGAATATTCAGGGGTTTATTCAAGACAATGCAGGGATATTCGTAACGATTTAATTTTTCTTTCTGCAGCTCCTCTCACATTAAGCCCTTAACGCATAGTGTAGCTGATCAGCTACAGACCATATTTTTCCCATTATCTCTCAAACTGGTAAACATTTTACCACAAATTCATTTTAGCTGCTTCTGTTCTTAGTGTTACATATGCTAGTAGCACGTCCTAGAAATTATATCTGTATCAGTTCGACAGTTAGCTGCATTGAGTTACTCCTAACATGTGCGTTTGTTTACTTTAGTATACATCTTTTGCTATGTAACAGTTGTCAATCACATACTACTGTTGCATTATGAGTTACTTTCTGGAAAGATTAGAAGCGTAATAGTGACATTTACTGTATCTGGTAAATCATGGAAGCACTATATAGCTGACCAGCTATAAACGTTTTGTTGCTAGTATCATCATCATCATTAGAGACTGATTAAGCATTTCAGCGTTCAGTCTGGAGCATAGTACCTCTAATAAAATTCCTCCATGATCCCCTATTCAATGTTAACATTGATGCCTCGTCTGATGTTATGCCTTTTACTTCAAAATCATTTTGCAACGAATCTAAGTATTTTCTTCTTGGTCAACCTCGACTCCTCGTACCCTGCGCTGCCGAGCTCATGAGTCTCTTAGGTAACCTTGCTTCTCCCATGCGTGTAACATGACCCCACCATCTCAGTCTGTTCGCTCTAACTGCTTTATCTATGGTATTCATTCCCAGCTTTTCTTTGATTTCATCATTATGGACACCCTCCTGCCATTGTTCCCATCTATTGGTACCTGCAGTCATTCCCGCGGCGTGGTTCAGAGATTCTAGCTTGTGTCCAAAGTCTTCCCATGATTTCTGCTTGGATTCTGCAATTATTCGTTTGGCTTTGTTTCTTTCTTCAACATAACTTTCTCTGTCTGCCTGATTTCTTGTATGGAGCCATTTTTGAAATGCCTTCTTTTTATTTATACAGGCTGCCTTGACTGTGTCATTCCACCAGGCTGTCTGCTTCTTTCTACCTTCACACACTACTGTTCGAAGACATTCTGTGGCTGCTTTCAGTAATGTGTCCCTGTACCTTGACCATTCCTCCAGTGACTGTAAATCATTACAATCAACTAACTGGTACCTTTCTGAGATCATTGTTATGTATTTGAGCCTAATTTCCGTGTCTTGAAGCTTCTCCACAATTGTCCTTCTACACATGGACCTGATTTTCTGCTCTTTTGGCCTCACAAAACCAATTTCACTGCAGATTAAATAATGGTCAGTATCATCAAAGTACCCCCTGAAAACACGTGTGTCCTTGACTGTCTTCCTGAATTCCTGGTCTGTTATTATATAGTCAATGATAGATCTTGTTCCCCTTCCTTCCCACGTATAGCGGTGAATATCCTTATACTTAAAGAAGGAGTTTGTGATAACTAAGCCCATACTGGAACAGAAATCCAAGAGCTGTTTTCCGTTCCTGTTGGCCTCCATATCTTCTCCAAACTTACTCATAACCTTTTCATAACCTTCTGTCCGATTTCCTATCCTGGCGTTGAAATCACCCGCGAGTAAAACACTATCCTTATCCTTCACTCACGGTATCTAACGGTTCTTCCCAGCAAACACTTTGTACAGCACCGGCGTAGAAACCTGAAAACGCGTAGCGCCATACGAACCGACTCGGTGGGTGGGAGGCTGCAGCAGGTGAAGGAGAGTGCGGTGACGGCGGCCGGAGACGGGCCGTCACGTGGCATGCACCGATACGTAGACAGGAAAATTTGAAGAGCTTGCTGCCTGGAGTGCTGACCTTTCATCTTTTCCATGTCAGACTTGAATGTTCGAACGAAACGTTCTGCTTCACCATTGGACTGAGGGTGAAAAGGTGCGGTGGTGATATGCTGAATGGCATTCACAAGACAAAACTGTTGAAATTCCGCACTAACAAACTGAGGTCCATTGTCACTGACGATAGTTTCAGGTAAACCTTCGATGCAAAACATTGATGTTAAGGCACTGATTGTACTAGACGCCGTCGTTGAGTTCATGGCAATCACAAAAGGAAACTTGCTGAAAGCGTCTACAACGATTAACCAGCGCGTATTCCAGAAAGGTCCGGCAAAGTCAATGTGTAAACGTTGCCATGGTCCCTTGGGGCGTGGCCAGTCTGAGAAACGTTGCGGAGGAGCCGCCTGATGCTCTGCACAAACAGTACACAGTGACGTCATGCTCTCTATCTGAGCGTCCATTCCAACCCAGGTACAATGACGTCTGGCCAATTGCTTTGTCCTAATAATACCCCAATGTCCTTGATGCAGGAGGCGTAACACTTCTCGTTGCAGGGAACTAGGAACAATCACTCTCGTTTGGTCGCTGTCGGTATGCAACAACAGTACACCCTGACTTAAAGATAATGCATGACGTTGTGCAAAATAACGTCGAACCAGAGGCCGATCAATGTCTTTGGCTCTGGCAGGCCACCCTGAGCGAACAAAACGTGCTACCACACTTAAGTCTGCATCTGCAGCTGTTTCCTGCGGAACCCGACGAGAGTTCAAAGGAAAGTCTGCGACAGCGGAAGCATCTCTGGAGTCTATCTGACAACATGCTATTTCCGAAGAATCAAACGACACATCCTGACCAACCGGAAGTCGGGAAAGTGCGTCCTCCGCGTTGGCGTGTTTAGTGGTAGGTCGGTACAAAATCTCATACTGATAATTAGACAATATCAAGGACCACCTCTGAAGCTTTTGTGCCGTTCGTGGCGGAATTAGCTTTGTGGGTGAGAACAACGACGTGAGAGGCTTGTGGTCTGTCAACAAATAGAATTTTCTGCCATAGAGATAATGATGAAACTTTGTGACGCCGTAAATGATTGCTAAGGCCTCCTTTTCTATCTGACTGTAGTTCTGTTGCGTCGGCGTCAGTAGCTTGGATGCAAAGCCAATAGGACGATGCGACAAAACTGCACCCAGACCGTACTACGAGGCATCGACTGCTAACACTACAGGCTTCTGTGGGTCAAAGGGAATCAAACATGCATCAGTGAGTAGTGCAGACTTGAATTTGTCAAAGGCAACCTGACAATCTTTACACCATACAATAGGAACATTCTTCCTACGTAAGTGATGCAGTGAAGCTGCAATCTGAGAGGCATTGGGAATAAATTTGAAATAATAGTTAAGCTTTCCCATTACTGCTTGCAGTTCGTGCACATTCTTAGGAGGAGGCAAGTCTTTGATTGCTCTAAGATGTGACTGTAAGGGATGAATTCCTTGGGCATTAATCACATGGCCTAGGTACTCTATTTCAGTCTGGAAAAATGAACACTTTGCTTTATTGCAACGGAGACGTGCTGCAGTCAACACTTTGAAAAGGCACTCCAGGTTTGCTAAATGTTCTTCAACTGTACATCCGGATACCACAATATCATCTAAATAGTTCGAGCAACACGGCACAGAAACTGTCAGCTGTTCCAAAAAGTGCTGAAAAATAGCGGGGGCGGAAGAACTGCCAAAGGGTAGGCGTTGAAATTGGAAAAGGCCCATGTGAGTATTAATGACGAAAAACTTTTTTGACTCTTCATCAAGTGGAATTTGTAAGTAGGCCTCTGCTAAATCAATCTTAGAAAAGAAGCGAGACTGTCCTAATTTGTCCATAAGTTCATCAGGTCTGCGCAGGGGGTAAGTGTTTACAATTGTTTGACTGTTCACTGTTGATTTGAAGTCCGCACAGAGACGAAGTTTTTCTGATGGCTTGGGTATAATTACTATAGGCGAGGCCCACTGACTCGAAGAAACAGGAGAAATCACCCCACTATCTTGCCAACGTTTAAGTTCATCGGCAACTGTATCACGCATTGCGATAGGCACTGGTCTAGCTTTAGGAAATTTTGGAACTGCAGATTCTTTTAAAGTTACATGTGCCACGAAGTCTTTAGCACAACCTAGTTCCGGCGAAAACAAGTCACTATATTTGTCACACAATGCATTGATTTTATCCTGAGGCACTATTGACGAAATTTGAAGCACATCTCTTTGAATTGATAAACCAAATAAATCGAATGCATCTAGTCCAAAAATATTCTGCCTAGATGTGGCCTGAAGAACTACAAAAGCAACTGTTTTTGTTACACCTTGAAAAGAGGCAGGCAGGCTACACGTTCCTAGCACGGGAATATTTTGACCTGTATATGCTGTTAGCACTTGTTGAGACGGCGACAATTTTGGCGAACCCAGCAGTTCATAAGTGTCTTCATTCATTAAAGTAACAGCGGAACCAGTATCAAGCTGAAATTGCACAGTCTTATTTTCTATGCAAAGATTCACAAAAAACTTGTGCTTGTGGCGCTCGACGGGTGCGCGAATGTGGGCAACGTCTGATTGAACTTGTTTACTACGCTTGCGCATGCGCGGGCTGCATAGTGAAGTAAGCGGCGCAGACTCGGCACACAGATTAATATCACTGTCACTAGATGGCACTACCGCCGGATCGGCGTCCGCGCAATGCAAGGCTACTACAGAGTCACTAACTACTGCACTACACTCTTGAGCAGCTACGTGATATCTACTGTCACTAGCTACACAGTACTGGGCACCTTTACAATAAGAAGTTGCAGAAGGCACTAGGTTCACTACAGGATTGCACTGTACATTGTCACTTTGCTTGTCTCGAACCCTTTTCCGTTGCACAGATGTATGCGCTCGTCGGCGCTTGCAGCGTGGCTCAATACATAGTTTTGCAATAGGTGCAGAAGAATTTCCTTGCAACTGAGAACCAAGTAAAGTACTGTTCAATTCCACAGCGTCTATGACATTGACTGCATGCACTGCTCTCGCACTTTGCGAAGCACTATTTCTAACGTTACTGTTCTTTGAGTTTTTAATTTGCATACAAACAGACTGCACATATCCCGATTTGCCACATTGATAACAGGTTGCGTTGCAACTAGGGCAATGAGCACGCTTGTGGCGAGACACACACTGGGGGCAAGATTTACGTACATTTTTCTGAAATGAGCGTTGGCGCCCGTTATTCAAATCACTGTTTCTAACACGACGGGGCGACCTTTGTGTCGCACTTTTACACTGGCTACTGTTCACTGTTTAGCACGGCCTGTACTATTGTAAGAATCACTAGTGCTACACTGAGAACTACGGCTAGGAAAGCGTCCATTACGTCGCACTGAATTAACACTGTGGCTTTGCATTTCTACATCTGCTAAGTAAAAAGTATCATGAGCTTCAATAAGCTGCAGTACACTGTCTAATGATGGGTCTGACTGTTTCAGAATTGCTGCTCTAATTCTGGGGTCCTGAATGTTCTGCGTGATTGCATCTCTCAACACTATAAGAAAGTCCACAAGAGCAAGTAAATTTACATTAGCGGGTTAAGCCTTCAATTCCGTAATCCACTCTTGGTGTGACTGCTCTGGTGATTTTTTTAGTCTGAAAAATCGGTACCGTGCCGCAGCTACGAGAACTTTTCTCTCGTAATGAGCATGTAGTGCCTCTACTATTTGTTCAAAGTCTACATCACGAGGAGATGCGTTGGGGAAAAGTTTTTGCAGTAACACGAAAGTTTTGGGGCCCACCACAAACAATAAAAGATGCTTAACAGTCTGACCTGTAAGTTGATGAGCCGCGACGAGTTCTTGAAACTGTGCGAAATAGTCGCTCCATTCTTCCTCACGTTCGTTGTACTGGCGAAACGTGGGAAGCGTTGCGGCGGCAGGTGTGGGCTGCTGAAGCGGCGGCTGTTGTTGGTTAGCTGCTTGCGCTGTGAGCTGGGCCACCGCTTGCAGGAGTTGTGTGATTTGCGCCGTCTGTAACTGAATAATTTCCATTAAGTTTGGGTTCGGGGTAGTGGCCATGCTGACCGATTAGGCGCCGCGCATACAAGTAAATTATAACAAAACACAAATGCAATATGAAAGAGGACGCTCTGCAACAAAAAAGTCCACAAAACACGTAACAAAATATCTTCCCCCAAAATTCGTATAATAAGGGTGGGTGGGCGGGAACAATTTCTGCGTGCTCCGACTGCTGCTGTCTGGCTGCTGCAAGCGGACTGGTCCAAGGTTCTATCGCTCCTCGTCGCCACTTTTGTGTCCCAGCCTCGTCGCCGCTTTTGTGTCCCGTTCCGTCGTAGGTGTCGGTGGCCAAGTGGAATGAGACCGACACAGGAATAAAGATAGCACGCTGGTGCAGGTACGGAGGGGAACAGCAAGAGACTAGAAACACTAGAGTAAATTAGAACGAGATATATATTGCACAGAATTTATACAATACTTAACATTTACATAAATCAGTACTGCAGAATGCTGATACATAGTTGAGCTAGAGTCCTGCCTAGTGCCTGTCCGATAGCCAAGTCTTCGCTGGTGCCTATCTGATTCCGAAGGTCCTAACTGGTTGCTATCTCAGTCCCAAGTGAACGATGTCGTTCACTGGTGGCCACGAGCGGAGTTGTAGCAGAGGGCGCTCGTGGCCGACGTCGTAAGAACGTCGCGCCGTGCGTGTATGTCGGCGCGCGGCGAAAGTAGGTGGCGCGCACTTTGGACTTGTGCGACACCACAGTCATCATATTTTTTTAATTCACTTTTACACACCCTAACCTGCTTTTCGTGGATGTTAAAAAATAAAAATAAAAATAAAGGAGAGGGGAACATCAGATGATAGCAACATGGCAAATAACGAATGCAGCGATCTTGATAACAAAGTATGTTCCTTCTTCTATTGAAAAGTTGAGTCTAGGCACGGAAAATTTTAGAAACGAAGAAATACACGCGTATCGCAGAAACTTCAAAGTAGTTTCTATCGGAGATCAGGCGGATACAGTGGAATGACGTTCCGCTCAGGCGCGGGTGGGCGTTTGACGTGGAGCGGTTATCGGGACGGATAAAGTCAGAAGTCTGAGGCGGGACCGGCGCTTAGCTCAATAACGCGAGACGAGACGAGACTTTAGACGGCTGGCGGCAATCCGTTGCGAGGCGCGACGGGGCGGGGCGAAGCGAAGCGCTAAGATGGCGGCTGTAGATCAGGCGTCCGTGGGGAGCTTACCACCCCGGCACACCGTGAGAGGCTCGGCTAGGCGCTAAGCCGGCCAACTTGCGATATTGCGGCGCCCGCAGCTCAGCGGCTAACGCTGTTCCTCACTACAGGCACGATGCACGCCTCCACCTGCCTCCACTTCTCGCTTCTTGTGCCTGACTACAGGTGCCGATACTGTAACACTGTGCGGTGAGTAATTAACCCACTCCCTAAGAGGTATCCGGGCTCACATCTACATTCAACCCCCTGACAATAAAGATACAAGGTTTTAGGAGATGTGACAAAATATAGACATTTAAAGTGCAAAATATATATATAACAATTCCTTACAAAAAGAACATATACCTCCAATAATTTTGTGGACACACAAATTTCTGGTTTGGGCCTTCACTACAAATTGTTATTATCTCCACAAGCTTACAGTAACATTCCTTTCGAAATCATCATCATACACTAAAGGCTATGCCTTGTCGATTTAGCCACGTCCCTCTCTCCATTGTCATCCTCTTCAATTCTTCATACGATTTTATCCCCATATCTCCTTTGATGTTATTAAAATACGTTGCTCTTGGCCTGCCTCTTGGTTTTTTTTCCTAAAACTTTTCCTTCAAATACTATTCTTTAGGAACTGGTTGTGTCTCATTATGAGCCCTATCATTTTTGATTTTCTTCTTCCTATATAACTTAGCAGAGTTCTCTTCTCATTCACTTCTCTTAAGACCTGTTCATTACTTTTCCTATCTACCCAGCTTGTTTTCGTCATTCTTCTCCATATCCACATTTCCATGGCTTCCAGTCTCTTTTTCTCTGCCTTTCCCAGAATCCACGCTTCACATACATATGTTAAGACACTCCAAACAAACCTTTTGAAATAAATGGCATAATAACATCACAGGACCATACAAAATCAAATGGCTTTCAGATACGAAAGCCCCACATGTCTAAACAAGGATATCAGCACCTTTTCAACAAGTCTTTCTTGCCGCCATTGTAAGTGTACTGGAAGTTTGCCGATTGCTGGTGTCACACAGTGTAGAAACATGAAACTAAAACATGTTGCGCACATTACCACAGTCCATCCACGATTGTCTGACGCAGGCCTGAACTTCCTAGCGTGACTTAAAACTTCTGAACTAAATTGCAGTGGTCGATCGGTAAAACTTCTTCCTCCTGACGTTTCGTTGTCAACTGCGGACAACATATTCTGAAGTGAGTCGACTCACCTCAGAAGATATTGTCTGCAGTTGACAACGAAACGTCATCAGGAAGACGTTTTACCGATCGACCACAGCAATTTAGCCCGGAAGTTTTAACTGACGACAACGCCGGCCGTGAAAGCCTATATGTTATGATTCCTAGCGTGAATCACAAAAAATAAACCTGAACCGCACAATTGTGCGTGCAGGGCCTGAAAGGATTAACATAGATAAGCTATGAACTACAGTTACAACTATGCCCCGCTGAGACCTGCGATACATGCCCTGGAAACTTTGCACGAACTCTTCCTTGGGGTGGTGTTCAAAACCTTTCTTTCCTTTCAAAGCGAGTTGAAGAAACAGGAAGATGTCTGGTGTATTGAGATCCGGCGAGTATGGTAGAGGTTATTCCAATCAACATTGTCAAACGCTTTCTCCAAATC
Source organism: Locusta migratoria (assembly GCA_026315105.1). Taxonomy (NCBI): domain Eukaryota; kingdom Metazoa; phylum Arthropoda; class Insecta; order Orthoptera; family Acrididae; genus Locusta; species Locusta migratoria. The sequence continues at coordinate 276,169,517 of CM048744.1, forward strand.
TACGAAAGCTAAAAATGTAGGTTTGCCTTAATCTATCTTCTAAGATAAGTCGTAAAGTGAGCATTGCTTCCCGGGTTCCCATGTTTCTCCTGAATCCAAACTGATCTTCCCCGAGGTCAGCTTCTACCAGCTTTTCCATTCTCCTGTAGATAATTCGTGTTAAAATTATGCAACCATGACTTATCAACCTGATGGTTCTGTAATTTTCATACCTATCTGCGCCTGATTTCTTTGGAATGGGGATTATAATATTTTTCTTAAAGTCTGAGGGTATTTCGCCTGTCTCATAATCCTACACACCAGTTCAAATACTCTAGTCATGGCTGGCTATCCCAGAGACTTTAGTAGCTCTGAGGGTATCTCATCTACTCCTGGGGCCTTGTTCCGACCTAGGTCTTTCAAGGCTCTGTCAAATTCATCTCTCAGTATAGTATCTCCTATTTTATCTTGATCTACCCTTTCTACAACATCGTCTCTAAGTTCATTTCCTTTGTAGAGCTGCTCTATGTACTCTTTCCACCTTTCAGCTTTCCCTACTTTGCTGAGAACTGGTTTCCCATCTGAGTTCTTGATGTTCGTAGGTTGCTTTTCTTGTCCCCAAATGTCTCTTATTTTCCTGTAGGCAGTATCTACTTTTCCCCTTCTTATACATTCTTCTATAGATTTGCATTTGTCTTCTAGCCACTCCTGCTTAGCCATTTTGCACTTCATGTCAATCTCATTTTTTAGTCTTCTGTACTCCATTTTGCCTGTTTCATTTACTGCATTTTTATATTTTCTCCTTTAATCAATTAAATTTAGTATTTCCTGTGATATCCAAGGATTTTTGTAGGTCTTGCCTTTCTACCTATTTTGTCCTCTGCTGCCTTCACTATTTCATCTCTCGATGTTACCCATTCCTCTTCTACTGTTTTATTTCCCCCTGTTTCTGTCAATTGTTGCCTAAATCTCCCTCTGAAATTCTCCAGAACTTCACTTTCCTTCAATTTATCTCCTTATTTCCTACCTTTCTGCAGTGTTTCAGTTTCAGCCTACAATTTATGGCTAACAAGTTATGGTCTGAGTCTATATCTGCCCCTGGGGATGTCTTACAGTTTATAACCTGGTTCCGGAATCTATGTCTTACCATTATAAAATCTATCTGATACCTTCCGGTGTCTCCTGGTCTCTTCCACAAATACAACTTTCTTTTGTGATTCTTAAACACGTGTTTGTTACGATTAAATCATTTTCCGTGCAAAATTCTACCAGGCGACTTCCTCTTTCATCCTCCTGCCCAGTCCATATTCACCTACTATTTTTCCTTCTCTTCCTTTCCCTACTACCGAATTCCAGTCTCCCATCACAATTAAGTTTTCCTCTCCCTTAACTGTCTGAATAATTTCCTTTATCTCCTCATATATTTCTTCGATCTCCTCATCATCGGCAGAGCTAGTTGGCATATATACATGTACTACTGTTGTCGGTGTTGGCTTCGTATCTATCTTGACAATGATAATGCGATCACTGTGCTGCTCATAGTAGTTTACCCGCATTCCTATTTTCTTATTCATTATCAGTCCTACTCCTGTGATACCCCCAACTTATTTTGTATTTATCATCCTGTACTCACCTGACAAGAAATCCTGTTCATCCACCGAACTTCACTAATCCCCACTATATCTAACTTCAACCTATCCATTTCCCTTTTTAAATTTTCTAATTTTCCTGCCCGATTAAGGGATCTAACATTCCACGCTCCGATCCGTAGAATGCCAATATTGTCTTTCCTGATGACAACATCCTCCTGAGTAGTATTCGCCCAGAGATCCGAATGGGGGACTATTTTGCCTCCGGAATATTTTACCTGAAAGGATGCCATCATCATATTTCCATTGTGAGCTTACCGCCAAATAGAAATACTGGTAATTAATAGCATTTGATAATTAAACAGTATGAAGTTCACTGCAAACATTGACCATGCCAATGCACTAAATGTTACACAATTTTAATCTTATTAATTATGGTAGCAATGTATGTACGCAGTTGGGTGACAACATTTATAGTTAGGCCAAAGGTAGAAATTCTCCACGTTGAGATTTGCTGTGTGCTTGTAGCTGACGGGAGGCCAGCGAGCAGGCCGACGTTGGTGGCTTTTAGGATTTTCCGGTGAGGGGAGAGAGGGACAATGGCGAGTGTCAGGCACAGTGCAGTGCACAGCGTGAAATAAAATATTAGAATACTACTGGCATTTGAAGTAATACGATGCAATTAGGAACCTTTAAGGCCCTCATTACAAAATAGCCTGTTGATAAAAAAACAATACATTAGCTGATATAGTCACATCTGGCGTAATATGTGTAATTCACAATGAAAAGTAATAAATTACCAACGAAGACAAGACAGTTACACAACTAGCATGGCAATGTTTGTTTATAAAATAATATATTTACTCTTTCTCATTTTATTTTCAATTAATCTTGTGTATTTTATCTTGAAGTATTCAGTTAAATCACTTATCTGTGACATAAGAAAATGCACGATTATGATAAATAGTACAAAGTATGTTTATACTAATATAGAAACGTAAGAAAATATTAGTTTAATGTGTAGTGTAATTATTTTGATTTTAAGTAAAGTTTTATAAATGTATTGGCTGAGCGCTGTACGTTGGCAAATCGGTTAGAACAGCTCACATGGGGAAGTTGATGACGTAGGGGAAAAAACCCCGGCAGTTGAGCTTTTGGCACGCACGCGCATGAGGGCAGGAAGTGAGGGAGTGGGGGAGCACGTGGAGAACTGGCCGGGCGGCGTTGCTCTGCATCAGTCGGCATGTGGACCTCGAGGTGGAGGTAATAGATTGTGTGTGGCAATCGCCACGTGTGGGTGCTCGTCGTAGACTGCACCAAGTTGAATCTAGTGCTACTGTGTGTTTGTGAATATTTAGCCGGCGGAACAAGGTGTGCATCGCATTGAATTAAAGTGACTGTGATTTGTTAATGTAACACGTGTCGTCGCATAGGCATGAACATAAATGGTGTTTGAGACAGCTACATGGTGTTAAAACAATTTGCGACAAATATTCATTTTTGTCTGGGGGCTCACGAGCTATAACTTTATTTGATAAATGTGCCGACGTACAGACGTATCAGCCACAGGGTTCAAATATTGTGAAATAAACAACATAAAGTGAACTTTCACTTGATTTCAAAAATAGTAGTTAGTACACCCTTTTCTCTCATGAACTTGATTTTATTATGAATTTGTTTTGTTAATCATATGCAGGGAAGGAAAGCTGCGAACGTGTGATATCATCCCCTAGAAAACGAGTCAAACAGTCGTAATCACAGTTGCAGTGTTTTTGCATGTTTAGGAAATTGGTTCGCAGCTGGTGGTTGTGAGTTTTAAAAATTAAACTTTTTCTAATTTAAACTCTCACCGCGACCTTCACGCTCGCATTTGGGGGCTCGTCCGGGATAAGTTCACGTTGGACTTGCTCGGACGGAGAGATTAGGGTGTGTATAGGACAGTCAACAGTTACGAACAGTTGCAAGCAAGTGCGCGGACGCGACGGGCAATTTCAAGTGTGTGTGGCGGCTGGCAGCAGAGAGCGGGATAAATTCACACTGGTCTTGCTCGGACAGAGAGGTAGGGTGTGCTTAGGACAGTGATAGTGGACAAAACAGTTAGCATAATCGGACGATACGTAAACGCGTCGCGCGGTTAACGACGGTTGGTGACTGGCAGAGTTCGGGCGCGGGCATCTGTAACAGGCGTTCGTCGGCGCATCGGCCCGGCAGCAGTGAGCGGCGGCGCGCGGGATCCACGCACTCAAATTTCATCTTCTGCAACGGATGGCAGTGATCGTGGGGACTTCGCAAGTCGTCAACGGAGCGTCGGGGCCCAGCAGCTTCGATTCTACAAAGGATAAGGGATGCAGTGAGGACATATTCCAGCCACAGCTTCTATAACAGACGGCAGCAAGCGTTGGGGACGTCGCAGCTCGTTGCAGCAACTTCTGGCTTAAAAGATAAGTAAAGCAGCTGGCGCTATAAATTCTTGTGTGTTGATCAAGCTTTCTTGTGGCACCGATAATGGAGCACGTTTTTAAAAAGTCGCCAAGCGACGTAGATTCAGAGAGTAGCATACCAGAAAGTCCAGAGAGTGTAAATACTGGGGGAATTTGTTGACACCTGAGATGATCGCAGCCATGTTAGCGAGTTTTAGCTCAAATTTAGAATCAAAAATAGAAAATTCAAACTCAATTTTAAAATCAGAAATAGGAACTGTAAAATCAAAAATAGGAACTGTAAAATCAGAATTGAAAGCAGATTTTAAGACAGACATTGGGGCACTACCAAATTCAATGTGTGCATTAAAGGCAGAAATAATCACAGACATTGACAAAAAGATAGGAAGTCTAACAGAACGGTTTGATAATATGGAAAAGGAGATACATGCCAGAATTGGTGCTATTGAAACTGAGGTAGGAGACAAGTTAGATGCTGTGAAACAAATATGTGATCACAGGATTGAGGGCACTATGCAGGCGTTGGCTGAGGTTGACAAGAGGATGGTGGCAGGTATTGAGGAAACAAAAACTTTGTTGTCAGGAAAATTATAGAATACAGAATGTAACTTTAGGAAAAAGATAGAACAAGTAGTGACAGTAAACAATACTGAGATTGAGAAGGTGAACACTAGAATAAATAATCTAGAATTGGGTACTGCATCAGGAAACACTAATTGGTCCATGGTGCAGACACCTAATGGCAAAAAGTTTTCAGGAGTGGGTAATTATCATCCAGTAGATTTTTTTGGCTGCATGCAAGGACCAATTTGTGCCTGGTATGTCAGACCAGTGTAAAGTGAAGTTAGCAAAGAGAATGCTTGACTGTTCTGATCAAACTTGGGCAAATCAGTGTGCTGATAAATTTGTTACTTTTGAGGCGTTTGAAAAATTGTTTTTAAATAAGTATTGGGGGAAGGCCAAGCAAGCTAAGATACAAAATGAATTCTTGAACGGGCCACACTATGTGAAAGGGAGACAGAGCATGAAGGAATTTTGTCAGGAGGAACTTGAGAAACTAGTGCATTTAGATACACCTTTGAGTCTTTTAGCAGTAATCTCCACTTTGTGTAGGAGGTTACCTGCAGATTTGCATTGGCAGTTAATTCACCATCCCACAGATTTCAGCTGAGAATTTCATTGAATTTGTAGAAAAGATAGACCAGGGTTTAGTTATGGAACGACAGCTCAGGGGAACACAGCATGTGAACCACAATGAAAACAGAGGCAGTAGAAATGTGGGTCATAACCAAGGAAACCACAATAGAGAGAGGAATTTAAATGAAAATTGGAGAGGTAACAATAACAGAGGAGACAACTGGGATAATAGAAGCCAGAGGGAAACATGGGAAAATGATAGGAGAAATCAAAGGCAGGAAGGTGGAAATAGGAATGGGGATAACAGTAGGAGAGAAAATCTGAGACAGAATCAGGGAAACTAAGATTTGTTCCAAATGAAGTCCGTTTTGGGACAAGGAGCTATTCTAATAACAGGACCAGAAGATGGGATAGCAGGGGATCAAATGACCATAATTACAGTAGGAATAGAGATGGGGAGAGAGGGGAGGAAAAACTATGTCACATGGACAGAGATAATGATAGGAAAGAGGAAGTAGGAGTTCACAAGGGCAAGGATAAAGAAAAGAGGGAAGAAAACATAAATATAGTAAACAAGGAAAGGGAGAAAAGAAAGGAAAGTATGTGTCAAATGGATGCTGTTATAGGTAGTGAGTAAATTTTTGGGGATTGGTTTAGGCAACATGACAAAAGAAAGGCAAACAGGAGGAGAAAATATAGGAATGAGGACAGTAAAGGGGAATATGATATGCGAAATTTATTTCATAATAACATTAAAGAAGATAAAAACATTGTTGGGTTAGCGTTAGTTTTGGATAGGTCAGAGGCACAAGTGTTGACTGAATGTGAAAGTGAGAATGTAAATATTGATGGTACTGTTGCCAGCATAGATGGTGTTGAGTGTGTGAATGAGAATGAATGGAGTTCTGAATTTAAAAAAATTAAATGTGATCCAGTAAAAACAATAAATGGCACTGGGTCTAGTATGAATAATGAGAGAAGTGTGAATGTTTCTGAAGTAGGTGAAATTGTCAATGCTGATGTACACCCACCTGTAACTGATGATGTGTTGGGACAGGACAGAGGTATTGTTGAAAAGATAAAGTGGATTAGGAAGTGTGCACCAGATGATTGGCTATTACACAAATATGAGTATTTGGACCGACTTGGGAAGCAATGTAATAGGGATCAAACTTACTATAGCCTGGTAAAAGACTTAGTGAGTGGGGAGAATGAATACAATGAATTAAGGGGACTAGGCATGTGTGCTGTAGAAGGATATATGAAGAAGGTATATGAAGGATTTGGTGTATTACAGGAGGGGATAGATAATAATAAGGAGAGTGTACAAACTTTTGTAGTATACAACAATGAAAATTGTAAGGAAATGGATTGTGATGGTGTAGGAACAGGGTGGATTGATAAAGAAGTAAGTGAATATGGTACATATGATTGGGTCCATTTCCTTGGACATTTAAAATCAGTGGAGCCAGTGACATGGATAGAAGAGAAATATGGGTATGCAAGGAAACTTGGGGAGTTGAGTGCAATAAACCCAGAATTTGGGAAAGCATTCAGTGAAATATTTGAAAATGATGAGGACATACAACCATATTGTTATGTAGGGGAAATAAATACTATGGTTAAGAACTGTATGCAAGAAATTGAGGAGGATTTGTTGGCAGAAAATGAACTTGAGGAAGATGTTATTGAAAATGTACAGCCCATTATAAATGTTAAGGTAGAAGAGGTCACTGAAACTGCATTGATTGATACTGGAAGTACAGTTAGTGGTATTTCAGGGGATTTCTACAATCAAATCAAGAGTACAAGGACAGTAGAGTTTCCAGTTACTGGGGTACGGATAAAGAATGCTACTGGCAGTTATAGCAAACCAATGAATAATGAAGTAGTGTTAGACTTGATGATTGAGGATGAATTATTTAGTCAAGGTTTACTTGTCATAAAGGCACTTTGCTTAAATTTAGTGTTGGGAAATGATTTTTTGTGCAAATATGGGGCACAACTAGACTATAAGGACAAGGCTATAAAATTGAATGTAGGGGGTCATATGAAGAAGATTAAATTTAAGAACTCTGTTGATAAAAAGAATCTGATGGCATGCATACAGATAGCACAATGTGTTGTGAATGAAGCTGAAGTTGAGGAAGAAATACGGAAGAAGGTAGATGAGACAAAGGGGATAAGTGAAAGTCAAAAGGGGGAATTGTATTATTTATTGTCTAGGTATAAGAATGTGTTTTCTGAAAAGCCAGGAAAATCTTAGATTTTGAATATGAAATTAGGGTAAAACCACATGAACCAGTTAAAGCTAAGCCTTATGCTATAGCCATATCTGAAAGGGAATCAGTCAGAACTGAATTACAACGGATGCTGGACTGGGGCTTAATTGAAAGATGTAGAAGCGAGTACAGCATTCCCATGGTAGTGGTAAAAAAGGACAAATCTGTGCGGTTAGTGTTAAATGCCAGAAAATTAAACAAAATTATAGTTCCTGAAACAGATCTTCCAGAGAACATGGATGAACTGATTCAAGGGTTCCATAATGTGAAATGGCATGGATCTGACTGCCGGATTTTGGCAGGTGTTGAGAGCAGGAAACACACGGCTTTCTTATTTGAAGGCAGGGCCTATCAATATAAGGTTGTTCCTTTTGGTTTGTGTATTTCTGTTGCTGTTTTCATTAGAGCTTTGAGTTATGTGTTGGGAGATGAACTGGTGAGAAGGCTTACAATTTATGTGGATGACATATTGGTTGCTACAGCTACTTGGAAAGAGCATTACCGTTTATTGTAGGATGTTTTTACAGCTTTACTTGCTGGGGGTATGACACTCAAGCTTAAAAAGTGTGAATTTGTGAAAGCAGAAATAAACTTTTTAGGTCATGTGTTATCTTCAGAAGGATTTATGCCTAATGGGGATAAGATTAAGGCAATAGCAGAATGTGCAAAACCTAAGAACCGGAAGCAGTTAAAATCGTTTCTCGGCATGGCTAGTTTCTACAGAAAATACATAAGTAATCAAAGCCTGAATTCTCCAAATTTGTCACGGTTATTGAAGAAAAATGTGTCCTGGGTGTGGTTTGATGAATGTGATAGGGATTTTGAAAGAATCAAAACCAGTCTGTGCAATAGCAAACTCTTACATTACCCAGACATGTCTCTTCCATTTTACTTAGCCACAGACAGCTCAGACTATGGAATAGGAGTTGCTCTCTTTCAAAGAAAAGAAGTGGATGGTGAGATTGAACACAGAAGCATATCATTTGCAAGCAGGGTCCTATCAAAACATGAGCGGAGATATGGTATTTCGGAGAAGGAACTTTTGGCTATAGTTTGGGGTTTTCTAAAATTCAGAATTTACGTGCGAGGTCATGAGACAATTGTTATGACTGACCATAAGGCAATGAGCTATTTGCAGGATTGTAAGTTACTAAATCAAAGGCTGGCACGTTGGGCACTAATACTCCAACAATTCCAGTATAAGATAGAATATATAAAGGGCACTGAAAACGTAGTTGCTGACAGCCTGTTCCGTTTGCCTATTAAAGGGGATGAATCTACAGAACTTGAGGGTGAAGGCACTGAATTCTACATGATGTACATGAAAGGTGTTGATGGGGAAAAACATATTAGGGACATATGTAAGGACATGAGACGGATACAGAACACTGATCCGATTTCAAACTGGTCAAAACAAACATGAGTACAAAAGGGCACGAAAAATTAGATACATATTACAAGATCTATAAGGGGGTATTGTTTAGGAGAAAGAATGTTGACAAAGAAGAATGGCGGGTATGTTAGCCAGAGGAACATGTCCAGTCATTGATAGAATATATACATTTGTCACATGGTCATTATGGACCACAAAAGTGTTTGGAAATATTACAGTATTATGTTATTTTTAACAATATGGATAGAAGTGTTAGGAAACAGTTAGGTGCCTGGCGGGTATGTTGGCCAGAGGAACATGTCCAGTCATTGATAGAATATATACATTTGTCACATGGTCATTATGGACCACAAAAGTGTTTGGAAATATTAACAGTATTATGTTATTTTTAACAATATGGATAGAAGTGTTAGGAAACAGTTAGGTGCCTGTGATAAATGCCAGCGTGTGAAGCATAGCACTGTGGCTAGCCAAGGTGAAATGCAAAGCATTTTACCTAAGGGTGTGGCTGAGTTGTTGGCAATTGACCTTTTTGGACCATTACCAGCAGGTAGGGGTGGACAAAAATATGTCATACTTACAGTTGATGTGTTTTCAAAATATGTAAGGCTATACAGTATCAAGAAGGCTACCAGCAAAACAATAATCCGTAAGCTAGAGCTAGATTATTTCAAAAAAACATGGAAAACCTAAGGCATTGCTGTCAGACAATGGTTCCCAGTTTACATCTAAGGCATGGGAAGATTTTATGCAACAGTCAGGTTTGAAACATATAAAAATTTCAGTTTACCATCCGGCGAGCAATCCTGCCGAGCGAAACATGCGCGAGTTGGGACGGCTATGCCGAACACACTGCAGTAATAATCACAAATCATGGGCAGAGTACATTGTTTCCTTTGAGGATGTCATGAACAGTGTTAAAAGTAAAGCAACAGGATATACACCATATGAGATAATGATGGGCAAAAAGGCACTGAATTTAATAGGTGAGATTGTAGATTTCCCACCAGGGGATCAGGTGACACCACAGGAACGGATAAAGCTGGCGACCGAGCAGATGGCTAAGGCAGCAGCTCAGAGGAAAAAGAGACATGACACTAGGTACAAGCCAACTAAGTACAAAGTCAATGACCTAGTACTAGTGAAAACTAAAGAAAAGTCTAGTGACATTGATGGAGAAATAAAGAAACTTTTTGAGTTATATCATGGGCCATTCCGGGTAGCAGCATGTCCGTACCCAAATGCTTACCGGTTGGAATACCCCAAGTCTGGAAAACCGTTGGGGTTAAGAAATATTACTGAGTTGAGGCTATATAAGCAACTGGATTAAGCCAGTTTGCAGCCTCATGTGAATATTAGGTTTAGGATCTGTATGTATTTTTTTGTGACTTATGTATGTCTAGATTTAAGAGTTTTTGTGGAGTAACTTGACAATTTGATAATTATTTTGACTTGGTTTATTCTCTATTTCTGCCTTTATTTTTGTTGTTTATGTATATGTGTTGGTGAAAGGTGCAATTGTTGCCAGGACTCATTCTTGAAACAGCAGCTGAGAGGGATATTGTGTTTATTGTGTCATCATAATTTATGTATGAGTAGAGAAACTATTTAGTTAGGTAATTCTATGAATGATAATTAAATTGTTTTTATTTTTGTTGATGCATACTAATCTGAAATCAGGACTAGCGGACGTATATATATTGTATTCAATTGATGTTCACAGGCTGCAGGAGTTGTAGTTATTGTGAAGTATAGACGTGCTAGGATTAACTTAGGATAGTATGGGCCAATTAAATCTCACACCAGCAAAAATAATTTTTTTTTGTATGAGGGGGTAGGATTTGTATTTATGTTTGTAGGTGTCATTATGATGGAAGAAAAAATTCTCTATGATAACATTCTTTTGATAGTATTATTTGAGCTTTAAGATATATTTTTGACATAGGCAGGTTTTTTTTTATTTGATGGAGTAATACTCCAAGTAGGCCACATATTCTCTTGTCTGTTTCATTTGAAGCTATGGCTGATGAGAGTGCAGGCATGGTGGTTTGGGTTAATCTGATAATGACTAACACCAGCCACTTTCAGTTCTTAATTCTGTTGATTTACATGTTACTGTACATGTCTCAATGCTAAGTTTCAATTGCACCAAGTCTGGATGGCAGGGGGATGGGATACAAATCCAACCGATTCCTGGTGTCCAGACAAACTTTTGTCTATGTTGACTCATGAGTGCCTTCTGCTCTTCCTGTTTCATGTAGGGTGCATATGACGTGTGTGAACAAGCACGCTTGATCCAGTGCCATGAATCTAAGCTGCAACAGCATGTTGGTTGAAATGACGGAGACATAGGACCGTACACCATGGACCAGAGTTGCTGCAACGATGACTCTGGGGTTCTCAGTGTAAAAGTGGTGAGAGATTTCCTTTAAACAAGTGGAGTGTACACCGTCAAAAGTTTTTATAGTAAGAATTCTAGTTTTTCCATGTAAGACAAGGTTCTCTAAAGACTAAAGTTTAATAATATTATAAATTTGGTGCCAATTCTGTATATAAACAACAGGCACACTTAAATTTCATGGATGTAATTAGTTATAAGGATTCTTTTCTTAAAAATATGCACACACTATAAGTGGTCTTAATGGTACAAATATTGGGAAATTATCTCACTGTCCTGTATATTTTTATTTATTTATTTATTTATTTTGCATTAGTTGAGGTCATAATTGGTATAGTGTTTGGGTCAATCCGGTTCAATAATTTTGTAATTTTATATTTTTCTCATTTGAAAGTATTAATTTTGGTGCTACTTGCACCATCCTGCACATGGGTTGGATGCCACAAGTGGGGGTATTGTGAGATTACCGCCAAATAGAAATACTGGTAATTAATAGCATTTGATAATTAAACAATATGAAGTTAACTGCAAACATTGACCATGCCAATGCACTAAATGTTACACAATTTTAATCTTATTAATTATGGTATCAATGTATGTACGCAGTTGGGTGACAACATTTATAGTTAGGCCAAAGGTAGAAATTCTCCACGTTGAGATTTGCTGTGTGCTTGTAGCTGACGGGAGGCCAGCGAGCAGGCCGACGTTGGTGGCTTGTTCCAGCTTAGGATTTTCCGGTGAGGGGAGAGAGGGACAATGGCGAGTGCCAGGCACAGTGCAGTGCACAGCGTGAAATAAAATATTAGAATACTACTGGCATTTGAAGTAATACGATGCAATTAGGAACCTTTAAGGCCCTCATTACAAAATAGCCTGTTGATAAATAAACAATACATTAGCTGATACAGTCACATCTGGCGTAATATGTGTAATTCACAATGAAAAGTAATAAATTACCAACGAAGACAAGACAGTTACACAACTAGCATGGCAATGTTTGTTTATAAAATAATATATTTACTCTTTCTCATTTTATTTTCAATTAATCTTGTGTATTTTACCTTGAAGTATTCAGTTAAATCACTTATCTGTGACATAAGAAAATGCACGATTATGATAAATAGTACAAAGTATGTTTATACTAATATAGAAACGTAAGAAAATATTAGTTTAATGTGTAGTGTAATTATTTTGATTTTAAGTAAAGTTTTATAAATGTATTGGCTGAGCGCTGTACGTTGGCAAATCGGTTAGAACAGCTCACATGGGGAAGTTGATGACGTAGGGGAAAAAACCTCGGCAGTTGAGCTTTTGGCACGCACGCGCATGAGGGCAGGAAGTGAGGGAGTGGGGGAGCACGTGGAGAACTGGCCGGGCGGCGTTGCTCTGCATCAGTCGGCATGTGAACCTCGAGGTGGAGGTAATAGATTTGTGTGTGGCAATCGCCATGTGTGGGTGCTCGTCGTAGACTGCACCAAGTTGAATCTAGTGCTACTGTGTGTTTGTGAATATTTAGCCGGCGGAACAAGGTGTGCATCGCATTGAATTAAAGTGACTGTGATTTGTTAATGTAACACGTGTCGTCGCATAGGCATGAACATAAATGGTGTTTGAGACAGCTACATGGTGTTAAAACAATTTGCGAAAAAAATATTCATTTTTGTCTGGGGGCTCACGAGCTATAACTTTATTTGATAAATGTGCCGACGTACAGACGTATCAGCCACAGGGTTCAAATATTGTGAAATAAACAACATAAAGTGAACTTTCACTTGATTTCAAAAATAGTAGTTAGTACACCCTTTTCTCTCATGAACTTGATTTTATTATGAATTTGTTTTGTTAATCATATGCAGGGAAGGAAAGCTGCGAACGTGTGATATCATCCCCTAGAAAACGAGTCAAACAGTCGCAATCAAAGTTCCAGTGTTTTTGCATGTTTAGGAAATTGGTTCGCAGCTGGTGGTTGTGAGTTTTAAAAATTAAACTTTCTCTATTTTAAACTCTCACCCCGGCCTTCACGCTCGCACCATACAGTAGAGCTGCATGTCATCGGGAAAAATAACGACTGTAGTTTCCCCTTGCTTTCAGCCGTTCGCAGTAACTGTGTGGCAAAGCCATATTAGCTGATGTTACAAGGCCAGCTCAGTCAATCATCCAGACTGTTGCCCCTGTAACTACTGAAAAGGCTGCTGTCCCTCTTCAGGAACCACACGTTTGTCTGGGCTCTCCACAGATACCCCTCCGCTGTGGTTGCACCTACGATACGGCTATCTGCATCGTTGAGGCACGCAAGCCACCCCACCTCGGCAATGTCTGTGGTTCATGGGGTTGCCACCTAATTTTCATAACCTTATTGACTTTTTTATTCACTATTATTGTTAAATCTTCTCTTCATTTATCGAAAGGAAACTGCGTGTGTCTTCTGTAACCTGTAATTGAGTGCCAAACAGGAATACCCATCGGTTCGTGACGCAACAGCAACGTAGCCACTAGTCAGTAGTCAGAGTGTTGATACTTTCAGATAACCAATGATAGCAGTAAATCTGAATGTTTTCAGTCAAGCTTTTCGCATGCAGAGGCTAGCCTTAACTCCTGTGAACAAAGCGCTCATGACCTTACATGAAAGAAAGTTCAAACGCTTCTAAAGCTATGGGACCTAACTGCAATGGTCATCGGACCCTAAACGTACAAGCTACGTAACGTATGCTAAGAACAACACACACTTCCATGCCAGAGGGAGAAACCTATGACGGAGAACGGCAGCTCACTCCGCAACAAGGTGAGTTAAGCCTGCGGCACACGGAGCGTGTGTCTGAACGTGTGTGGTCAACGAGCCGAGTCAAACGTGCGGCTGAACGCTCGGAGACAGCGCGACTTTTGCATACGAGGCGTGTGCTTCAATGAACTACACACGACCGATACGCGTTCCAGCGACAGTTGTCGCTTATTTCCACGCTTGTACATATTGAAAGTGGCCTGTTATGTTTCTTAAGCAAGATCTCGGACAGTTGAAATCTGCAAATGCAAGTTAAAACGGCCACTGCTGCTCTCTAAATTACTTTACGAGTGGTCAATGTACTTCTGCAACGGAAATTTATGTAGCTGCTCACTCCTTAAGCAAGTGGTCAACATTTTAACAAACAAAAAATTAATGTAAAAATAAATGAATAGATAATTAAACATGGGAAAATGTTCAAATGTTTGTAGAGCTTATGGGACTTAACTATGGGGTCATCAGTCCCTAAACTTAAAAACTACTTGTGAACTAGCTAATACTAAGAATGGCGCAAATATCCATGTCCGAGGGGGGGATTCAAATCCCCAACCGTAGTGGCCATGTAGTCTATGACTGGCGCGCCACAGAGCGCTCGGCCACTGCGGCTGGCAAGCAGAGGTTTGATACTATAAATCATCATCTATTCAATAAAATGAACAAGCAAATAAATGTGGGAAAACCAAATTAAGCACACACCTTGTACAATCGTGAGATAAATCATAAAGTTACTGCCTGTAATAAATTTGTTTCTGCCCTTTATGGAGGTAATGTGAGAGGAAAATTGCAAAGACACGATAGATAGATGAAGGAACATTCAAAACCAGATATGCATATAATGCTTGCGGTACATTACTCATTCAGGAACTCTTCATAGCAGTGACAAACAAAACGTCGGCGGCGTTTTGGTGAGATGGTGGGTGTCTTGAAGCACAAATTTAAAAATCACTATGCACCAAACCAACTCATGTTCTTAAGTACCACACGCTGTGCGACCACGGTGAATAGAATTTACAAAAAGAAATTAATTTAGAATTAGCAAGTAAAGCACACGCTTTAGAATTCATATAGAAGGAAGCTAGTATTAATAAAAGCATGGCTGAAGGCCGAAGTAATGATTGTTACGAAAGCACATGGTGCAATCGGTCATACAAGACAGGAAAGATGAAATCAAACTAGAAAATCTGAGAAATATTTAGCATCCTCGTGGATACAGATGCGACACAAAAACGTTAGTTAAAAAATAACAAGAAAATTTAAACATACTAAGTTTACGCAAAGGCTGAAGGCCACACATGAGTAGTCTGACTTGAAAAAAAAAACAGGACACAAAATCATCACCAGAATAAAAATGCAAATACCAAATTTACACCACATTACTCGAGTTCTATAAATTACGAAACACTTCGCTTAGCATAGTGAAAGAATGACTCAAGAAAACTCAAGGACGCCTTCCTGTTCCAAACGCTGCAGAGGTGCAGTTTGTCCTCAGGACAAATGGAACACTATGTGTTGAAGAATCAGAAGGTTCTTGTACGAAATAGGGATGTGAATTTCAACTGAACTGTCAAGAAAATAAAACTGTGATTGTTTGTTCCTTAAAATTTCCTCAAAATACTTCGTAGAAAATTCGCTCAGTTGTTTTAGAAACCATAGATGTAGGTTATGAATCAGTTGTAAAATACGTTATCGATTCACAAACTCGAACACACAGTTTCTCTATTATATAAATTGAGTCCCTAAAACTGTATGAAGTATTGTATTAATCCCGTAATAACTTGAAAAATACAATTCAATGCAATATTTAAAATTTCTGGTCTTTTAATATCTGAAATTATTCTCTTCAACACATTGACACAAATCAGTATAATAAGATATACACAGTCTTAGAACATTCTGATAGAGACTCAAGATAGTAACTGAATCTATTTGTGACATACATAACAAGCAAAACATTTTTAACAATTGTGACGGTTGTAGTGTTGTGTAGTTTGCGTATGAACTAGTTCAGAAGAGTACTCTCACAGGTGAACTACGCGATCTAGTTTCCAGATCCCTCGCCTCTTAGTTCGTTTGCTCCTTTTCTGAAGACTGATGGGAAAAAGTCAAAGGACACGAGAGCACACAGTCATGTGATTCCCTTCTGCCAATTACCATCATTTTGAGCTAAGATGCAGCTCACCTGTATTTTCGTAGTTCACTGGCACACATTTTCTGCTTTAAGGTATACAGCAGTGTCTGAAGATAACCCTCAACCATAGTGTTAAGAAGTACAGAGAATCATAAACTTAACATTGTTTGCACTTATATGCGAGAACTTATGCCTCAAACATTTTCTCTCATCTGCATAATACTGTTGGTGCCTTGCATGGTAGAATGCTGAGGATAACATTGGATAATCGACACTAACACTAAACTATCGAACCCATATAGAATTAATTAGCTACAAAACTTTAGTTTACTCCCAGTCAACAAAATGTAAAGTTCGAAAGCCATTGTCAAAATCAACATTGCTAGAGTGAATATTGAAAATGGCTTGTTAAGTTTTCAAAGTGAGATCTCGGACAGTTGAGATTTTCAAATGCAAGTTAAAACGTTTACTGCTGCTCTAAATTACTTTGAGAGTGGGCACAGCTCTTGCGTAATGGGGGCTGGCCGCAGTGGCCGAGCGGTCTGCGGTGCACCAGTGACAGTCTGCACAGCTGCTACAGTTGGGGGTTCGAATTCCCCTCTGGCATAGCTGTTTCTGTCGTCTTTAGTATATGGTAGGTCATAAGTAGTTTGTAAGTTTAGGGACTGATGACCCCACAGGTAAGTCCCTTAAGCTTAACAAACATTTGAACATTTATGAGCAACAGAAATGCATCTAACTGATCACTCCTTAAGAGAGCACCCAACGTTTTAAAAAGACAAAAAAATGTTAAAAACTTTAAATCATCATAAAGTTACTGCCCGTAATAAAATTGTTTCTGCCCTTTATGAATTTAGAGGTAACATGGCAGTAAATTTGCAAATACACAGTGGATAAAGGAAAGCACATTCATTCACTCACAGACACCTGCATAATGCTTGTGACACATTACTCATGTGACAACACTTGATATCAGTGGCAAAATGAAGTGTCTATGCCATTTTGACGAGATGGCTGATGTCTTAAAGCACAAATTAAAATAACACTATGTACCAAACGAACTCATGTGTAGGAGGCAGATGGTCTGCAATCACAGTGAGTTACATTGGATTTATAAAACGAAATTAATTTAGAATAAGCAAGTAAAGCACATGCAAGTATTCATATATAAGAAGGCTAGTATTCATAAAAAAAATGGTTGAATGCCGAAGTAAAGACCGTTATGAAAGCTCGTGGTGCAATCGTTCATACCAAGACAGGAAAGACGGAATCAGACCAAAAAATCTGAGAAATAGCATACTCCAGGATACAGTCACGAAGTGAAAAACGTTAGTTAAAAAAACAAGAAAATTCAAACATACTAATAAATTTGCTTTATAGGTAAAGTCCACCTTGAGCAAACACAAATGTTTTTTGATTTCTCCCATACATGTTTCGCTGGCGTTGCAGCATCATCAGTGGGATGTTTAATTCGTATTGTCTGTCAAATTAACAATGAAATGATTTTTACTTTTGTACATTAACAGTAAAAACTACAGATAATTGTGAGACTACTATACACCGTTTCTTATTTTTATAGGTATGCTAGGCCTACCTTAATGTTATGTTTGTGCTTCTTCCACTCACAAAACGTCACTGATATTTTTTGACAGTTTGTCATCTGCAAACCAAAAAGTGTGTATCCTCAACATGAATATATCATACTAATTTTACTCAAAGGCCACAGGCCACACACGTGTATTCTAACTTGAGAAAAACCGGACACAAAATAATCACCGGAATGAGAATGCAAATACTAAATTTAAATTGAATCACTCGAGTTCTGTGAATTAAGAAACACGTCGCCTCGCATGGCGAAAGAATTACTCAAGGAAACTATCACTGATCACAAAAAAGGAAGATTCTAACAGCATGCCATCTCCTCAGCATGATATGACGATCTACTTACTACGACAGTTGCAGGAAAAGTCAAAACTAAGGCAACGCCAGAAGCCTTCCCCACCACACACTGGGTGTAGTGCGCGCTAAAAGCCGACCAGAGCGCGTTCGGAGCATAGTGTCTACCAACCCCTTGCTACCTGAAGAACATAATACCGTCTTCTAGAACTCCAGAGAGGTATTTCGGCCATGATTATGTTGGTACTACACTAACAACAGGCCACTTCGCAATCTCGCCAAGTACGCTTGTCTTTGGCCACCCAGCAGACGCCAATGCAGACGACATGCGAAGCCATGCGTTCTTAACTAAAGTAAACGAGGCCTTAAGCGCGAGGCGGCGACTGTCAGCCATTGTGCGGCAGTCAGTCTATATTAAAAGCAATCTTCCACACTCACATGAACACACAAGTTCAGTAACACAAATGCTTCGAAGATGCACCAGCTCCACCAAAGAGACTGCCTACATCACACTTATGCGTCCTCTCCTGGAGTACTGTTGCCCCTTGTGGGACCCTCACCAGGTGGGACTGACGGAAGACGTTGAGAAGGTTCAGAGAAGGGCAGCTCGTTTTTTTTTTTTTTTTTCTTTTTTTTTTTTTTTTATCACGTTACGGGGGGGAAAGCGTCACGGAAATGTTGCAAGAATTGGGGTGGAAATCATTAAAAGAAAGACGTTATTCATTGCGGCGTGATCTGTTTGCGAAGTTTCAATCACCGACTTTTAGTTCTGAATGTGAAAATATTTTGCTACCACCCACCTACTTATGGAGACATGACCATCCCAATAAAATAACAGAAATCAGATCGAAAAAGGAACGATTTAGGTGTTCTTTCTTCCCGCGCGCTATTAGAGAATAGAACGGTAGAGAAAAGTTATGAAAGTGGTTAATGAACCCTCTGCCAGGCACTTGAATGTGATTTGCAGAGTATCTATGTAGATGTAGATAAACATGGGACATTGATCAATAATAAACAGAATAAAGTAATTGACATACAAATACACAATATTAATGGCGGAATGGCACTTAAGAGTATATACAGGGTGAGTCACCTAACATTACCGCTGGATATATTTCGTAAACCACATCAAATACTGACGAACCGATTCCACAGGCCAGACGTGAGGAGAGGGGCTTGTGTAATTGTTTAACACAAACTATAAAAAAATGCAAGGAAGTATGTTTTTTAACACGAAACTAAGTGTTTTTTAATGGAACCCCGTTAGCACATCCGAACATATAAACAAATACGTAATCAGTGCCGTTTGTTGCATTGTAAAATGTTAATTTCATCCGGAGACATTGTAACCTAAAGTTGACGCTTCAGTACCACTCCTCTGCTGTTCAATCGTGTGTATCGGAGAGCACCGAATTAAGTAGGGATCCAAACGAAACGGTTATGTACCTTCGGTACAGAAGAGACTAGAACAGCACATCACATCCACATGCTAACACCTTTATTGGTCTTTTTCACTGACGAACATGTACATTACCATGAGGGGTGAGGTACATATACACACGTGGTTTCCGTTTTCAATTACAGAGTGGAATAGAGTGTGTTCCGACATGTAAGGCCAATAGATGTTCAAAGTGGTGGCCATGATATGCTACACACAATTGCAATCTATGGCGTAATGAATGTCGTACACACCGCAGTACATCTGGTGTAATGTCGACGCAGGCTGCCACAATACGTTGTTTCATATCCTCTGGGGTTGTAGGCACATCACGGTACACATTCTCCTTTAACGTACCCCAAAGAAAGAAGTCCAGAGGTGTAAGATCAGAAGAACGGGCTGGCCAATTTATGCATCCTCCACGTCCTATGAAACGTCCGTCGAACATCCTGTCAAAAGTCAGCCTAGTGTTAATTGCGTAATGTGCAGTTGCACCATCATGCTGATACCACAAACGTCGACGCGTTTCCAGTGGGACATTTTCGAGCAACGTTGGGAGATCAATCTGTAGAAACGTGATGTATGTTGCAGCTGTTTGGGCCCCTGCATTGAGGTGAGGACCAATGAGATGGTCGCCAATGATTCCGCACCATACATTTACAGTCCACGGTCGCTGTCGCTCTACCTGTCGGAGCCAGCGAGGGTTGTCCAAGGACCAGTAACGCATGTTCCATAGATTCACTGCCCCGTGGTTTGTGAAACCCGCTTCATCGGTTAACAGGTAGAACTGCAACGCATTCTCTGCTAATGCCCATTGAAAGAATTGCACTCGATGATTAAAGTCATCACCATGTAATTGCTGATGTAGCGACATATGAAACGGGTGAAAGCGGTGACATGCAGTATGCACATGACACTACTTTGACTCTGTCCAGCGGCTCTCGCAATAGTTCTATTCCCGTGTATTCCTGTGTGGGTTCACGGTAACAGCAGATAACACACCAATTGCACCCGCTTCTCCTGTGACGGGCTTGTTACGGACCCGTTCGCGTGCTACGACCATACCTGTTGCATACAGTTGGCAGTAGATGTTTTGAAATGTGCGGCACCTTGGAGGTTCTCTGTCCGGGTACCGTTCTGCATACACCCTGCAGGCTTCAGCTGCATTTTGTCGACACTCGCCATACATGAGTATCATCTCCGCCCTTTTCAGAATTCGAATACACCATGGTCACAGGTCCTACAACACTACACTATCACAGACGTCTGGTAACACAGTGTACTACAGTTAGTCTGCGTGCAAAGACGAATGCAGAATAACAATAGCAGCAAGCGCTACATGAGGACACTGCGACAGCTAGAAAAAACCACAGCAGTGCACTACAGCCACACTCGTAAATACAGTCGTCTTTGTAAATCCGTCTCTGCAGATGCTGCTCGCCGACCATGGCCCGTGTTTGTTACAACACGCAACTGAACGTCGGAGGTTTCAAGCGTCAACTTTAGGTTACAATATCTATGGATGTAATTAACATTTTACAATGCAACAAACGGCACTGATTACGTATTTGTTTATATGTTCAGATGTGCTAACAAAACTAGCGGGGTTCCATTTAAAAGTAGGTTTGTGTTAAAAAACATACTTCTGTAGATTTTTTTATGGTTTGTATTAATAATTATACTAGCCCCTCTCCTCACAGTCGGTCTGTGGAATCGGTTCGTCAGTATTCGATGTGGTTTACGAAATATATCCAGCGGTAATGTTAGGTGACTCACCCTGTATAATACTTGACCTGTACCTAATAGTACTAATATTTTTTATTGATAACTTCCAAAACTTTATATAAATTAAACAGTCAGTTATTTATAAAACAGTATTTTTATTCACCGAAATAAATACATTTAGCATATTTTGTAGATAACACTGACTTAATAAATAAATAAATGCATATTCACACTAAAATACTGGTACTCTTTATGTAAAGTTGTTGAGTACCATTGTTATATAATCCATTTGTGTAAATAATTGGTTTATTTGCCTATTTGGTAACTGATTGCCCAAAAATACGGGTAACAGCACACGCTTGGACACCAATCATCATTATAAAAAAGCTATCATTACAAAAGAAAGAGCGCTTACAGCTTTGGTATCAAAAGCCAAAAAGAGCTAACGAGTAACGATCTGTCTCGCGAATGGGAGCTGACTAACTAAAAAGAGCGACTTTCTTCGCGGCGGAGAAGCAAACTAAAATGAGAGTTGCCGGTCGCAAACTAAAATATGCGCTACCGGTCGCGAAATATTATGCTAAACGTACCTCGCTCCTTAGTTCGTTGGAGCCTTTTACGAAGACGGACGGGCAATAGCGAGAGGACGAGCAGCGGAGTTAAAAATCACGTGCTCGCTTGCCTTTTGCCGATGTGAGCCATTACGAGGAGAGCGTCTGTCACCTAGAGTAACATAGTTCACTGCTACGATATTTCTGTTTCCAAGTATTCTGCACTCTGCAGTATCTGACTAATAAATTTAATAATGCCAATACATAGACATAACTCAAAACGTAAATGAAAAATTATCCACAAACTGTTTCTTTTTGTCTGTGTGATAGCGGCTCACGCAGCAAGCGCTTGAAACATCTATTGTCTATTTCATAATGATTGACCCCTGATTTTGAGCTCATATTCTGATCACATCGCACGACGAACATCGATGTTTTGTACCTAGCCGGAATCATTGAAATGTCTACTTTTATTTGAAGTATGAATATTACATTTTATTTGAAAAGGAGACGACATACGCCATAAGAGAAAGCGTGATTTTTCTGGCTTTTTTCGGCGAATATCAACATGAAAGACGCACAGAAATCAGACCGTAATCAATATAAAGTGGTTTTTTTTTTTTTTTTTTTTTTTTTTTTTTTTGCACAGTTTAAAGATCCGCCCTTGTTGTATTTACAGACGGAGTTTCGTTATTCTTTGGTGAGTCATTTCGTCGCTATAAAATAAAACCCAAGAAGCTGTGATTAAGCTTACTGCTGTAGCTATTGAAACGAAGAGGGCACTGCTGGTAATCTGGAACTTTTTTTGGTGACATCAGAAGTCATTACTAATATATTGTTTCCATGTTTGTCAGTTAAGAGTTGGTAAAGCAACTGCGTTAGTGGCTGCACTGTATTGCGACGCTATGGCGGAGCGTAGTTGTCACACCAACGCGCCGCCACTGTTGCAATGCTCCAGAAGCGCCTATTCAAATGTGAAGAACGGCAACGCAGCACACCTGGGGACGTACCGCATATGAACGGAAAATCAAATAAATTAATGATTTTATATTAGCGCTTGGTGTTGGTTTATGAGCATATATATATATATATAAAACAGCTGTGAGAGGCAAGGACAGAGCTTGCATTTAAACTTTCGTCTTGTTGACACATATCACCATTAGGCGAACTCCAGCAGTCTACGGCAACCATTATTAGGACAAAACGACTAATCAGAAAATAACGAAACTCCGTCTGCAAATAGAACAAGGTTGGATCTTTCAACTGTGCAAAGGAAATCTTTCTCCTAATTACGGTCGAATTTCTGTGTATCCTTAAAGTTGATATTTGCCGAAAAAAGCCAGAAAGAGCACGCTTTCTCTTAAATATTACCGCGTATGTCGTCCCCTTCTCAAATAAAATGTAATATTCGTACACCAAGTAAAGGAGAAATTTCGAGGATTCCGGCGAGGTCGTTGTGCTTTGTGGCCAGAATATGAGTTCAAAGTCAGGGGTCAATCATTATCAAATGGACATAATATGTGGGGGAACGTCTCACTCCACCTGCGTGCGCAGACCACACCGCTCAGCCGTCGCTGGGAGCGACGAACTAAAAAAACGAACTACCTGGCGGCAAAGCTGCGAAATAAAGTGAGCGCTCTAAGTTATGCGCAAAACTAGACAGGTGGCAACGACATCCCATAACAAAATCTTCTCTTGCTCCGTAACTGTCGACCAGCAACTGTTGATGGCCAACTACATCATCTATGGCACCGGCAGAGATGTTATTCTCGTGCGTTGCACCGTTGTCACCGCACATGAAACATAAGAGACCAAATCGTTCTTGTTGTTACGGTCTTCAGTCCGGTGAATGGTTTGATGCAGCTCTCCACCCTACTCTATCCTGAGCAAGCGTTTTCATCTCCTCATAAGAACGGCAACATACATCCATTTGAATCTGCTTACTATATGCGTCTCTCGGTCTCCCTTTGCGATTTTTAACTCACACACTTCCCTCCAATGCTAAATTAACGATTCATCGATGTCTAAGAATGTTTCCTACCAAC
Organism: Locusta migratoria; assembly: GCA_026315105.1. Classification (NCBI taxonomy): domain Eukaryota; kingdom Metazoa; phylum Arthropoda; class Insecta; order Orthoptera; family Acrididae; genus Locusta; species Locusta migratoria. The sequence continues at coordinate 276,193,298 of CM048744.1, forward strand.
CGATCCCTTCTTTTAGTCAAGAACTGCCAGAAATTCCTTTTCTCTCCAATTCTGTTCAGTACCTCTTCATTAGTTATGCGATCTACTCACCTAATCCTCAGCATTCTTCTGTAGCTCTTCCTGTTCGCACTGTTTATCGTCCAAGTTTCACTCCCGTACATGGAAAAACGCCACACAAATGCCTTCTGAAAAGTCTTACACTTAAATTAATATTCGATGTTAGCAAATTTCTCTTTTAAAAAATGCTTTTCTTCCTATTGCCATTCTGCATTTTATATCCTCTGTACTGCGACCATCGCATGTTATTTTACTACCCAAGTAACAAAACTCATCTACCACCTTCATTGTTTCGTTACCTAATCTAATTCCTTCAGTATCACCTTATTTTCTAAGACTGCATTCCATTATCTTTGTTTTGCTCTTGTTCATGTTCATTTTATACGCTCTCTTCAACACACCGTCCATTCCATTCAGCTGCTCTTCCAGGTCCTTTGCTGTCTCTGACAGAATTACAACATCAGCAAAACGCGATGTTTTATGTCTTCATCCTGAACTTTAATCCCTATTCCAAATTTTTCCTTGCTTTCCTTCATCGCCTGGTCGATGTACAAATTGAATAACATCGGAGAAAGGCTACAACCCTGTCTTACTCCCTTCCCAACTAATGCTTCCCTTTCATGCCCTTCGTAAATAACTCTCCTTTTCCTGTATTTTACCCCTGCAGACTTCAGAATTTGAAAGAGTGTACGCCAGTCAACATTGTCAAAAGCTATCTCCAAATCTACGAAAGCTAAAAATGTAGGTTTGCCTTAATCTATTTTCTAAGATAAGTGAGCATTGCTTCCCGGGTTCCTACGTTCCTCCTGAATCCACACTGATCTTCCCCGAGGACAGCTTCTACCAGCTTTTCCATTCTCCTTTAGATAATTGGTTTTCAAATTTTGCAACCATGACTTATCAAACTGATGGTTCTGTAATTTTCACACCTGTCTGCGCATGATTTCTTAGGAAGGGGGTTATTACACTTTTCTTCAAGTCTCAGGGTATTTCGCCTGTCTCATACATCTTACACACCAGGTGAAATAGTTTTGTCATGATTGGCTTTCCCAGAGACTTTAGTAGCTCTGAGGGAAGGTCATCTACTCCTGGGGCCTTGTTCCGACCTAGGTCTTTCAGGGCTCTGTCAAATTCACCTCTCAGTATAGTACCTCCTATTTCATCTTGATCTACTTCCTCTTCCCTTCCTACAATACCGCACAATAAACTTAGTTTCGGTGCGGGCAGTGGCGGGTTGGACCAAGACTGTTTTGGCTTCCCTGGAAAAATCAAATCCCTTCCTACAACATTGTCTCTAAGTTCCTTTCTAGAGCTCCTCTATATACTTTTTCCACCTTTCAGCTTTCCCTTCTTTGCTGAGAACTGGTTTTCCATCTGAATTCTTGATATTCGTAGAGCTGCTTTTCTTGTCCCCAAATGTCTCTTTTATTTTCCTGTAGGCGGTATCTACTTTACCTTTCTTACACATTCTTCTACAGATTTGCATTTGGCTTCTAGCCACTCCTGCTTACCCATTTTGCACTTCCTATCAATCTCATTTCTTAGTCGTCTGTACTCCATTTTGCCTGTTTCATTTACTGCATTTTTATATTTTCTCCTTTCATCAATTAAATTTAGCGTTTTCGATGATATCCAAGGATTTTTTGTGGGTGTTGCATTTCTACCTATTCTGTCCTCTGCTGCCTTCACTATTTCATCTCTACATCTACATCTACATGGGATACTCTGCAAATCACATTTAAGTGCCTGGCAGAGGGTTAATCAAACCACCATTATACTATTTATCTCCCATTGCATTCTCGAACAGCGTGCGGGAAGAAAGAACACCTGAATCTCTCCGTTCGAGCTCTGATTTCTCGTATTTTATTCTGATGATCATTTCTACCTATGTAAGTAGGAGTCACCTATATATTTTCGCATTCGGAGAAGAATGTTGCCGATTTGAGTTTCATAAGTAGCCCACGCCGCAGCGATAAGCGCCGTTGTTGTAATGATTCCCATCCCAGATCCCGTATAATTTCCGTAACGCTGTGTCCCCTGTATCGTGACAATACGAAACGAGCTGCCCTTCTCTGGACTCTTTCGATATCCTCCGTCAAACCCACCTGATAAGGATCCCACACTGGGCAGCAACACTCCAAAAATGGACGGACAAGCGTAGTGTATGCAGTTTCTTTTGTAGTTCTGTTGCATGTTTTAAGGATTCTACCAATAAAACGCAGTCTCTGGTTCGCCTTCCCCACGACATAGTTTACGTGTTCTTTCCAATTTAAGTCTCAAGTAATAGTAATTCCTAGGTATTTTGTGGAGTTTACGGCCTTCACTTTTGATTGATTTATCTTGTAAACAAAATTTAACGGTATTTTATTTTCGTACTCATGTGGACGACTTCACACTTCTCATTATTTAGGGTCAATTGCCAATTTTTACACCTTAGTGATACCTTATTCAGATCGTTCTGCAGTTGGTTTAGATCTTCAGATGATTTTACTAGACGGTAAATGACGGCGTCATCTGCAAACAACCTAATAGAGCTACTTCGTTTATGTAAATAATGCTACCCATTCCTCTTCTACTGTTTTATTTCCCCCTGTTTACGTCAAATCAACACCATAAATAAACATGATGTAAGGCAGTAGCAGGGATAATATTCCGTCCGACTACTCTATCTGTTGGCGGACGACGTTGAAACCATTATCAGTAAATCTACTATCCGCCAATTGACATCTGCCGTCATCGAACAAAAGAGAAGAAAGAAAAAAAAAGTAGTATTTTTTCCCGATAAAGACGTCCGGCCGCGCTTCTGTACGTCCGCTTGAAGAATTTTTCTTAAGGTGTCTTGCATGCGGAGGGGATCGATATGACTTTCTATACGCCTCTCGGGCGCACGTCTGCGGTGCATTAGGCGGCACTTATGAATTGCAAATCTGGCTGCCGCTAGGAAGGAGGCCGGGAGCGCGCACGGCATTCTGGGACACGGCAGAGACGCGCGACGCACCCGGCATTAAACCTGCACCGGCCGCCCTAAATATTAATAAAAGCCCCGGCCGCTGTTTGCATACCCCACGCTATTATATCCGCCCGGTTACACGTCCCGTTTCCTCCGTCTTCGCCGACGCATTCGGCGGAATATAATTATAAATTCTTTAGGCGACTTCGTTGCGAGCGCTACGAACTGCCGCCTCGGGTGCGGTATTTTATTTTGATGCTCTCCGGAGCGAGGAAAATAAGAGAGAGAGAGAGAGAGAAAAAAAACATTTTTTTAACCAACTGGGTTCGTCTTCTTCGCTGGCGCAGCGTATTTGTATTCTGTCGCGTCGCAGTGTAAGGTAAATTTCACTCGGATGTAATTTTTTTCGTGCAAGAGTGAACAGGCGGTAAACGAAAACAGTTTTACTGCCACCTGGATCGCTGCAGGTAGCGGAATTCTGCAGTGCTTTCTGTTTACTCCTGCGGTCAAAACTGCAGGTTACAATGTTTTTACGAAGTGTTCACAATAAAACTTTGTGATGCGGCAAGGTTAAAAAGCATTTTTCTTTATTGAGAAAACATCAGGTATTGCGTTAATATTAATTGTCTTACTGACGCTTCTACTTTGAAATGTGGAGAAAATACATTACCAAAACTCAGAACGTTAACCCAACGGATTTTCTAAACCAAAAAGGTAGGAAGGAAGGAGGAAGGACAACTTGGTCATTACAGACAGAGCTAACTCTCGGAGTTTTGGGTAAGGATGGGGGAGGAAATCGGCCGTGCCCTTTGAAAGGAACCATCCCGGCATTTGCCTGGAGTGATTTAGGAAAATCACGGAAAACCTAAACCTGGATGGCCGGAGTTGGATTTGAACCACCATCCTCCCGATTGCGAGTCCAGTGCGTTACCATTGCGCCACTTCGCTCGGTCCGAAAAGGTAGAATCCAAGGTATGAATAGCCTTATCCTGAGCTTAGAATATTACTTTTAAATTGTGCCTAAGGTCCCTATAAAAAGGCCACAAATGGTCGAGTATTCCTGTCGGACTAAGAAGATCACTTGCTAACTTCTCCACGAGCCATGGTGGAGAAGCCGAGCGCAGTAAGGCGCCTTGCAATGGAGCGTGCGGTTGCCCACCGTCGGAGGTTCGAGTTCTCCATGGCGAATGGGTTTGTGTGTTGTCCTAAGGTTAGTAGGTATAGGAACTGATGACCACAGGAGTTTGGTCCAATAGGTTTACAAACATTTGTAAATTTCTCCAGGAGGAAAAAAATGATGACACGAATTAAGCTTTTTAAAAAAATAAATAAATAAATAAAAAATAAAAATAAATAAATAAATAAACTGGTACAGCGGTAGGATTCTTCAACACTCACAGCCAATTTGTCTCACTGGCACACTGAATAGGCACTGTTCGGATTTCAAATGCAAACTTTATCCATCGCCCCCTTTAGAATGACGTCACAGAATTTCGGCGTTTAATCATTGCATTATTGGCTGTTGTTGTGCTCTTTAGTCCGGAGAGTTGTTTGAGGAAGCTGTATCCAGGGCAAGCCTCTGCTATTTTTACTCCGCGCTTCCCAGACCTCGTACCAGTACTAAATTGGAGGATGTCTCAGAATGTGTCCTAGCAATCGATTCCTTCTTATGCCAGAAATTTCAGTTCTCTTCAGTTCTGTTCAGTACCTCCTTATTAGTTATGCGATATACACTTTTAATCTTAAGCATTCTTCTGTATTACCAAATTTCTAAAGCTTGTATCCTTTCTTGGCTGAACTGTTGATGGGCAACGTTTCTCCCACACAACACGACACTCCAAACAAACGGTACCTAACAGTTAATTTAATGTTCTGCCTGAAATAGTAGATCTGTATTTTATATCTCCTCTACGTCGATGATCAGAAGTTACTAGAGGACCCGCGCGAATACTTCGCACCATTAGTCGAATGACAAAGAAGTTGGAAAAAAATGGAAGTAAAGTTGAATGTTCACGCATAGCTTTCTTCAGAATCAATCAATGCAAGTGTTTAAAAGCGCAAATGAAAGAGCCTGATCCCTCGAGTGTTGTTAGATCAAGAAGAACGGCTTACGTTAATTAGAACCGAATATATCGTAAAACAAACCGATTAAAATATTCAATGCAAGGTCAGAAGGATATTGCGTTTGAATAAAAATAAAGGATGGAGAGACTTAAGTTTATAACAATGACATCCCCATAAGAAATATACAGAGGTAAATTAGCGTTTGAGTACAGAAAAAGGAAGGCTTGAATTACGTAAATTCAGATACTTGATTAGAAATCTGTGGATGAATACCTTTCGTTTAAAACAGAAATGAAGGAAATAGGCCGAGTAGTTTGGTCTGGCCGACTGACTTTAGTTTTCGTAGATTCTTTTAATATATAAGATCATCTACTACTTTTATTGTCTCTTTTCTTAATTTAATTCCTTCAGAATCACCCGATTTTATTCGACTACATTCCGTTACCATTCTTTTACTCTTGTTAGTGTTCACCCTCTACCCCTCTTTAAGTACAGCGTCCATTCCATTCATTAGGTCTCCCGCGCCCTTTGTTGTCTAGGGCAGAGTTACAATGTCATCTACAAGCAGCATAGTTTTATTTGTCCTTCCTGTACTTCAAATTTTCTCCTTGTTTCCCTTCACACTTTTCTAATGGGGAAATGTTACAACACTGTCTTATTCCCCTCAAAACCACTATCTTTTATACCCTGTGACCCCAACAACTACTATTGGGTTTCTGTAGAAGTTGTATATAATTTCCCGTTGCCTATATCTTACTCCTGCTATCTTCAGAGATTTAAAGAGTGTATTCCAGTCCACATTGCCAAAATAATCCTTCTTATGTACATAAGCTTTAAACCTATACTTATCCTAAGATATGCAATAAGATGAAGTTTGCCTCATGTTGCTACATTCATTCTACATCTGCCCCAGTGTCAGATTCTACCAGCTTTTCCATTCTTCTGACAATACGTCGTGTTTCTATTTGACGACCTTGACTTACTAAACTGATAGTTTTGTAATATCCACACGTGTGTGCAGCTACTTTCTTTGAAACTGGAACACGTCGTTCTTGAAGTCTTATGTTATTTCGCCTGTCTCATACGTCTTACACACCACTTTTAATAGTTTCGGTATGGAAATCTCTCCAAAGGACATCAGTAGCTCTGAGGAAATAAAAACTCCAGAAGGCTTGTTATGACAGATCTTTGAGGGCTCTGTCAAATTCTTCTAGCAGTATCATATCTGATTTTCATTTACTTTTTCTTATCACTTGTGTAGCCCTTCTATATATTACTACCAGCTTTCTGATAGCCCCTATTTCCCTAGTACCAGTTTTCAATCTGTGTTCTTGATATTCATAAAGCTGCTTTTCTTGTCTCCAACAGTTTATCTAATTTTTACGTAGATAATATCTGTCTTTCTCCTAATTGTACATTCTGTTACTGAGTTGCATTCCACCCTTTCTTAGCGAATTTTCACTTACTGTCAGCCTTATTCTTTAGCCATTTGTTCTCTCTTTGGATCGCATCATTTGCTGTATTTTTATATTTCCTCCTTTCAGCAATTATTTCAATGTCTTCTGTGATGTCCTAGGATTTCTACTGTGTTTTGTCTTTATACCTATTTCCCGCTCTGCTACCCTCATTATTTCCATCTCAAATCTACACATTCTTCTCGTTATGTATTACTTTACCCGCGACTAAATTGTTGCCTAATGCTCCCTCTGAAACTGTGAAAAACTCAGGTTCCTTCAGTTTCTTTACTTTTCTATCTTTTTGTATTTCATTTCTAATCAACAGTTCATAGCTAATGGTCAGGATGTACATCTGCCCCTGCATGTTTCTTACAGTTTAAATGTTCAAATGTTTGTAATTCTATGGGACTTAACTGCTTGGTTATTAGTCCGTAGCTTACAAACTAATTAAACTAAGGTAATCTAACCTAAAGACAACACACACATCCATGCCCGAGGGAGGATTCGAACCTCCGACGCAGGAGGCCGCGCGATCGGTAACATGGTGCTCCAGATCTCTTGGCTACTCCCACGCGGCTCTTACAGTTTAAAACCTGTTTTCAAAAGCTATGTCTTGACATTATAAAATCAATCTGAAGTCATCCGGTGACTCCTAGTCACTGCCCACCACAAAACCAATTACTTTCAGTTGCGAGAATGTGAAATGGTAATGAAACTGTTTAAGCAGAGCAGAAAAGAGTACGTAAACATTGTTCTCATGAAATGGGTAAATACATAACGTAATTTGGTCTCTCTCGGGCCTGCGTAGCTGTATATGTCATTTAAAGACATTATGCAATAAAATTCCAATTTATGCTTTTAATACTAGTATATTTACTACACTATAGGAACTATTTAGGCATTAACGCCATCTTCAGGTAATCTGTGGGAAACGTGACTTTATTAAAATACATCGAATTTTATGATTACCGTAATTTTAAGTTCTATTACTAAATATATGTACGTCAGAGGGCCATGGCAACCGCATACATCGTTGGCCTTCCTGCTATCAATTTATTTATTGCTTCGTACATTTTATTAAAGCAACATTTTTCTGAAAATGTTTTACGATTTTCTTATTGATGTGTGACAGCTTGTTGACATAACCAGCAATTAATATGATTACATGCTGTTCATTTATTCTCAACACAATCTTTGATATTTGAGTATTGGTTTAATGTACTATCTTTGCATGTGTCGGAAAATTTAGTGATCTTAGTTTGCCGAATCCAAGGAGGTTAGAATCTATGGAGATGCCCTAACACTGAAAAAGTGAAGCCAGCAAACTGGGCATTCCGGCATTTGTTCTATAGGAGATCTCCTCTCGATAGCATCTGTAACTGCTGCATTGTAATCTGTGGTAAACAACATTTGCATCGCAACCTCCACTTTTCTCCATTAAGGAACAACTTGTCTCTTCGAAATTACGCACCCATGCTGTAATCGTATGTATAGATGGGACCCGGCCAAGCTAATAATGCTGTCAGAATGTGCTCTGAGTGGAAGTGGCATTATCATCGTCTCCTTAGGGCACCTGGATGTAGAAGGGCATGTACATCCGCCATTTTTGTTCCTTCGCGTCAATGGCAATCAGTATGCTTTCAGCATGGTGTCGGTGCAGATTAGAATTGTTCTAATTGCTCAGAAAATGGTTTTGTTTCTGTCGACCCAGAAAGTCGTATAAATTCATAATAAACTGTCATCGTGAGAAATAGACACAAACTTAAAAACTATGCGAAGTGGATTATATCATTTGTCATTACGCACGAATTCAATACTTTGTAATCGGCACGTTTCAACACTAGTTTCTTTTTATACCGAAGGGTCCAGTGCAACAACTTCTGTTACCGACTTTTATTTATAAATATATTTGCGATAACAAACAGTATCGAAATATAGACTAAAACAATTTTAATTACTTTTAAAGGTACACACTGTTTTTACTTATTTCAATGGCTCATACGGCTCGTACTTGTAAAATGCACGAACCCGTGTGAGTCTATGTCATAGCTATGTTGTAGTTTACTGGCAAAGTGTCTTAGCTCCAAATTGGACTCTTCTTATTCCCCTAATGGAGGCAATCGGTTTGTCATTACCTTATTAGGTGCTTTTTGCCATGAGCCGTAACGGAAAAACCTTTTTAAACGTGGACGTTGTTTCGTATTAACTTATTAGAAGAACTAATTTTTAGTTTAATTTTGAATTTAATTTAAACAAAAAAGAGCGAATGGTTGGAAACAATTGAATTTGACAGCAATAACAACTGTTTACAGTCATTAATACCTATCTTAGGCCTATTCATAAATCTTTTACTGCATCCCAGTTTATCATGGTAATTTACTTTCTTAGCTTGTGCAATGAAAGAGCATTTTATATGAATTTTGAAAAACATTCCTTACAGAAGCACAGACCTGGGACTGTATTCTGAACAAATTTATCACATCACATTCGAAAACGAAGAGGTATCGTGAATTTATGAAAGTTCATTTGGCAACCAATAATACTGAGTTGTACAATGCGAAATATTGCATCTCCTTTACCAGTCAATGATGTACGGTATGACAGATATGACAATATATTGTCACTTGACAGATTACGTGCCAAAAGGAATTTGCAAGTTTTGACTGTAAAATGTCAAAATAATGGGATTGTTCTGAACTTTGCACCAAAAACGACTTGTTTTCACACGTTCCACACGAAATACGACATACAACAGTCATAAGTTTAACACTGTAGTATTGATACTGTACCACCACGCAAAATTTTTGGGCAATGTTACAAACCAGAACTATATTTTGAAAAACAAATAGTATAAATCTGTTCACATGGCGCTACACATGTAAGTAACGTAATACTTTTTCTTCTCGTGATTTCTGTGTGTGCCAAATAAAGGGCTATGAGTTGTCGTCCTTTGAAACTGTTGTATCACAAACATATACAGGCGCTGCAGTCAACGTTGTTACCAACTGACAGTTGCAATGGAGTTCGAGCTCCTAGCGTTGCGTAAGCCTCCGTAAAAGTGATGTTTGTTTATAATTACTTTTCTACCTAATTAACGAAACAGACAAGACATTTTTGCATTCCAAGCATTGGCAAAATATCAAGACACATAATTAATCCTGAGATATATATAAAACCTGACGAATTACACTGATTCAGTGATATAAACAACTTATCAGATTGCCTTCCATTAAGAAGGTTTTTATGCGACCACAACTGTATTTATGATATCACAATGGGTGATTTTCAGCAATAAGTCGTTCTTTTTATAAAAAACTGCTTTGTTTTGCAGATCTAGATCTCAGCAAGTGACTTTCCTTTATCAATGCTAAAATAACAAGAAGTCAACCGTCACTATAAATGTTTTACATAAAATATAACATGCTAAATTAGAAATAACCATATAGATGTTGTTTACATACTATACATTTTTTTATTATAGTATTCTATGCATGTGCATTGTTTAACACTCGCAGACAGTATGTGATACATTTTTCACAGTTTAGTTTAGATGCAATACTATTGCTAGTAAAAGTGGGCAGGTCACCATAAAGTAGCTAATTCATATCCAAAATGTGTAAATTAAAACTGATAACTATACACGTAGATATATGTGTGCCGGGTTTTTACATTAAAGATATTATAAGGAGAGATTTACTATAGGTGACCAGCTTCGTTGTTGTAAATTAGTATGTTTTGCGATGTTATAATTAATCTGGAAAATAATCATGTGACGTTGTACAGAGTATATTGTTCTATTTCACAAATTGCAAAAAATTGTAAATAAAAAAATAACGTGCATGTAAAATATACAGGGTACCACATGCCCAACCGACCTCTCCTACGACCTGGCCACTTTTACTGGCAATAGTGACGCTCTAGAAGGCTCCAAGTCTCCTGCCAGCTCCACAACATCAATGGACCTTAATTTCCTGAAGATTGTTTAAATAAGACCGAAACTAGTCGAAAATTTTTTTTTTTTTTTTTTTTTTTTTGCACTCTAGACTGTTCTTTATATATAAATAGTATTACAACTAAACTAAACTGTAAAAAATGTCTTACATACCGTATATGAGGGTTAAACAATGCCCATACAAACTAATATAAATTGCATACTAATATAAAAATGTATGATATGTAAACTGCATCAATATGGTTCTTTCTAATTTGTTAATGTTATATTTTATGTAATATATATATACTGACAGTTGACTTCTTGTTTTTTTAGCATTGAAAATGGAAAGTCACTTGAAGAAATCTACAGCTGCAAAATAAAGCAGTTTCTAACAAAAAGAACGACTGATTGCTGCAAATCACCCATTTCTATATCATAAACAACATAATCATAAATAAATACGAATATGTGTATATTTGCAGATTATTCGACTAAAAGTAACATAAACATACGAGAATCAATTCGCACATTTTTACAAATGACTCATATTTCTTATACAAGTATATACTTTACAATATAATTATGTGCATTTAAAAGGGAATATCTTCGCCCCGTGTCGAATTTGGCGCGCTCTGCAGCAGGAGCGGGTCACGTCTGCGTGATGTTGTTCTTGGATTCGCGCCATCTGTCGGAATGTGCCTTCGCGCATCTTACTCGCGGTGGTCGAAAGAAATCGCTTTTTAAAATTCTTGAATATCAGTCTCCAGATCGCTTTCATTTTCTAGAACATGACCGGTTTCGGGACAGCTGCCCATCTTCAGATCTGTTAACAAATGATGTAATTGAATGTAAGCTACTATTTACAAAGTATAATATCCAAAAAGTTAATGGAAAAAATATGAAAAACATACCAATTCTATGAAGTTACAGAGTAACCTGTCATGTCATGAACGAGTGTTCATAGTCGTTACTAAAATACAGTATCCTCCTGAGGCTTTATATAACGTGCTTCCAATCATCTGATTGGTGGGATCATTTTCGTTAAAATTATTCTCAATAAGTAATTATATAAAATCAATTCTGAAGTTAACGTGTAAGATAGTAGGTATAAAGTAGCAGTTATAATGGAGATAGCTGTCAAACTATAGGAGGACTTAGAAATAACATTGGGTTCTGAATACATATTAATAATATTTCAAGTAAATATTTAAGTAAGTTATAAAGAAATTAACATGGTTAAATATTGAAATATTATAGAAAAATATCAAAAAAAATTAAATTTTTTAATTGTGGACATTGGCTTCTTTCCCGCCTGCGCCTTCAGTGTGTCAGGCAGCAGCAGCGTCGCCGAGGTTTCCTCCGCCTCGCCGTGTCCCATTCACCGCCGCCAGTGTGCTGAGGGCCGCCGTAGCTGGTGTTTGGCAGCGCGTTCCATTCCAGGCAAGGCTAAAAATGTGTTTAAATATTTCAAATAAGTTTTTATGCGTTAAATCTATCTGCTCATTTACAAGTTTGTCCGGGTCTTCATCCTCGTGCGCTTATACTTCAAGTTCTTCAAGCACATTTAAATGGAAACTTCTCGGTGCACCGTGTAGCACTTCCATTTGTTTGCCTATGTTGCTAACTTGGGGTTTACTATCTTTAGCATGCGTTCCAAATGCTGTGCCATTGCTGTTACTGCAGTCCTCTTTGTATCGGACGTCAAAGTTGCGTCCAGTTTGCCCTATGTAATATTTATTACAGCTGGCGCATTTGATCTTGTATACCCCCGAGTTGCTGTGCTTTGTGCGTTTTTTCCTGGTGGGTCTATGATTTAATCTATGTTCAATTTGCCCATCATTTCTGAAGGCCACCCCTATGTTTCTCAGAAAGTATTTCGCAATCCTCTGCGACACACGTCCTCTGAATGTTAAAGTGACAAACTTCATTTTAACTTTAAATTTGTCAGTGGATTTGTTTTTGATCTTTTGAACATCAGCATGACGTCTTGTATCCATTGGCTCCGGCTACCTGTTTAATAGTGTCTAGTTCCTTTTGTAGTTCTTCCTCGGCAAGTGGTAGTCAGAGAACTCTGTTGCACATTGCGTAGTAAATGTTCAAATGTTTGTAGAACTTATGGGACTTAACTACGGGGTCATCCGTCCCTAAGCTTACAAACTACTTATGAACTAGCTAAGACTAAGGACGACACAAATATCCATGCCCGAGGGAGGATTCAAACCCCCGACCGCAGTGGCCGTGCAGACCGTGACTGGAGCGCCTCAGTCCCCTCGACCGGCGCACATTGCGTAGAAGTATACTCTTTTGTACTGTGCTGGCTGTCGTGATGTCGTTCCTATAATGCTGTCAGAGTACGTCTCTTTTCTGTATACACCGAATGCGTGTGTCTCTCTGTCCCTTCTTATGGTCAAGTCAAGGAAATTGATTTCCCCATTCTGCTCCAATTCCTAGGTAAACTGCATCTTTGAGTGTTGATCGTACAAAACTTTTGACATTTCCACAATTTCATCTTTCCTCCCTTTAAACAGTAAAATAATCATCAACGTACAATGTGTAGTAAATTAGTTTCTCTTTCATTTCGGAATAAGAGGTGAAAAATTTGTTTTCAAAATTGATCACAAACATTTCAGCTAAAATACCACATGGCTAAACCATCATCTTATATAAAATATTGTTATTGAAGATAAAACAGTTGAAGGCTAATGTGAATTCTAACAGACCTAAAAGTTCAAAGATTTCACACACGGTCATTGACATGTTTTTTATCAGATTATACTTGATGATTGTTAATATTTCTGAAATTGGTACATGAGTGTACAGGTTCACAATATCTAAGGAAGCTACGACGGCGTCTTCTGGAATTGCTACATCCTTTATTTCTGTTACAGAAGAAAGTGGTCAAACATACCATCATAAGCATTCTCTTCCTGATCCTATTATGAATGAAATAAAACCGATTTTCAGAGACCTGAGTGATCCTGTTTTGCTTGGTAAATGTCTTAATGGGGGCACTCAGACTATAAATGAAAGTTTCAACCATTGCAAATGGTAAATATTACCCAAGAATGTTTTGTAGGACTAAATACATTGAAATTTGGTGTACTAGATGAAGTGACATGTTTCAATGATGAAGTGATAGAAGGATAAGAAGGATGTAAGTCCTAAAACATTTAGGCATAAAATGTGTCTCCAATATGGAAGATAAATTTCTAGTGTGCATGAAGGTGAAAGATTCGCTCTTCAAGTTACCATAGAAGCAAGAAGTGCTAGAAGGAATGCCAAGAGGAAGCTTGAAGATGATGAAGTCTTGCAGGATGAAGACTATGCTTCAGGAATGTCCTGAGGCACAGATTAATTGTACTCATATCTTCATTCGCAGTTTCCCACAAGACATATTTTTCAACATTCAGGTACAAATATTTCCTAAAGTGTATCATTGCCCTAATTTTTTCTGTAACATGCAATAGTCCTTACTTATGTAGTATAGATAAGCTTTATTGCAGAATCAACTAAATTATAGAAAAAAATACCTTTTTTGTCAGGAGAAATATATAAAAATTTAAGATTTGATATAATTTACCCTTGTAATATACATAATAGTTGAATTAAATAGATATAGCAGATGAGCCACCATGTCATACATATCTGGTAAAAATTTGGTCTCCTTCAAATGTATAACACAGGATTAAATGGTACCTCTATTTGAGGAAGCTTTTTGGAATTTTTTTTATCAATTTCTTTGTAATTTTTAACAACCTTAAGCAGGTTCAAAAATACTTCCAATTTGTTTAGAAAGTGTGCTGCATTATGTAATATCAACAAAAAAACTGTAAATCGTTTACATTATAAACAGTGCCTGAAAAGGGGGGGGGGGGGACACATGGCCATTGTAGTGTTGTCCCCCTTAAACATCCAACCAACAACAACAACAGTGCCTGAAAAAAATAGGTGTTGATTTTTTCATAATATTGAGCTGGAAAACTACCCTGTATCCTTAAACGAACCTAAACTAACATACGGGAAACACAGACATTCATGCCCAAGGGAGGACTCGAACCTCCGACGGGGTTGCAACTGCGCGTTCTGCAGAAAGACACTTTAAAGCACTCTTCCATTCCATAGCGCAAATGGAAATATCTTTTCTTTGTACCGAACCAGTTTCCATTTCTGGTAGTAATTAAAGATTACCACCTTCAATTTATATTATTGTCTTATTACAACATTCAGCAGTCTCTTGAAGCATTTATATTCTATGAATGGTTTTCAGAACTTGAAAGACTTAGCGCAACAATTACTCAGTTGATTATGTCAAAGACCAATTCTTTACAGCGCCGGTTGAGTACACTATATAGTATTAACAAACGAGAATACTTTTACACTAGCAATACATATTGTGTCTGAACGGGCGGGTTTATGAGAGTTAAATTGAAATTTAAAGTGATAGGAATCAAAGGTCAGTAAGCAAAAAATATTTATATCGTCAAAACAGCTTCTCAAAATTACGTAAAATTTTGGCCCACTTCAGGTTACGGTTGTAATAAAAGTGAGCTTCGCGATCGCATTTTGATATCTTGAAATGTAAATGAAAATAACGGCTTAACCGTTCATCTGACACGAAAATTTATTAAACGTATTTGTAGAGGAGACAATTCTGTACAATTTTTCTCTCTTGTGGAATTTTTTTTTTTTCACTTCTTGCATTGTTTCATAGGTATATGAGATAATAACGGCAATTTCACGTTGCCATTTGATTTTATGTAAACCAGTACGGGCAAAGAAAATAAACTTGAAGAAGGAGACAAACTATCACAGCTAGACCGGTGATAATATTTTAATGAAAAAAGATAATGTAAATATGGGAGAGAGAGCTTAATCATGTAAAATTTTATAAAAAGAGGTTTGTTGGTAAAAGATAAACTAAAAATATCTAATAACTTTGGCTGTTTGTTAAAATACGGTCCTAGAGATATTATCACAACAGCAGAGTCTTAATCGTATCACAGTCTAACATATATACATTCACGACACTCCCACAGATTTTTGTTATACGCCACGACAGCAGCGCTCCAAGCGGTTGACAAGGCACATTTCTGAATACGATATCGGATTAATGTGAATAGTGTCTTTTATGTTGACTTTTAACGTACTTTTTACAATGTGGAAGATTTGTAGTGCCATAAAATAGGTAATAACCAGAAAATATTTTTACATTTATCTTTATTAGGTTTTCTAACAACCATTGGAAGGTACAAAACGTTACTTTGCGGGACAGAGATTTTAATACAATGTTAAATACAAAGTCTTTTTAATCAAGAATTTCAGATTCTCTTAAGAGCAAAAACTGGTAATAAACAACAAAAGACCCAACCTTCTACAGAAACGTCAGGATTTCTTCACTACAATTCCAGGCAAATCAGTAAGTTTTGAACATAACAAACTTATATGGAATGCAATACCTACATTATTTCATGTACCACATCAGCCACTACAGTTGTAGCTGAAGGGAAATCCTCACAAACGTGACAATAAAAAAAATAGTTTCCCAACAAAACAGAAACGAACTCCACAATTGTTACTACATCTGAACCACAAACGGCAAGAATCTTCAAGACATTCGTTTTATAATCAAAAGTAATTATACTCAAAAGTATATGGGTTTGTAACAAAGACGAGTGAAGTGTAAAAATGTTCGAATCACATCGAATTTTTACACGCCAAAGAATGTTCCTGCCACTTCAGATAAGATTTGATTAGATTATATTGTTCCATAGATAATGAATACGACACTTTGTAATGATGTGGAACGTGTCAGGTTAATGAAAGGTGTCTTTACAAATTATTACATTGTACTAAATATTACATGACAATTTTTTTTATTTTTTCAAATTTATTAATTTATATCTATTAATTCATCTATAATGTAGAAGAAGTTGCCATGCTGAAATTCTTTTAATTTATTTTTAAATGCTTGTTGTCTATCTGTCAGGCTTTTGATGCTGTTTGGTAAGTGACCAAAGACTTTTGTGGCAGCATTATTCACCCCTTTCTGTGCCAAAGCTAAATTTATCCTCGAATAGTGTATATCATTCTTTCTCCTAGTGTTGTAGTTATGTACACTGCTATTGCTTTTGAATTGGGTGGGGTTGGTAATAACATAAGTGGATATATCTACTGAGAACCTACTGTGAAGATACCTAGCTCTTTAATTACGTGTCTGCAAGATGATCTTGGATGGGCTCCGGCAATTATTCTGATCACACGCTTTTGTGCAATGAATACTTTTTTACTCAATGATGAATTACCCTAAAAATGATGTCATACGAAAACAGAGAATGAAAATAGGCATAGTAACCTATTTTACTGAGATTTATATCACCAAAATTTGCAATTACCCTAATAGCATAAGTTGCTGAAGTCAAACGTTTCAACAGATCTTTAATGTGTTTTTTTCTAGTTCAACCCCTCATCAATGCTTACACCTAAAATTTTTGAATATTCTACCTTTGCTACAGATTTCTGATCAAAGTCTATATTTATTGATGGTGTCTTTCCATTTACTGTATGGAACAGACGCTAAAAGGAATTAATGTTTCTCGTCTACATTCTCTCACTTTCAGCGGAGTAGGCTACAAAATATACACATATTCGTAACTATTTCCTCATGAATAAATTGTTTACATCACTGAATGTGGAAATTCGGCTGTTTTTAAATTTATTTCATGACTAGCTGAAAATCCGGCGTTTCCCGGGTATTTATTTATTTATTCCTGCCATTTTTAAAGTATATATTAATTTGTATAAGGGCTGCATGTCTGAAAAATCTCTTCAGAATACAATTAGTGCTAAAGAAGTTATAGATTAAAACTTCGTGCGTGATGGGACGATTTTCCATGAAGGGTACTGCTTATGGGCTCATATCTCAAGGACTACGTGTCGTAATGTGATACAATTTAAAAGGTACACTCAGCTATATGCGTGTATACTGTCTGTAAAATTTCCTGTGGCGACAATCCGTAGTGTAGAAATTATAAATTGTAATGTCATACCGAAAGCCGTAGTTTTAGTCCATGAACAGCGGAACGTTACTGTTTATGTGCTCATATCTAATGAACTACGTGTCTTACTGTGATACAATTTAGAATGTTCATTCAGTTACATGTGTGTACACTATCTGTAAGATTTCCTGTCGCTACAGTTTGTAGTCTTCAAATTATAAGTTGTAACGTCATACCGAGAGCCGTAGTTTTACTCCATAAACAGCGGAAAAGTAGTAAGTGAGAAACTTTTTTCTTTTCATCATTTTACTATGGTTGCCAGCGAGAAGAAGTTTAATAAAGGTTTGAAATTACGTGTAAAGTTTGTTGCAAGTAGCTAAGTACTGTCATTCTCATACAGTGTATTTCGAAAATCTTGCCGCATTATATGGCATTTTTTTGCGATTTGTGTTGGTTATGACGTAATATCTTTTGAACCATGTGCCGTATGTGATTTTTATCCATGCAGCAATTGTTACCTCACGGTAAGGAATGTTTGTACCAAATGTGGTTGAAATCGGTCCAATGGTTTAGGAGAAAATGAGCAGCATTGTCGCAAAATGCAGCAGTTTTTCGCGCATCTCATTGTTTATGACGTCATATCTCGTCAACTATTTATCGGACGTGATTCTTACACTTACGGCAACCGTTCTCATGGATTGAAGCTTACTTGTATAGAATTTGAGAAAGATTGGATCAAAACTGTAGATTTGTATGCAACACGTACACACATACGGACACTCTGCTTTATATATTAGATTATTTACGTCTATCGATATTTTAGTAATGTTTGGAACGCAAAATTTACGGAAACTATATGGTTAATTACATAGAAAAGCAATTACAAACAATCATTTCTCTTACAGCACCTTGCCCACCACTAGGAGCGCTAGTGTCGCTGTAACTATCAATTGGTAACAACTTTCACGGCAGTTGTGGCATTCCTCTTGTTAAACCACACATAAACCAATGTACGAAGCGTAATATGCCCGGCTGTTAATGTTCATTTCTTTAAATCAATGCTTCCATTGGTAGGAATACCACAACAGGCGCTTTCTCAGAATCGAAATTAGCTAACTGTCCCCTCTTTTAGTGAACGGGTTTGGATTTAAATAGCGTTAAATTCCATTACCTGTATCCGTAATTTACTATATAAATTATATCCAGAGAAAACAGGCGTGTTGCCTAGCAAAACTCTAACATCCATCAAACAGTACATAAAACCGCGAGATCTGCATAATTGAAAGTTTCTGATTAAAGTTCACGCCCTGGAATAATATTACGTAGCTCATAAACTTGGAAGTACTGCACTTAATATTACTGCATGTCACATTTCCTGTGGAAACAGTCGATCGAGTGATTACACAGGTCAGTTCGTTCAGTCAAAAATAGTATCATGTAAATAAATTAACGAACACACACGTAACTTTTCCCAGATTCTTCGAATATATTCACAGTCACTTTTGAATGTAATGATATGGATGAAATGTTCCTAAGATCCAAGATAAGTTCGATCAAGTCCCAAAATGTAGTAATGACTGATTTCGATACTGTTAGTACCAATCACAAAACTATTACGCGGTACTAAATCTTTCGTACAAAGTCCATTAATACAGTATAGTAACGCGTATCACACACATTTCATCGATTTATTCGGCTAAAACACGAGACTGACTTTAACAATCCGGAAATTTTGATTTTATATTAACCCACGGAACAAATAACTATGATCTTATTCGCCCTCCTTGCTGGTACTCCCGTAATCACTTTGACCTGCTGTAAAATTAATATTCATAATAGTTTGAATTCTAACTTTGCCATTACGAAAAATGACTACTGGTCCCTAAATAATTAAAAAATATTAACTGAAATACGAGGGCTATCCACAAAGTACATTACGTTTTCGTTTGTGTCCGTTAGGGGCGGGGCTAGCACGGCCATCTTGGTGTCATGGCTCAAACGGCATCCTGCCGTGCTAGTGAGAGCTTCGTGCTGTACTCCGTTGAGTTACTGTGACAATTTGAAATGTCAGCGTTAATTGAAAATGCCGCGAAGTGTGAAGTGCGTGCTGTTATAAGGTTTCTGACTGCAAAAAACTGTACATCGATAGAAATCTATCGGCAGCTTTGTGAAGTGTATGGGGACAACATAATAACTGAAGGTGGAGTGCGTCAATGGATCATAAAATTTAAAAATGTCCAAACTAACGTTCACGACGAAGAACGAAGTGGAAGACCCAGCATAGTGACTGCCGAATTTGTCGGAAAAGTCGATGCCGCGGTCCGTGAAAACCGTAATTTCACAATAACGGAACTCTCTATGAGTTTTCCACAAATTTCACGAAGTTTTTTGCACGAAAACATTACCGAAAAGCTTGGTTACCACAAGTTTTGTGCAAGATGGATACCAAAAATCTTGACAGAGATTCACAAAAATCGGCGAATGGCTGCAGCGTTAACGGTTTTGGACGCTTACGAGAAAGATCGCATCGTTACTGGTGACGAAACATGGGTAAAGCATGTGAACTGCGAGACAAAATTGCAGTCAATGCAGAGGGGGAACACAAATTCCCCCCCACCCAAAAAAAAAAAAAAAAAAAAAAAAAAAAAAAAAAAAAAAAAAAAAAAAAACAAGAAATGCATGCAGACAATGGCGGCAAGGAAGGTGATGGCGACTGTCTTTTGGGACAGAAAAGGTGCGATTTTTATGGAGTTCCTGGAAAGAGGCACTACAATGAACTCTCAAAGATATTGCCAAACTCTGCACAACCTCAGAAGAGCAATACAAAACAAGCGCAGGGGAAAGTTGTGCTCAAAGATCTTGCCGATTAACGACAACGCCCGGGCCCACACGGCTAATGCCACTCGTAAAGTTCCCGAGTCTTTTAAGTGGGAGTTGTTTCCTCATCCGCCGTCCAGTCCCGACCTGGCACCGAGTGACTTCCACTTATTCCCAGCAATGAAGAAGTGGTTGGCTATGCAGCGTTTTGATGACGACGCAGAGTTTCAAGAAGAGGTAACCACGTGGTTGAAGACGCAGGCGGCCGAATTTTACGACGAAGGAATTTCCGAGCTCGTCCATCGCTACGATAAGTGCCTTAATTTAAATGGCAACTATGTATAAAAGTAATATTTAAGTGTGACTTTCACTTGTATATACTACAAAAAATTTCCAATACTTTATTTATTTTTAATTCCAAAACGTAATGTACTTTGTGGATAGCCTTCGTACAAAAGAGAGGTTACACAGTGTCGCGACTATGTATGTTAAAATGTGATCGTATCTTCTGTATTTTTTATTATTTAATTTTTAATATCTTTCTCCAAAACTAAAGAATCCAAAGTTTACCGCAGAACACGCCTCTGCAATATTTTTAATCAAGTAGAGCAAAACGCTACATATCACGCAATCTGGCCAGCCTGTCACGAGGACTAGAAAAGCGTAAGGTGGAGGGCGCGAAACGAGTTCCATAAGTTGCCGTTAGGAGCGCTGCGGCTGCGGCTGCGGCGGCACCTAATGAAACAAAACACCTGCGCCGCGGCAGCAGGAAGTTGGGCAGAGCGCGGCCGCTCGTACGTCACGCGCATGCGCGGCGCTCATTTATCACCGCGGCGGCTACGGCGCCGCCGCTGTTTCTCATAACACGGTTTACAGTCCGACAAAAGCCGCCGCCCAGCCAGATCCCCGCTAGCAGCCGACGGCGAACAGCGCCGAACCCAAACACCGCCGCCGAGTTGCTAACTACGCCGAGCACGAAACGCTGTCTACGACAAAAGCGTACCGGTGTGGGGGATGAGCTCAAGCGATACCACAATCGCGAAACTGTTAAACACGGTCATTCCGTTTCCAGCTGTGAATACTGTTATAATTGTGTATTTCAATTCTCAAGTTTCGAGTATTATTAATCTCTAGCGGGAAGCGTCAAATGTACAAGGGTTCCCAGAAAGTTATACACCTTTCTTTTAAATCACTTTAAAAATGGAGGGTGTTCTCAATTAGACGGCCTTACGCCAGAGTGAACTAACTACAGATTTGACGAAATTCTATTGTTAACATATCTGATATAATCGATACTCTATCTTTCACATACCACAGTGACGTAATGGTCCAGGTTAAAGCACTAGATATACCGAGCTGAACAATCCGCCATTTTGAATCCCAATCCGACGACTGCGTTGTATGCTAGTTGTATGGTATACCGAAGTGACTCAGCGAATATTTTGTGATTTCATTGTCCCACAGTGGTTGCCTGTGCTGCTCCGAAATGCTCAGATATTGGTCGCTGTAAGTTTTATCAAAAAAGTTCAAATGTTTGTAAATCTATCGGACCACACTGCGTGGTCATCAGTCCATAGGTTACAAACTACTTAAACCTAGGTAAACTAACCTAAGGACAACACACACACCCATGCCCTAGGGAGGACTCGAACCTCCACGGCGAGCAACCGCGCGCTCCGCAGCGAGACACTTTAGACCGCTCGGCTACTCCACCGCGGCTAAGTTTTATCGGTTTCTTTCAAACATAGATTGGCGTAAAAGGTGGCTTGTAAATTCCAGCGCCAAGTATGGAAGCCAAAATCGAGCAACTATCTGTGTAACGTTAAGAACAAAATCTTTTTATTTTTTATGTATATTAGAAACAGTTATGCTCACAGAGAAGTAGTACTGAAAATATAGGCATATTCATGTAAGCTGTGGTTTAATTTTGCTACGACATACAGTGTTTTTAAAGTAGGCTACTTTTCTTGATTTTGTTTAGACCAACTAACGAGTCAGTCTAAGGGCTGGTAACTGTATTTTAAGTGGTACCCGAGTGCAGTTGGAGTTACCCAGCTACTGATATGTCAATTATATGGTTTCGCATTAGTTCAGTGTTTGATTTAAATGTGATTCTCAACACGGGAATATGTAACTGTACCAGAGAGTATTTAGTCGTCATCTAACGAAGCCAGAGTTCATAGTTGTTAAACACATTTTTGACAGAAATCTTCTCTCAAATATGGTGTGTGTAAAACATGTGAGACATTAAGGGAAGGGGGTAATACAGGAAGTACAGTATCGCAATTTAACATTATTCTATAACTGTTTTCGAATGCAACTATTAGTTCCCGTAAACAGGAAGGAAGTACCATTTATAAACCAGAAAATACGATAAATGTAATGCATTTTAAGTGTATGTGGTAAATATTTAAAACGGCAACATATGCCTTAATCTGGAATGTAAGTGAATGTATCATACCTCTAATTATTCAAATAATCACTAACTTTAAGTTTCTTGCTTCTTAGAGTCAAATGTAAGCAAATATATTTAATATGCTGTAATATTTTCTGTGTTAGGAAAGTATATTTATTAGCCTTAAGAGCATATTAAAAAGTTTAAGTGTTTCGTAGTCTTTAAAAGCGCGCCTTCAACGTGGGATTCAAAATGGCGGATTGTTCTGCTTGTACTATATAGCGCGCTAGTCCAGGTATTGCAGCCCACAATATACTACGTTGGCACTACTTGCACCTGAACAAATCATTCAGCAAAGTGAACTAAATCACTTGTCAAAATGGCGGCCCAACATGTTGACTTTGTTCCAGATACGCCCAATAACAGTGATTTGGATGTAGAAATTGGTTCAGTGACGATTATTTGCCGTCATCAGATATGTCAACAAGTGATAGTATTTAAATACAGAGAATTTCTGGAAATTTTGTCACTAAAAAAATGAAATATAGATTTTAGCCTATACTCGTAATTTTCATATTGTCGTATGCCAGAATGAACCAACAACTTAAAGCGTTGACGTGCTGCCATCTATGTCTTAAGCATACAACTAAGTACTAATCTATAAACTATGATCAATAGCGGGCATTATGTGACGTCCAGTGAAACCTAGCATATTTAGATAGGCGCGCTATTGGAGTTGGTTCAGTCTGCCATACAAAGTATCTTATTAATTATCTTATGGGATAGCATGAATGAAACATTTAAGTTTTAACTAATAACACAGAGCTGCGCATTGTTGACTCGCTTCCATGTGACTTGAGCTGTTCTCATCAATGATCTGTCACGAAGTGTACCAGATTCTACTTATGAACTAAAATTAAAAAAAATTGTAATTAATTGTTTGTTCTTAATGTTTGGAAAAGCAATAAATATTGAGAATATGCATATTGAATGGAATTTACTCCAATTTGAATCCCAAAGTAAATTATACGGTTTAGAAAGGTGTCGGGAACTTAAAACTCAATTATCTTAAATTGTGAATTTTGTAGTTGGTTCACTCTGGCGTAAGACGTCCAATTCGAGTGTAATTTTTTATGTCTACTAGTATTGCCTGTGGTCGAAAATCGAGCAATTGTGTTTACAAAGGTCACTGGGGGTAAAATTTTACGTATCATGTCGGCGGCCTCGCGTCATTATGTTGGTAACATTTTTACCCATTTGTTGGAACCACATAGAATGACTCGATTACTGTATCGTACAGACCATGAAGTAAACAAATAATTCTGTTCCTGCTTTATGGTTGTATGTACCCTCGTCCGCTCAATAAAAATAATTGCCCTCGTAAATCGAAGATTCCATGAGAAAACACCAGTGTTGTCAAGCTAAGTTAGTAGCAGTATCCATTTACGCTTTACTAAAACAAAGTACAATACAAACTATTGTTTAACCCATACTGTGTGTTTTGGAACAGATTTATCTATCAAAGTTTTTGTGGAAGTATTTTGTTCTGGAAACTTTAAAGGGCACGCTGAAGTAATATCTGGAAGATAATGACAGTTTTTGTGCATAGTAATCAGAAAAGATATAAATCACATAAAACCAGTAAATATAACGAAAGATGAGAAATTCAAAGAAAATAAAAATTTGTACAGTTACTAATGTCTACCCGGGGAAGGCTTTAGGCGCGGTTTTATACCGATCGGATAGCTATTTATCTATATATATATTAATGTGAATGTCCGTTCGGTGTACGTCCGAACGACAAGACGCAGAGACTTGAATATTTGTACAGTTACTAATTTATTACTGAGGAAGGTTTTAGTCATGGTTTTATAGCGATTTGATAGATATTTAGTAATTTGAAGAATATAACGCGAAATGCGGAACAATAATTACTCTTTGAAAATAATATTTACTTTTTGAAAATGGTTTTATTGGTTGCATTGTTGCTTGAGGGTTGATAATGGTAAAAGGGTGGACTATATTCGGATGGAAAGTTATCGGTGTATATAAAATTCTACGTGTGTTTGTTAATACTTCACTCTGCAGCGAAAACTACAGAATGCAAACGAATGGTCTGTGTGTAATTGTAATTGTTGTCCGAAGTCTCCCGTTGTACACCATAGCGGTTCCATGCCGACAGCTATAAGGGGGTGGAAGATATGGTGTTTGAAAGTGGTCAAATTAAAAAAAAAAATCGGACTGAAGGCCAGCGATGACGTTTGCGACTCTATAGCAAGGAGGTTACATACAGCGAAACGTGATGCCACAGACCATATCTTTGGTCTATGCGTGCTACAATGTTTTCAGCTCTTTTTCTGTAAGGATAAGCATACGAATAAGGAAATATAAGAATAAATAAATAGCACACTACTGAAAGATAGCTTATCTAACACAATAAACCAACATGCGAGCGGAGCCGCGGGTTTAAGCTAGTAATTAATAAAGTTAAAAAGTTTAAATATCAAGGCAAAACAATTAAATAAGGTACAGCAAAAACTAATCAAGAGAAAAATCTTCCACCAAAAACAGCAGCAATCCAGAAACCAATTATACCAAAAGAAATAAAGTAACTACTATCATTAAAAGAATAAGCAGAATAATAAATATTATCACCAGATATTGAATAATACAGCAACCGAAAAGAATAAGAAGTTGTTAAACCAGTACCCTACATAAAGAGTTTTTTTTTATAAATATCATCCTAAATTATAAACAGATTAGGAAGAGCACTCTCTTAACGTCCTTAAGCAACTTTCATTTATATCACTAACCAAAATGTTTTTATAGTCATCTTTTAGTTGTACGACAAAAACCTGGAGATTTTGAATTTGCGATCCAGATTGCAGTCCAGTGCCCAGAATAGCCGGTAACACGAGCTCCTGTACTGATACATGCCATTATTCGTCGTGGCATACTAACCACTAGATCAGACTGTCCCACTCGTCAACGGCGATTCAGCGTAGATGTTTCAGATTGGTTGCTGAATCGTCTCATCCAGAAACAGCCCTTTTCATTGCATCTCACGCATGTTCGATAGGGTTCGTGTCTGAAGGACATGCTCGTCAGTATAATCTGGTGAGGTCGATATCATGAAGGAACACATTCACAAGACCATTAAACCGAATCTTTCACAGAAATTTCATCTTGAATCGTATAGCCATCTAATGAAATTGCATGCTTCCGGAATATCGTCCCAATTGTGCGATTGGATTCACGATTTCCTATCAGAAAGGACACAGTTCGTAGAAATTGGCGGTAAGTCATCGAGTAAAAGAAATGAGATCTGGCGTTCCCCAGGGAAGCGTTTTAGGTCCCCTAATCTTCCTTGTGTTAATATATGATTTACGAGACAATCTGAATAGCTCCCTTAAACTGTTCGCGGATGATGCTGTCGTTTATCGGTTAGTTAAGTCAACAGAGGATCAAAAGCTACTGCAAAGCGATTTACACAACATTTCTACGTGGTGCAAAAATTGGCAATTAACACTAAATAATTAAAAGTGTGAAGTAATATACATCACTACTAAAAGAACCACCCCATGAACCACAGACATTGCCGAGGTGGGGTGGCTTGCGTGCCTCAACGATACAGATAGCCGCACCGTAGGTGCAACCACAGCGGAGGGGTATCTGTGGAGAGGCCAGACAAACGTGTGGTTCCTGAAGAGGGGGCAGCAGCCTTTTCAGTAGTTACAGGGGCAACAGTCTGGATGATTGACTGAGCTGGCCTTGTAACATCAGCTAATGTGGCTTTGCCACACAGCTACTGCGAACGACTGAAAGCAAGGGGAAACTACAGCCGTTACTTTTCCCGAGGACATGCAGCTCTACTGTATGGAAATATGATGATGGCATCCTCTCGGGTAAAATATTCCGGAGGTAAAATAGTCCCCCATTCGGATCTCCGGGCGGGGACTACTCAGGAGGATGTGATCATCAGGAAAGACAATACTGGCATTCTACGGGTCGGAGCATGGAATGTTAGATCCCTTAATCGAGTAGGAAAATTAGAAAATGTAAAAAGGGAAATGGATAGGTTGAAGTTAGATATAGTGAGGATTAGTGAAGTTCGGTGGCAGGATGAACAGGATTTCTGGTCAGGTGAGTACAGGATTATAAATACAAAATCAATTGGGGGTATCACAGGAGTAGGATTGATAATGAATAAGAAAATAGGAATGCGGGTAAACTACTATGACCAGCACAGTGATCGCATTATCATTGTTAAGATAGATACGAAGCCAACACCGACAACAGTAGTACAGGTTTATATGCCAACTAGCTCTGCCGATGATGAGGAAATCGAAGAAATATATGAGGAGCTAAAAGAAATTATTCAGACAATTAAGGGAGAGGAAAACTTAATTTTTATGGGAGACTGGAATTCGGTAGTAGGACAAGGAAGGGAAGGGAAGATAGTAGGTGAATATGGTCTGGGCAAAAGGAATGAAAGAGGAAGCCGCCTGGTAGAATTTTGCACAGAACATAATTTAGTTATAACAAACACCTGGTTCAAGAATAACAAAAGAAGGTTGTATACGTGGAAGAGACCAGGAGACACCGGGAGATACCAGATAGATTTTATAATGGTAAGACATAGGTTTCGGAACCAGGTTTTACAGTGTAAGACATACCCAGGGGCAGATATAGACTCTGACCATAACTTGTTGGTTAGGAACTGTAGGCTGAAACTGAAGAAACTACAAAAAGGTAGGAAAATAAAAAGATGGGACCTGGATAAATTGAAGGAACCTGAGTTTCTTAAGAATTTCAGAGGGATCTTTAGGCAACAATTGACAGAAACAGGGGAAAATAAAACAGTAGAGGAGGAATGGGTAAAATTGAGAGATGAAATAGTGAAGGTAGCAGAGGACAAAATACGTAGGAAGGCAAGATCTACAAAAAATCCTTGAATATCACAGGAGATACTAAATTTAATTGATGAAAGGAGAAAATATAAAAATTCAGTAAATGAAACAGGCAAAATGGAATACAGATGACTTAGAAATGAGATTGACAGGAAGTGCAAAATGGCTAAGCAGGAGTGGATAGAAGGAAAATGCAAGGATGTAGAAGAATGTATAAATAGGTGAAAAATAGATACAGCCTACAGGAAAATAAAAGAAACATTTGGAGATAAGAAACACAGCTCTATGAATATCAAGGACACTGATGGAAAACCAGTTCTCAGCAAAGAAGGGAAAGCTGAAAGGTGGAAAGAGTATATACAGGGGCTCTACAAAGGAAATGAACTTCGAGACAATATTGCAGGAAGGGAAGAGGATGTAGATGAAGATGAAATAGGAGATACTGTACTGAGAGAAGAATTTGACAGAGCCCTGAAAGACCTAAGTCGAAACAAGGCCCCTGGAGTAGATGATATTCCCTCAGAGCTACTAAAGTCTCTGGGAGAACCAGCCATTACAAAACTATTTAAACTGGTATGTAGGACGTATGAGACAGGCGAAATACCCTCAGACTTTAAGAAAAACGTAATAATCCCCATTCCAAAGAAATCAGGCGCAGACAGGTGCGAAAATTACAGAACCATCAGTTTGATAATTCATGGTTGCAAAATTTTAACACGAATTATCTACAGGAGAATGAAAAAGCTGGTAGAAGCTGACCTCGGGGAAGATCAGTTTGGATTCAGGAGGAACGTAGGAACCCGGGAGGCAATACTCACTTTACGTCTTATCTTAGAAGATAGATTAAGGAAAGGCAAACCTACATTTTTAGCCTTTGTAGATTTGGAGAAAGCGTTTGACAATGTTGACTGGACTACACTCTTTCAAATTCTGAAGTCAGCAGGGGTAAAATACAGGGAAAGGAGAGTTATTTATAACTTGTACAAAAGCCAGACCGCAGTTATTAGATTCGAAGGGCATGAAAGGGAAGCATCAGTTGGGAAGGGAGTAAAACAGGGTTGTAGCCTTTCTCCGATGTTATTCAATTTGTACATCGAGCAGGCGATGAAGGAAAGCAAGGATAAATTTGGAATAGGGATTAAAGTACAGGGGAAAGAAATAAAAACATTGCGTTTTGCTGATGACATTGTAATTCTGTCAGAGACAGCAAAGGACCTGGAAGAGCAGTTGAATGGAATGGACAGTGTGTTGAAGAAAGCGTATAAAATGAACAGTAACGAGAGCAAAACAAAAATAATGGAATGCGGTCTTAGAAAATCAGGCGATGCTGAAGGAATTAGATTAGGTAACGAAACAATGAAGGTGGTAGATGAGTTTTGTTACTTGGGTAGTAAAATAACATGTGATGGTCTTAGTACAGATGATATAAAATGCAGAATGGCAATGGGAAGAAAAGCATTTTTGAAAAAGAGAAATTTGCTAACATCGAATATTAATTTTAGTGTAAGGAAGTCTTTTCTGAAGGCATTTGTGTGGATTGTTGCCTTGTACGGGAGTGAAACGTGGACGATAAGCAATGCGGACAGGAAGAGAATAGAGGCTTTTGAAATGTGGTGTTACAGAAGAATGCTGAAGATTTGGTGGGTAGATCGCATAACTAATGAAGAAGTACTGAACAGAATTGGTGAAAAAAGGAATTTTTGGCATACCCTGGCTAAAAGAAGGGATCGCTTGGTCGGACACATTCTTAGACATCGGGGAATCGTAAATTTAGCATTGGAGGGAAGTGTATGGGGTAAAAATCGCAGAGGGAGACCAAGAGACGCGTATAGTAAGCAGATTCAAGTGGATGTGGGTTGCCGTTCTTATGAGGAGATGAAAAGGCTTGCTCAGGATAGAGTAGGGTGGAGGGCTGCATCAAACCAGTCTCCGGACTGAAGACTGAAGACCATAACAACACAACTAAAAGAAATCCGTTGAACTTCAGTTACACGATCAAACCTTAAGGTCGTAAATTCTACCAAATACCTAGGAGTTATAATTACGAACAACGTAGACTGGAGAGAACACACAGAAATTATTGTGGGTAAGGCGAACCAAAGGTTATGTTTCACTGGCAGAACGCTTCTTAGATAATACAGCTCCACCAAGAGACTGCCTACATCACACTTGTGCTTCCTCTCCTGGAGTACTGTTGCCCAGTGTGGGACCCTCACCAGGTGGGACTGACGGAAGAAATTGAGAAGGTTCAGAGTAGGGCAGCTTGTTTTGATTTATCACGTCGGGGAAATGTTGCACGATTTGAGGTCGGAATCATTAAAAGAACGACGTTATTCGTTGCGGCGAGTTCAATTTGCGTAATTTCAATCATCAACTTTTACTTCTGAATGTGAAAATATTTTGCTAGCACCCACCTACATAGGGAGAGATGACCATCCCAATAAAATAAGAGAAATCAGATCGAAAACGGAAAGATTTGGGTGTCCTTTCTTCCCGCGCGCTATTAGAGAATGGAACGGTAGAGAAAGGTAATGAATGTGGTTAATGAATAAGGCGGGCAACCGTCAAGGATTCTGCTGGACAGTCCCGCATTTCGACTGTCGATATTAGTTGTTCGATGTATGTTTAGATGAAAAGAGTAATTCGACCTAGAAGTAGTTGGAACCAATAACAAACAAAAGAATAGTGGATTATCAATGCAGGAGAAAAGAAAATAAAACATGTAACTAAGTGAAGATACAGATAAAATAGAAATACACAGTTGTTGGATTAGAAAAGGGGGCATTTGTCAAGTGCTGTAGAGCTCTGAATTGGCCCCAGAGAATGTGGATTTTGCATTATGGCACGAGCAATTTCAGTACATACGGAAAACATAGAGGAATAATGTTATACTGATATCAACGTGTAAATGTACACCATCTTATGCCATTTTGCAGAATTACATTAAAATATTTTTTCTTTTCTCCTTCTAACATTTACGTAATTATCTTAAAAGCTCGTTTTGCTACATTCCAACGCAGCTGTTTTGTAAACGTGAGATGCACTACACGTGCACTAATTGGTTTATAGTCTGCCGAAAACAGACTAAACGGCCAAAAACAGACACGAGTTAATTAATTAACGGCCCTAATTTAACAGTAGCAGCAGTTACACTGCGTGGGGCCTTTTAAAAACACAGGGGGCGTAACGAACATATTACGATTAAACGAACAACTCCAGTCGCTTCCATTCAGTAGAAAAAATATGGGGTGGGATTTTAGACCCATTTAGAAGCTTCATACTTTCATCACCATGAAATCATTTTATTTCATGCAATACAGATGCAAATAACAGAAATAACTTGGTATGGAGCAAACCGAGGTATGCGAAGAGACAAATCTCTTTCGCAACAAAAAACTATGTTTATACGAAACATTTATAATTATCTAGAGATAACTATAAATGTTTCGTATGCATAATTGATCGCTTTAGAATTTTAACGTCATTTCTTGGTCTTACTTTTACAGTTTGAGAACAGTATCTAATTCATTTGTAGTACATGTGTTATTGAGAGGTTAATAGTAAGCCGAAATGATATGTTTTAGGCCGCGGTGAAGAGGCGGAGTGCTCTAAGCCGCCTTGCTAGGGAGCGCACGATTGCTCACCGTCGGAGGTTCGAGTCCTCCCTCGGGCATGTGTGTTTTTTGTCCTTAGCATAACTTAAGTAGGTTGTAATCCTATGGACAGCCGTTAAGTCCCTTAGATGTAAAAACATTTGTACATTTTGAGAAAAAAGTCAGTGATTTCGTAACAATGATAATAAAATAAGAAAGTATCATATATTAAACGAATCTACGAAAACTAAAGTTAGTCGGCCAGAACAAACTACCCTGCCAGTTTCCTTATTTTTTGTTTTAAACGAAAGGTATTCATACACACATTTGTCATGAATTATCATAATTTACATAAATCGCGCCTTCCTTTTTCTATACGCGATTTCCTTCGGTATATTTCTTATGGAGATGTCCTAGCTGTAAATCGAAGTCTTTCTGTCAGGCCGTTCTATCCGAACGAATTCCTTAATTTTTTCTTTAAACGAAAGGTATTCATCCTCCGATTTGTCATCAAGTATCAGATCTCCATCCTTTATTTTTATTCAAACGCGGTATCCTTGTGGCCTTGCATTGAATATTTTAAGCCGTTTGTCTTACGATATCTTCGGTTGTAATTAAGGTACAGTACGCAGTTATGTTTGACATAACACTCAACGGATCAAGCTCTTTCATTTGCACTTTTAAACATTTTAATTGATTGATTCTGAAGAAAGCTATGCCTGAACATTCAACTATTCAACTACACTTCCATTTTTCCCAACTTTTTTGTCATTCTACTAACGGAGCGAAGTATTCGCACGGGCACTCTAGCTCATTATAATTTTTTACTGATGCCGTAGACAAAGAGTTTGCAATCCTCTCTAAAGCCAAATTTTATTGCGGTTCAGAACTCAATCTGAGTCAGTTCTGTCTTTAGAGAGAGAGAGTACCAATTTCCTCAAAAACTAAACTTTTACTAAATACTAGGTATATCGGTTGAGAAGTTGGTTTCAGTAAAATATTAAAATGAAAAAACAAAACATCTGTAACAATTCCCAAATACGCAAAAATTGCCTATAACTTGTGCATTTTACACGTGGGAAACATTACGAAAATCATGTGCACACGGAAGTAGTACGGTTTAGAAACACGGAAAGAAATTTTAATTCAGAAAAAAGATGGCAAGAATATGAAGTTACAGAGTTACACAGAGACACTAAACTAAGGACACATCACCAGTTAAGGCTACGACAGTTGGAATACCGTGGGATACGAGCATGAACGTTCACTGAAATTTATCTGGATCAAGCGGATGGCAATACTTTTAAATTGACATTTTTTATGCAAACGAAAGAGTTATTTAACGATGTGTCATTACCGCAAGCACTAAATTTTTAGGAAATCATGGGAAATTCTTTCTAGAAGTCAGTGAGAATTCTGTAATCAAGATAAACTCGAGAGTCTAGGTTGAAGTTGAAGTGCTCCCTCCCTCCGCCTCTCACCACCAAAATCTATCATCTCTGTCCCTTGTCAACGTCTTTGCACACGGGGTAGACAAACTGAGCAATGTGAGCAGTTCAATGCAGCGCTTAAAAGCCAGGCGTTTATGTCAAGTCAACAGGATAATAAGTTTCAAGATCATAAAATTCAGGTAACTTGAACACTATTTTAACAAATATTCAAGATAACTGATATATTAAAAACAAAGCAGATTTTTGTGAAATATAGTTCTCAAGAATTTACAAAAACGTACTTTACTTCTGTCTACAACAAAAATATCATCTTTTCCCCAGTACGCGACACCAAGTCACCAGGTCCAGACGGGGTACCAATCCCGTTTTGCAAAGAATACTCTGCGGTGTTGGCCCCATGCTTAGCTTACATTTATCGCTAATCTTTGATCCATCGCAAGCAGGTGACTCCCGTGCATAAGAAAGGCAAATGTTCGCATCCAAGTGATTACAGACCAATATGTCATCAGTTTGCTGTAGAATTCTTGAACATATTCTCATTTCTAAAGAAGTAAAATTCCTTTAGACGGGAAAGGTTCTGTCCATGCAAGGCTTTAGAAAGCATCTCTCATGATACCTTGTGTGCTATGGATGAAGGGGAACAGGTATGCTTGTGCTCTTAAGTCCGCAGACTGATTTGATGCAGCGCTCTACGCTGCCTTGTGCTGTGCAAGTCTCTTCATCTGAGAATACGTACGGCAACTTACAACGCTTTGAATCTGCTTACTGTATTCGTCCCTCGATCTCCCTCTACGATTTTTACCGCACACACTTCCTTCTAATGCTAAGTTGACGATTACTTGACGTCTCAAAGTGTCTCCCACCAACCTCTCTCTTAGGATATGCCAGAAACTCCTTTTCTCCCCAATTATGTTAAGCAACGCCTCATTAGTTACGTGATCTACCCATCTAATCTTCATCATTCGTCTATAGCACCACACATTTCTAAAGCTTCTATAATCTTTTTGTCTGAACTCCTTATCGTCCACGTTTCACTCCCATACAATCCTACACTCCAGACAAATAGTTTCAGAAAGGTCTTCCTAGCTTTTAAAGTAATATTGGATGTCAACAAATTTTGCTTCTTCAGAAACGCTTTGCTTCCCATACCAGTTCTGCTTTTTATATCTTCTTTACTCCGGCCATCAGAATTTATCTTGCTATCTAAACAACAGAACTCATCTACTACTTTATTGACTCATTACCTAATCTAATTCCTTCAGCATAGCCTGACTTTCTGACACTACATTCCACTTCCTTTGTTTTACTCTTGTTAATTTTCATCTTATATCTTCCTTTCAAGAGGCCATTCCGTTTAACTGCTCTTCCAGGTCTTCTGCTGTCTCTGGCATAATTACTATGTCGTCACCAAGCGGAAAGACTTTTATTCCCTCTCCTTGGACCTTAACTCCTTTTCCAAATTTCTCCTTGCATTCCTTCACAGCTTGCTCAATGTACAGATTCAACAACATTGTGGAAAGGCTACAACCCTGTCTTACTCTATTCCCAACTACTGCTACCTTCAATTCTAATAATTGCAGTCTGGTTTTTGTACAAGTTGAATATAACTCTTCGCTCCCTATATTTCACCCCTGCTACCTTCAGAATCTGAAAAAGTGTATTATAGTCAACATAGTCAAAGGCTTTCTACAGATCCACAAATGCTAAAAATATAGTTTTCCCTTCCTTAATGTATCTCTTAATATAAATCGTAATGTCAGTATTGCATTTCTCCTAAATCCAAATTGATCTTCCCCAACGTCGGATTCCACCAGCTTTTCCATTCGCCTGAAAATAATTCGTGTTATATCTTGCAACCATGACTTATTAAACTGATAATTCTGAAATTTTCACATTTGTCTCCACTTGCTTTCTTTGGTATTGAAATTTGAGGGTATTTTCTCTGTCTCATGCATCTTGTGTACCAGGTGGAACAATTTGTTCAGGACTGGCTCTGCTAATGATAATAGCAGTTCAGAAGTGATGTCATCTATCCAGCGGCTTTGGTTCTACTCAGATCTTTCAGTGTTCTGTCAAATTCTTCTCGCAGTATCGTTCTCCTATCTCATCTTCCTTTACTTCGTCTTCCATTTCTAGAATATTGCCTTCAAGTTTATTTCTTTCGTACAGTCCTATATATTCTTTCCAACTTTCTCTTGTTTGCTTAGTATTGGTTTTCCAACTGAGTTATTGATATTAATACCGCTGCTTTTCTTGTCTCCAAATGTATTTTATTTTTCTATAGGCGGTATCTATCTTTCCCCTAGTTAATACATACCTCTACGGTGTTTTCCTCAAACCACTCCTGCTTCGCCAGTCTGTACTTCCTGTCAACCTCAATTTTCGGTCGTCGGTACTCCCTTTTGCCTACTTCACTTGTATTTTTTATATTTTCTCTTCTCATCGATTAAGTTCAAACTCCTGTCTTATCCAAGGATTTCTATTAGGCCGTGTCCTTCTGCCTATATGACCCTCTGCGGCCTTCGCTACTCTCTCAGAGCTACCCATTCTTCTTCTACTGTATTACTTTCCCCCGTTTCAGACAATCCTAGCCTAATGCTACATCTAAAACTGTAAACCACCTCCGGCTCCATCAATTTGTCCAGTTACCATCTCCTTAATTTTCTACCTTTTTACAGTCTCTTGAGTTTCAATCTACAGTTCATAACCAATATGTTATGGTCAGAATGTATATATGTCCCTGAATAAGTCTTGCAGTTTGAAACCTTGGTTTCTAAACCTTTGCCTTACCATTATAAAATGTTCAAATGTCTGTAAATCTATCGGACCAAACTGCGTGGTCATCAGTCCGTAGCTTACAAACTGCTTAAACCTAGGTAAACTAACCTAAGGACAACACACACACCCATGCCCCAGGGAGGACTCGAACCTCCACGGCGAGCAACCGCGCGCTTCGCAGCGAGACGCTTTAGACCGCTCGGCTACTCCACCGCGGCTTACCATTATAAAGTCGATCTGGTACCTCCCACTGTCTCCGGGTCTCTTCCACTTATATAACCTTCTTTCACGATGATCAAACGAAGTGTTTGTGATAATTAAATTGTGCTCTGCACAAAATTCTACCAGATCTTCTCTTTCATTTTCCCCAGTCCATATTCACCTACAACATTTCCTCCTCTTCCCTTTCCTACTACCGAGTTCCAGTCCCCCATCGCAATTAAGTTTTCTTCTCCTTTAACGGTCATAATAATTTCTTCTATCTCCTCATTGGTTTCTTCGATCTCCTCTTCGTCGGCAGAGCTAGTTGGCTTATAAACTTGTTCAACTGTGTTCGCTGTTGGTTTCGTATCTATCTTTGCTACAATAATGCGTTCAATATGCTTGCTTTTTTTCTATGGCGACATCCTCCTGAGTAGTCCACGCCGGGAGATCCGAATGGGGGACTATTTTACCTCCGGAATATTTTACCCGAGATAAAGCCATCATGATATTATCAATAAAACTCTTCTGGGTATGAAACCGCGTCGTCATTTTATAAATTCCACCTACGTTTCGGCCACTGTTGCAGGCGGCCTTCATCAGGGTCTGTGGAACTAAGTGTATAAGGAAGGCGGATGGTCGACTCCGGTTTATTGGGGGAATTCTGGCGAATGTGATTTGACTGTAAAGGAGACCGTATATAAAACGTTTGTGTGACCCCGTCTTGAGTATTGCCAAAGTCTTTGGGATCCCCAGCACGTCGGTTGAAAGGAATATACAGAAGCAAGTTTGTTACTGGTAGGTTCGGTCAATGCGCGAGTGTTACTGAGATGCTTCGGGAACTGAAATGGGAGACACTGGGGCGAGGGCGACGTTCTTTTCGAGAAACACTATTGAAGAAATTTATAGAGCCGGAATTCGAAGCGGACTGCAGAAAGATTCTACTGCCGCCAAATTACATTCCGCGTAGGGTAAAGACCACAAATGTAAGATCAGAGAGGTTAGGGCTCTTTCCGTGTCGGAACAGGAAAGCAAGTAACTAGTAGTGGTACTGAGTACCCTCCGCCTTGCACCTTTGAGTGGATTGCGGAATACGTATGTTCATGTAGATTAAGATCCAACATTCTTTACAATTTTTAACACGTATTCCAGTCTGTGTTTGCCACTATTTCTCTCTGCTGCTCCTTCTGCTACCTAGTTTACTATTCCGTCAAGCCGTAGCAAATATCCCATTGTGCCTTTTTTTTTTTTTTTTTTTTTTTTTGATAAATCTGTCTAATACTCCTGACCAATATTTCTTCATATACTAATTTTTACCGTTTTTCTACGGATCCGCATTTCACATGCCTCCAGTTTCATCTGCGATTTTGCGACTCTTCGTATTTCGTCCGTACGTTCTCTGCTCCATACTCTCACTTTCACGAATTCCTTATCAATATCTTGTGAGATGCCCACATACCGGAAGATTATTGTCGGCTTTGATGTAGTCGTTTGATCATAAAATTAGCGCAAAGAAAATAAATTGCCAAAAAAACAACTAAAATCCTCTTGAATCACGTTGAAAGGAGTATACGTATTCTGTCATGGGCATATTTTATTGGAATTTTGTTATTCTGCATTGGGCACCTTTTTATTGGTATTTGAGTTCTACATTTCTATGTTTTATTCTGATTTCATTTTGAATGTACTTGTTAACTTGGACAAGTTGGTAATCTGTAACTAGAGAGTATGCATTATCTCAGACCTGCGTTGTAGCGAGCAAGGCAGTCTGCAAGTGTCGAGCAGTCTGTCGGTGGCTAGACTCGCAAAGTGTATATTTCTGTTTAATTATTTTTTCCTGGGTGCACGAAAGCCTTCCGTGTTGTGAAGACCATTGTATTGCTAAGATTACGCATTTGCTGCTCGAAAGAAAAAAGTAATTTCTAAAAATGTTTGTTAAGCTTAAAGGACTTAACTGGCCGGCCGCGGTGGCCGAGGGGACTGAGGCGCTCCAGTTACGGTCTGCACGTCCACTACGGTCGGGGGTTCGAATCCCCCCTTGGGCATGGATATTTGTGTCGTCCTAGTTCGTAAGTAGTTCATAAGTAGTTTGTAAGTTTAGGGACTGATGACCCCGTAGTTAAGTCCCATAAGCTGTACAAACATTTTTGAACATTTGGACTTAACTGCTGGGTCATCAGTCCCTAAACTTACAAACTACTTATGAACCAGCTTATACTAAAGACGTCACAAACACCCATGCCCAAGGGGGATTCGAACCCCCGACGGGTAGCGGCCTCACGCATCATAGCATAGCGCCTCAATGCGCTTGGCCTCTCCGCCGCGGCAGAAGGTAAATTTTCTGTATTTATTAATGTAATGGTAGTATTATTGTTATAATAGGTGCTTAGCGTTTCTTATTAATGAAGATAGTAAGCGAAGGTTGCTAGTTTTGATTTAACCTGAAGTCACTTACCAATTCCCATTCCTTTCAACGTTCTGAAGATTAATTTTGTCTTTTGTTATTGCCCTCTGACAAAGCAAGTCATTAATTTACAATTTGATAAGAATATTAATAGAAATATAATTCTTAACGAGATCAATCTGCATAACTAGTGAGAATAGAAGTAACACACATGCAGCCAAAGTGAAATTCGTAAATAGAGAGTTTTGTTGTTTTTATGAAAGATCACATTATTAGGTTAATAAATAAGCTTATTGGTTACAGGAAAACTTAGTTGTCCTGCAGGACAGAAAGTATTTGCATTCAGTTGTGTTCTTTTAAAAAATAATCAGATTTGAAACTTATGTAAATGTAAATGACTGTTCTATAATGCACATCATCAGATTCAATGGCACTGCTGACTAATTGATTTTTAAATATTCTAATTGAGCTAATATTTCGTACAAATCTGATAAAATATTCCAGTAACCAGAGAGACATTTTTCTTAACTCTCGCATCTGAATTGTTTGAGTATAGCCTGATCACTAGTACACTGTGTCCGCTAAAAATAATGTTGAAATAACTGTAGCTGACAATCTTTTCAAACATACGACATTAGTATTCAATCTGATTACGATTTCTATTGTAGGAGTGTCATTAACAGTTTGCCTTCATTTTATTGTTTTATCCGTTGCGCTCTAAACAATCACACATAATTTTACTAGGTTCAATATCAGACGCCTTTAATAAATTTCAGAAACAGAATCACACTAAAATTCATACCTTATCAGTTTATTTGATAGAGTCATTATATAGTTTTGTTGGTAAATTTTATCTTTAACAGTCACGTCACACATGAGCAGTGAGACATTCTTGTTTGAATGAAGACTAGGTTTTATGTTTTAACCAAATCACACACCAGTTTGAACTTTAATAGGGCTTCTTTGGTTTCTGTCAGCCTTTGCGAGATATTCACGTGATCACAGAGTGCAAGATACGAACAAGCACCAGTCAAAAGGTATGCTAAGTCCCTGAGAGTAGGGCGTCAGTAATAAATGGAGCTGTTAAGAATGGCGTGAGAGCAGGAAAAATGCTGTGTGCTAAATATGCTGCCAATTCCTTTTTCGGGTCTTCCGTATAATCTATCAAAAGGATGGTCACCCACAGTACTGGTATATATCGGTCTTCTAGAATTGTACAATGACATTCTGAACGTCGTTGCAGTGTTCTTCCGTTTTCTGCTGCACAATTATTTTATTGTTATTTATCTCCAGTGAGTCTCCTTTTGGCAATGTGTCGCAATATAGTGTCTTTGAAATTTGTCCTATTTCCGTGCTGCTGTAGTTTTTCAGAAGTCGTTTCATGGTGTGCACATTTTTATTTGTACTTCATTTGATCGCCCAATCCAATCCAAACGTGCATTTTGCTGTCAAATTAACATTAATACAAATTAAAAAATTACCACCATTCTGAAAAGTTTGGGAAGACAGAAAACGCCTTCATCAAGAAAAACTCCAACAGTATGAAATTGAGAAACAATCTCAAGAGACAGTGAACTCGTATTGCGACATCAGAGAAGATTGCTTGAAAATGACAAACTGCCGAAACTATTGCCGTCTTAAGTGAATAACGAGCTAATAAAAGAAATGTATTTAAGAAAGAGGATAATATATTTAATGGCATTCACTAATCTAATAACGCGTGCTACGGTTTCGTCAGGAAAGAAGTTACCTAGTTTAAAAACTCATATATTCGACCATCCAGTGAGTGTAAAGTGTGCTCGACTTCGAAGTGGTAGCGACCATCTACACCCAATTAGAGTGAATTCATATTTTTCCGAATCAGGTAAATGCATACCTGCTTTTGATGGCTCTTTGGTGACTATTTGCAACATCCTCTTGCTGGTCACGGAAGCGAGATTGCTTTAAATTCTGTGTTTATGCCACATCTGCAATTATAGTCAACTTTTGCAAATACATCCTGACATAGAAATCCTTTTCAGTGTAGCAATTCTCTTAAAAGTATATATGCGTGTGGCGTCTATTCCGAAAGAAAAGACGTCACTTCTGATCCTGCAGTTGTTATTGTGTTCATATTCACAGAATATATAACAACTGCGAATGGGCAAAGCTGGATACACATTGTCCGCTTTGTCAATTCACAGTTGAAGTCATATATGCAGTGAATATGATCTCTTAAAAGTTTTTGTGTAAGCCCAGTTTACATTTTCAAGTATTAATCGGAAGTTGTGACCAGCCAGAAAAATACAACTTTAGATATCATTTCTAGGCCTATACTTGCCTATTACTTCCCATCCAATTAAATTTGAGAGGTTCATTTGCACTGCACCTACTTTCTGAGAATGAAATATAAAATGTAACGTCATAGGTAATATTAATCATTTAATGTCATCTATTTATTTGCTTCATAGAGACGAAGAATGGAAGGAAGTTTATGCTATATTCGCCACCGCTCCATATGTACATAATATACACATATCTATCGTACCCCCGTCTCTATCCTCTTACTCCCTCTGATAGTGAAATTGTTTATTGTTACTGCAAAGGAAACATTTATTGGGAATTGAATTCGTTTAAAACGAACGGGGCAGTCATCCTATATCTTTGTACACCGAGTATGAAAGAGATTTATCCTATCCACTGGATCTGTGACGATAATAGCTTCTA
Organism: Locusta migratoria; assembly: GCA_026315105.1. Classification (NCBI taxonomy): domain Eukaryota; kingdom Metazoa; phylum Arthropoda; class Insecta; order Orthoptera; family Acrididae; genus Locusta; species Locusta migratoria. The sequence goes on from CM048744.1 coordinate 276,234,010, forward strand.
CAGTATTTAGCAAAATTTTAATGTGTGGACAGTAGACTATAAAGTTAGAGACTACTTAGATTCCATGACCCAACTATAAGACGACAAGACTTAATACAACTTCGTGTATCGTACTAAAACTGACTAAGAGGTACAAAACAAAACATTACATTGTAGTGTAAATAAGTTATTATTATATTAATGCCTTGCCATCACAGTTAGGTAGTATGAAATAAAATAGTACCAAACTCTTCCACAGCACAACATATCTCTTACGTCACAGTCGTCACAGATGTCTCTTTTGAATAAAACGAAAGGCGTTTGGTGACAAGAAAACACACACCTTCCTGCAGTTGCGTCAGCAGATAGACGTGACTACAAAGTAATGACGTTGGACTGAAGGTGCAGCGGACCGAACGGCCCCGACAAACTTTTCCAGTTGGCCGCCCTAGCCGCTGTGCTTCAAGACGCACGTTCACTTGCGTTTCACCGACAAGTTAAGCTGCTTTGCAGGTTGCGGAGGAAACAGGGGCACGCAGGCTGGAGGGAGAACTGGTACACTTCTAGCCCTGGCTGAGGAAGCGTTGACTACAGCTCTCCAAATTCAAATTTTTGTAAATACATGGGCCTTAACTACTAAAGGAAAGCAAGGAGAAATTTGGTGAAGGAATAAAAGTTCAGGGGGAAGAATTAAAAACATTGCATTTTGCCAACGACATAGTAATTCTGTCAGATACAGCAAAGGACCTGGAAGAGCAATTGAACGGAATGGACAGTCTGCTGGAAGGTGCATATAAGATGAACATTAACAAGAGCAAAACTAGGGTAATGGAGTGCAGTGTAAGAAAATCAGGTGATGCTGAAGGAATTAGATTGGGAAACAAAGCAATAATGGAGGTAGATGGGTTTTGTTACTTGGGCAGTAAAATAACAAATGATGGTCGCAGTACAGAGGATATAAAATGCAGAATGGCAATGGGTAGAAAAGCGTTTTTGAAAAAGAGAAATTTGTTAACATCGAATATTGATTTAAGCCTAAGTAAGTCCTTTCTGAGGGCCTTTGTATGGAGTGTTGCCTTGTATGGGACTGAGACATGGACGATAAACAGTGCGGACAGGAAGAGGATAGAGGCTTTTGAAATATGGTGCTATAGAAGAATGCTGAAGATTAGGTGGGTGGATCGCGTAACTAATGAGGAGGTATGGAACAGAATTGGGGAGAAAAGAAATTTCTGGCATATCTTGACTAAAAGAAGGGATAGATTGGTGGGACACATTCTTAGACATCAAGGAATTGTGAATTTAGCATTAGAGGGAAGTGTGTGAGTTAAAAATCGCAGAGGAAGACCAAGAGATGGATACAGTAAGCAGATTCAGACAGATGTAGGTTGCCGTTCTTATGTGGAGATGAAGAGGCTTGCTCAGGATAGGGTATTGTGGAGAGCTGCATCAAACCAGTCTCTGGACTGAAGACCACAACAACAACAAACAACAACTACTATAGGTATCAGTCCCTAGACGTACAAACAAGTTGACCCTTTGAAGCATAGTGGCTTTATTTGCATCCACTTAGGTTCTATTATCTTCCAGCCGACTGACAACGGTTTGAACTTTAGCTACCTTCTGTCCATATTCGTTAGTGCTGCCATCGTTGAAAAAGTTTTGTAACTACATCCAGAATGTGTTTTGTTGTCATAAGAAAGTTTCTAATACTTGTGTTTGTATCGCTTACAGTAGCTGTTGTTC